>CM034147.1:853975715-855175715 GCA_019776745.2 Taxus chinensis
AAATAAATTGTTTGCTGGATCAAAGGTGTAAGGTACAGATATCTGCTGCTACAGTGATTTTAAAAAGGCTAAAACAAGGGCATAGAAGAAAATTGTTGGTTTTCATGCCTAGGGGATGGGTAGTGATGTTTTTATTTTGCCCCTAACAAAGTGAAATCATGATTTTTCATGGTGTACTAATGCTTTTCAAATGTTGGAAGTGTTCTTTCTAAGGGGAGCTTTGCATTTGTATGCTTGAATGAAGGAAAATTTCAGTTTTTGGGGAAAATTCAAGTGGTTTGAGCTAATTTGAGACCTTTGGTTGATGTTTCCAATCAAAGCATGGAGGTATGATGCTAAGGAAGGTGAATAAGAAAAAGGGGGAGAAGTTCAGGGTGTTTTCCATCAATGACAAAGGAGGAGATTGTTGGCATGGTGTCCTAGTAAGTGTTGTCATTGATGAAAAACTAAATTAATGACAAAGTGAATGATGTAGGATGATTTCATGATGATGAATATGGTGCTAACATACTGGTTCAAATGTTTAAGATGTTTATTAGTTGCTTCAGTAGGATTAAGTGATGCATGCTTGCTCTAGCAAGCCAACACAGGTGCCTAAGAGGTGTTACTTGGTAGAATAATTTTCTTGGATGTTTGGGGAGCATGTTGACATGTTGGATAGAATTATTTGAGGGTGATTAAGCACTCATAACAGTGGCATAGTGTAGGTACAGGTGGTTATCCATGTTACAGGTGCTCATTGGGAGCAGGTATGGCAACTAAGAGGTGTGATAGAGTGTTTTGGAGCTAGATGATATCATAAATGCATGATATCATGTGTATAATGATAAATAAGGTATGTTTTGGTCATTTTCATAGGTTTAATGTTCATTTATTGCATTATTTTAGTTGGACCTAGTTGTTACTATGAGGATCCAACATGCAAGCATATGTAAGTCTTAATGAATGGAGATATTGATCCATGGCATTAACATTATGATGATTTGAGATGTTAGAGGTATGAGTGATGATGCTCTCAAAAAAAAATTTAGGTGACCATGTTGAGTATTTTATCAGATATGACTTATTTTGTGAGAGAGGGTGAAAATCTATGGCAAAATCCTGCTCAAAGTGCAACTTCGGATGCTCGTTTTGAATTGTGTGATTTGGATGGGACCTTGTGGCTTTCAGATATGCTTCTAATGTTATTTTATAAGGTTTCACAAAAATAATGAGGTCATTTTATCTTCATTATTTTATGAACAAATGTTAAGAAGATAAAGAGGTCTAAAACCCTAGTTAAACCCTAACTAGGAGCAATTTGGTGAAAATGAAGTATGCTAACCCAGTTTTGATTGCAAGTGAAAATGTGATGATTGGATGTTGTAGAGGACTCCTTATTATTTCCATAAAGTTATGGTTGAGGTCATGGTGGTATGTGGGCCTCACCTAAAAATAGTAGTTTCTAGGAAAGAAGGATATAGAGCAAGATGGTCCAAAGGAGTAACATGAAAAATTCATGTTGCATGATTATTTGGAGGTTTTATTGATGTCCATGAAGTTTTAGGAAAATATCTTGCAGGTTTATTGTGTTTTGAGGCTCAAACAAGTTGATTGGTCAAAGGGCAGTTTTGGGGTCTCAAATAGCAGAGTCTAGTAAAATGGCCATAACTTGAGCTACAAGTGGAATTTTTAGGTGATTCAAGTTGTGATAGAAATTATATTCAGATATATTTCCAGCGATATATTTATTTTCTCATGATAAGGTCATTTAATAGGAATTACATACCTTTATTTGAGCATGAAGATTTTTGGCAGTTCAAGACAACATCTGTTTTGGTGCAAGGTTGATGTTGTTTGAAGCATGATATGGATTGGGCGATGCTTCATATAACATGTAATGTGAATAGGGATTAATTTGGAATCAAATTAATCCATTTGGATGTCTTGAATGTGTGTAGAAATTATTTTACGAGCTAACCTTTGGAAACATATTTTTTGGCAGGTTGATCTGGTGAAGGAAAATGTGTTTTGTGGTTTGAAGTGAAGGATGTTTCATGAGTTATAACTTACTTATAAGTGTTATACAGGTTCTTAATTTTCATTTTATTGGTCAAATGACATGTTTTTTGTTTATTAGAAGTTATTTCGTAGCATTATGAAGTTTCCATGGTGTTGAAGGGTGCAGGAAACAGTAGTTTTGAGAAATATAAAGAGCACTGGGCCCATTAAACAAAATAATTTGATTGGTTAATATTAATTGTTACCGTGTATGATGTTTAAATTTTAATTTAAACATATGTGGTGATTTATGTATAATGACTAAGGATGGTTTTGAAGTGAAGAAATTTTTATCTTTGTGCCCATGGGGTTTTGAGCCAATTTTGGCACATAAAATGATGGTTTCAGCTAGGCCGACCTACTTGGGTCACTTATGGTTGTTATTATTTGAATTTAGAATTTTTATATGATGCATGGGTTGAGCCAAAGGAGGTAAAATGTTTGAGTTTTATTTTGAGCCTTGGAGAGGCTCTAAAAGTGAAGATATGGGCTTATTGTTTCTAGCATTAGAAAACCCCCTTTTATCTTCTTTTTAAGAACCATTTTTCATAAAATAAAAACCATTTGGGACTATCCAAAACACTTGGAATCTCATTCTAGGACAGCTACTGGTTGATTTTTCATGAGGAGAATTTGAATAAGTGCAAAGTTGATGTTGTTTCTTTAAGAGCGAGTTGGAGAAGGATGGCAGATTTGGATGTTTGAGTTTGTATGCTATATTCATAGCATGTTAATGTAATTTTCAGGTTTCTAAGGTGTCTTCAGATTTTATATTGAATTTTGATCAGTTTTGAAGAAGTATATCTTCTTGGATATTTATGAGACTACTTTGTTTATCTTGATACATCTTCGTTGTGCTTTGTTGATCTTTATTGAAGGCATTACTCTTGTGATCTGATTTCAATATCAATCTAAGTGGATTTATATGTTTATCATTGTGGTTCTTGCATTGTGTATCTTTCATTGAGAATATCATATGCTTTGATGAGATCTACTTGAGATTGTGTAATTAGGGTTTGAAGCACAAGTGTAAAGTTTTATTGGGGACTGATTCACCCCCCTCTCAGTACTTGTCACCTCCAACATATTGAAGAAATCATTGAAATCCTACAGTAAAAACTACTCATTATTTTAAATTTAATAAAACAAGTACATTGAAAAAATATTTAGGATATTCCATATGCAATGAAGTCTTATTTAGGGTTCTCATGTGAAAGGATGCCTTATACCACACAACCTAAAAATTTAGAGTTATATCTCATCAACAAATGATCTTAATAATGAAAGAGCATCCAATGTCCATTGTAATCTTAAACAAAAAAATTAAAATTATTGGTGCATACGGGTATGGAGAGTGAAAGGAATGAAGAGAGGAAACACAACATAGTCAGGTGGAGATTGTGTGGGAGTGTTTAAAGGATTTTCATAATAATTATAAAGGAAGCATAGTGTGCATATGTACAACAGCAGATAGTGCATACTAGTGCACAATTTTTTGTAGGCATAGAGTAGTGTTGGGCATGTGAAATTTTTTTGATAAGGGAAGTGAAGAAGTGTCACATGAGAAAAAAATGCATAGAGATTGTGCGTAGAAATTTTGGAGTGATAGAGTTTTCTCTCAACCTAGTTGATTAGAGGGACACAAAGTAAGTGAAGGAATTTTTTTGCAATGGTTAATGATACAAAGGATGTCTGAGAGAAATGATTAAATGGATTTTTCAATAACTTGGATTATAAAGATGGCACAAGAATGTTTTAAGAGGGATATAAGCAAAACAATGTTATATACTAAATGTAAAGGTGTATCTTACAACTATGAGTGCACGAAGGAATGGAGAATGATACAAAAAATGGTTGTGAAAGATGAGTGGGAAAATGACTTGGAATTTGTTAGGACATGTTAAAAAAAGTGATAGATAAACCTAAGAAAAATATTTACGAGGACTAAATGGTTATTTTATGCAAACAACATTGATATTGCACAATGCATGTAAACACATAGGTGGAGCTATCTTAGAGCATTAATGACTCAGTTTGAATTATTAACTAAGTGATAAGACAATGAAGCATCTAAACGGGACCAACCCACCTAAAGGAGATTCAAAATGAGGAGAGATAAGAAATGATGTGTGACTATAAAAGGAATATGAGTTTACGATTTCATGGTTCACTTAGTGATGAGGAAGAAGAGTGGAGAAGACCATTGGATCCAAGCCAAGGAAGATTATAACCAATCTAGTTTAGGTCCTTAGAAAAATACACCAAGAGGTTGTAAAATATCGATTTGAAGTCTGTAAATATCGTTAGATGAGAAACAAAATGTAGCTTCCATTAACACCTTTGAAATTAACATAAATCTATAACTTATTTATGCAATCCATAGTGTAAATTTGTAGTGGAGCATTGGCTAGGCATTACCATTAGGAACTCCAGTGAGGTGGACCTTGCATCAAGTAGTATCAAAGAATGATATAGTCCTATGAGTGAGATATTTGAGATGAGAAGATAAGTTGGAAGAGCATTCAACATGAGGTAGCTAGCAGAGGGGTAGAAAAAGAAATATAAATCATAGATAGAAATTATTAAAGGATTTAAAGAGAAGACATGTTGTCTCTTAAAGAAGGTGAAGTAGAAAAAAAAATTATGAGCATGTTGGAGAAAATAATGATGGAGATAAAGGTTTTAAGAAGTACACCATAGGAGGAAGACCGCCGAAGATGTATTAAAGATCAAGAAATGATGAGTTGATGATGTAATAAGAAGGATTACATGGATATTGCATGAGTATTACGAAAGAGAAATAATGCCAAAGGAGAAGTCTCTTGCTAAGGAGAGACCTAAGTGTAATAGTTAATGGATTTTAAAATGTGTCTGAAGAGTGAGGGTATGAAGTGGTAGAGTGTTATTGAGTGTGGTGAGGAGATAGTTGGAAAAGTGGAAGCAAGTACATAGATAACATAGAAGTCTTGGGTGCAAATCATGATAAAGAAACTCTAAGGCTTGGGTGCCTGCAAAAGAATTAGGATGAATGTGTGACATGAGAGGAGAAAAATAATGAGTAGAAGTGGTAGGAATATGTATGTCAATAGTGGAGACTCCAACATTGAAAGGAGAAGAAGAGAGTAGAATAGAGGAAGCAATAGGAGTGAGATTGTCAAGGTAATAATAATACTATTATGAGCAACATTGTCATGGGCATGTTGGGAAGCCAATAAATCATCTAAGATATGTAGAAAATAGTTTGGATTATTATGCATTGCAAAGCGGAAATTTGTAAGGGCATATGATTGGGGTTGATAAACATTGGTTTCTACATAATGGGAATGTTCACTTTCAAAGGCTTTAATATCATTGGGACAAATCTTTTTGGGATTTCTAAGAACATGCTCATTGATATAATAATCCATGGAAGAAGAAGAACGATGATGATTAGGTTGGGAAAATTTGATATAGATTTGGGATTCAAAATGACCATTATGGGTAATGGGCATGAAAGGACAAATCCATAATGCGAATGAAAGAGATCAGGTTCACCAAATGATTTAAAAAAATTAAATCTATTGTAAGGACATTGATGATCAAATGAATATAACAGTAAATAAGCAAGATTGTGTAATGTAAATAAAAGAAAGTGTGCAAGATAAAATAATGAGACTGAATTAGCTTGTAACTCTAAGTCTAGACTGATTCTGGGTTGGTGAATGGTCTGGAAGTGCTAATCTTGGACTATGTGTACTTTGTGTTTGAAAATAGATTGTGACGATCTCATGAATGTAGGCATTTGAAGAGGACAGGGTCACCTAGGTGCTAGCGTCTGATCTAGTAACTAGTGTCTGTTAAAGGTTCTTAGGGTATTCTTCCACTTGTGTCACTCAATGTCGCTACATGTTTTCTGTGTGTCACATTAGATCCATTGTGTTGCACATATACCTACAAAATGGAACCCTATACAATTGCACATCACTCAAGCACACATTAAATGAATAAATAATGCAAATGATTGAGTCATACTGACCTCCGTAGTCACCCCAAAGTGATTATCACTGAGCATTGCACTATATTTCAGAATCAATGTAGTTTTTGTGTGTGTGTGTGTGTGATTAGAATATTTTATGTTTATCTAGGTTGTCCTAGTGCCAGTCACTTAAGAATATTGTGGGTCATAAATATTTTTTCCCAAATGCAAATTTGTGGTATGGAATTAACAATAGCTTCCCCTGTGCAGTGAACAATGTAGTCCCAAAATGCAATCCTTGATGTATTAGATAGAAAGTATTAGCTCTTTGTAAGTGTAAGTTCCTCATGAATACTTCCCCCCTAATGAGGTTAAATACAACGTGTGTGTGTGTGTGTGTGTGTGTGTGTGTGTGTGTGTGTGTGTGTGTGTGTGTGTGTGTGTGTGTGTGTGTGTGTGTGTGTGTGTGTGTGTGTGATTTCTTTTCTCAAGATTCATCATGAACAAGTGAAATTTTGACTAAGGATGATAAAATAAATTAGTAAAGAAACAACATTCAAAAATTCAAGTAAAGTGAAAAGGAGGAGAGAGGCACTCAGAGGTGACAAGAGCATCCAGGAACTCCTGTCCCTAATGGGTGCTCTTGTACTGAGAGTAGAAAGATAAAATAATAAAATCAAAGATGAGAAATATGTCAGTTGGTATGCAAAGCTATAAATTGTCAATCAAAAGAAAAAAAAAGTAGTAAATATGAAAAGAATAAACCAACTTAAAATCAAATCAAAGGGAGTGTTAATGATTGATTCTCTTGCTTCAAAATCATGTATATATATGTGATATTTAGAGGCTAGATGTATATAATAAGTGCATGATTTAAAGACTACATGAGGAGAGGTTAATTTGTTAGGTTTACCAACCTAAAACATGAATATCGAAGATAAAAATTAAAAAGGAGCTGAAGTACCCATCAAGGAAGAAGAACATGTATCAAATTTGAAACATGTTTTCCCCCAATTTGAATCATGTGTGATGAAGAATTTCAGCACGTGGCTTTAAAGAAAAGATGTAAAATCATAGCTAAGTATTTGAGAATATTTATATAGCCCTTGAAATGACTGATGTGATGGCCATCAATAAGTAATGTGCTTGCAATGAGGGATGCACATGGTCGAACCATGGTGCAAAAACAAGAACAAAAAGGAAAAGAAGCATGATAATAAGAACAATGTCAATGCAACAAAAAAAACAATAAAAAATAATGTGTTAGTAGAAAACAAATGTATGAAATGTAGAAACAAGTGCCCCCATGTCAAATAGTGTCATACGAAATGAAAAATTCCTGCAAACATCGGGCACCCATAATATCGTAAGACAATCAAGACCCTTAAGCATGTAAAGAATAAATGCATAACCACATAAGGCATAATGTTGCAAACATGGGACACACATGGTGTTACAGGACAAAAATGTCCCCTCGGCCACAATCAGAGTAGGAAAAGAAGCATACATAAATAAACACAACTATAAATCATGTATGAAACTCAAGTGAATCCAAATTTTAATAAAAACAACATATCATATGATATAAAAGAGCTAACAATAATTGTAAGCAATGCACAAGACACATGTGTTAGTCCTTTTAGTCCAAAACATATAAAATACACAATATAAATATTTAACCAAGCATAAAGAGGAAATAAAAGAACTTTAATGGAAATATAAAACCTAGATATAGTATGTAAAAGTAGATTCCACCAGAGGTTAGTAGTTTGGGAAAAGGGAAGTACGAACGCCTATCATTGTGTATCATTATATGAATGTTCTGCATCATTCTCAATATACCACATGAAAGCATGTGGGTAAAGAAGAAATGATATCTATAAAACCATAGTAATAACTAAGTCCTAATTTTATATTTTTACAAATATTTGAATGTTTTTTTATCAAAGGCACTCCTTGAGGGAAAATATGAAAATCTATTCTCTAAAGATAAGGAAGGGTGATCCAATAATGCCCCCATTGAGGGGAATATATGGAGATTATGAAAATAAATATGGGAAGTAATATTTCTTCCTCGTGTGTGTGGTAAAATGAGGTTCGATTGTGGAAATTCTCCCTCAACATTTAAGTTGAACCTATAAATAGAGTGCATCATCAGGAAATGAGGGGGAATAACATAAGATGGTATCCCAAGATAACCTTGCGAGGAGGTGAAAGAAATGTGAAACATGAATAGACGGTCAAGCCTTATTTTTTTCATAGGATGTGACTCCACTGAAAGTGGAACCGTGGTGGTGATATGTGCTTAAAAATCCTATAAGAAGAACAAGAAATACCGTAACACTAAGAATAATGTGATGTGGTATGCTTGTGGATTGGACTATAAAAATAATAACTCCTTGAATACCTATGAGAAACTATAGATCCACCCAGAAAGTTATAATAATCTGCATAAAAGTGTTGTGAGAGTGTTAGCCACTAGAGACAATGCGCATCCTAGGAGGATACCTATAGGCCCTAGAAGTGTTTGATGTAACATGTGTAACTAAAAGGCTTATTAGGAGACCTAGAATTAAGTGAATCTATATCTGTAACCAAAGGCCTATTATGAAACTTGGAAGGACTAATTTTATTGTGAAAAATAGATGTGTCCATAGATGGAATACAAACTATAGAAGGATGAAGTGTGATATGAGGGAAATCCTAAAAAGGAATACCTCGAATAGTGATAAAATTTTTGATGACTAATAAACTTGATACACTGATGAACAATGGATGGAACAACCCTAAGATATGTAGCCAAGGGAAACCTAGATGCAATATTCCAATAACAAAAAATATAGCAACCGAGAATGAATTTTATGTGGTGATAGGCCCAAGTTTGATTGGTAGGGTAATGCGTAAAAAATTTAGATCATAATTAAGTGTTGCTATAGTAATTCTTCAAAAATGAACACTCAACTATAGCTATGGTATTTTCCAGCGCTTTTTTTTAGATTGACATTTTTCACTTTTAACTACGTCATCCTCTATACAAATTGCAAGGATCAACATCCAACAATATTAAATAGTACTAAGAAATATCAGACAACCTTTAATATTGCAAACATATAATATATCAAATCAGGCTTCTTTAACCATGTACAATACATAAAATAACAATCTTGACTACGATACTTGTGTAGATAAAAAAAACACCTAAAATACCAACTAAATTTTAGAAGGTAATTCAACAATCTAGATTATTAATTTGCATCAATGTTTGCAACGGTGGCTATTTTCCCATAATAGATACCAAATGTGACACCCAAAAAATTACACCTAAAAGTATAACGAAAACAAGGATTATTATTTTCTTAACACTTAATGAACTCTACTACTTTTCTGTCATGACATTACATAAATATAATTTGTATCTCATAACACTAATCACATATTTTACAATTTATTCTATACACCTGACATCAATTTAATTTGTTTCTTTCTCTTTTGGTTTTGTAAAATATTTAGATAACACCAAAAAACTAATTATAATGACTACAGTCTTATGTTTCTTTCCTCCTTAGACATATGTTTCACTCTAGGAGGTACCATCACTTCACATTCACCATGAAGATTACTCACACAATGAAAAAATCAAAGGACATGCACCAAGGCACCAGGAGGAAGAGAATTTACCTTATAGTAAACATATTGGTGAAGATAATATCTTAAGGTAACATACTAGGCTCCTAGTAAAATTATAAACACGTCTATTAGGAAGTTACACAATAAGATTAGAAAGGCGTTCATATTTGCTCATATTGGGTTCAATAATTTCTTATAAGAAACCTGAAGGGGTGGCACTTAAAATAAAGGACCTATATAGTCCAACCCCTTTTAGAAAGTCCCATGATCTGAAAATTGACCAATTTTTTTTTCTCGACTACAAAACCCTGTAGGCTTTAAATTATTTTCCAAACTTACCCCATTATAATCAACTTAAAGCAATGCAAAAATTAAAACACATTGTACACAGGTTGATAACGGAGTTCGGCATAATGTCTACGTCTCCGGGTTCATTAATAGAACTGATTTATTATCCACTTTAATGACTGCAATCCTAATACAAAATTACAATCAAAGCATGATAACACAAAATACAAAAAGAACAAGAACCTTTATCATGACCACTAAGAAGTTACCTTGGCTTATGATTTTGGTTTGATTCCAGTACTCTCCTCCATGGTACAATGCCCTATGGCTCCCCGATTGGTCTTCCATATGCTATTACAATGTCCTATGGCTCCCTGGGTCAGTCTTCCAGACATTACATACTTTGAAGTTGTGGCTCAATAAACCTAAAGAACAAGAACCTCCTCCACAACCACCGAGTGACAGTATCTCAGCTTATGTAGCAAATCCGATGTTTTTTGCATAATACCCTATGGCTCCATTGTCCAAGCTCCATAACATATCTGGTGAGTTGATCATAACTCCCATATCCATGAAGTACCCCTATGACCTTTGTTGCACGGTGCTAAAGGTCTTCTTCCAGAAACCTCCATGCTCCCGTTGTATGATGCTAAGTCTCTAGATATCAACAGACATCAATTGTCACCAATGAGCTCAATAATGAATGATGACCCTCCTCCAAAGCCAACAATCTGAAGATACATCCAACGTACTAAGGATTTGAGCTCTAATGCTTCTCTCTGATTTTTCATGTCCCTCGCCTTCATGGTGTCTCTAGGATCTAGCTTGAGAAGTCTCTTGATTGGTGAGCTAAAAATAATAACTCCCAAACCATAATGTGCCTATTAAATAATATGACTTAATATCACCTTGCTGATAATAATAATTAGTTCTCGATGAAGTTGATGAAAATTCCTATATTAGTACGATATAGGTCTTCGTCATGCCCATATTATTACGATATAGGCCATCATGCTTATATTATTACAATATAAGCCTTTTTATATCTCCATAATTCCTATAATAAAATAGGACTTATGTCTCCATAACATCGCCATGAACATGCCTTTTAACTTCACCAATCGTCTTCCTCGGTTTGAGCTTAGAGCATTGCTTCTTGAAGATAACTTGGAGCTTCAATATCACATATAGGACTTATATTCAAATGCATATAAATATGCCTTTAATGTTCTTAGCTCCATCTAGACCTTTATATTTTTCTAAGGTCTCACATATTACACCTCCCTACATTCTTCACCTCCTCAAGCTTTTCTTGAGAGATCCCTTTAATAGCTCGGGAAGAGATTTTGTTAAGCTCGAAATGATTTTTTTTTAGAGTGGAGTTTGGGGTTGGATTTTATAGCCAAGGCTCGGCTTGCATATTAGGATATATGCCTTATCATGGGATCCTTATCCTTACCAACTCGTTGGCCGAATTGGTTGGGCCACTCTATATCTGTTAGGGAGGTCACGGGTTCCAATCCTACTCCCTACGACTGCGCTCACCAGTTTACGTACCTGCCACTATCATCACAACGTGTCCGGGCCCCATTGTCACCATGTATGCTCCCCAACCGCGCCGACCATCTCTGTCGCTTGCCACATGGGCCTACGACCCCTCCAACTGTGTCCACTTCTCCCTCCATTGCCAATGTGCCGAGCTTGAGGTCACATGTCTGTTGATTTGCCAAATCATTAGGCCAATTTTTTTCCGTGGCGAGGTGATATGGATGAGGGTTTATCCCACATCGATCGGGAAGGTGATAAGGCAAGCCTTAAAAAGGCTTTCAACCACCCAATCTATTCATGGCTTAGGCCAAATTGAATGTGATTTTTCTAGCCAAAGAAATAAAACAACTTACCATATAGATCGATGTGCTAATCAATCAACTTTCCCCTCTAAATCTCCAATGCATAACTTGAACTCTTCACATAGCTCATCTAAGTTTGCTGATGGAGCAAAGTGATGTCTTGAGGACCCATCATGTGAATTTTTTTAACTCAATTGTATACCGAAAATGATTTTTCTCGAGTATCGAAGACCATAGGATTGAAACATCACCCCATACCTATCACCTTCACATGATATTGTATTTTTCCACTTTTTCGTGACTCACCAGTTGTCCTGGTCTCATCCTAGGGTTGGCTAAAATTTGACTAGCCACAATTTCCACGTACAGAATCCATTTTCTAGGTTCATATAGTCACCAGAAAGCTCCCGAAGTGATCTTCCATACTATAGCAATCCTAGGATATTTAGGGAACGTTTTTTCCTTTGTATTGTCCTTCAGATCATTCCATGTGTGTGACCCACTTCACACATAGTCACTCACAATTAGATGCATATTCTAAACATGAGCTACTGGATCTATCTAGAGTTGTGATTTCATTGAGGGTTCAATTTCATGTTTAATTTTCCCATGTATATACATCAAGTTATCTCTTACACATAACAAAAAATAAATTCTTCTAACATAATGTACATTCTTGGTCAAGATTAGTCTATTTAAGTCCCAAGAATTATAAAGAAATAGGAATAACAAGAAGCCTCCTAAAAAAGGAACATATGATACTCTTTTCAAGACATGGCCTAGACAATGAAGACCAAGTCAAATGTGCCATAACATTGACCATTATTACAAAAGGGTAAGAGGAGAGACACAAACCTATAATGGGAAAGAAGAAGGTTTAGATATAGTTTCCTACTTCTTTTCATATTCCCAATTACACTCATACCATCCTCGTATCTTGTATTTATTTGTTTATATAACAAGATAGAAAAAATACACGTGATATGGAAAGAATATGATATATCTCATTCTTGTATAATTTTTTTATAGATTATCAATTTTTAAATTCTAGTCCTCTAACCATCTAAATCTTAAGAATTAGGATACATTATCATATATAGGAATATTCAATGTAGTGAGAGTATACAATACATTAATCATATTTATTATTCTCAAGCATAAACAAGGATCACATATGCCCCATAACACACTCGGTTCATATAAATAAAGTACCCTTATTTATTTCATTTTTATCATAGAACAAGATTTATGGGTGTCAAATATGAAATCCAAGGTAATGCATGTATTTTATTGATTCAATAGGTTGCATTCATTATTTTATAAATAAAACATACTTTCTAAGTTTTATCATAACAATATGCCTCAATACATTGATAAAATGTCAGACAAGATATATAATTACATAATATTTAGTTAGATGGAAGTTACAGACAAAAAAAATTGCAATAATGGTGTTGTCAAAATAACATACCAATATTTAGTTTCTTGCACAAAATGTGAACATGAAAACTCAGTGAAAACATTGTCATGCTACCCTCATCCAATAATCCTCTTCCCACCATGTTAGATCAAGTTTATTTCCAAACTATTATAGTGTGTTTTGCATATCCAATGTTAAAATCTTATATTTTTGACATTCAAAAAATCCAATGTTATCTATTGTCTAAATGAAAACAACATAATTCTCAGGAAATCATTTATCAAGAAATCTTGTAACTCTGCTTAATCCAACACACTAAAAAATATGACAATCCTTAATTGTAGATAACGCTTGTGTAGGCTACCCAAGTACCCTAGATATAAAATCATAATGTTTTAATTATGTAGGAAACTAGCTCATGTTCATAACATGTGTAGAAACAACAAAACGAAGGGTGTGTCCTTTCCCATGTCTATGGGGATATATTCATGTAAGAGTGTTGCAGATGCATCAAACATTGAAGCCTCTTTCTCTTCCCTTAGTATCTATTCTTATGCATCTATGCCTAATTTTTATATCAGGATAAATTATAAGACTTTCCCTTTTCTTAGATTGCACCATGATCCTCAAATTGAGTACTATTCGGTTAATTTCAATGATGAATTTGAAGTGAGAAAAAGGGACTACATGTAGATGACAATTGATCAAATGAGGAATTTCAAATTTGATTAGTTCATTGAAGGAATAAGAGATGATGGAACATACTTGTTTGACGTAGAGTATCAAGCAGTGAAATCTACAACCCTTCTCCCGATATCATGAAACATAATAGAATCAAGTGATATCAATAAAAGGACTGCAATGGTAATTTAGAGATCGAGGGAATGGTTCAAGAGAAAGAGAATTTCTCTCATCGATTCTAGTGGCCTTCTGACTCTATCGAGACAAGCATCTCACATTGAATATTTGAAGACATCCAAGAAGACCACGAGTTCCGCTCACTTGAGATAGCCCTCGAAGAGAAATATTTTAGAGGAGGAACACATTGAATATTATCACCCCAAGAGGCTCCGCAAAAAATATTGTCACTAAAATCCTTTTTGAACCTCTTGAACGAGGTGAAATTGATCCTTCATAGTTCCCAATTCTACATCGGTTCCCAAGTGTTTCTTCTTTGACAATTGAGTCATCCCATCATGTGCAAGATGTGATCCCTCATCATGAACCTGAAAGTGATCTCATGCCTAATATTGAGCTCGTACCAACAAAAAATTTCCCTTAGATTCAATATTTGATTGGGAGTAAGCCAAGGACATTGCAACAAACATCGACGCCCAATTTTGAATCCATCTCGAAGATCATGAAAACCAAATGAAGCAAGAAGGCACATGTAAATTCTCATTTCTTTAGTTGAGCTTTTGGTAAACAGTATGTAGAGGTTACCCAAATGAAAGTTGTGAAACCTGAGGAAGAGATGACTCAGGATGATTATGACATTAAAAGGATATATTTGGGCCCAGCCACACATGAAGGTGACGCACATATTTTGAAGGAATTTGTTTCTCACATGATTTCTTAGAATGAGGAGTGTAAAAAGACAATAGGTAATTTAGAAGAGCATGTGAGAACTCTCACTGCTTATGTGCAATCATTATTTGATCCTAGTGCAATACCACCTACTGTTGTTGAGTCCATCACCCCTATCAATTGCTTCGACCTTGAAAAAATCAAGAAATCTCGAGGTCATACAATACAAGGGTTGATGATAGATGGGTTTAAAATATTCTTGAGGAGGGAAATACATTGTTTCTAGAGATCCTCCTGTTGTTCAAGTTTTATCTCGCCACAAATTCCAAAGTGAAGATGACCAAGGAGTATATCAAGAAGGTGAAATCCCTCTGGGACACCATGTTTCCATTCGTGTCAGAAATGGGCAATTTGTATTCCCATTCCCCAGTGAGTAAAAAAGTGTTCACTTCTGTGACTGATGACATATCTCTTATTTTGTCTCTCACGACGAGTGCTCGGTATGACATCTTGAATGATATTATCACTGAGCTTGATTCTTTTGAGGAGCAAGCATCACATACTTTATAAGGCATTAGCAATAGTGTGCAGAAGCTCAGTCACCTTCACTCAATGAAAATTAATCAATTTAAGAGCTCTTGAAATCCTTCTAGTATCTGTTCAAAAAAAGGTGGGAGAGCCCTTCTCGTTTAACAAACATACCTTGGAGTCTCTTGTAGAGATTAGGAGTTCAACTTCCAATGCCATGTAGGATCATCAAGTGTGGTTCAACCAATGCAAGACCATCAGCATCATTCTTGAGACCTGGATCAGTTCTCTGTGTTTTGTTCATGTTCTAAGGGTGGATAAGGTGGCACTTGTTGCGGCATGTTTTAGTAAAGAATTCAAAGGTGAAGAAATATTCCTAGGGGCATTCGAAAAAGGTTCCCCAATAGCCAGTTCTTCATCGGAAAAGGCTACTTCTTCATCAGGATGATCATCTCTTCTCTTCTTCCCTTTTCTCTCTCCATGTCATAATTCTTCATTAAGGAGGTACTTTTCACTATTTCGTCTTAATCTCCTAAGTGACCTTAAAATTAACATTGTAAAATTTATTTTCAATTAATAAGAAAAGGACCCATTTTTGTGTCCTATGATCATGAAAGGTCACAAGTGATGAGGGAATTTGAAAAGACGTGTGGGGGGGACATGAAAGGGCTATTTTATAATGTTATAAATTGGGATGACCTCTTCATTCTAAGGGGTTGTCAATTGTAAGTTTCTAGTAGATAGATTTGCACTACTAAATACTAGCAAGAGATTACATTCTTTATTTTCTTCTTTGTCTATGTTTCTTGTATTCCCTTGCATACTCAGCTTTATAAACATGATGATCTTGTAAAACCAAGAAAGGCTTTAGTGCCTTTGATAAATGAATCAATAGAATTTTTTGTTTATGATTTGTTAGTCTTATCTTGTTCTCAAGGTTAAATTCTTCTAATTGAGTTAAGATTTATTCTGGTTAATGCTGTGAAAATTTGTAAGTGCATATTCACAAAGTTAACCCTCCTTTTCCACATTCTTACTCCCTTCTACCTCCTCTCGCTGATACAATTCCTCCCTTGCACTAAGTGTAAGTGGTTTCCCACAGGTTTAGTGGATTATTCATGTGTGATCCTTGGCTTAAGACCACCCGATATTTTATTTTTCTACATTCAATAAATGAGAGCCTCCCCATTACCAAGAGGAGGGGCTTAGTCCTAAAGCTTTGGTGAAAACTCACTAATTTTTCCTTGCGACAAATTATTTTGCCATCTATCAAGATCCTCCTTTTCTCCGTATTGCTCTGCATTCTTGTATCAATTAGGCCTGTTTTAGGATAAATTTAGGTCTATATTTCGATCTAATCAATATCTCTATTCACTTTAAACTTTTTTAAATACCCTTTATTGTGTTTATGAATGTTCCAAAGTTTCAAATATTAATTCACAAGAGATTTTACCCAATTCATATTTGTATAAGGGGATAATTTTCTTGTTTGATCTTTTTATCACCCCAAACTAGTTATAATAACTTTGTTAGACCCTTCTAAAAGTTATTTCTTTGGTAAAATTTTTCTGGGGATGCTTCTATACACCTGCACAATAAACTCTGTCTTGAATTACATCACAACTAACCAAAATAGGACAAATCTTAAGAGTATTTGCAAGATATTATATACAACCATGAAAAATTCAATATAAAATCCACTAATACACATCATCCAAACATCAATGCAATTCAAGAAAGTAAGCACTTCAACAATTCTTAATAATAATTCTATAAAACAATTGATCTATGTACAAAAACATACTCTACTATGTGCAAAAATCCTACCAAAGGCATGTTCCTTAAGAAAACCTCTTATGCAATGCTTACAAAACTTATTCCAATGAATTTCTTGATTGCAATCATACTTATTTCATCTCCTAGTCAAATGGATCGAACTCCTCCACGATGGGAATAAATTTCCAAGTTTAGGATTTGTTGAAACAATCTCCTTAGTCTTTTTCACAACTTATACGTTGTTAAATTTTCTTATCTTGCTTCTCTCACGTAGTTTAGGAGTGAGAGAGAGAGAGAGAGAATGAGAGAATGATAAAGAGAAAGTGAGAGAGAATGTGAAAGAGAGAGTTAGAGAGAGAGAGAGAGATTGTGAAAGAGAAAGTGAGAGCATGAAAGAGTGGGAGAGTGAGAAAGAATGATAGAGAGAGAAAGAATGATAGAGAGGGAAACAGAGAGAGAAAGAGAGAAAACAAGAGAGAAAGAGAAAGAGACGGCAAGAGAGAAAGAGATATATTTTGCAAATTAACTATGCCAACAAATTGAGGTGGCTTGATAAATGCTACGTGAGGCTTTGTTTTGGTGCCCTATGATCCCGGTCCTTCCTAGCTACATCAGTCGGGCATAGTCCCTTAAGATCCCTGAGAGAAAAACAAGCTATAACTTTGACAAGTTATTTCTCAATCTCCAATATACCTTTAAATGTATTGTCTAGACCTACACCTTTGCGTTAAGACCCTCTACGAAATATTATTGTGGTTTTCAGGTTAATTTGGTTTTATCGTTGTCCCAATGAATTTAAAGCTACCGAATAGTCCAATTTGAGTTAGTGTAAGGCTACCAAAAGTGATATTTCACAAATGGTATCCTGTGGAGCCAAAACAACTATGCCAAAAAATTGGGGTGTCCTAGTAAACACTATGTGAGGCCTCATTTCAGTGCCCCATGATCTTCGTCCTTCCTGACTACATTGGTAGAACGTAGTCTCTTAATATCCTTGAGAGCAAAATAGGTTATAACTTCAACGAGGTATTTCTTGATCTCCATGGCACCTTGAAATGTATCTTCTAGACCTACACCTCTACACTGAGACCCTATATGAAATCCTTTCACGGTTTACCCCAAGTTAATTTGGTTTTCTCGTTGTCCCAACGAATACAAAGGTGCCAAATACTCCAATTTGAGTCAATGTAAAGATTCCAAATATGATATTTCACAACCAAAACCTAGTGGCACCAAAAAAATGCTCCAACATGTTAGGATGGCTTGGTAAATACTACATGAGACTTCATTTTGGTTCCTAACAATCCTGGTCCTTCCTAGCTACATTGGTCGGGCGCAGTCCTTAAGAGCCCTGAGAGGAAAATAGACTATAACTTCTACGAATGATTTCTCTGTCTCTGTGGCACCTTGAAATGTATTTTCTATACATACACATCCATGTTGAGATCCTCTATGAAATCCTATCATGATTTTCACCAAGTCAATTCGGTTTTCTCGTTGTCCCAACAAATGTAAAGGTGTTAAATACTCCAATTTAAGTTAGTGTCAAGCTTCCAAATGTAATATTTTACAAACAAAATCCTGTGGGACCAAATGGACTATGCCAACACATCAGGGTGGCTTGGTAAATGATAATTTATACTTTTTTTTAGTGCCCCATGATCTCAGTCCTTCCTAACTATATCAGTTAAGCATAGTCCCTTAAGATCACTAAGAGCAAATCAGGTTATAAATTTGACAGGTGATTTCTCTATCTCTGTGGTACCTTGAAATGTCTCGTCTAGACCCACACCTCCATGTTGATGCCCTATACAAAATTTTATCATGGTTTTCCCCATGTCAATTCGGGTTTCTCTTTGTCCCAACGAATGCAAAAGTGTTAAATATGCCAATTTGAGTCATTGTAAGGCTATCAAATGCAATTTTTCACAAACAGAATCCCGTGGTACCAAACGGACTACACCAACACATTGAGGTGGCCTCATAAATACTACATGAGGTTGTGTTTATCCCCCATCATCTTGATCCTTCCCGACTACATGGGTCGAGTGTACTCCCTTAAGAGCTCTGAGAGTAAAACATGTTATAATTTCGATGAGTGACTTCTCGTTCTTTGTGACACCTTGAAATGTATCATTTGGACCTACACCTCCACATTGATACCCTCTATGAAATTTTTTTGTGGATTTCCTTGGGTCAATTAAATTTTATCGTCATCCCAACAAATGCAAATGCGCCAAATACTCCAATTTGAGTCAGTGTAAGGCTGCAAAATGCAATATTTTGTAAATGAAAGCTTGTGGCACCAAACAAACTCCGCCAACATGTTAGGGTGGCCTATAAAATGCTACCTTAGGCTTCATTTTTTATCCCCATGATCCCATTCATTCCCAGCTACATCAATTGGACGTAGTCCCTTAGGATCCCTGAGAGAAAAAAAAGTTATAACTTTGATGGGTGATTTCTCGGTTTGTGTGGCACTTTGAAATGTCTCGTCTAGACCTACACCTCTCCATTGAGACCCTCTATATAATATTTTCGTAGTTTCCCCATGTCAATTTGGTTTTATCTCTATTCCAATGAATGCAAAGGTGTGAAATACTCCAATTTGAGTCTGTGTAAAACTGCCAAATGCAGTTTTTAATAGACGAAAGCCATGACACCAAATGGATTGCGCCAACATATTTGTGTGGCCTAGTTAACACTATGTGAGGCTTCATTTTGGTTCCCCACAATCCCATTCCTTCTGTACTACATTAGTTAGACATAGTTCCTTAAGAGCCCTACGAGAAAAATAGGCTATGACTTCGACAAGTGAGTTATAATTTTTGGTTTGTTGGAAACATGTTAAGAAGAGATTTTTCATATAATATAAGTAGTGAAATGAGATTTTGTTCTTATTATTTATTTCCAAGATTTATGTTGCAACTTAGACGTTGGATTTTAAGCTAACTTCACACACATGTGAAATTTTAACAGTTTTTCAAGTAAACGAGTTGGCACGACCAAAACATGCACGTCTAATCGGGACTTTAATTTCCCTTAGCTTATCTTACCTTTGAAAATAAGGAGTTTTATACTATTGGTTCCAACCATGTGAAGGTTTAATATTTTTTGGCACCACTAACCTACATAAGCATGTTAGTAATCAATTAAATAGAATTTTAAAACCTACAAACTTTAAGAAAAATCGCTAAAATTTATTCAAATTATATTCATGTAGATGTACATATCTAGTCTTAAGTGAACATATCTTACAAATTCAATCCAATACACTACAAGGATCAACTTTACTCTTGACAATACCGATAATGAATTCATGATTTGACTCACGAACCTTCCATATATTCTTGTCTAATGGCCTGCCTCGTTATTTGATCAACTGAGTATTTGTTGCAAGAACTAAATGTGAATAGTAAAGTACCTTCCTATGTATTTCAAATTCTTCAAACAACCAAGTATTTATTTTTTGATTGGATGTTTGCAAAGCCAAGTTTCAATGGCTACCATTGACCCTATGGGATACTCACGGTTTTCACCATTAGTGATTGGAGAATTCAATTTTTGTTTTCCCTCTACACAATGAGACATGAAGTAGTTTGGTCCTTCTTAATTAAATACTATCACAATAACTATAAAAACATGTCGTACATCACAAATTAAATCTCAAGTCAAATTTAAAATACATTAAGATATTATAATTTAATAATGTATAAATTTACAAAAATACATTTATGCATCTCGTTGCACTAGATCAAAGACTTGGTCAAATCCAGATGATGTTATCATATGATCTGAAGACACAAGTTGTAATGCTTGTGGAACTTGATATTTGTCAAGTGGACTTAGAGGTTTACAAGTCCCTTTGTCCACCCACTCTTGTGACTCACATTCATTACACAAAAAATCAGTGCATTTTATACAAAAACATACCTTGCACCTAGTATGAATAGTGCAAGAACTTGCATTTGAACTACGAAATGAGTGTATATCACTTGTTCCTGTAAATGTCATACAAACTTCATAGCCTACAAAATTGTGTTCCTATATCAACTAGAAATATATACTAATTGTTGAGCTCTCTTGAGATATATGTCCATGTTCTTGCTACATCAATCAACAATGTTTTCTGTACCTATAAATTTAGCATTATCTTTGGAATTTAATTCTTCTCTTGCAAGGGCTCTTGTCACACATGCTCCTGCACCATCATGCTCTCCTTTTCCCCATGTCCTATCTTAGTAAAACTCCAGATATGTTGTACACTTTTTGTTATGTACATCCTTCATAGCCAGTAAAACATTTATGCATTCTTGAATTGTGATGTGCAGTTATCTGACCAGTAATATTGATTGAAAATAATGTTCCTCTCAACCAAATTTACATAAAACAATAGGAAACACCCTTGCACGTATTATGTAGAGTGTTTTCAATCATCATCGATGTAGAAATTATTCTCTTAATGTTTTTTTATCTTTCTCAGTGCTTTCAAGAGAGTGTATGCATGAAAATAACAACTTGTGTTGAGTTGTAATATTGTGACTAAACATCCATTTTTTGCTTCAATGAGTAATTCTATGTAAATTCAACTACTAAAATAATAGTACCGAGTGGGAATGTGTCTTTACTTAACTTGAATTTTTCATCCAACCATCAAGCTCTATTTGTGTGTCTTACATGTATATAAATAATTTCCTCTTTGAATTTGACCATATATTCTTATATATGTAATTGTTATGTAATAAGATCACACCTCTTATATTATTTTACATATTTTAATTGATATGCCACAAATTTATATTTGTTGAGACCAACTAATTCTTTTCCTATTGCATGTGTACTCTCCTCATGGATACAACTTTTCAATTTTGAAAAGCCATCAAATACGTTTCACCTTCCATCCAAACATGCTTTGCTATAAAAAAATTGACCAGTTGATATTTCACAAAATATAGTAGAAATAAATTCCCTTGCTAATTTTGGTGGGACATTTAATCCACGCTCCTATAACATGATATTAGTATGCAAAACACAAAGTACTTGACGAAAAACATCAAAATGCATTGAAAATTTGACATGATGCCTACAACAACAAGTGGTATGTGAGTGATTGATTTTCACATAAAAGAGTTTGTTAATTTAAAAAAAAACTTTGATAATGTCAATTTTTTATATTTTTGTTCTCAAATGGAGAGAACAATTGTGTTTGAGTCATATCCAAGAATTTTTTTTCATGTACTTCACGATTACGATAACTTATTATTCTTTGTACTATATCTCTTCTATTTAGGGAAACCCTTGTGTTCTCATTCCAAAACTTTATTAGTCATTCTTATAGAATATCATATGTATCATTTTCTTTCTATGGTAGTTTATTAGAGAATGCCCAATAGTCGGTGTTATTGGTTGACTCAAGACAATGTTGTTAAATTCGCTCAAGATATACACTATACCCACCTCACTATGTAAAACCATTCTATCAAAAAAAATTGTTCGTGATTTGCATCTAGTTAAATTCAAATAGAACTCATTAAATTATATAGTACAAAAACTAATCCAAAATGGCCCCACCTTTATCAAAATATCACCACATGGATAGTGCGAAATGATGCAAGAGTTAGGTTTTGGGAAGATAGTTAGGGAGGGCATGGATCCCTTTCCAACTCATTTTTTAATTTTTTTAGAACATTGAACCTATTTATATTTTTTTTGCAAGATTATTAAAATAAGGAAAGGTGTGAAGAAAATACTTAGAACATTGAAATGGCTCACTTGGAAAGTAAGGTCCAAGATCATTATGAAACCCCATTTTAAATCAAAGAACATTAATGCATGTAGATGATAAAGAATTTTTTATTGCATACTAATAAAAAAATTAAGCTTAATTTTTTTGCAACATCTTTTTGCAAGATTATTAGAATAAAGAAAGGCGTGAAGAAAATACTTAGAACATTGAAATGATTCACTTGGAAAGCAAGGCCCGTGATCATTTTGAACCCCCAGTTTAAATCAAAGAACAATAGTGCGTGTAGATGATAAAGAATTTTTATTGCATACTAATGAAAAAATTAAGCTTACATGTCAAGAAATGTTCCATAAACCACATCTCTTTAAGGCATTTTCAACTACATGTTTATTAGAGCACCTACACCTACATCTAATTAAAACAAATATTCCATTATGATTTTATCGTTGTTCATGCCTTGTTCTAAAGCTCCCATTTTGACATATGTTAGGAGGATGCTAGCAAAGGATATGTAATATGGCTTTACACCTACCAACTGCATTTTCTTGAAATTTTCTAACATCTTTATAAGAAATCCATTTTTTTATATCTTGCAATCATTGCAATCCATGAGCATTTTTTTTTTTAAATTTCACATGTTTCCACATTTTGTATACATATCTACTAGTACTCTTACAACTTATATATATGATAAAGTTCATTCTTCATAATGTTTTCACAGATGTCTGTGTATAACAAACAATATTCCAATTAGTAAATAGTTTTACAATTGCATCTATAAATAGAATTTGTTATTTAAAGTATCAAATATTGTTTTGAATTTACCATATCTATTGTGTATGCACTTGTTATCAAAAACACCCTCCAGACTATTTCAGTGATTTTGGTGTCATTAGGGGAAATTCAAAATTTTGGTAGGTTAGGGAAAATTTTGGGTTTTTTGGTCATTCCTCCATCTTGTCAGGCCTTTATTGCCAAGGAGTTCGTAAAAATGCAAAAAAATGGGTTGAATTGGTCAAAAATGGGAAAAATTGAGTCAGTTAGGGAAAGTTCGAAAAGGTCAGGCTTTGGAGGAACTGTTCCAGTTCCTCATGTTCCCCACATCACCATTCAGGTTGTGAAACAAAGGCGTCAGTTATATTGGGTTTGATAGGAATAGTTCAAACAATGCAAATGTTCATGTGGTTCTCCAGATGACTACATACCCTCTAAAGCATTGGGGATCAAATAGGGGTGAATGTAACTAATGGAACATTGTCAATGTTCATAGAGTTCCCTAGATAACTAATAAAGATGTAGAGAAAGATGGCAATGGAAAAGGAAATCAGGGATATTAGGTTTTATCAGAACCATTCCAAAGTTCCTATTGTGCCTCGGATAACAGTTAAAATCACACAAGGAATACAAGGCAGTTTGATTAGTAAAATCAAGGGTTATTGGCCCTAATGGAACATTGTCAATGTTCATAGAGTTCCCCAAAACCCCACTAAACCCTTATGCACACAATTAATTGGTCAAACTGGTTGATGGAGGAACATGGGGAATGTTCCTCCATTCCATAAGTTCTTCGTAAAGCCGACAAGACTGATAAAAGACAAAAATTGTACAGGAAATGCCCAAATTTGCTAATTTTTGTTGATTTTTTCACCCATAATCCAAATTTGGATCATGTAGAGGCTAAAATGGTAAATATCATGCAAAAAGACTCCATTTTATCATTTAAGGGCTAATATTAGCAGGGTTTCATGCAACACTTCACATTTTCATTCCTATATTCAAATATTACATTATCACATACTATTTATCTTTCCTAACATGCTAATGGGTGCTTCATGTGTAGCATTTGTTTTACATGATTCCTTCCAATCATGGTTGTTTGATTTGTTTGTACTTTGTTTGTCATTATTTTTGGATTATGCCCTATGTTTGCTTGTTACATTTTTTGCACAAGTCTTGATGGCTCCGATTGTCTTGTGACATCTTGCGTGGTGCCCATGTATGTAACCAACTACTCATTGGGTCATTGTTTTTTGTTCTCAAGTATGCCTTTACTATTTTTTATTTCAATGTGCCTTTCTTGTTTGTCACTAACACTTGTATGCTAGCATTCCCCTTGTTTTGCATGCGCCATGGTAACCACCATGCATAATCCCTATTCTCTCTATGGGATTCCTCTATCAAATGTGCACATCATTTTCAATCTTTCTCGTTTGGGCTTCGTTCATGTATTTTTTCATCTCATGCACCCAAAATGAGTGGGGGAAAATTTGGGTGAAACTTTTCACCCTCCGAACAGCTACAAAAACTAGTTACCAGAACACATACAATAGGAACAAAATAGTAATGAGTTACAGAATAGGGATAGAAATAAAATTGGCCAAAATTCACAACGTAGATAAAAGTTATGAGATCATATAGGAATGTTTGGGTGCTAGTGTCCCACATAGGGCTCCTATCCTAGGGAAAAAAAGTTACAGATCAATTTCAACAGTTTCACAATTACAGTATACTCCAGTTTTAGCAGTTACATGGCCATTTTTAAATTGCAATCGGTTACTAACAAGAACTAACTACTAACTCAGGAACCAAAGCATGAATTAAATAAGGGAATGATGCCTAGGGCATATGTAGGATAGTGGTATGCCTGATATAATGTGTCACTTGAGGTAAGTTACAAATCGGGTTTGTGATCATCTGCAGTGACACTTATCTAGGGGGAAGTGTTAACAGTTGTAGGGAAAAACAAATTGCTCTCCCTATACACTTTCCCTTAATGGCGACTGGACGTCTAAATCCAAAGTGTAGCATTGGGATGCTCAAATCCCTAGTGTGGCAATAGGAATCCCAAATACTTCATATTATTCCAAACAAGTTCTAGGCATCGAACCTACAAGCGGAACAAATTTCTATCCCTTTCTTTTTCAACACTCTAGATGTACTCTAATCGCTTGGTTTAGTTTTTCCAATGTGCATTTCCATTTACACATAATTTCCAAGTTAAAGTTCAATTGTGTTTTCAATATATGTAGATCTAATCAAATCCGATTATAACTTAACAGAATGAAGCCATAAGTCAGCAAGTATATAGTTGTGTAATGAATGGAATTTTTCACCCATTCAATCCAGCAAGAATGAACATCTACGTGCGCAAGAATGTTCCATATTTACAAAATACATGCTTCATGGTCTAGGCATAGTTCATATGCAATGTGTTGAAATAAAATTTGCTTTTGGCATTCTGCAGTAATAGACTATGCCATTTAATCTCAATTTTTTATAAGGTTTATGGTTCAAGTGAAATTCTTTAATGAAAATAAATAATCTATGTTGATCATGTTGGAAAAGGTTAAAACATTTTGGTCTATAAAAAACACTTTATCAAGTTGTTTCACCATTAGTTCGACACCTTAGCAAAGGATAGGATTAGTGAACCAAGGAATGTTAGTGGAAAGGGAATAAAGTGGTTTGGAATATCAAAACCATAATTTACACTAAGCAACATAATTTATTATGTATTTAAAACTACACCTTTCTTTTTTCAGGGAAAGACATCGAGTCGTAATTGTTTTGACATGTTTGAAATCAAAAGATGTTTCACATAGAGCAAGATATTTAATTTATTGCTTAGAAAAAGTAAAACTTGAGCTCACCCATCAAATTAAAATATAAAATCCCTCTTGAATATAATGAATATTTCCAAGTTAAAGTTCAATTGTGTTTTCAATATATGTAGATCTTTTATAATCCAATTATAACTTAACATAATGAAGCCATAAGTCAGCAAGTATATAGTTGTGCAATGAATGGAATTTTTCACCCATTCAATCCAGCAAGAATGAACATCTACGTGGGCAAGAATGTTCCATATTTACACAATATGCTTCATGGTCTAGGCATAGTTCATATGAAATGTGTTCAAATAAAATTTGGTTTTGGCATTCTGCAGTAATAGACTATGCCATTTAATCTCAATTTTTTATAAGGTTTATGGTTCAAATGAAATGTTTTAATGAAAATAAATAATCTAATATGTTGGAAAAGGTTATAACATTTTGGTCTATAAAAAACACTTTATCAAGTTGTTTCACCACTAGTTCAACACCTTAGGAAAGGATAGGTTTATTGAACCTAGAAATGTTAGTGGAAAGGGGATAAAGCAGTTTCGAATATCAAAACCATAATTTATTACGTATTTAAAACTACACCTTCCTTTTTTCAAGGAAAGACATCAAGTCGTAATTGTTTTGACATGTTTGAAATCAAAAGATGTTTCACATAGAGCAAGATATTTAATTTATTGCTTAGAAAAAGTAAAGCTTAAGCTCACCCATCAAATTAAAATATAAAATCTCTCTTGAATATAATGAATATTTATAACTCTTGAAAGTCCAAACTGAATACTATTAGAATAATTGATCTAGTATACTAAGTAAAATTTATTTTCCACATTTTCAAATTACTAGTACCTAGTTCTTTTGGATGAAATGTGGGTAATACTATGTAAATTTTAATTTGTACATTCCAAATTAAAAAATCGATAAATAAATCATCATAATCTATATTATGTATTATTGGAAAATCCATAATATTCAACCATGCAATGATTATGGGATCATGTTTTAGGGGTCTATTCTTGCCCATATCATTAATATTATTTACAAATGTAGTGGTAATATCTCACAGTAATTAAAGGTTTTATTCCAATAAAATACCGTTATATATTCATCTATACATAGGCTAACATCTTTTCCTTAAATAAAATCTTCTAATTCGAGTCTTTTCATGAACAAAATGATCAACCCAATCAAAATAGATAAATATAGAAGAATACAAACTTCTTGTACTATATATTTAATTTAGTTTTAAAAATGTGGAATCCACTTATTTGGCATAGTTAGTATATAACGAGTTATAAAAAAAAACACACTCTCAAAACCACCTATATCCCTTTCCATGAGGACAAAGAAGGAGTTTCTGAATTTATCCATGTAAAATCTACTTCTGCACTACCATACCGATCTCCATAGACATTACCAGAGGCCACTATCTCTTCTATTTCTTTTATCTCTTCAGATTTCAACTTCACAAAAAGAGTATTAATGTTCTCTTCCAAATTCTTGACTTTGGTTGTTCCTAGAATTGGTGTAACATCATTTCCTTGGTGTTGAACCCAAGCAAGTGCTAGTTGTCTTGGAGTACACGCCTTGCTCTTAGCAATTGCACATAGTTTTTCAAATATTGCTTTGTTCCTTTCGAGATTATCTCCTGAAAACCTTGGCAAATACTACAAAAGAATACTTTCACAAAATCAGAAATCATCGTGACAACAAACATTATATTTAAACAAATCTTATTCAAACAAGATATAATAAAAAGGAACTTACTACTTCTAAAGGAAGACTAAAACCTTCTAGCTAATTATACCACTTTCAATGCTTACATCTACAATTGCAAATCAATGTATACATAAAGCAAACAATAATAAATGGATGCAAATACCTTTCTATAATCACTATCTGCCGAGTTTTCAAGAATCTTTGCTCCAGCAGAGAGGAATCCTCGGCCTAAAGGGCTATATGGTACAATTCCAATACCAAGCTCCCTACAATAAGAGACGAACTTAAATTTTAGTCACTCAATAAGAGATAAACGTAACATGGAAAATTCTAGTTCTAAAACCTCACATACCTGCAAGTTGGGACGATTTCTTCCTCTACATCCCTGGTCCACAAGGACCACTCTATTTGAACCGCCGTAACAGGGTGAACAGCATGCGCTCTTCTAATTGTTGATGCAGAAGCCTCAGAAAGTCCAATGTATTTTATTTTCCCTTCTTCAACTAGTTTCTACATTTCTCCGATCTATAATAGCCACATGAACATGATTCAGAAGGATGACTGCAACTTATTCTATAAGAGATTCAAGAAAGCAAGGGCATAATGGAATTACATTCTTATAAACATACAGTGATTTCTATGGGGACTGTGGTATCAATGCGATGTAGGTAATACAGATCAATGCAATCAACATCGAGTCTCTTCAAGCTCGCTTCACAGGCGGCACGGACATATGCAGGATGTCCAGAAATCTGTACTTTCCTATCTTCATAAAGAATTCCAAACTTGGTAGCCAACTGCACTTTGTCTCTTATTCCTTTCAGTGCCTGCAAATCAAGTTCAAAGAAGAACTTCAAGTTAAATACCCAACTTGGTAAACAGAGGAAAACAGAATGAAACAGAGGGAAATCGAAGGCACCTTCCCAAGAAGAATTTCGTTAGTGTGAGGGCCATAGAGATCAGAGGTGTCCAGAAAAGTGATGCCTTTGGAGACTGCATGATGAATGAGAGTGATCATTTCTTCATCAGATTTGGGAGGGCCATAAAAGGCAGACATGCCCATACAACCCAATCCCTGTGCTGATACTTCGAATCCCTCGCATCCCAACTTGATTTTCGGAACTGCCATTGTTGTTGCTGCTGCTGCTACTCTGTTTTTTTTCTTCTCTTCACAAGGTTTCTATAGAACCAGAGGCGGTTATGGGTGTTGACTAAACAGCACGTGGATGAATAAAATAAATATACTCGTGTTGATTATCCTGTCAAAACTCGGACTCGCAGGGATTAAATTTGACGGCCACCTATGCCTGTCAAGCAATTTTCGGGCGACATTAAATTTTTAATGTTGTCGGTCAAAAATACAAAATAATGGTATTCATATGCTATTTATAAAATTTATAAACGATTATTCTATATTTATTTAACTTTGCTTACTATATCTAATATAATTTACATATGAATGTATATAAAAATTGACGGTCACATTTTAAATATGCAAGTCACACGCGACAGTTTTATAAAATATTTGTAAATATTTTACATCTAAAATTATGAAAAACATTTAAATAGCCGTCAAATTTAAGCCGTCTTCAAGTCAAATTTCTCTATTAAAATTAATGAAATAAATTGAGGTAAGCATTCAAATTTAGGGGAAAAACAAATTGTTCTTTTCTAAACCTCCAAATCCTATGTGCATACTAAACCTCCCTATCCTAGTATCTAGCATAGCCATCCACCTGCAACTCAATCTTGGCTTCCTAATGCTCAAGAACATGTTATCATTAATTTGAATCGAAGAATTATCGTGGACTCGCACATGGAGGAGTTGGCTTACCAACTTGAGGAAGAAAGACCGATGTTGGTTTTTTGCATGGAACAATTGGTGAAGGTGGAGGACATGGAGGTTGAGGTTCAGGATAACTAGTTACTTCATGTACCTTCCCAACTCCCATTTTTTATAAGGATTATTTTTCTTCCCAAACCTTAGAAATAATTTTTTATCATATCTCTTCTACTTTTGGGGTGATGGTTGCTTTCGTGGCTCAACATATGTATTAAAATGTAATTTGTTTCATAAATTGCAATGGATATGGTTAAATATTGATGAATCATGAAGATTGTAGGAGAGGAAAATGTTTTCAAAAAATGGAGTAATTGTAAAAATATAAATCAATCTTACATTATTATGGTACATAAGGCCACATCTCTTTTTAGGCATTTTTTAAAACAATTCTCTTCTTTAAACCTCCCATTGTTAAAGAGGCTAGGAAGATGTTGGAAAAGGATTTGGAGCCTAGCATTACACCTTCCAATTTTATTTTCTTGAAATTTTCCATGGTCTTTTTAACATATCCAATTTTGTAGATAGCTTGCAATTATTGTAGTTTATGAGACTACATGCCTTTTAGGAAATTTGTCAAACAACTCATAGGCTTACACATTTTGTATATATATTTTCTAGGGACCTCACAAATAAAATATCCAATGAAAATGGACCAAAGATTGGCCTCAACAGTATGTTGGTATATTGAAGACCGCTAGGTCATGAGTCCAATTATAATTTAAATGTGGTATTGTGGGTAGGGGTATCAATGTATCGCCTATGTATTAGTGCATTGGACTCTCTACACAACTTGTGTGCCTACGAACATTCCATGACATAGGTCCTTTTAAAACTCAAATAAATTGAAGATTGGATTAAATTGTGATAACTTAATTGATAAATAAAAAACATTTGACAAACAAAGTTTTGGCAGATTTCCAAACCATGTATCAAAGCTTGTATTTGGACACATGTTAAGAGTATGTTAGCCATTTAAAGAGAACAATTTATTTTATTAAAAAAATAGTGCATCTAGTGGCTCGTGGATTATCCACAAAACATGTTGGTCATTCAATTGCTCCCACCACACAATCAACCCCTTGATGCCAACAATATACAATATAATAGATCCTCAAACCCCTAAGCTTATAAAAAATTAACAATTGCATTCCCATCCAAATTCCAACCTATGGCTTTCTCATCTTTTAGCAAAATCAAAGATCAATCATCCTAAATACTTTCCAACCCACTTCAAAATTGAATATTTAAAAATAATTAAATGCTCCTCTCGAAATTTGTCTTGATAAGAGTATAAAATTTCACACTAACTCAAATCCAAATAACTCAAAATTAAAAATAAAAATTATTTAATAAATATAAAAAAAGTAATGGCCTGTAAAATATTCTCTCCACAACTATTAAATATTTTTGTTTACCAACTATAAAAGATCTGGAGTCAAAAATCAAATATGTTTGATAAGACAAACACACAATTTGAGGGTGAAATTGATCACATAAGTCATGATTGAAAAACAAGTAGAAGGTGTAGAACAATTCGGATAGCTTTAATAATTACCTCTTATTGTCTACATGTATAAATTAATCCATTGATCAAATGTTAACTCAAATTCATGTTCAGATACAAAGTTATTGATTTTTTAAAATCCTGAAAATATCAAAATAAAATATAAAATACACTTTCCAACCTTCAAATGATGGATTTTAAGAAGTCGTATTTATTAAAAATTTAATAGCAAAAGTTCATAAAAAGTCATATTTACTAGCAATTGCATATTATTCAAATATCTCTATTAAAATTTATAATTTACCTTATTCTCTATTAAAATTAATTAGTGGTGGAATATTTATAAAGAAACTGACATAAAGAATTACGGGGACCATTAGTAGCTAGACTGTAATAAAAATTGGGCAAGTGGACAAATAAATGGCTATGATTAGTAGGAAGAATCTAATTAAAACAAGTATTCTAAATTTTATTTTGTTGTATTATTATTAGTCATTCCTAGCCTTTTGAGGGGAAACATCAAATCCTCGTAATCCAAACATATTTCACATGGAAAAGGATGGACAATATATATTGGTTAGTTTCTAGGGATACAATTACCCTCCAAAATTATGCTAGCTGACGAAATATCAAGAGTATTAAACTATAAAACAAAGACAATGTTATTAAATTGGCTCAGGATATATACACTATACCCAACTCAATCTGTAAAACCATTCCACTCAATATTTTTTGTTGGTGATTTGCATCTATTTAAATTCAAATAGAACTCACAAAATTCCATAGTACAAAAACTAATCCAAAATGGCCCCCACCTCTATCAAAATATCACCACATGGAAAGTGGGAAATGATGCAAGAGTTATATTTTAGGAAAATAGTTAAGGAGGCAATGGTTCCCTTTCCAACTCATTTTTAAAATTATTTTAGAACATCGAACCTCTTTATAATTTGTTTGGCTACATATTTTTGAAAGATTATAAGAATAAGGAAAGATGTCAAGAAAATATTTAGAACATTGAAATGATTCGCTTGGAAAGCATAGTAAAGAATTTTTTGTTGCATTGTAAAACCTCAATTTAAATCAAAGAACACTAATTTATGTACATGATAAAGAATTTTTTATTACATACTAATAAAACAAAAATGAAGTTTACATGGTCAAGGAATGTTCTATAAGACCACATCTCTTTGAGGCATTTTCAACTACATGTTTATTGGAGCACCTACAACTACATCTAATTAAAAAAATCTTTCATTATGCTTTTATGGTTGTTCATGACTTGTTCTAAAGCCCCCATTTTGACATATGTTAGGAAGATGCTGGAAAAGTATATGTAATATAGCTTTACACGTGTCAATTGCATTTTCTTGAAATTTTCTAAGATCTTTTTAAGAAATCCATTTTTTCATATCTCGCAATCATTGCAATCCATGAGACTACATATGCTTTTTGCATTTTTTTTTGAAAAGTTCACATGCTTCCATATTTTTTATACATATCTCCTAGTACTCTTACAACTTATAAATATGATAAATACCATTCTTCATAATGGTTTCACGAATGTTCGTGCATAACAAACAATATTCCAATTAGCACATGGTTTTACAATTACATCTATAAATAGAATTTTCCATTTAAAGTACCAGATATTGTTTTGAATTTACCATATCTATTGTGTATGTCCCTGTTATCACAATCACCCTCTAGGCTATTTTAATGATTTTGGTGCCCTTTCATCAGGGAAAATTCAAAAATTTGGCAGGTTAGGGGAAAATTTTGGGTGTTTTGGTCATTCCTCTATATCGTAAGGCCTTTACTTCCAAGGAGTATGTCAAAATAGTAAAAAATGGGTTGAATTGGTCAAAAATGGGAAAAATGAGTCAATTGGGACAAGTTCAAAAAGGTTAGGCTTTGAAGGAATAGGAGGAACTGTTACTATACTAAGTTCCTCATGTTCCACACATTACCATTTGGGCCATGAAACAAATGTGTCAGTTGTATAAGGTTTGAGAGGAATAGTTGGAAAAGTGAAAATGTTCCCTTGGTTCTCCGGATGGCTGCATACCTGCCAAAGCGGTTGGGATCAAACATGATAGGGGTGAATGACACTAATGGAACAATGTCAATGTTTCTAGAGTTCACCAGATAACCAATAAAGCCACTGAGAAAGAGGGTAATAGATAAGGCAGTCGATGATATCGGGTTTTATAATAACCTTTGGAACCATTCTAAAGTTCATATTGTGCCTTGGATAACCGCTAAATCACATAAGGAAGATATGGTCATTTGACAGATAAAATCGATGGTTATTGGAACTAATGGAACATTTTCAATGTTCCTAGAGTTCCCCAAAACACCGTTATACCCGCATGCACATAATTAATATGTCAAACTAGTTGATGGATAAACATGGGGAACATTCCTTCATTCCATGAGTTCTCTAGATAGTTGATATGACTGACAAAAGACAAAAACAGTGTAGGAAACACCCAAATTTGCTAATTTTAGTTTATTTCTTCACCTATAATCCAAATTTGGATCATACATAAGCTAAAATGGGAAATTTCGTGCAACAAGACTCCATGTTTATCACTTAGTGGCCAAGATTAGCAAGGTTTCATGTAATATTTCACATTTTCATTTCTATATTCAGATATTAAACATTGTCGCATATTGTTTATCTTTCCTAACATGTTAATGGGTGCTTCTTGTGTAGCATTTTCCTTGCAGGATTCTTTCCTATCAAAGTTGTCTAATTTGTTCATTCTTTGTTTTCCATTGTTTGTGGGCTATGCCCTATGTTTGCTTGTTACTTTCTTTGTATAAGCCTTGATGGCTCCGATTTTCTTGTGACATCCTATGTGGTGTCCCATGTATGTAATCAAATACACGTTGGGTCCTTGATTGGTGTTCTCCTATATGCCTTTACTAGTTGTTATTTTAGTGTGCATTGGTTATTTCTCCCTAACACGTGTATGCTAGAATTTTCCCCTTGTTTTGCATGTGTCATGTTAACTACCATGCATAATCCCTATTCTCTCTGCAGGATTCATCTATCAAATGTGCGCATCATTTTCAGTATTCCTTGTTTGGGCTTCGTTCATATTTGTTCATCTCACGTACCCCAAATGAGCGGGGAAAGACATTGGGAGAACCTTTTCACCCTCTCAATAGTTACATAAACTAGTTACCATAACACAAACAACAGGAACATAATAGTAATCAGTTATAAGATAGGGCTAAAAATTGAGTTGGCAAAAATTCGCAGCCTGGACAAAAGCGCCTGGATCAGGTAGGAACACCTAGGTGTTATTTTCCTATATGGGCACCCCTATTGTGGGGTAAAAATAGTTACATGTCAGTTTCAACAGTTGCATAGTTACATTATTCCCCAATTTCAATAGTTACATGGCCAATTTCATAATACAAACAGTTACTAATTGTAGATACAAAATCACGCACATACTACTATTTTATTATACCACCAAGTATGTTGTTTTTATAAATGGATCTTGCGTAAGAAAAGTATTCACTGGTGACACATTATCTAGTCCATCTTCTTGCTTTGTTTGTTTTTATTGTTTTATATCTTACATCTGTCACTTCTACACCCAGTTCTGGTCAAGTCACACGCACTCATGTCTATCATTCTTCTCACATTTTTCGTCAGTTGTCTCAAGACACTAGCACCCAGGATTGGACACTAGCGCCTAGAAACTCTTGTCCAACCTAGGCACTCCTATCCTCTTTGTTCTTGTTCACATTTTTGACATTTGTGGTCAAAATTTTCAGTTTTCTTACTCCTTGTTATCACAAAAAGTAACACCCTAGAATTATGCATTGTAGATCCCTAGTTTTTGCTAATATGGGACCATCTCTCAAGTTGTGGGACTTGCTACTTGAGATGGACCTTCGGAGAAGGCCGGATTCTTCTACCTAATCTAATGCTAAAACTACTCCTAACGAAGGAAATGGAGCTAACTAATCCTAAAGTAACCATTCCAAGGGACTGGGAAGAGAGAGAGGGTTAGAAGGATGCATGGAAGGGAAATCCTAAGCTAAAAAGCGGTGATACCACCAGAAAAGGTGTGAGAAACACTCTAGTAAGGGAGAAGGGAGAAGGAAATGGAGAAAGGAGAGACCAGACATAAGTGACACAAACCCAAATCTTCATTTACCATCTGTCCTCACAAGAAACACATCAAAATGAACTTACAAAGGAGAAATACATGTACACCATATTACATCATGTAAAGGAGAGGCAAGGTTGCAGATAACACAAGTCATGGTTGAGAAAACACCATAAAACAAGCTTTATTGCAATAATAATATGCTCAAACCATTACAGTTGCAGAGGAAGGCATAAGAGCACACTGCCAAGCCCAAAATGAAGGTTCAATGGCTCACAACTGCTCGGGAACCATTTCGACATAGTTCCTTTATAGATTTCAAATGTCCATGCTTTCAATAATGAAATATTTTACAATATATAGCTCAAGGAAGAAAGATAAAAGAGGAAAGAGAGGGAAAGAGATTGGATTTGATCTTGTCATTAGTGAAGATCTTTGTCTTTCCCTACAACATGGATTTTTTAGACCTTTAACCATTGTTTTCATGCATTAAGTGTCTAAAAACAATATGTACGCCCTTATGAATCCATTTCCTAATGATCTTTTTCTTGTTGGAGAAGCCAAGGAGAAGATAAGAGCCCATACTCATCAATTCAAGTGGTTGAGCCATTTGAGTCTGTATATTAATGGCCCGAACTATTTTTCTACTTTTTCTACCACCAAATTCTGATTTTGATGATGCCAAGTTGAAAGGCTCGAGGAGACCTTTCCGACGATATAATTTTTTTCTGATTTGGAGCTTTGGATTGAAAGATATGGCCACTTGAAGATATAAATGTCGGGAAGCATAAAAATGTGACATGTGGCATCCTTTGATTAGCTTGGGGATCAACTTCTACCCATGTGTTTATTTTTTTGCTTTTTCCATGTGTTGGTCTTTGGTTGGGTCACAAAATCAAGCTTTAATTCCTTTGCTTTCATTGCCCTGCACTCCTTTATGAGAAGCAAGCCAATAGAAAATTGACATGTGCCTTCACATTGTTAATCTATTGATAGCCCTTAATTGACAACTATGAAGCACAAGCCAATAGGAAAGCTCCACACTCTTTGCGATGTTAGTCTTTTCTTTTATCTCCTTTGCCCACTATGAAACATGAACCAATTAAATATCTCCACACCCTTCGCAGTGTCAAACTATCTTTGAACTCTCATTGGCCACTGTTAAAATCGAGCCAATAGGGAAGCTCCACGTATGGAACATGTTCATCATTGATTGGCTACACCTTTGCATCGTAACTTTTACCCTCGGCAGACTTAGAAACTTTTTACTTCATAAAAATTTGCCACCACATGTCCTCTTTTTACTGGTTGTGGGGGTCAGGATGACCTAAAACATTATCCACTCTAGCTTATTATGGGGTTTGAAATCCGGATGAGCCCATCACCTTAAGAATTTCTAGAATGGCGACACAGATCCACTGTTAAACATTGATTTTGTGCCATGTGTCACTTACTTCACCCATTGCATGTCCTTTGACCTTACAACCTCACCCGAACCTGATTCCTTTTATACATTTCACTCCAAGTGTGACGGAATGCTGCCACGTGTCTGCCTTGGACCATTGATCTTGTATCATCTATTGCCTTTGTGCTTTGTCATGTGTCTCTCTGACCTCTCTGACTTTTTCTGCCCCGCCACGGACCTCAAATCCTATCCAACACAATTAATTCCACAGAATTGAGGTCCGTTAGGCCCATTTTGAGGAGAGTCAGAATCTTGCCATGTGGCATGTTATTAGATACTTGGCATTGAATTTGATGGCCACATGAACTTCACACAACTTTTAAACATAGCCCGCTAATGAACAAGCTAAGTCTCCCATGGGTTTTTGAATGCTAATGGCCAACACTTTTGATTAATAGAATTTTATGGTAGTTTGAACGTTTTTCTCCTTTAAAAATGGCTAAGTCCATTTTTAACCTTGGTAAAGCCAAAATAACCTACGAGGTATTTTTGGATAACAATTTGGTGACCTCTTGGGGTAATTTTCCTACTAGATTAGATTAGTGGCCTCTATGCATCCATTGGGCATGGAGTCAAGCCCAAAACTATAAAAAATTGATCTGACCATGAAATTTTCTCACCCCCGAGCCGTATAAAGCATGAACTGAACTTAACATGATCCGTAGAGCTCTGAATGAAAATTTTAAACTGCTCCAACTATCTGATTCCATCATAAAACATGTTCAAATCGATCTGGTCTATGCAAACAACAAAAAAAGCCCACAAAATCTATGTACAAAATAAGAAAATCATATATGTTCTAATTGGAAACATGCAAAGTGTGCACAGGCACTTCTTTTCCAAAAAGAAAACCTACCTATTCTACTTTGACCAGAGGAAAAGAAGGTAAACAAAACTTGATATAAGTTGTGAGAAATAAGTTCCTTTCCTCACAAAATGTGGTCATGTGATCTTCTTGGGAAAAAAATCACATGGTGGGAATGAAAGCATTCCTTGCACTCCCAGTTTCTCCAAAGTATCAGCTACAAAAATGATGAATACCTCCTCAAGTTACTCTGCATTTAGTTAGAGGTGCTAAAGCTGATCTTTGGCACATTGAATCTCATCCTCATACTCTGATTTGAGTATGATTAGTTTCAACTCCTTCTTTGGCTCTACTAGCCAAATACCTGATTGGGAAAGGGTTAGTCCTTGAATTTTGCCCATCTTCCTTGGATGCAACCCGATGAATGGAGCTACAAGGAGCAGTTTCTTCCTCTTCCTTGTCATTGAGCATGTCTGCAAGTTGATTTAGACTTTTCTTTCTTCCAAAAACATCTTTGTCTCTTCCATGATGAATGATTTTGGCAATGGTGTCATCATCTTCCTCCTTTCCTCTATTGTCCACAATAAAGTTTGAAAGATCAAACTCATCCTTTTGTTCTTCATGAGGACTGATCTGGGAAACATGTTCTACTTGGATGTTTTCCTCCATGGCAGGTTCTTGGGAGTTTTCTAAAGTAAGAGGCTCTTTGTACTTTGAAAGATAGGTGGTGAAAATGTAAAAGTAGTGAGTTAAATGGGTTCTTCCTTGCCAATGAAATATTCCAAGTCTAATAGAAAATCAACCTCTTCACTGTCAAGATGTGTGGGACACTCCCCTTGGATCTTGGCTTCCTTTTGCTCCTCTTCATTTGAATTTGATTCCCTCTCCTCTGATTTTACAAGATGGGATGAATCAACAACCTCTGTGAATATGGTGTCAATATGCACACTACACTCAGAACATAAAGCTTTTTATTCATCTTCTTCTTATGCTTGCTCTACTACAAAATAAGTCTCCACCTTGTGTTCTTTAATCCCAACCTTTATTGAAGGCTTAACCAACTATGGCATCTAATTGGATTCAAATTTTGAAGCCCAATCCTTCAATTTTTTAATAAGTTTTTCTCTGTTGGGTTCTTCAACTTGTTGCCTTCCTTGACTGATTTTCTGGTTTGTTTCTTCCCAAAATGGGTTTGGGAATGCAAGAGGAGGGGTGGGTTGGGTCTCAACTAATTTTTGTAATGGTTGTAATGAAGGGGAAGGTGTAGGATCTTCTTGTGGAGGAGAGGGAATGAAAGGAGAAGCCTTGAGAAAGTTGGGGACTTTGACCTTGGGCAAAGGTGGTTGATAAGGAATGGGCGTTGGATACTGATAAGGAAGGTAAGTGGGAACATCCCATTGACAGGGTTCATCAACCTTAGGTTGGTCAGCCTCTAATGCCGACAATGAAGAAATAAAATCAACCATTTGAGTGAAGTATTCACTCATTACCTCAAGATTTTGTTGTGGGCTAAATCAACTAGGTATAGGACCTCCCCGTGGACAAGGCTGCCTAAAACCAGGTTGTTTAGCATGCAAGATTTGTAACATCCCCTTGACACCCTATAAGATCTACTCCATTCTTTGAAATTTTCCTTCAAACGCTTGTTCAGTTGTAGGATGACCTCCAAAGTCTGCATATTCATAAGAACATGCATGCTCCATCTGATTTTCATCATAAAATTGGTTTGGGGGTGTGTTATGATAGCTTGAAGAAGGATTTTGGAAGCATGTAGGTGGATATGAATGGAACTTCTGCTACAAATGATGGTTTCAGTGAAGAAATGAAGTCACGATTGCACAACTTCACGAGAAAGAGAAATTAAATGATGGAAAGAAGGGAAATGGTCTGCTGAATGAGAAAAATGGGTTGTTTAGACTAGAGGCCAGATATGATTGAGAATGCCTGCAAAGGTTGAAGTCTCACCAAGAGCACATCAAACTTGGTGAAATGAAAATACAAGCTAGGATACACACGTGTGAAATGTATAGCTTTCAATATTGGTCCCATAAGGCATGCCAAAACTGCTATGGTGAAAACGTAGCACCCTGGGATTATGCATTATAGGTCCCTGCTTTTTGCTAACATGGGACCATTGATGAGACCAAAATATATCTCATTATATCACCAAATAACACTCTCATTCTCTCTCTTAAAATAAAGTTTTCAAGTGAATTTAGATGTAGTTTTAATAATGTATAGCATATTTAAGGTAGAATATAGGATTTATCTTATCATATCTTTATAAATCTATTTGTAATCTAATTGTTGTTATTTCTTGATATTTATTCTAAAGTTGGAATGCAATAATGTGTAGAATACAAGTCATAAAGCAACTCTAATCCAAGTTCATAAATTGTAGCTACGGAAATTCTTCACTTAGCTACGGAAACACCCAACTACGAAAATTCTTCACGCAACTACAGAAATGACCAGCTATGGAAATTCTTCACGCAGCTACGAAAATTCCCAGCTAGTGAAAGTATTTTGGTTTGTTCCAAAATAATGTAAAGGAGCACCGAACTATTCAGCCCACTCTTTACTTCCACATCATCCACTAAGATTACAGATCCAAACATGTGGCAATCCAAAATCATGCATGTATATGGTGTTCCAAGAAGAATTCAAAGTCATAGACTTAACACTCCTCCATTTTCTCTCCATGTTTCAATGATGAGTAAATAGTGGAATAGTATTAGGAATGTTGAATAAGTACTCTCCCACTTTGTGTTCCTAGATTAAAGGGATGAGTTGTAGAAATACCATCCAAGATAAGTGGGTTGTTGTAGTCAAGTTTGTTTAGTATTTATTGCTTTGAATAAATCTGCCCAATAATAAGTAGTTAGTTCTTGGAGTGTGGACCAAGTAAACTAGGAGTAGTGTCTATAAATGCCTCTTCCATATATTTGGAAAGGGGGGCATATTTTGTAAATCAATTTTGAATCAATACAAGTGCAATTTTAAAAGTTAATTGTAGTTGCTCCAAATCTAAAGGGAAGAGAATGGCCAAAAGCCGCTCTTCCCCAAGGAGGAGGATTTTTCTGTTATTTTTAGCATAGTTTATTTACTGCAGATTTATTTCAGTTGTTTAGTTGTTGTGTGTTTATTTTTCATGCATATTTAATTTTAGTATTTTTCTTAGGAAGAAGTATTGTTAAATAAGATTTCTTTCTCCTTTTGCATATAGCTTTAGACACTGCCTTGGTTATAATGACACCAACTTGTCTATGAGTTGGTTAAATGACTAGTAATACAACGACCCGTCATTTTTGGCACCGTTGTCAGTGATCATGGTGTTATTAAGAGACTCAATTTTTTCTAAAAGTGTATTCTAGTGACAGTAGAATACCTATTAGCAAGATTTGTAATAGGAGATTCTTATTCAATAGCTTCTTTAGAATTTTTTTTCCAGCAATTTCTTTTCCTGCAATTTATTTTCACTTCCAGCAATTTCATTTTCTGCAATTTATTTTCCTGCAATTTCATTTCCTACAAATTTATTTATGTAAATTTATTTTCTACAAATAGATTAAATTTTATTTCTGTAATTAGATTTAGAATCTTGATGGGGATTGCTAAAAGAAACCCCCCCTCAATAAAATAGAAACACCATTTCATATTAGTCCATTAGAGATGGGTTTATGTAATTATTTATTCTATTAAGAAATATTTATATTATATTCATATTGATCATTTCAATATGATATTGTAGATTGTTGATAAGATTGACTACCTTAATCAACATATGGATGAAAATTCATAATAGAAATGAAAGAGTTGATGGATCGTATCGGAAAGTGTGCACCACGATGAAGTTGCACTCTGGTTGAATCGTAATGGCTCCAACGTAATCACAAGGAAGAATCGATCAACAACTGAATAACTTGCATAACAGAACAAAGCTTGCACATGTAGAGAAAAGATAGCGGAGTGTCTTGGCATGCTCATAAATGTCAAATGAAGGGATACATATAGGGTATTGAGTAACCCTAGTACATGACTCAACAGTAAACCATAAACCTAACACTAAACCTAACCCATGTGAGATGACCCTCCATATGTGATTGGAGGACACATAGGATAACTCACACCAAAACCCCCCTTCATCGAAGCTAGGGTAGTGGCTATAATGAGTCAGACTGAAAGAGAAGACACTCCTAAACAACTAAGAAAGATGTGTCGATGGGGCCTGAAAACTAAAGGCTTGATAAGGTGCCCATATAGAAACAACATCTTCCTAGAAGAAGAAGAAGAAAGGAAGGACTACATAGCCCGAAGAAGATGAGCAGCTGCAGAAGACCTCACCCCAAGAAGAGATCGTAAGTGAAGAAACTTCATCTTAGTGAAGGACTTGGTAAATAAATCTACAATCTGATCAGCTCTCTGAATGTACTGAATGTTGATAATGCCATCATGAATAAGCTCTTATATGAAGTGCGTATGGATCTCAATGTGCTTTGTCCGCTGATGTTAAACTGGATTTCTATAAATAGAGATAGTGCTCGTGTTATCAAAGTAGATAATGGTAGGCTGCCGAAAGTGGATGCCAAACTCTGTTAGAATACCCTGTAGATAAATAGCTTTTGTAGCAGCGTTAATTGTTCCTCTGTATTCTACCTTTGTAGATGATATCGCAATTGCATTCTACATCTTGCTAGACCAACTAATAGGACCCGAACCAAGAGAGAAACTGTAGCCAGAAGTAGATTTCCAATGATCTAAGTCACCGGCCCAATCAGAATCTATGAACCCAATCAAGTCAATATCTACCCCTCCATGATAGTGAATGCCATCAGTATAAGTGCCATGAACATAATGAAGGATCCTTTTAGCTACTTTCTAATGTAGCTCATGTGGCTCCTGCATGAATCTAGACACGATCCCAACAACATACGATAAATCCGGTCAAGTGTGAGTCAAGTAAATCAACCTCCCCACCAACTATCGATAAAGGGTACCATCAACCAAGGGAGTAGAGCAATCAGAAACCAACTTGACCCCGAAAAGAAAAGGAGTAGGAGAAGACTTGTAATTGGACATCTGAAAACGAGCTAGCAAATCAAGAGCATACTTAGGTTGTGAAATCAAAATTCCTGAGTTAGATTGTGAAATTTGGATCCCAAGAAAGTAATGAAGCAGACCTAAGTCAGTCATGGAAAATTTGTTGGCCAAGGCGATCTTCACATAATCAATAATAGAGGAAGAACTGCCTGTGATCAACAAGTCATCAACATAGAGAACAAGAATGAGTATAGAGTCATCTTTCCATAGAATATAAACATTTGGATCAAAGTGACACCTAGTAAAACCTGATGTAAGTAAAAAAGAGTCCATCTTGGCATACCAAACCTGAGGGGCTTGTTTAAGGCCATAACGAGACTTCTTTAACTTACAAACAAGGGAGGGATCATGGACATAACCCAAAGGTTATTCCATGTAGATCTCTTCCTCTAGGTCCCCATGAAGGAAGGCACTCTTAACGTCCATTTGATGGATTTTCCATCTGTTTGCTGTGGAAATGACTAGGGTGAGTCGAATAGAAGTCGTATTCGCAATCGAAGCAAAGGTTTCAGTATAATCAACCGCAGCTATCTGGGAGAAACCCTTAGCTACTAATCGTGCTTTAAACTTTTCGACATCTCCATCTACTCCGTACTTTGCTCAAAACACCCACTTACACCGAACGATTTTTATTCCTTTCAGAAGAGGGGTGAGATCCCAAGTATCATTCTTCATGAGAGAGGAATACTCCTCATCCATGTTAGAATCCCACTCAGGAATACCATAAGCCTCTCAAAAATACTGTGGATCAGAAGCAGAGGTGAAGGAGTGGGGTCCAACAAAATCTAAGCAAGTACGTCTCATATCCGAAGTATCTCCAACTAAATCTCCAGCACTTTGTAGAGTTTTCCTAGCCCAAAGAGGATCAGGAGGATCAGGCTCATAGTTGGAAGATTCTTCACTTGAGTGAGAAGGGACATAGTCCTCATCATCACTACTATCAGAATCAGAAGACTCAGAGGTCTGATGGTTGGGAGGATTAGGAAGAGGAGCATGCTCAACAGTATCATCATCTGATGTGTCAGAATTTGAATCAACGAGCTGAAGAACCTCAAAAGGTGGAGAAGTAGAATCCTAAGAAGACTCGTCGAACTTAACACTTCTCTCAATATACATCTCATGAGAAGTAGGATTCATTAATTGATATCCCTTCACGCCATCAAGATACCCTATAAAGATACAAGGTTTGGATTGTGGTTCCGAGGCCTTGCATTTCTTCTTGGGAATCCGAGCCATAGCCTTGGATCCGAAGACTCAAAAGTGCTCAACATCAGCCTTGCGTCCAAACTAGGCTTCAAAGCATGTCATCCCTCTTACTGCCTTGTGTGGAACACAGTTCTTAATGTAATTTGCAAAATTCACTGCTTCGGCCCAATACTGTGGAGGAAGAGTCTTCGAGTGAATCATACAAGTGGCCATCTCCTTCAAAGTATGGTTCTTTCTTTCTGCAACTCCATTATGCGAAGGGCTATAAGCAATTGTATGTTGCAAATAGATCCCTTCAGGAGTACAAAAATCCATTAACCTATTGTTTACATGTTCACCTCCATTGTCCGTTCGAAGAACCTTGATAGACTGTTCCGCTAGTTTCTCAACAAGAGCATTAAAGTCCTAAAAATGTTCAAATACTTTAGACTTAAGCTTAAGAAAATATACCCAAGTATATCGTGAATAGTCATCAATGAAGGTTAGCACATAAAGAGCTCTAGTAAACGAAGAAGAAGGAAATGGACCAGAAATATCGCTGTGAACAAGATCCAAGGGACGAGTAGCTCTCTAGGCTTTTCCTTTGTCAAAGCTCTTTTTAGGATGCTTTCCAAGGGTGCAACCCTCACCAAGACCCTTAGAAAACTTGACGTGGGGTAACCCCTTGACCATTTCGTTTTGGCTCAATTATTCAAGGTAGCGATAATTTAGATGTCTGAATCGCTCATGCCATAGTTTACTAACCTCATTTGCATGACTAAGTAAGGCAGTGGGTGTAGAATTAGAAGTAAAGTGGGAAAAGGTATATAACCGTGAATGGTGATCCGCCTTTCCCTCAGCCACTGTAGTGTCATCGTTAAGCTCACAAATAATCACCGAGTTAGAACCAAATTCCACTCGCATTCCTTCACCAAGGTGAGTAATTTGGTAAACCGATAGGAGATTGGTAGAGAGATCAGGAATGCTCAGCACTTGGTTGGATGTTCCCCCATCCATCTCTACTGATCCACTACCGAAAACTGACACTTTCGTGTCATTACCCATCGTGATTTGGGACATTCCACAAGGCTCGATGTTGGAGAACTCAACATGCGAAGAACCCATGCGGTGCGAGGCACGGGAATCTATAATCCACGTTGATGAAGGAGTAAATTTGGCTACAAGGGTCTTCCCTTTCTTCTTATCAGATTTAGAACCTTTTGTAGTGGAAGACTCGGCCTTCGGAGCATTTTGTTTTATGGATTCAAGAACACTTAATTTATTCTTCTTAAGTAAATGAGATAAGTGATCAATCTATTTCCGTAAATAGTGGTGCTCGTCGTGACCAGGCTTCTTGTAATAGAAACACAAAAACTTACTTTTCTGTGCCTTAGGCTCAGAAGTCGAAGTGTTTGTGTCATTTTTAGGTTTGGTCTTGGTTTCTTTCTTAGGTTGATCCTTTGTTTCTTTATTCTTTTCAGTCTTCTTTCCCTTGCTAGTACTTGCTACAAGGGCATGTGACTTAGACTTGAGAGACCCCATTTGAATGAGTTTGTCATGTTCTCGAATGAGTTGGGACAAAAAACAGTTAAAGGAAAGTATTTTCCAATCATTTCCCAAGCCAGATTTTGTAGCGTAAAAAGTTGACACGAAGACAGAATATTCGGGACCTAACTTAGAGAGAATCGAAAAGACCAGTTGAGAATATTTCTTCTCTACTTGACATTCCTTTAACAACGATCTAGTGTGGACAAACTTTGAGAAGAACGCTTGTAGGTTTTTAAAATCACTAGGATTTAACCCTAGTAGTTCTTTTCCAACTCATGCGCTCTCATGTCATCATGTTGTCCAAACATTTCATCTAACATTGTCCATGTATACTTAGGTGTTTCAGACGACTCAATGTGGAAGAGAAAGTTAGGAGCAACGAACATGCAAAGAAGACCTAAAGCTTCATCACTAGGGTTTAACCACTTAGATTTTTCAGGTTCATTGTCTGGTTCAGTCTCAGTTCCCATGGTGATGTGGAATAACCCTTTACCCCTTAGTTTCTTTATTATTTTCGATCTCCATTCGAAAAAGTTGAGTGATGTAAGCAAAGGAATTGAAAGTGCATCCATAGTGAAGAGAGAGAAGAAATGCAGAAAAGAAATAGAAGAATCACAACCACCCAGGACAATATAATAACCCCCCTACTTTTGGCACTTTATAGTTTAGTGCGTTGAATACAATCGGGTCTAAGCGTGCATCGTAAAACACTTAGTAACTCACCTTGCAATTAGTGTAATAACACGCAAGAGAGGAGACCACAATCGTGTTTTGTGGAGCGCAGGAAAGTGACACCGTATATAAGCACAATAGCAAAAAACTAGAAAGGAGGTGAAATCAGAACCTGACCGTGAGAAAAAGTGCCTCACGTCACAAAGGAGACCCCCTTGCTACAAACTGTGGCGGATGCACTCACTAGTCGCAAGCAATAAGAAGGGTAATTTACAATGTTTACATGAAGTTGGGAAGAGTTCTGATGATCTTTAGAATGTCAAAAAGGCATGCGGAAGACAAGGAGGGCTCAAAGTGTCACTACACACTTGAGCGCACGATTAGTAAAAAAAATTGATAATGACGCCTAAAAAATTATTGTTTAGAAACGTTCAATTTGGCTAATTTTAAAGCTATAGGAGTTTGTAAAAAAATGATTATGACGTCAATTTAAGAGACAATTTTTTATAAAAAACACTAACCATAAATGATAATCGCAAATAAAATAATAATAATTTAATTAATTACGATTAATTAATATCTAATTTAAAAAACTTAATTAAATATGATTAATTAATTAAGATTAAAAAAATCCTAATTAAATGTTGAAAAAAAACTTTCCCTTTTTAATTTTAATTCAAATTATTCCAACTAATTTTTTAAAAAAAATTGGTTGAAAAAAAGTTTTAAAAAATCTTTTTAAAAAAGGGAAAAAAAGTCTTTTTGAAAAAGCTTAAAAACTTTACCAAAAAAAAAGCATAAGATTTTTGTTTTGATTGATTAGAGGAAAAAAAATATTAAAAAAACTTTTGTGTTTTAAATTTTTTTAGTAAGTATTTTTAAAAACGTATCAAAAAGCATTTAGAAACTTTAAAAAACTTACCAAAAAATGCATGGAAAAGAAACTTACTGTTTTTGTTGACCACGCAGGTTTTTAATGGAGGCCGCAGCAGAGGAGACTGTTAGAGGAGCTCACAGAGAGTAGGTGTTTTGGAGGGCACGTAGGGTAGAGGCCACACAGGGCAGAGTGCAAATTGGGAGCACTGTTGGGAGGTGAATGAACAGAGCACGTTTTAGCCAACGAACAACCCTTCGTTTTAGCAAATCACATGGCCAAACCACGAACTGGTTAGAGGGCACGCAGCAGGCCAGGAAACTCAAATCACCCACAAAAAAAAGTGAACACACCCATGAACAAACCCAAACGAATAGAGAAGAGCCTCAAATCACTTGTTTTTTGAATCTCTACAAAACCATGCAAAAAACACATAACACACAGAGAAAAAAATTCACTTGCAGTTCAATAAAAAAAGATAAAAAACAAGAAGAAAATACCCTCCGTTTTTAACTGATATGCTAGATTTAGCTGCAGTTAGCTAAATGTAGTTGTAAAACCCCTGATAGCTCAAGGAGATCTGCACATGCACGAAGAACACAACAAAATGACAACTTTCCAAGAGCAACTTGTTAAATACGTTAGCAAGGAAAGACCAAAAAATAATGATCAAAAACTTGCACGAGGAGTAAGAAATACACCAAGAGTAGTTGCAACCAAAAATAACAAGTACACATTTACCCGATCTCAACTCTGATACAATAAGTTTGAGCTTTTGGTGTGATGGCAAGTTGCACTAACTCTGATACCAGACAGTTAAGCGCGCCAACCCCAGAGTTGTGCTAGGATGGATGACCTCCCAGGAAATTCCCGGTGTCACTTCCTCCTAATGTTGTTGGACCTGATTGGGTGTATACCTGGCTCCATCGTGCGAGAGGGTATTAGTGTAGCAACTGATTAACACGATGAGATTCCTCTCCATCATCAACTCAAGTTTTTGGTGTGACGGAAAGTCATGCAGCTCTGATACCATGAAAGAGTTGACGGATCGTATCAGAAACTGTGCACCATGATAAAAGTTACATTCTGGTTGAATCGTAATGGATCCAACGTAATCACAAGGAAGAATCGATCAACAACTGAATAACTTGCATAATAGAACAAAGCTTACACATGTAGAGAAAAGACAGTGGAGTGTCTTGGCATGGTCAAATGAAGGGATACATATAGAGTGTTGAGTAACTTTAGTACATGACTCAATAGCAAACCCTAAACCTAACCCATATGAGATGACCATCCATATGTGAGTGGACGACACATTGGATAACTCACACCAACAAGAAATATGTATTGTTATCAAATAAAACCTGTATCTAGTTCCATTTCCTATATACACAACAATTACAGCGGCTAGTTACCTGTGTATTTTGGTGTGATGGAATGGATACAATAGGAATTTGATAATAATTTTTTCTTAATCTTTATAAAAATTGTAACATAGTATATTTCTATAGGGTCTAAATTGATTTGGGTTTCCTATTCTAAAATATTTCTTGTTTGCATGTATTAAATTAAATACCAGTTCGTGCATGCAAGACATGCAAAAAAAAACTCACTTTGTAAAGGTTAATAGAGACAAATATTTTTGTGGATTATTTGTGCAAGAAGAATGGGAGGACAAATGCTTGCAGAGGAGGCCAAATAAAAGATTCAGCTGATTTAAGGATTTTTTATGTGAAAATAACAACGTTTTCCAGATGAAATTTGCTCTCAAAAGAAGTAACTCAAATGATTTTTGGGTCTTGTTCTACACGATCTGAGCTTTCAAGATCATTTTGAATCGCTCATTTTTGTTGAGAAACGACCAAGACATCGTAGTTTGAATGCATGTTACTCAAAAAATAATATGTTGAAGATTGTTTTTTAATTATTTATTTTTAAAAAATCTTGTGATGCGTATATGTATTCTTCTCATACTCCTCATTTTTAGTCCCTGATTCATTCCATACTACCCTCTCTATCTCAATTTTTGTTAAAAACTCCTTTTCCCAACTTCTGGAACCACCAAAAATTCCTCTGATATGCAGTAGTCAATGTTAATCCTTCCCATGACTGTAGAAAAATATTGGCTCAACCAGTATATGCTAATTGAAATGTCAACATACCCATTTTTCATCAAGAATCATACCCATAACCTATCACAATAAACCATCCAATTCCCAATAAATGAAGAAGTCCTTGAACCATCTCATTTCCTAGAATAGTTTACCATTGTTTCTTAACTTCTTATTTGTCGTGTACACCTAACTCTTCGAAGAAACAATTATAGCCAAAGTTTTCTCCTATGTCAAACCATACCTCAGACAAATGAAGTTTTTTGATATTTTTGTTATCTAATACATTAATATTTGTATTTCATTTGCTCATAATTTTGTGACAACATAAGCTTCTAAGCAGTTTTTTTTTCAAAGAAAGTTCATCACGTCATGGAGCACTCATCATATGAGGATTCCAAGGGTCGATTGATTCTCTGCAAAAGAAGACATTTGTTTCAATGGTTGTATATTGTTCTCAGATCAAAAAGGTTACATTTTGAAGGAGCATTTGAAGATTGTAATCAAGTTTCTAAGTTGGTTGGATGTTGCAGAAACTTTGGAAGATTGCTTCCTGATTTTCCATCATGTTGACATTTCTCAAAAGGATAGTGATTGGTTAGAAAACCAATTTACTAGCTGGCCAATTACTAAAAAAAAGGGGGGAAAACAAAAAAAACAAAAAAACTTACACTTCAAAGTCTTTCTTGGATTCATATGATTGCTTCTGTTATGTCGACTTGGTTGATGAAATCTTTTACTACTGAAAAGTTCTATGTTGTAGTGGCCTTGATTTCATATCTATTTATTTTTTCAGCTACAGATGGAAATCACGGTTATACCACATGGTGAAAGCAAAGATAACTATTGAGTATGGTATGGTAACTTCTATTTTTCTATTATTGAATATTGTTATTTTTTGTTTTAATTATAAATAGATTCACTTCTCAAAATCTTACAAAAAAATAAGAAAAAAGAGAGAAATTTGTCAAGCTTTACATGTGTTGCTGCAGATGACGTCTTTCTAGTTTACAAGAATTGGGATCCATAAACTGCTTAATAAAAATATATAGTTTATGGCATGCACAAAGCTAAGTGTGGGGGAGATTCACTCTCTTCCAAATATTGTGAAGAAATGCATGAGAAAACAAAGAGCTAAGTGTGGGAGAAAAAATCTCTCTACATAATCTACGAAAAACCTCATGAGAGCATGAATAAAAAAGAAGTAAAAAGTTTACTTCTAGAATCTCAGTTTGCTACTATCATGAAAAAAAGAGAAGACAATTTGAAAGATGCAGAAGTATTGACAAAATCATATTCTACAAGAAGATCAGTAGCTTGTATGAGGGCATGCAAGAAGTTAAGTATGGGGGTAAAATGACAGGTCATTGTATTACTAGTCAATTAACCAACTCATAGACAAGTTGGTGTCATTATAACCAAGGTGGTGTCTAAAGCTATATGTAAAAGGAGAAAGAAATCTTATTCAACAATACTTCTTCCTAAGAAAAATACTAAAAATAAACATGCATGAAAAATAAACACACAACAACTAAACTACTGAAATAAATCTGTAGTAAATAAAACTATGCTAAAAAATAATAGAAAAATCTTCCTCCTTGGGGAAGAGTGGCTTTTGGCCATTCTTTTCCCTTTGGATTTATAACAACTACAATTAACTTTTAAAATTGCACTTGTATTGATTCAAAATTGATTTACAAAATATGCCCCCCTTTCCAAATATATGGAAGAGGTATTTATAGACATTACTCCTAGTTTACTTGGTCCACACTCCAAAAACTAACTACCTATTCTTGGGCGGATTTATTCAAAGCAATAAATACTAAACAAACTTGACTACAACAACCCACTTATCATGGAGGATCTTTCTACAACTCATCCCTTTAATCTATGAACACAAAGTGTGAGAGTACTTATTCAACATTCCTAATACTATTCTACTATTTACTCATCCCTGAAACATGGAGAGAAAATGGAGTGTTAAGTCTATGACTTTCAATTCTTCTTGGAACTCCATATACATGCATGATTTTAGATTGCCACATGTTTGGATCTGTATTCTTAGTGGATGACGTGGAAGCAAAGAGTGGGCTGAATAGTTCAGTGGTCCTTTATATTATTTTAGAACAAACCAAAATACTTTCACTAGCTAGGAATTTTCATAGCTGCGTAAAGAATTTCCATAACTGGTCGTTTCTGTAGCTCCATGAAGAATTTCCATAGCTGGGTGTTTCTATAGTTGCGTGAAGAATTTTTTTAGCTACAATCTATGAACTTAGATTAGAGTTGCTTATGACCTGTTTTCTACACACTATTGCATTCCAACTTTAGAATAAATATCAAGAAATAACAACAATTAGTTTACAAATAGATTTCTAAAGAGATGATAAGATAAATCATATATTCTACCTTAAATATGCTATATGTTATTAAAATTACATCTAAATTCACTTGAAAGAATTACTTTAAGAGAGAGAATAAGAATGTTATTTGGTGATATAAGGAGACATATTTTGGTCTCATCAACCATCTCTCAAGTTGTGGGGCTTACTACTTGAGATAGAACTCTGGAGAAGACCGGATTCCTCTACCTAATCTAATGCTAAAAACTACTCCTAAAGAAGGAAATGCAGCTAACTAATCCTAAACTAACCATTCCAAGGGACCGGGAAGAGAGAGAGGGGGGTTAGAAGGATGCATGGAAGGGAAATCTTAAGCTAAAAAAGTAGTGATAGCAGTAGAAAAGGTGTGAGAGACACTCTAGTGAGGGATAAGGGAGAATGAAATGAAGAAATTAGAGGCCAAACATATGTGACACAGACCCAAAGCTTCATTTACCATCTGTTCTCACATGAAACACAACAAAATGATATTGCAAATGAGAAATACATGTACAACATAATACATCATGTAAAGAAGAGGCAAGGTTGTAGATAACACAAGTCAGGGTTGAGAAAACACCACAAAACAAGATTTATTACAATAATATGCACAGACCATTACAGTTGCAGAGGAAGGCACAAGAACACACTATTAAACCCAAAATAAAGGTTCGATGGCTCGCAACTGCTCGGGAACCATTTTGACATAGTTACTTTGTAGATTTTGAATGTGCATGCTTTCAATAATGAAATATTTTACAATATATAGCTCAAGGAAGAAATAAAAAAGAGGAATGAGAGGGAAAGAGATCGAATTTGATCTTGTCATTAACGAAGATTTTGTCTTTCCCTATAACATAGAGTTTTAGACCTTCAACCAATGTATGCATGCATTAAGTGTTTGAAAATAGTATGGACGCCCTCATGATTCCATTTCCCAATGATATTTTACTTGTTGGAGAAGCCAAGGAGAAGATAAGAGCCTATACTCATCAATTCGAGTGGTTGAGCTATATGAGTCTACATATTAATGGCCTGAACTATTTTTTAACTTTTTCTCCCACCAAACACCACTAAAATCTGATTTTGATGATGTCAATTTGAAAGGCTCAAGGATATATTTCCAATGATATAAATTTTGTTTGGTTTGGAGCTATGGATCGAAAGATATAGCCACTTGAAGCTTTGCATGTCAGGAAGCATAGAAATGTGACACGTGACAACCTTTGATTAGCTCAGGGGATCGACCTATGCCCACTTGTGAACTATTTTGATTTTTCCATGTACTGGTCTCTAGTTGGGTCACAGAATCAAACTTTACTTCCTTTGCTTTCATTCTCCCACATTCCTTTATGAGAAGCGAGCCAATAGAAAATTGTCACGCACCTTCGCATTGTCAGTATGTTGATATCTCTTGACTCACAACTACAAAGCACAAACCAATATGAAAGCTTTATGATCTTCGTGGTGTCAATATTTTCTTTTATCTCCTTTTCCCATTGCAAAGCATAAAGCAATGAAATATCTCCACACCCTTCACGATGTTAGACTATCTTTGAACTTGCATTGGCCACTACGAAACTCAAGCCAATAGGGAAGCTCCACGTATGTAACATGTTCACCTTTGATTGGCTACACCTTTGTGTCACAACTTTTACCCTTGGTGGAATTAGAAAATTTTTGCTTCATAAAAATGTGCCACCGTGTGTCCTCTTTTTATTAGTTTCGGGGGTCGGGTTAACCTAAAACATTATCTGCTCTGGCTCATTTCGATGTTTGAAGTTTGGATGAGTCCATCACCTTAGGAATTACTGGAATGGTGACATGTGTCCATTGTCAGCCATTGATTCTGCACCATGTGTCACTTCCTTCACCTTTCGCGCATCCTTTGACCTTTCAACCTCACTTGAACCTGACGCCTTTTATCAATTAACGTTCATTCCGCGGACTTGATGTCTGTGAGATTCCATCTGCTCCAAGTGCGACGGAATGTCGCCACGTATCTTCCTTTGACCATCGATCTTGCACCATCTATCACCTTTGTGCTTCACCATGTGTCTATTTGACCTTGCTGACTTTGTCTTCCCCGCCGTGGACCTGAAAGCCTATCCAACACAATTAAATCCGTAGACTTAAAGTCTGTCAGGCCTGAAACCTTTGAGGGGAGGTGAATCCTACCACATGGCCTATTGTTAGATACTTGGCATTGAATTTGATGGCCAAATGAAGGTCACACGAATTTTAAACATAGCCTGCTAATGGATAATTTAAGTCTTTTGCAGGTTTTCGAATGCCAATGACCATCACTTTTGAACGTTTTTTCCTTTTAAAAATGGCTAAGTCTATTTTTAACCTTGTTAAAGCCAAAATAACCCAGGGGGTATTTTTGGATAACACTCCTATTTCGAGGTCCTAGTTGGTATGGCGTGTCACTAGTGTCAAAATTCAAGCAAGAGATCCCTATATAAACACAACATAGATACCATTATAATGGCGGGAAATTTTATCAAGGGCTATCTATCTACATATTATCAAAGCGATTGCATTTTGGGCTTATTACTCTGCATACACTGCATAGGAAGGGGAAGTTTCTAATTCCATCCAACACATTTTCATTATATTCTAGCTACAGCCCGTTATATTGGCGTCACTGACGCGAGGGAAACCTAGGAGCACTATTCTACACACAAGCACATAGAACTACATGGAGTATGAGATGTAGTGCAGCACTCGATCGTAAGTTCACTCTATCGGGTGATCGTCAAGGTCAGTCTGACTCCCCATTTACATCTTTCTTTTTTAGGATTTGATGTAGTTCGGGGGTTTTATAGGATGTATTTGTTTTATAGGTTACCTAGTGAACTCGGTAATCTTCCAGTGACCTACAGGCGATAAACAACGAAGGATAGTGAAACCCTAGTGACACCAGAAAAATCAAGTTCTGACCCTCTGTGTAGTCACAGGCACCTACAGAAGGTCTCAGGATACACAAGTGCCCTCGCCCTACCCATGCACCCTTGTCTAGGTTATTTGCAAGTTCCAAAATTCATATCATACATTTCTAGTACTCTGCCCAGCCTTTTCATCAACTTGTTCCAGTTCGGGTATACTTCAGGACAAGCGAAAAATCAGATAAGTACCCTATCTCTTTCATTTCTTACATATTTACATCTTAAAAAGGATTAGCATTTGTATCTTATTATATATCATTGTAATCATTCTGAAATTAGAATTTAACATAATATTTTAATATTTGTTAAATCATTTGGTGAACCCAACTCTTATAACTCCTTGTCCTAGGATCCACTAAACCCTAATGGATAAAAGTAGATCTTTCTCCTAAGAAAGATATGCATCATGTTAGCGTGAATCCTATCCTTGATGATGTTGTTGAGGCTGAATTGCTTAAGACTCTTTATCAAAATCCTCAACTTGATGCTGACATTCAAAGATAGCTTTAAGCTAATGAAAGTGTTATTCCTACTTCTTTTAACAACTCTAGTTGTCTCATCATTGCATCTCCTATAAAGTTCACTCCGTTTTTTCATGTAATCTCTTCCATTCACATTCATAGGACTACTTCACCTCCTTCTACTTCTGATGAAACTCTAGATGATGTTATTATCGATTATATGCTTGGTCTTGATTGGGATATTGTAGAAAAAATCATGATGAAAATGTACATGCACATGATGTTATTTCTCATACTAGTCAGGATGAATGTAAAATTTTATCTCATACTTCTTCTATTTTTGAAAATGTTTCTAATGATTATAAGGATACATCTCATGATATTTCTTCTCCTATTTCACTATATGTTGATGACTCACTTGATGAATTACTTGCATGTGAAACTTTGTCTGATACTGATTATATTTCTAAGCATGCTAATGTTAGTGAAGATTCTACTTCTCTTAAGACTATGGTGAATGTGAATTTTCCACTCCGCTTTCATCTACTTTTGAGGTTGTTTCTGAAAGCATTCATGATGATTCTTCCATTCCTACTAGCTCACCTCTTATGGTTTCTTTTTATTCTACTGCTAGTATTTCTAATAATATTCCATGTTCTTCTCTTCCTATTTCCTCTTCTTCTTCTCTCGATGATGTTCATGTTGCTTCTTCTATTTCTCTAGTATACCGCCTCTCATTTCTTCTACATCTACATCTAGTGTTCCCATCACATCTTCATCTTCTACTTCTTCTTCTCACATTCCTATGATCACTCATAATGGTAAGCTTCAACCTCTCAATGTCCTCTTACATCTTCTATGATTCCTCCACATGATATTTTGTCACTCATGCATGTTTTTGGTCTGTTGCAATCTCAAGTTCAATCTCTCACTCTTGAAAGCAAATCCTATTATGCTTCTATTGATAATAACTCTCTTCATGGAAATCATATTCCAAAGAAAATTCACAATTCAACATTTCCTAAGGATTTCATCATGCCTACATTTTCATGTTTCGATGGCACTAGCAATCCATATCTACATCTTAAGAATTATCAATTATCTATGGTTTCTTATTCAAATGATAGATTATTACTAAAATCCTTTCATCATAGTCTAGTCAATGAAGCACTTCAATGGTACATTCATCTTCCTTTTGGATCTATTAGCACATATTATGAAATGGAAGATGCTTTTCTTAGAAACTTCATGCTTAACAATGGTCCTAGAGTCACATATGATCGTTTTCCTAGCTTGCATCAGGGAAAGAAAGAGCCTATTCTTGATTACATGTTATGCTTTAATTCTTACATGCATCAATTAGTATTTCAGCCTATTGATCTAGAAAAGCAATTTATATTTTGTTGTGGCTTGATTCCTAATTTAAAATAATATTGCAATATGATACATGTGAATCATTTACACTTTTATGTTATAAGGTTATTGATCTAGAACAATGATTTAATTGCAACACATGTTATAGATTCCTTCTACTTCTTCTACTACTTATGTCATCTTCTACTGCTTCACCTCTTCCATATGTTAAGTGTCCTCCAAGGTCTCCATATCCTCCACCTCACAAGCATGTTCCATCCCTCCACCACATAAGAATTCCTCCATCTCCACCACCGCATCACTCTCCACCTAAGTCTTTACCATCTCCTACTCAAGATCCATTGCATTTCTCACATGTTGTTAAGCCTCATGATGTCTTGTGTGATTTTCTTGATAAGCACTTAATTTTATTACCTTCTAATCAGCATCATCCTCCACATCACTTGCATTGCTAGAAAAATCATCCTTATTACAATTATCATTGCATCAATGGCCATCATGAAAATGATTGTTGCACCCTTCATGAAAAATTACAACAATTAGAAGATAAGGGTGTCATTTCCTTTGGCTCTCACTTTCGTGAGTGGTCTCTTTCTCCAATTCCACATAAGTGTTGTTACCACTTTCATTTCACTTGTATCCTCCTCCCACTTCTAAGGTCGTCATTTATCCATCTCCTAAAGTCATCATTCATGCATGTCCTCCACCTCACTCATCCACACAACATCATCTCATCCACCTCACAGTGTTACTACTTCACATTGGCTTCCTAAGTTGTCAGTATTTATGCTTCCTACCACTACATCTCACATCATTGGCACCATTTCATCTGACATTCCAGTTTGGCTCATACACTCATGTTGTTACCACTTCACATGCTTCCATACTCCTTGCAGGCCTCTTCATCTTTGGTAGGTGATTTTTCTCACCTCATCACCTGATGACACACTCGTTTTCTTATGGTTCTTACATGACTATTGAGGGATATTTCAATAAGAACCCCACTTCATCTTTGCACTATAGGAGCTTCATTGATCTATCTATCTAGCGTACATTATCAAACCATTTCCTGATGACGCACTCTTGTTCTATGGTTCATTCTTGATTTCTGAGGGGTCTTATATAAATGAACCTCATATTTTCTACACACACGGGGGGCATCACTATTCTTCCCCCCTCTTCATCATACTCACACACGCTCACATACATCATGTATCATCCATTTTATCTACTTACATATATCACTATCACATATTATCTATCCTCATTTATACATACAAACCAACTTTTAACATTAATCATCTACTTTCATATCTATCTCATCAAATTAACATAATCATTTACGCAATAACCTACCACACATCATTATTAGAACAATGCAAAAATCATCAAATAACCAACACATATGAACAACAATCATCACATCACATATCAAAAAAACATCAACACAACACAATAATTCCAATCATCCATTTGTGTGTGTGTGTATATATCATCAAAAAAAATCATTACAAAATAATAATCACTAGGGAAAGCCCCCATGCATCACTACATCAATACATCATATCTCATCATCACTATCACTATATACAATTACGGGAGCTCTAGAACTAGATGTTTCACCGCTCAATCTACATCACTAGTCGTGGCCCCTATATCTCTCACCTACCTTTGTAGTAATGCCACCTCAACTGACTGCTCTGTGAATCATCCCTACAACTCTACATACTTTGATAACACATCTTGCATTGGGTTTCCTCCTCCTACATAGCCTCCCTAGCTTACTGAGTCTCCACCCACCTTGTCACGCTCACTCAATAAAATGGTACATGTAGCCACTATTATCACCACTGGCTTGAACAAGTGGGCATGCTCACTAGTAATAACATCTACTCGCTCCAACATCCCACCTCCCACGAGCACATCCTGAGGTACATTCCACATCAATGTGTGGATAGATGAGTCAACGATCAATGACCAATATGCATCACCTACAACCATCCAAGAATCATATTAGTTACTACACGATGTCATCCACAATGAAACAAATAAGTGACAATAAACAAATATCAATAAAAATACTCACGCTCCATTATTACGTTCTAATATACCATCATCATTGGGGCAACTTCCTACCCCTCTACAACTCCAACTGGTAAGTGCATTCCTCCACATCCACAACAACTAAAAATAATAGCACCCATCGGTGTACTTGCCCACCATACACTATATGCCTCGGTACATCCTACATCATCTACTTGTATTAGCTCTATGGCCGCATCCATCTCATCTACACCTGGGGGCACTAGTTGTGCTCCTGTAGGTCCAATGTCTTACTCATAGCCTCCTCAGAACTCTCTTCTCACACCCATACATATGGCTCTGGGGGCACATCTTGCAGCCATACCAAACTATCGTGACACATGCTCTTCCTGTAATAGCTCAGCTACCCTAGAACCAGTCCTCTAACCACATCATACGTTGAATACATCATAGCTCTACTCCATCCTATGGCCATCCACCATAGTCTAGATATGGCCTCCATATAAATGGTCCTGGCCCCATGATCAAACATCGATCTATAAGTAGTAGTATCCAATCTCCTACTCTGGATGCTTGTCCATCTCACTAGCAAATATATCAGGCCTTTCCCACTCCGCATGTGGCCCACCAAGTGGCCTTAATATAGCAATATGCTCATAGGCCCATGCATGTAACAATGTGGTGGCTCCAAGTCCACCCCCATGGTCTCCTATGTGAACCTATATAATCTCCATATAAATGTTTTAGTACACATCGAGCCCATGCAAACCTAGTCCCATCCTCCTCTATATGTTGACAGATATCATGCATCTTATACAAGATGCCCACTCCACCACCCTCTACTGCCACTGATGAAGCAATAACTACTGCAAATAAACTTCCACAATTGTGGAACACCTAATCTTAGTATACCATATAGGCTAACATGGGTCTTTCTATATACTGTGTCCCTATAAAGTACCACCTAATTTCTCTCATCTACCTTTGAGCATCCTCTATGGCCATCACTTGTACTCTCTCACCCACAACTGGTAATCGTAATATGTGATATACATCCTCTAGGGTCATGGTCATCTCCCCAGTAGGAAACCAAAAAGTACAAGTATCTACACACCACCTCTCATATAATGCAGTGATCATCGGCATATTATGGGGTACCTCCCATAATCTTGTTATGTGTTGCAGGCTGGACATGGTCTAGTATATCCCACTCCTGTATCTGATACCCAAAGTCAACAACGTGCTCAAGTTTCGACCTCCACAGAACTCCCTCAAATGAATATCCCTCTACATAACACAAAACAGCCAAAATTGTGACATTATCACCTCATATACATGAAAATAAACTACTCATACTACCAAAAGGCATCAAATTTCACAAATATTACATTCTGAGGTCAAAACAGCCTCCTGGGATGCCAGCACCCAGGAGCAGGATGTTGGCACCTAGGTGGAGGTCACCAGTACCTCAGAACTAGGCGACTCATATCCAAAGGATGTTAGCACCTTGGTTTCGTCTCAGGTCAGTCGAAACGCCCAAAATTTCAAAAACTCAAATTTTGCAAAAATTACAAAAATGAGCAAATTTCATCAATTTTTTTGAAAATAACCACACTTACCAACTCATATGTCGTTTGTGTTGCCATGACTGCTCGCCACCATCTCAAATCTAGTCAATCTTATTGCTCTAATTGTGAGCATTCTCGCAAGCTCATAGAGCTCAAATTCTCAATCAATCAAGGTTCAAATAAAGTCACTATTCACTTTTTACCATTACTGTATATAACACTTTTCTCAACTACCAATTTATTTAGTCACCATTTGTACTCATTTTCCAACTAATACACCCTACACGGTTTTGTCTCATATCTTGAGCTTCGCTACTCCATTTTCTTCCCCTTCTACGTCATGCAGTTATGAATTCCTCCTACCATTGTATTGTACACATTCTGTAATGCTATATTATAATCTGGCACATTTCAACTTGATACACACATAATTTTGTGACACCTACTATACTTCATTTTACTCACTATTACATCATTTCACATCTACTTTCGGCTCAACGTTCATTCTTTCTACCACTTTCCCTTTCACCTAAAAGGGGGCATACAATTGGGATCACCCTAAGATCCCTCTCAGGCTACTATGTATCATTAGACATCCTAATACATCATTATCAAAAAATTTACTCATACAACATTGACATTTTCTACTACTTTCTATCTATTCCCCCTAATGACCTAATTTGGGGGAAAAAAGTGAAAAATATCTCCATGAGTAATCTATCATATACATTCAATATCAAAAAAAACATTCAATATTCAAATCAAGTCAATCAATCGGTATAGGACATCACTTCGTTATTCCTCCCAGATGACCTAACTTGGGAGTTACATCACTACTTTCCCAAATGACCTAACATGGGAATCGTTTCTTACATCGCTTCCAGATGACCTAACATGGAAATTTTAGTAACATTTTGACACCCATGGAGTGGGGGAAATGAGACGTCATTTCCTTTCCTATACTGCTCATTATGTGGGTTATTTAATCATGGATCGAAATGGAACAAAATTTGGTCTCTAGTCATCTGCAGCGGTTGGACCTTTTTGAGGATGTAGTCATAGTTGGAGAGTAAAACTAGACCTCTCTCCCTAACACTCTTCCTCTAGCAGGCAGGATGCCTAAATCCTTCATTTTTTCAAATATACAAAATCAGGTTGGGAATTGATCACTCTCTACCCCCTTCAAATCTCCATCAGTGACAATTCGAAATCTTTAAATTCTCCAAAATCAAATCATCAATTTCACCAATGTACTCCTTTATAATGGTTCCATCTCTATTTATGCCACATGGATCAACACGTTGATCCATGGTTTTCCACACTATATGTTCTTATATTGTGTACTTCTGCAACAGGGCTTCTCCAGACTTCTCACATGTATGTTCCTTACTTCCTTTACACTACTTGAATTTCATTCAAATAACATAAAGGGGGGTAAATGTAGACACAAAATCACGCACATACTACTATTTTACTATACTGCCAAGTATGTTATTTTATATATGGATCTTGAGTAAGAAAAGTATTCATTGGTGACACACTGTCTAGTCTGTATGCTTGCTTTGTTTGTTTCTATTGTTTTATCTCTCACATTATGACTTCTACACCTAGCTTTCTGGTCAGGTCACAAGGATCCCTGTCATATGTCAACTTTTCACAGTTTTCGTCAATTGTCTTAGGACACTATCAGTTAGCACCCTTCTCAAAAAAATTGGCACTCTTGTCCGGGACTTTATTCTAGGATTCACATTTTTGACATTTGTGGTCAGCCTTTTCAATTTTATTACTCCTATCCCAAGGTCCTAGTTATCATGTCATGTGTACTAGTGTTGAAATTCAAGCAATAAATCCCTATATAAACACAACATACATACCATTATAATGGCGGACAATTTTATCAAGGGCTATCTATCTACATACTATCAAAGGGACTACATTTTGGGCTTATTACTCTGCATACACTTCATAGGAAGGGGAATTTTCTGAATTCCATCCCACACATTGTGCATTCTATCTAGCTATAACCCGCTATCTTGGCATCATTAGCGCAAGGGAAACCTAAGGACAGGATTCACTATTGCACACACAACACATAGAACTACATAGAGTCTGAGATGTAGTGTAATGCTCGGTCATAAGTTCACTCTGTCGGTGACCACCGAGGTCAGTCTGACTCCCCATTTGCATCTTTCTTTTTTAGGATTTGATGTAGTTTGGGGGTTTTGCAAGATACTATATGTTTTACAGGTTATCCGTGAACTCGGTGATCTTCAAGTGACCTACAGGTGATCAACAACAAAGGGTAATGAAACCCTAGTGACACAGAAAAATCAAGTTGTGACCTTCTTTGTAGTCATAGATGCCTATAAAAGGTCTTTGGCACCCAGGTGACCCTATCCGGGTTATTCTTCAAGTTCCAGAATTCATATCAAGCATTTTTAGTACTCTACCCAACATTTTCATTAGTTGTTCTTGTTTGGGTATACTTCGGGACAAGCGAAAATCAGATAAGTTCCCTATCTATTTCAGTTGGTTACATAGTTACATCTTTGAGGTGCCTAACATTTGTATTTTATTGTATTTCATTGTAGTGAATATGAAATTAGAATTTAACATAATATTTTAATATTTGTTAAATCACTAATAGGAACTACTTATTAATTCAGGAACCAAAATAGGAACCAAATAAGGGAGTTTCACCTAGGGCATATGTAGGAAAATGACATGCCTAGTGCAATGTGTCACCTGAGGCAAGTTACAAATAGGGTTTGTGATTATCTATAATGACACTTATTAGTGGGGAAGCGTTAATGATTGTAGGAAAAATAGACCGTTCTCTCAATACAATTTCCCTTAGTAGTGACAGGACACCTAAATCTAAAGTGTAGTTTCAGGACACTCAAATCCCTAGTGTGATGACAAGATGCCTAAATCCTTCATGTTATTCTAACCAGCTCCTAAGAAATGAGTCTACAAGGAGGAAAAAAAATTCTATCCCTTTCTCTTTCAACAATCTAGGTGTACTCTAACCACTTGGTTTAGTTTATCCAATATGCATTTCCATTTTTACATATTTTCCAAGTTAAAGTTCAATTACGTTTACCTAGATCATTCAGTAGACTTGTTTTCTCGTTTAGGTCCTATCCTACCTTGACAAAGGCAAAGTACATAAGCATCCATGAAAAAAATATCAAGCACACTTCGATAAATATGACATTCCAAGTAACTATGCGCACACATAATTATCACTCCACACACACAAATCTCACCCCTAGGATCCTTATCCTTTCCTCTCCTTATAATGTCATGGTACATATTTTGCACTATTCCATTCGGTACATAACAACACTCATTCGAAACACTACTAGGCACAATTTTCTTTCGACTCCGCAAGGTACACCTTTTTGTTTTACTTTATACTATTAAATCCTTATTTGCTAGCATAAAGTGGGGGTAATTGTAGTCACTAAATAACAAACTCACTGTGTACATCTAGCCTCTAAATACTTCATTTATATGCATGATTCCTAAGCAAGAGAATTACTCATTAACGCCCTGTTACTTTGCTTTGACATTACTTTTATCCTTTCCATCTTTGTTGCTTGATGTTTTTGATTGACAACTTATAGTTTAACATACTAAATGAAATCTTAGCTTGCTCTGATTTCACTGTTTATCCTTTTGGGGACCGTGTACAAGACCACCCATTAGGGATAGGAGTGTTCGAGCACTTTTGTCTACTCTGGGCTCCTCTATCCTCTTTATCTCTTTTTTTGATCTTTCAAATGTTACTTTTTATTGTCTTCTTTTATCACCCTTGGTTGGTCTTTCTCTTTTTAATGACTAAGCTTAAGCAATTGAATCATATATATATATATATCTTACTTAACCTCGTTAGGGTGTCAAGTATTTTAAGAGGCATATACTATTACAAGGAGATAATATTTTCTATCTATTACACCAAAGACTGCATACTCCACTTCATAGCAGGAGCTATTTTGAATTCCATACCAAACATTTACAAATTGAACCATATAATTTGAACTAACTCTCTTTCTCTCAACAAGACCACTGACTCAAGCTATAAGTTTGAGTTTAAGAAGCTAAAAACATAGTTTCCTAACAAAACGCCTAGAAGACAAATTTTTGACCCAAAAATGGGACTAACACGTGTTTACACTTCCTAATCAACCTAGACTCTCGCTAGAACACTAACTAAGCCAAAATTGTCAAAAAATTAAAATTCCCCCTTCAAGAAATTCAAATTGGACTTTTGGAGGGAAAATACTTACAATCCAAAATTTGAATCTTGAAGGCCTCTAAAGACCTCAAGTCACCTCTATAAACCTACTTTGACCCTCCTAAGGACTTAATAGACCAAATTTTATGATATTTCATGTTAAGTTGATGATCATGCATCATACGATCAAACAAAACCTCAAGAAAGAACATTTGTTTTCACAAAAGGCATACACCCATCAACATTCTCCTCTAAAAACTGAACACCGTAATAAAAATAGTATTCACATAAAAAGCAACCTTATCATTCTCTTCACAAAGATAAATACCTCAACGAATTTTCTTCACCAAACCAATGACCCAGAAATAGTTTATTCAAAACAATAAACACCATAAGAATTTCTTCTGAATATAAATGTCCTCAAGCATTTGCTTCATAAAAAAATTGTAGGTCGATTATTTTATTTTAAATGTGTATCAGGAAAATTTGTCTCATTATTACTCATCCTGAGGCATAATAAACTCTATTTAGACAAATGCAAATGTAAATTTTTCTGATGGGTTTCTTGAAATCTTCCCCAAACCCTGAATGTTTGATAGAGAAACCTAGCTCGGCTCATGTGTTTGGCAACCACGATGGAGCCAACACTGTTAAAAGAAAAAAATACTTTCTCCATGAATATAAGATCCCATGTAAGGGATGTTACAAGGTAATATGGTTTTAGCAGTTTCTTGAGTGTTGCACTCTACTTTCCATCCTTGTTTTTTCCTTTTGATGTCCCCCTTTGATATTAGGGGCTTCCTCTTTGTTATGCTTCATTGTTATATCTAGCCTGGAGGGATTATTGTACAAGGCTATGGGTCCTTTCAAAACCCTCAACTTTTACCAATTTTCAAAAAAACTCTGTCTAGACAAATCGGTTTATCTCGCGAATAAATACTTTTTGCTAACTCTTCCATTTGTATAAATAAAATGAACCTGAGAAACCAACCTCTTTAATATGCTAAGTAACTTCAAACTCTTGATTCTACGTTGAAAAAATGGGTAATCTTAACCAACTTACCAAATGATGTATTATCCATCTTCAAAATGAAAAGTTGTATTAAATTGAGATAAAACCCATTTCTACATAACAGATGTAATTGATCATCACCCTAAGATAAAACTTCTTTTCAAAATTTATTATCTTCTACTAGGAACACAATTTTTTTCTTATTCCTCTCAAAAAATATTAGTAGTTTTGCTAGCTTTGAAATCTTGACATTTTAATGAAACCATCAAAAACATGTTGTGCATATAATTTCATTTTTAAAGGCATAACTTCTTGGTGAATTAATCTTGCACAGTATTTAGAGGAAACAGATCGATGAAATATATCATCTCAATGGTCGTTGAAATGATGGCAGGTATAACAAAACAACCATACAAGGAAGACACAAACACACCAACAAGGATAATAGGATTATTAGTATTTAAAATGGCATGGTTGTATTGTTTTATCAGTCCCAAGAAAGAGAAATGCAAAATTTTATCTAACATAACATATTGATTCAATGATCATCCAAGTGTCAAGATGAAATGTGAATCATTGATTTGGATTTCCAGACAAGGCTTTCCACTTGTATAACACCTATTGGCGTAAAAATATAAATAAAATGTGTATGGAAAGAAATGTTGCAACAACTAACCAATTCTTTACATCCTCACACTATGTCCAAGGATTCTTGTGTTACTCCCTTTGATTGATGGCATAAATATTTTCTAAATATGAACTCATCCATTCAAGATAAGGTTGCTATGGAAATGGTATTTGTAGATTGGTTAGGAGTGGTTTGTATGGATGCTTCTTTCTCCAATCAATTTGTTGGCTCTAATGGGTAGTCTTTTCTTCTTAATATTTTTAAAGCCACATAGCCATCTCTAAAGTATTCAATAACATTAAATTCTCAATGGTATGTTATCAACTTGCCTTGAAATCAAACATGTAAATAAATAATTAATGGCTACACACACTAAAAATACATCATATATGTTTGATATAAATTTTAGTACATACTAAGTTTCACAAATTTTCTTGCTCCAAGAAGGTCCTCGTCTAATGTTTCATTTCCACATTCTGTTAGAATGTGTTGTATATTTTGTATATTGTATACCCAGGAGTATTGTACACCTCTTCCACGAGCGTTAGCAGGGGTCCAGGGGTATATATATGTTATTTTTATCTATACGTAATATGGGTAGTGTCATAATCCATGAATTATGGGGAACCATTATGGGTGTTTATTAGCCCATGGTTTTGGTACCAATTGTATTGTAAAACTGCTTTGACGGTTTCTTACTGTTTTGCTTACAAATAGCTGGAGATGCAGTAGGGTAAAGTAGAACTTGGAAGTACATTATTGTATTGTAAATGGTTAAGTTAATGCAATAAGAGAGAGAAGTTACTATGCTGGATTTTTTCCCAAAAGGGTTTCCCAGGTTAAATCTTGTGTTTTGTTATTTGCTTTCTTTGATTATCTTGAATATTCTATTCAGTATAGCTTCTTGTTTATTAGTTTATCGGATTCATTCCAAATTTTTGGTACTTGTGAAAATTCCTCCCTGAGATATTTTGACATCTATAAAAATGGTTTCTAAATAATAGATCCTTCAACCATAAACTCCTATGGACATGTTAATTGTTTTACAAATCCCTTTAGGGTTTCCATGTACCTACCTAGATGAAACTTCCACTGTGTATTAGTTACACCTGTCATTTGAATATCATCAAGAAAATGCACTAATAAATGAGTTTGAGAATCCATGCAAGAGGTACGAAATTCCTTTTCTAATTTACAAACAATATCTGCAATATTTTCTTTCTCCTACTAAATCCTTGATTTTGATATCTCTTTTAAAGACAAACATCTATTTTACAAACAAGTGAAGTCATGCTTGTCAACATAATAATATTTTCATACAAATTTATGAGTTGTAGTTGAAATAAGAAATAATATTACCTCAAAAAATTGAAAGTTAATATATTGCATTTAGTAGGTTGGGTGGAAGATTACAAAATGACCCCCTTAAAGCCAAGGGAAATGTATTTACATAAATAAGTTATAAAGGTTAAATATGAAGATAAGAATGTATTGAATAATTTAAGACAAAAAATGTTTGAATTACCTTCAAACATTTATGTCAATCATGTGCTTTTATTCCTTTGATGTACCCATCAACAATAAATGCATGTTTCATAGAGGACCTATAGTCATTCGGTTTGTGAATCTCTCAAATTATTTGATTCACCAAATTGGCTTGCTCTTTACATGATATCCATGGAGCCCATTCTTCCATTTTTAGACATTTTTTTATCCCACTGAATTTCATATCGGCTCTAGAATTTGGATTTTCTTTCTCTTTGTTGAAGATGTGATTCCATATAGAAATTGCTACATTTGTAAATATATGCATTGGATCCAAAATATTCCTAACTAATAAATTCTCTCAATATGGAAAACTATAGAATATAGATAGTTTCTTCATTATTGGGGGCATTTAGACTATGTTTGTAACACCTATATTACATTTCATCAAACTAAGGGATTTTTTTTAATATCAACTCATTAATTACAGTTAATGCCTTCACTGATTTTAACACACGGTAATTAAAATCCAACATACTATAATGTATAAAATACGTCAAGTTCTTTATGCTAAAATGAATATCATCATTTACAACCACTGTTGAATTATTCCAGCATTGAATTAATATTCATAATCCATCAAGACAACCTATGATAAACATGCGCAACTGCAAGGGTTTCAGATCCTTCTCAAGCCCCCCTTCAACGCTCTTCACGAGTCAATATACATTGTATATCATTGGCTAGATCTTTTTGTAGGTACACAGAATCATGTGGATCTTCTTAGTGTTAGCTAGTAAAGTAGGCAACTACTTCACTCCAACTCAAAACACAATTAAAGGAAGAAATGGTGAACAAAAAATGTAATTAGTCATTTGCACTACTGTGGCCATAGTTATTTGGCTTTGCATTTACAAGTCGGTTCCGAGACTGCACACAAGCCTACAAAACTTGTCTTCCCTTCACCACACAACCGTCTTAACATAGTCATTAGGATTTATTTATGGTGTTTACTTATTAAGTTATTCATATTAACTAATCATGTATATTAATTAGCAAGTTCAAATAATGAAGTTGCAGTCACCAGAACTTGGCATCCGGGTCATGCGATTCATGCTAGTACTACTTTGGGATCCCTACAGGAAAATGTACATTCATGTAATGACCTAAGTCATTACATGTCCGTTCCTCTCCCTATAGCCATCCCGAACTAGTACGTGCATGACTCGTATGACACGAAGGTCATGTCGTGATTCCCATCATCGATTACTAATCATTATGTTATCTAAATCATGATAAAGGTATGTAGTGATCTCTACGAGTCACTGTTCAATATATGTAACTCTTACTGCATGTCAATCAACTATATCAGTTTATGCTCAAGGGTTATGTTTAGTCAAGTACAAGACTTAAACCATTTCATAGCATTAATTAGACGTCATTAATGCCCATTAATATATACTAGTTTTGTTTTAGTTTTCTTAAGACATATATGTACATTTGTACAACTTCATGAGTTTTCAATGTACTTTTGTACTTTATTAAATAACGTCATATCTTTTACCACACTATAGAACAACAAAATTAGTTTCATACATACAATGTCTATACTCAATCTTAAAGATGTATGTTACTTTCATTAAAAGGTAGCAGTTTATTTCTTGTTGTTTCAAGCAAATAATCTAACAATTATCATCAGTTCTATTTGTGTACAACATTTACAACATATTTGCAGAATTCTGACAGGTAGAATTAGGTTTTGAGGCCATTTTTGTGCATTTCTTTTGCTGTGTAGATGTTGCTTTTTTGCGGTCTTGCTGCTGACTACGTCCTTTTTTTGCTTCTTGTTGTAACTCGGTTTTGGTTACCTTTGGAAACAATGTTACATCTGGTTTTTGTTCTTTTGTCATTGTTTCTTCATTGTTATACCTGGTTGGTGAGCCTTCTTTGTAACAGGGTATAGTCCATTCAAAACTATTTACCAATAATAAATTAAAAAAACATTTACAACATATTTACTTATCTTTTAAATTCACTTCATATCTTCTTGATTACATTATTATTTCGTTAAATCTATTCATTTGATTATGACAGTATTATAGAAACAATTAGCATTATTCTATTTAATCATCAATTCATAGTGAAAACCAATCGTCATATTGTACTTTCAATATTGCATTCAAATTTTGCCATAATTTCGACATTATAAAATTTCCTTAAAACAACATATATTCATATAATGGAGGTTAAAACATCATTATTAAAGTACATAAAGATAATGTAATCAATAACAAATTACAATAGGCCTTAAATTGCCTTATTCATTTGCGAAGTTATACTTTCACTTCTAATCAAATACAAGTGCATTTATTACATCATATAAACCAATTTAATCTCAATTAAATATGATGAAATCCATATTCTTTACCCTTTTCACGTTACTTATCAAAACGTGCAATTTGAAAATAATAATTTGTATATGGTCAGCTCTACTGAACTGGCATGGGATTCATTTCTCATAATCATGTTGTTAAATTACAACCTATCACAACATAGTAAATTTTCGATTGACAACTAATGAAATATTTATTATAACAAGACAAGGTAAAGATCCAATAAGAATAAGTGGTCTATTAAAGTATTATATAACTATAATCATTTCCTACTAAATCCACAAATGAAGACAATGAAACACAATCTTCCACGAGTACTAAAATCATCACTGTAATCAGACTTAATCCTTTCCTAATAGAGAATTATAACTTTTCAACCAAGTAAGGTGTTATTCATAAATTTAAGTGAAGAAGAAAATGCAAGTTCTCTTTTAATTCAACCCATTTACATCTATGACATCATTTTTCACACCATAACAATGTAAGAAAATGACATTATCCTAATCTTATTTCATAGCGATGGTATAGCAAGGATAATCTACCAGTCCAAGTTGAATCATGACCATTGTTTCATAGTGTTGATCACGAAGAATAAGAGTTCTCCTTAAGATCATTCAATTCCTAAGGAAGTTAATTCAAGAATTGGTTTTCAGCTTAAACCGTCGAGTTAACTATGTGGTGTTTTCACAATCCAACAACCTTTTCCCTTATGAAAAAAGACTCCAAATATACTGAAGACCATTAATAGAGGGTAGATCTAATTAATCCTCTACACTTCATACTTCTTATAAGTTCATAACATGAACCCCAACAAAATATAAAATTACAGATACTAAAAATATCCACGCACATGTCGAAACATTTTAGTTTAATCAGATTCGAAAACTTAATCTGGTAAGGGTCCCCATTTATTCTGAATCAGTCTAGAGAATCTATACTATTTTTTTCCACGTTTAATAGCTTCTAATTAGTTGAATGAACCACTTAAGCGAGATACCCAGATGGAGTAACTATTACTTGGTAACAAATTTAGTGTGCATATGCTCCAAACCCTTTAAAAAAAGTTCTATAAACATGTACTCAGTGTATATATCTTATATAAACAATGATATATTCAACAATGACAAAAATTTGTCAAAAAGGGCACAACATACCTATGATCCAAACCCACCTATGAAACCGTCATATATATATATATATGTATGTATTGTATATGACCTCCATGCAAACCATATAAATTTATAATAGTTCATGAAGGGGAAATTTTTGAGACAATAAACACACACTAAAGAATACACAATCAAAATTATTTTCAAGCATTCTTTACAATGGAGTAATTATATAGGTCACCCATTAAAGAAAATGCACTCAGAATCACTTTTCAAACATTCTTACAAACAAATAATCCTACAAGTGCTCATACTCATCAAGATTGAAATATAAAAACAAGATATGAGATAATAAACCCATGCCTGTTAGTTTTCTAAAAATTCTCCAATACTCCTTTCCTCACGTCGAAGAACCAAAACACACGAGCAACAAGGATTTCACATTTTCTTCCTTAAAAATATCCAAAATTCAAACAATTGATATACCTCTATCCCCTTTCATATTTATAGGAAATTAAATATTGTCAAAGCCCCAAGTAAATGCCTCCCATCTTCCACAAAAATCTCAACTGTAACTATACCTACAACTTCCATGCATAGTTGAAAGAGGTGCTTGAACTACCCAAAGACAAAGATAAAGAATAACCTTAAGTTTTATGTGGGTTAGCTTCTCTAGGAAGATTCAAACTTTTGAGAAGTCGTCCCAACACATTTAATGCCATAAATACATATGGTGCCACATCGTGGTCTTTCCAATTTTATGCTGCCCTCCAACTCTTTCTCCAGATTTGACAAGATTGTGAATGGTTTAATTCCCTTAAACAATAATTAATAACTTGCATGTCATAGTTAATTCCATAATAATAAACATTGCATTGCCCACAACTCTATGGTCCGAGACCATATATCAATATGTTAAACTTCAACAATTAACTACGATGGCGTCGAAGACCATATTGTCACCCAATAATAGGCCAAACAATATTTATAACCCGTATTTTTAAATATCAAGCCAATGAAGTTTGATCAAATCAACATAAAAATCAAATGGCAAGTAACATGATTTATAACACTCATACCATCCTTATAACAGTTGCCTTACTAGTGAAAATTCTAAAACAATTAATAATATTTCAGTTTGCCTTGAGGTCTTAGACCAGCACAAGAAGTATCAATTACCGAGGGAGTATTGCTCAGTCGAAGACAATGATCAACCCAACAAGTTTATACACAATGCATGATGTTAAACATGATCATCAAATACATATTACATGCGTTATTGTTAATCCATTAACAATCGAGTAAATAATCTACGATCAATAAACCAGATTAATATTTTCTTACAACACATTGAATTGTAATTTACTTGCTGATAAAAACATCATTAAACCAATTTTGAACTTTTTACCTTGACGGTCCTAACTTTACCTACCCCTTGTTGAGGACCACTATTATGCTTTATGACCTTTGATCGCCATGATAACAAAAGAAGGTTAGAATCATGAAGTCAAACTATGTTTCTATACTGAAATAATACCATTGCAACCATGTATGGATCCCTCACATTATCCAATCATTCTTTCCATAAATCTAGATGAACCATAAGATCAATATCAGATAAAGTAACCAAACAATATCAATGCATCAAATCGTTAATTTCAACAAAATTTATAACTCACAACACACAACATAGTAAGGTGCATTGCCACATTTATTACAAGTACGAAAATTAAATAGCACATCATGTACTAAAATCATCACACACAACACTGTAAAGTAATCTCATACAACAAAGCAAAACAATAATAAGTTATAAATGCTAAGTACTTTATGAATGTTGGATGACAAGCGTTGTTACGCGGTTGTGCATGCAACTACATGTAAGTGTTTATATCATTTTCAGGATATACATGTGCACATGTAGCTGCGTACTTGGCTATGAAACATGGCTTATCCCCCCACCTTTGTAAACCATTCAACATTTTATGACATATCCTTTCGATGAAACAGATTGAAATTGTGGGATGTGACATTGTAGCTAATTTTAGACAACCATACCCGATCTCTCCACCAATATAGAGGAGTATCCACATTTGATATTATGCATTCTTGTGTGAATGATTTATACCAATCCCCATGTGACATAAGCATTGGAGGTTTTCTAATATCAGGTTTTCCATCAAACTTATTTTTCTTTTGAACATGGTACTCATGCTCCATCAGCAAGAACCTTTGATGGCCTTCATATACAATTTTTTAGATCTCTGGAAGACCTTCCACAAGGTTGATCACCGCACCTTAGGCAATCATATTTTTCTTTTTTTGAGATACATACATATAGAAATGATCAGAAAACTCAGTTTATAATGCAAAAATGCACACACACAAATATACAAATGATCATTTATTTCCAAATTTTAACATATGAGAAATACCTAGACAAATAGCCACCCCAGGAAAATAATGAATAGTCCAGCATAAGCTACCATAACAAGTGAACTTCCTCTAACCAATGGGTTTTGAAAGGTCATACATTAAAAATCCATGCCATAATGCTTACAAGTCGTCGATTAAGGGTTATAGGTACACAACCATATTTTTTAGTTAGTGCTTACCAATTTCCAATAATGATAACATTAAATGCTCATTACAAATGAATCATAGAGTAATATTATAGTTTATCAGTAGTACTGACTACATAGAGTATCTATTTGACATACTAGAAAAGGGGTTAACACCATCCATTTCCAAACCAAACTGTACATTGCGTGACCTCTTTCTGATTTTTTTGCTACATCTTTCTGCAAGATAATTAGAATAAGGAAAGATGTGAAGAAAATAATTAGAACATTGAAACGATTCAGTTGGAAAGCAAGGTCCAAGATCATTATAAAACCCGAATTTAAATCAAAGAACATTAATGTATGTACATGATAAATAAGTTTTTATTACATACTAATAAAACAAAAAATGAAGCTTACATGGTCAAGGAATGTTCCATAAGACCACATCTCTTTGAGGTATTTTCAACTACATATTTATTAGAGCACCTACAACTACATCTAACAAAAAAAACTTCCATTATGCTTTAAATATGGTTGTTCATGCCTTGTTTTAAAGCTCCCATTTTGACATATGTTAGGAGGATGTTGTAAAAGGATATGCAATATGGCTTTACACCTGCCAATTGCATTTTCTTGAAATTTTCTAAAATATTTTTAAGAAATCCATTTTTTCATATCTTGCAATCATTGCAATCCATGATACTACACATGTTTTAGGCATTTTTTTTGAAAAGTTCACATGCTTCCACATTTTGCATACATATCTACTAGTATTCTTATAACTTATAAATATGATAAAGTCCATTCTTCATAATGTTTTCGCAGATGTTCGTGCATACCAAATAATATTCCAATTAGAAAATAGTTTTACAATTGCATCTATAAATAGAATTTGATATTTAAAGTATCAAATATTGTTTTTAATTTACCATCTCTATTGTGTATGCCCTTGTTATCAAAATCACCTTCTAGGTTATTTCAATGATTTTGGTGTACTGTCATCAAATAAAATTCAAAATTTTGGCAAGTTAGGGAAAATTTTTGGGTGTTTTGGTCAATCCTCCATCTTGTAAGGCCTTTACTGCCAAGGAGTTGGTCACAGATGGCAAAAAAATGGGTAGAACTGGTCAAAACTGGGAAAATTTGAGTCAATTGGGGCAAGTTTGAAAAGATCGGGCTTTGGAGGAATGAAGGAGTTGTCCCTAAGTTCCTCATGTTCCCTTTATTACCATTTGGGTCTTGAAAAAAAAGCGTCGGTTGTATCGGGTTTGAGAGGAATAGTCAGAACAAGGAAAATGTTCCCTTTGTTCTCCAGATGACTGCATACCCTCCAAAGTAATGGGGATAAGACATGGTAGGGGTGAATGACACTAAAGGAACAATGTCAATATTCATAGAGTTCCCCAGATAACCGATAAAGATTTAGAGAAAGAGGGAAATGGAAAAGGAAGTAGGTGATAGTAGGTTTTATCGGAACCTTTGGAACCACTCCAAAGTTCCTATTGTGCCACGAATAATCGTTAAAATCACACAAGGAAGACATAACAGTTTGATCGGTAAAATGGGGGGTTATTGGCTCTAATAGAACATTGTCAATGTTCCTAGAGTTCCCCAAAACCCTGTTAGACCCACATGCACACAATTAATTGGTCAAATTGGTCAATGGAGGAACACAAAGAACGCTCCTCCATTCCATGAGTTCTCCAGAAAGTCAACAAGACCAACCAAAGACAAAAGTAATCTAAGAAATGACCAAATTTGCTAATGTTAGTTGATTTCTTCACATATAATCCAAATTTGGATCATGTAAAAGCTAAAATGGGCAAGATCATGCAACACAACTCAATTTTTATCATTTAAATGATAATATTAGTAGGGTTTCATGCAATACTTCACATTTTCATTCCTATATTCAAATATTACATTATCACATACTACTTATCTTTCCTAACATGCTAACGAGTGCTTCATGTGTAGCATTTTCCTTGTAGGACTCCTTCCATTCATGGTTGTTTGATTTGTTTATACTTTGTTTATCATTATTTGTGGGCTATGCCCTATGTTTGCTTGTTACTTTGTTTGCACAAGCCTTGATGGCTCTAATTGTCTTGTGACATCACGCTTGGTGTCCCATGTATGCAACCAACTACTCATTGAGTCCTTGTTTATTGTTATCCTATATGCCTTTAATAGTTGTTATTTCAGTGTGCATTGCTTATTTGTCACTCACACTTGTATGCTAGTATTCCCCTTGTTTTGCATGCACCATGGTAACTACCATGTGTAATCCCTATTCTCCCAGTGGGATTCCTTTATCAAATGTGCACATCATTTTTAGTCTTCCTCATTTGGGATACATTCATATTTGTTCATCTCATGCACCTCAAATGAGTGGGGGAAAAAATTGGGTGAACCTTTTCACCCTCCCAAAATTTACAAAAACCAGTTACCAAAACACAAACAATAGGAACATAACAATAATCAATTACAGAACAGGGCCAAAAATAGAATTGGCCAAAATTCACATCCCAGCTAGAAGTGCTGAGATCAGATAGGAATGTCTGGGCACTTGTGTTTGACATGGGAGCCCTTGCAATGGGGGAAAAATAGATACAAATTAATTTCAACAATTTGACGATTACAATATTATCCAGTTTCAATAGTTACATTGCCAGTTTTAGATTGTAATCAATTACTAACATGAACTAACTACTAATTCAGGAACCAAAGCATGAACTAAATAAGGGAATGGAACCTAGGGCATATCCAAGATAACGATATGTCTAGTACAATGTGTAACTTGAGGTAAGTTATAAATCATTTTTGTGATCATCTACAGTGGCACTTATCTATGGGGAAGCGTTAAAGATTGTAGGAAAAATAGACTTCTCTCCCTATAGACTTTCCCTTAGCAGTGACACAATGCCTAGATCTGAAGTGTAGCATAGAGATGCTCAAATCCCTAGTGTGGCGATAGAAATCCTAAATACTTCATGTTATTCCAACTAGTTCATAAGCATGGAGTCTAGAAACAAGAACAAATTTCTATCCCTTTCTTGTTCAACCCTCCAAATGTTCTCTAACCACTTGGTTTACTTTTTCTAATATGCATTTCCATTTATACATATTTTTAAAGTTAAATTTCAATTGTGTTTACTTAGAGCATTAACTACACTTATTTTCTCTTGGAGGTCCTATCCTACCCCGACAAAGGCAAAACGCACAAACAACCATGAAGAAAATATCAAACATACTCCAACGAAGGAGACATTCCAAGGAACTATGCATGCACATCATTATCACTCCACGCATGAAAAAGGTCACCCCTAGGATCCTTACCCTTTCATCTCCTTATAATTTCATGGTATATGTTTTGCATTATTCCATTCGGCACGCCATAATCTTCTTTCGACTCCCTAAGTTACACGTTTTTGTTCTACTTTATGCTACCGAATCCTTCTTCACTAGCAGAAAGTGTGGGAAAATGTGGTCACTAAATAACACACTCACTATGTACATATGGCCTCTAAATACATCATTTATATACATGATTCCTAAGAAATAGAATTACTCATTAACACCTCGTTACTTTGCATTGATATTGCTTTTATCCTTTCCATCTTTGTTGCTTGATATTTCTAATTGAAAACTTATAGTTTTACATACTAGTCGACATCCTAACTTGATTTGATTTCATTGTTTATCCTTTTGGGGAACTTGAACAAGACCATCCATTAGGGGCGGGAGCACACAGGTGCCTCTGTCCCCTCTGGGTGCCTCTGTCCACTTTATCTCTTTTTTTGATCTTTCAAATGTTACTTCTTTATTATCTTCTTTTATCACCCTTGATTGACCTTTCAATTGTTAATGAAGAAACTTAAGCAAAGGATTCATATTTATACATGTCTTACTTAACCTCATTATGGGGTCAAGCATTTCAAGAGGCATATAATATTACAAGGAGCTAATGTTTTCATTCTATTACACCAAGTACTGCATTTTAGGACTGCATAGGGGGAGTTATTCTGAGTTCCATATGACACATTTACATTTGGGATAAAGTAGTTGTAGGTTGTTATCTTCTTGTGTAATTGGCACTAGGGAAATTTAGCTCAAGGGACATTATTCTAATCACTCTCTCTCACACACACACACACACACACACACACACACACACACACACACACACACACACACACACACACACACACTAGAACTACATTCAGACTGAAATGTAGTGCAACCGCGTAACACTCGGTGACAATCATATTGGGGGTGATCGAAGAGGTCATTCTGATTCAACCATATGCATATTTTTATTCATCTAATTTGTTCTTGAATATTGTGTAGGTATCTAGGGTTTATTTTTCATGTACAGGTGTGATACAACGAATCAAATGTGACCTACAACGAATAAGGAGTGACACTAAGTGACATATAAAGAACTAGATTCCAAGCTATTCAATAGACACCAACACCCATAACAAACGCTAGCACCTGGGAGGCACTGCCCCTTTCTAGGCACTCTTATCCTTGAGATCGCCACTCTCCAATTTTAGAATCAGAGCTTACGCGGTCTATAATTAGTTGTTCTAGACCATTCATCAGCCTAGAATCAGTCCATATCATCGTTTTCAAGCTAAATCATCCTTATTCCCTTACTTTGCATTCTTTCTTGTATCTCCTTTGCTTGATCTCACATGTTTACTATTTATCTATTTGATTAGTAGTGTCCTTACATTAGATTTAAATTTATTAAATCAATAAGCACTCTCCTCAATATAGTCGAGTTGTTCCAAAAACTCACATTCCCAAAATATCTCCACAATCTCTTATGTGATTTATTTTCACAACACACTTTATCATATAACTCCTCTAATTATAACCTACCAATAATCTTACTAACCTACAACACTAATAATCCTCACATACTAACCTAAACACATGTGACCACTAACTCTTATTCCTAACAACTTTACACATATTTGTCATGTATTTTGATGTTAAGTTTGGTATTGTGAGAGTTTACTTTTTGTTTGAAGATTTGGAAGTAGTTAAAGTGTTTCAAAGAAGTTTATGGATTGATTTAAAATTGATAGAAACTTTAAAGGCTTTGTCGTTTTATGACTTTTTATTTAAAATTGTGAGATGTGTAAATGGACATTTTCAATATATGTAGATCCTTTAAAATCTGATTATAACTTGACAGAGTGAAGCCATAAGTTAGCAAGTACAAAGTTGTGCAATGAATGGAGTTTTCCATCCATTCAATCCAGCAAGAATGATCATCTAGGCGGGGAAGAATGTTCCATATTTACACAATATGCTTCATGGTCTAAGCATGGTTCATATGTAATGTGTTTAAATACAATTTGGTTTTGACATTCTGCAGCAATAGACTGAGCCATTTAATCTCAAATTTTTATAAGGTTTATGGTTCAAGTGAAATGCTCTAGAAATGAAAATAACTCGGTAGCCAAATTTGTTGGAAAAGGTTAAAACATTCTAGTCTATAAATAATAGTTTATCAAGTTGTTTCACCAGTTGTTCAACACCTTAGTGAAGGTTAGACTTAGTGAACCAAGGGACGTTATTGGAGAGGGGACAAAGTGGTTGGAATATCTTTTTTTTAATACTACAAGAGTTAATGACCCAACGACCTAGCACACTTCGTGGTGTACTAATGTAGGGCGAGTCCTCCCAACCGGCTGTGTAAATGCAAGGGTAACCGGTCCCATGGGGCCTGGGGGATTAGAAGCTAGATGGGTGGCTGGCGAGCACTCAGGCCACACCCTTTGCACCCAAAGTGGTAGGAATATCACAACCATGATTTATTATGTATTTAAAACCATGCCTCCCTTTTTTCGGTGCAAGACACATTAGAAGGATGGTTTTTTTATCTTCTCTACTTTCAATCATGTTGAAATTGTCACATAGAATCTTATTTCATTTTATTGTGATCTAATTCCATTTTATTTTTTGAGTCATAATTTTTTTGACATGTTTGAAATCAAAAGATGTTTTTTTATAGAGCGAGATATTTAATTTATTGCTTAGAAAAATTTAAGCTTAAGCTAACCCATCAAATTAAAATATAAGACCCCTCTTGAATATAAGGAATATTTATAACTCTTGAGAGTCCAAAATAAATTCTATTAGAATAATTGATCTAGTATATTAAGTAAAATTTATTTTCCACATTCTCATATCATTATTAGCTAGCTTTTTTTGGATGAAAAGTGTGTAATACCATGTAAATTTTAATTTGTACATTCCGAATTAAAAAATCGATATTATTGGAAAATCCAGAACAATCAACCATGTGATGATTATGGGAACATGTTTTATGGATCTATTCTCACCCATAATTATTATTTTGTGATGTTTTGCAAGTCTTTCATTAACACTATTTACAAATGTAGTGGTAATAGCTTACCTAAATTAAAGATTGTATTCCAATAAACTACTCTTATATATTCATCTATACATAGGCTCCCATCTTTTCCTTAAATAAGATCTTCTAATTTGAGTTTTTTCTTGAACAAAATGATCGACCCAAGCAAAATAGATAAATATAGAAGAATACCAACTCTATAAAACACACATAACATCTTTTTGAAAATGCACACTTCCATTTCCTGTACATACCACTTTGAACTATTAAGAAAAATGGATACCAATACATGGAAATTTCCCTATTAAGATTATATCCGCCCTCCTTACTATAAATCTATTTTATTTTTTAAAATGTGGAATCCACATATTTAGCGTAGTTTGCATATAACTAGCTAGAAAAAAAATACATTACCAAAACAACATAGATTCCTTTCCATGAAGACAAATGAGGGGTTTGTGAATTGATCCATAAACATGTAAGAGTGCCCAAACAACGAGGAAATAAAAATGCACGCGAAGGAAAAATTTAGGGTAAAACTATGTGGACAAAAAAAATATGAGTGGAAGACAAATTACCGTGCTAAAGAATTCAATATTGCTTATGATCATGACCAAAAAGCCTCCATAGGACTCTATAGGAGTAGACATCAAGTAGAAGATGAATATGTTGTAGGCTTAACTAAGGTCTAGCTCACATCATCTTAGATGTAAAATAGATAGGTGGACATCACTTAAAAGAAGAGGGAAAAGAGAACATGTTTGTTTTGCACTTCAGGGTTGGTGGAGACATAACGACACTACATCATGGATGCCCGATTTATAAGAACATTCAAATCAAATACACTAACAACTTGAAAGTTCTCACTCTAACTCCCTTGTTTGAAGAGGCAAGACTAGACAAAACAACATAAAATCAAGAATAATATTAAAAGATAAACATAAAAAAAGGAATGAATATATCACAAACTTAATGTGACAACACTTAAGTGATCATTTTCACGCGAAACATCTTTGTTATGTTGATAGACATAACCTACAGTGACAACCAAGGGAGTGGCAATGGAGTGTAATATGTGAGATGTCAATTTAAATAGACAACTTCATATTCTACATCCATTTACCCTTCATTGTGTAATTTTTATTTGAAAAAGCAATTGAAAAATCTAGATATTTGAGTTTAGAGCCCCTTTTCCCCCGTCAATAGTTTTTTTCAAAAGTGACAAAAGGGTGGTGTTAGATTGATGTCCCATATATCATCTATCAATGTGTAACTTGCGAGAATATGATAGATTTGTTAGTAAATACAATATCCTTCAATAAGTAAAATCGCGTAAAATTATTATCTATCAACTTCTTTTCAAGTAAATATTATAAAAATATATGTCTTTTTTAGCATTATTCAAATATTTCATTCACTCAACTTGAATAAAAGATGAGACCAAATCATTCATTACTGGAATTTGGTGGAATAAAGATCCCTGAATCCTTTGGTAGTAAGCTGAAAAAACATTATCTCCACCTAATCCTTCCCCAAAAAGAAAACGGATTCAATCAAAAAAATATTTGACTTGAAAAAAAGCTGCGAAAGAAGTTTACTAATCCAAATTCAAACAAAAAGATTACCACTAGCAAAAGCATCCACGAGTGCTTGTGAGAGGCTGATAGGTGAATTGGAGGAGTCTTTGAATACAATAAATTGGTAATTTTAAGAGATTTCAAATTGTGAAATATTGGTAAAGTTTTAAGAGAACACGATCCATGAGATAACATACAAAATAAGCTGGCTTTGAAAGGTTTAGGCAACAATCAAAGTTGTTAGAGGTCGTTTGTGATAGAGAGTTCCTGTAATGAAAAAGTGTGTTGTTAGCGTCATAGTGTGGATGCTTAAAGAATGGAAATAGCATTACAGCGTGGGTAAGTAGATGTTGATAACCTGTATTTGAATGTCAAAAAAGGCTTAATAATTGGCTGCATCTATTGTTGATGTCGTGCATTGGATGAAAATGTAATTTGTAATTAGTTTCACAAACATTTGTGTCGAGTAACTTAACGATGAAGAGATTTCTCAAAAAGAATGGGAAAACATAATTTACTTATAATGAGAAGAGAGATACCTGTTAGCACCAATTGCAATCTTTGTAACCTGTATAAATGAGTTAGACAAGAGTCCAAAGTATTTGTACTCACAACAAGGTGTACTTTTTTGTAGACATGCATATAAAAACAGTAATGGTTGGCATCATAAAAAAGCATATTATATCTAATGAAATCAATTCATTTTTTTTTAAAAAAATATTGCAAATTTCAAATTCTAACATCAAAATAAATTGTAGGTAAACTAAATTTTAAAATACATTTTAACATAGTAGTGTACAAATCAAATAAGTAAAAAATTAAATTAGACATTTATAGAAATTAGAACACGAATGCGTGAATTTAAGATTTCAATACTATCAAATCATAACGTCGAAATAAATTCTAGACAAACTAAATTTTAAAATACTTTTCAACATATAAGCTTAGAGATCAAATAAGAAAATAATAATGTTACACATTTAGAAAAAACACAACATGACAAGATTCAAAAGTAATTGTAGTCACTACAAAGTGTGCTTTTTGGTAGACATGTATATAAAAACAATAACATATTGCATGATAGTAAAACAAACTATATTTAAATAAATGAATACAAGAATTTTCTAAACAAAATTTATTATATCGAATCATAAGTTTGAAATAAATTCTAGACAAACTAAATTTTAAAATACATTTTAACATACAAACAAAGAGATCAAATAAGGAAAAAATGAAATTACACATTAAGGAATTTAGAACACGTATATGTTAAAATTTTAAATTTACAAAAGGAAGCTATTTTTCTATTATTTCTAATGTTCATAATTAACTAATTTAAGATTGCAGTTGTCTTTTTCATCTACATATTAATATTCTTTTAAACTTAAGAATAAATTGGATTTCTTATATTGTGAGAGTTATATTTAAAGAGATGAAATTTTTGATTGCAAATATAAAATACTAAGATTGAAATAAATTCTAAACAAACAAAATTTTAAAATATAAGCATAGAGATCAAATAAACAAAAATAAAATAAAATTACACATTTAACAAAATTAAAACACACATATATATAGAGAAATGCACCGTGATTTTCTCTTCTTATTTTATTATAAGCAACTTGATAATTTCATTTAGATATATAAGATTAAGTGAAACATTATAATTTCGAATGAACTTTTCCATATTTATAATATTTAGACAAGAGTCCAAAGTATTTGTACTCACAACAAGGTGTACTTTTTTGTAGACATGCATATAAAAACAGTAATGGTTGGCATCATAAGTGCGGGCTGCGGGCTGCGGGCTGCGGGACAGTGCGGGCTACGGGCCAGGGATACAGTGCGGGCCAGGGTTTCAGTGCGGGCCAGCGAATGCGGGCTGGATACAGTGCAGGACAGGGATACAGTGCGGGCCAGGGAGGTGGGCCAGGGCTGCGGGCCAGGGACAGGCGGATATAAAAGGGGACAGGAATGCGGGCCAGGGCCAGGGTTATAGATAAGCCAGTTTCTCAGTTTCTCAGGTAGATCCACCAAACCTTATCATTCTTCGCAATATTCTTTAATATTTTCTGTCAAATCTGGTTTCAACAAGACATGCAAACCATGGTTAAGCATGAGGGTTTCAAAGATAACCCAAGTATGGCAACACAAGGATCTATTATCTCAGAAACTCATACAGCAATAGAAAACAAAAATTGGGGAAAGGCAGAAGTCTTCCAAAATCATACAGCGGGTATAGCTAAAAAGTTGGTATATGTGAATGCAAAACAATACAAAGGGATTTTACGGCGTAGGCAAGCTAAAAAACTAAGAAGAAACCAGAAGAAAAACCTCACTTTGATTCTACCGAAGGCAACAAACAACAAAGAGAATTTTGTTTTCAGAGAACATAAAATGGAAGAAAAACAACCAAATCAGAAAGATAATAAAAAGGAACCAAAGATGGACAAAATCGACGGAACTGCAGCATATAGAGAGGAAAAGGAAGATGGAGTCCAGGACTCTAAATACCTATACAGTCCGACATCAACCCCTCTTTTATGGTCTTCAGAACTATATGTGAAGGAACTCATGAACATGAAGGAAAGGCTTGGAATTTTAGAAAACCAGAAATTGAAAGAAAACAGTGAGAGGAAAGAGCTCACAGAAGTCAGATACAAGTTAGAAAGAGAAAATAAAATTCTCAAAGAACAGGTTCTAAATCTTCAAAACCTCATGGAAAGAGGGCAACAAGAGTTAACCATGATAAAACAAGATCTAGGACATATGAAAACAGGGGGAGAAAAAAGAACTGAAATGGTAGAAGAGAAGGAAACAATTCAGATAGATGAGATACAATCAGCAATTAAAGACATGGAAACAAAAGAAAATCAACTAAAGGATCGGATAGAAGAAGCTAAAACTTGGTCTCAATTAGTAAGTAGATCATCAAATGAACAAAGACAAGTCATGGAGAAACACATCAAAACACAGATAAGAGAAGAGAAAGATCAACAGAACAGAGCAGTAAATTTTATTATCAAGGGGCTAAAAGATTTTGGCGAAAATGAGAAAACTGACATATTGGCAAGAGACTTTCTTAAAGACGAATTGAAGTGGACAGGTTACATACAACAAGCAAACATGATTGGCAGGAGAACAGAGGGAGGAAAGGACAGACACGTGCGAGTGGTTATGAGAAAAATAGAAGACAAATATGCTATCCTAAAAAATAGGGGACTCCTTAGAGGCACACACATATACCTAGATGAGGATTTGACATTCGCTCAACAAGAAGATCGAAGGAAAGAATGGGAAAAAGTGAGAAAAGCAAGGGAAGCAGGAAAATGGGCACAGATGAGAAATGGGAAAGCCCAAATCAGTGATCATTTATCAAACAGGAAATAGGAATTAGGGGCCCCACGGGAATTCATGCACATAGTAAGCTGGAATTGTAGAGGATATCCATGGAGAAGAGGACCGGGTTTGGGGCCCATAGCAGAAGGGAAAGATATTATCATTCTTACGAAAACACATGAGCACAAAGGTTGCAAGGTTCTTGATTTTGAAGGCTACAAAAAAATTTCAGTTTGGAATGAAGGGAATGAAACAGGGAAAGGCCACGGCGGAATCACAATGTTAATCAAGGAAATATGGCTCGAAAATGTCAAAGTTGAAAAAGAAGATCCGAATAAACAATACATATGGCTGAAAATAACAGATAGCAAGACAACAATCAGATTAGCTGCTTGTTACTTTGCACCGAAAGGATCAAAGACATATAAGAGAAGAAAGCTAGATAGCGAAGATCCATACGCTTCAATAAAAAAAGACATTTATGTTTTCAGTACATCCGGAGAAATAATTCTATTGGGTGATTTCAATGCAAGGACTGCCAATAATCAATCCCTTCAGTTGACCAATTTAGAAGGAGGTGAAGACAATCCGTTGTGGCTTAAAGAAGAAGAGAATAAGTTTTGGGAAAGATTATCTCAGGATGGCAGTGGAGGGGTGTCACATTTTGGAGTTGAGCTTCTAGGCCTATGTAGCTTATACAACATGGTCATTTGCAATGGCATGAGAGCTTGGCCCAGGTCAGGCAACATCACTTGTAAAACATACAATGGACAAAGTGTAGTAGACTATGTAATTTGTTCTCAAATTTTTATCCCCACGCTTCTTGAGTTTGAAATTGGAGATTGTCCTATCGAATTAAAGTCAGATCATAGTCCTCTCTTGGTAAAGCTTGGGACCGTCTTCAATCAACAACAAAGGAATCAAGCTCATCACATGCAAAAGGCATCTCAAAAACAGGGAAAAATCATTCTCAGTAAAGAGAATCAGGGAATATTTGGTGCAGCCCTTAAACAACAATTGCAAATAACGAGGAAAGATACAGAGAACACGGCGTCTAAGAGACCGAGTGGTTATATGTGTAGTAGTTTTCTGATATCTTTAATTACAAAAGGCTCTAACTGTATGTGAGAGATCTAAGCCTAGAAAGAGAGCGGCAAATACTTTTCCGACAAATCCGTGGTATGATGAAGAGCGTAAAGCTGCCAAGAGAGCTTTGAAAGAAAATGGGATGAACAAAGAAAATAAAAAGATTTATGAGAGATTGGTACAATACAAAAAAGAAAGCTATGTGTGCAAGAGAAGGACAGAATTAATTTCCCTTGGAAAACACAATCCCAAAGGTTTTTGGAAGGAGCTACAACAAAAGAAAAAACACATAGAAAATAATATCATAGGTGCTCATTGGTTAGAATACGCGAAGACTCTTTATGAGCGTCCTCAACAAAAAGATGTCCCTCCCATAATTGAGACTTCGATTGAGCTTTTCTCGGCAGAAGATATCAAGCAGGGCATAAAGAATTTGGCAAGTGGTAAAGCTCAAGACATCGATGGTCTACAAGTTGAATGTTTAAAATGGGGGGTTGAGGTCCTCACGCCGCACATCAGAAAAATATTCAATGATGTCAACCATAATGGCTTTCCAACAGAATGGACGACTAGCGTTGTTATCCCTCTATTTAAAAGTGGTGACGTTAATAACCCATCCAATTATCGCACCATTATGATCAACCCTCTTCTTGGCAAATTATTTGGAAGCATGATAGAGTAGAGAATTAGCAGCTGGGCCGAAAGAGAGGGTAAAAGAGCAAAAGGGCAAGCGGGTTTTCGACCTAAGCACTCAACAATTGATCATTGTATCACTCTTAGGCATTTGATTGAAAAATTTTGGGACACCCAAGGAGAAGAAGCTTTTTGTTGTTTTGTTGATTTCAAGAAGGCTTTTGACACAGTGCCCAGAAAGAAACTTTAGGATAGGATGGAGGAACTTGGGATTCCAGATGAGTTTAGAGCAGCAGTACATAAATTGTGTGAGCAGGTCAGAGCTAAAATTAGAACCAGAGAAGGTATGTCCGAATGTTTCAGCAGCAACATAGGTGTCAAGCAAGGATGCCCTCTTTCTCCCACATTATTTGGGTTATACATTGACAAGCTTGAAGATTGGTTAAACAAAACTAAGGGAGGAGGTATTCAGTTAGCAAGTTATGTGGTGAAGTTACTTCTATATGCTGATGACCTTATCCTAATTTCAAAAACAACCCAAGGTTTGAGGGAACAGTTAAAAGCACTAGAGCTCTTTTGTCAAGAAGTCGGGATGCAAGTGAACACCAGCAAAACAAAAATCATGATTTTCACCTTGAAAAGGAATGAGAGACAAAACGTCTTCCTTTTTGAGGGGAACCCTTTAGAAATAGTCAATGAATACAAGTATCTTGGGATTGACTTTCACCACAAACTTAGCTGGGAGACTTGTAAAGCAAAAAGGATACAGGGAGGTTGGAAAGCTTCTTTCCTACTTCAAAACAGGTGCAGGAAAGTTGAACTTTGGGACTGGAAAACTAAAAAAAACCCTTTTTGGTTTGTTGGTCACCCCGGTTGTTCTATATGGCTGTGAAGTTTGGGGAAGTAGCATGTCAAATCATGGGTGGAGACAGATAGAAAGAATCCAGAAACATCTAATCACAAGCTCCCTTAAAGTCAAATCAACTGTTCCTTATGAGATCTTATTGGCGGAAGCGGGTTCTTTCTCGCTGGAAGCATCGGCAATAGCTCGGATGATAAGCTATCTGAAAAAAGTTGAAAACATGGACAACCTTCGCTGGCCCAAAATGGTTGTAAACGACACTTTGGAACGCAGAAAGAAAACATGGATGAATCAGAATACTAAATGGATGTACAAATGGGGCATCAACATGCAGAGTGTCCTAACAGCAACAGGGAAATAAAAAATTATGTGATAGAAAAGTTCAGGACTGCCATGTGGACGGGTCAGATTGGTCGAAAGAAAGCGCATTATATTAGAGAATTCAATCTCACTGGGGAACATGATGAAAAAGCTTATCTAGGGACGGTTATCAAGGGTAAAGCAAAAATTCTAGTGGCGCAGTTAAGAACTGGATCACATCATCTTCGATGTGAAACTGGTAGATGGACTATTCCAAAGGAAGATTGGGAAAGGAGAATTTGTCTCTTCTGCAGCAAAGGGTTCGTCGAGACAGAATGACATTTTGTCATGGAATGTTCTGCATATGATGATATCCGTATTCAGTATAAAAACAATCTAAAGGTGGACAGACTGGAGGAACTCTTCGAAGGAACAAAGCTTCCAGCGACAGCAGGCTTTATCTTCAAGATTCACAGTCGAAGAGCGGATATTGAAAAGAGTCTGAAATCTGATTAATTTACTGTTTCTGTGGTCCCATAGACTCTTTAGTCTCGTGGACGTCATTAAAATCTTTCATTTCATTTCATTTCAAATAACTCGCTATCAAACTCAAATATCTAAAATTGTTCCTCCAAATAGCACCAACATAAAAATCCACCCTCAAATAACTCCAAAATAGAGAGTCACCCTCACCAAGTCAAATTAGGAGATCCAATTGTCCGTTCCATGTGGAATAGACATTGTCCGATGTAAGATCTACTCTGCAAAATGTCTGGTACTTGACTCAATAATATCGTTAGTCAACAGTCCAAAAGAACATTCGAAAACAAGTCTTCCGCCCTGTTATCATTGCATACACGAGCTTTGGAGGCACAAGAATAAATCCGGGACAGAGAAGCAATCTTCATCAGTCTCAAACAAAATTAAAACCCTGCATTCGCTCCTTGCAATTGCGACGAGGCGCTCTGCCTGCTACATGCTCTCTCTCGCTCATTTACATGTTCGGCGGTAATGCTTACAGTCGTACGTACTCGAGATTCCAACGCAAAATGCAAATTTCATTCACTCCCATTGAAATCTCATAACTTTTTGAATTTACAGGCAGAGGAATCCACATGTTCGCCATGGCAGCCGCTGTAAGAAAAATCGACCTTCTTCTGCGCTAATGCCACAGGTTTCACTAACCTCCCAGGTCTGCATTTTATTTCTTCTAATAAATTAAATTATAATTAGGCTGGGAACTTATTTCCTGTAACGACATTCCCACACGGGATTCGCCATCTTGTTTATAAAAATATCAGTACGAGATCGTCCATTTTTCAAATAGAAGAATTGTGCTTTTTCACCATTAGGAGTTAGTGTAAATATCAGGAAGCACTTGGGTATTTGGTAACCCCAAAATCATTTTCTTCAATTTTGTATTTCATGAATCTAATAGATATATTACTAGCGTATCTGGCAACCCCAAAATTATTTTATTCAAATTTGGATTTCGTGATTTCAGTGCATTTAATATTTGGCAATTCCACAATATTCTTTTTACTAAAGGATCAACATCCACATCTGAAAACTTGCAGCCAAAAGGTATTTGGTGCATATAATCGGCCATAATTATTTAATTTAGTTTTGTGTTTTGCAAAATACAAATCTAATAAGTAAATTCTAACACTCACCCTGCCGTCAACAATAACGAGGGAAATGCACTTCAAAAACCATTTGGCAAATTAGGGCATCAACCGTGTCTTGTACTGACCCAGTATCAACCAACAAGTCTGATATTTGTTTTAGTAGAGGCTAGTATATATATTTTTCATTTTTTCATGTTTGAATATTATTACCTACAATCCTTTTTACAATGTCACAGATATGCACTTTGCTTCACTTTTAGTCTATTGTTTTTTACATATGACGGAAATGAGAAGGTATTAGCTATCATGGGTCCTTCACCAGCCATACAAGTAAACATAGATCACTATCAAATTACAACTCATTTGATGATTTAATGCAAAAGGTGAAATTGGATATCACCCAGATGCAGTGTTGGATGTGGGCGAAGTTTACGACCCAGAGTATCGATCAGTTTCATGATCATCCATCTACGAGGATTTGCATCACGATTTTCCACATGTAGCCTTCAAAACCAAAATGAGTTCTGCAAATTTATGTTTTCAAAGATCATCTAATCTGAACTCTGAGGTCCTATATCATTTTTGAAAGACATTTTCGTAGACTTTAACATGCAAGCATTTTAGAGGCAGTGCTAGAACTGATCAAACTTTAATCTTCTTTCAGGTGACATTTGCAGAGACTTCTCCCCTTACCAGCATCTAGCAAGGACATGCATTTGCTGGTATTTACATGTGCAATTTGGGCCTGAGCACCACATCGGAATGTAGAGGACCTGACTAGGTATGCACTGTAGATTACATAAAAGCATGGCTCAACTGTTGCTAGTCAGCAGATGAGCCTTCACCGAGGCATCATCTTCATGTTTGAGAGGCAAACCATCGACATCCATCAGTCCTGGGGTATCAAACACAACTGTGCCATGCCCGCCGAAATTCAAGACAGTTCCCAGTGAGATCGACCCTTGATTGTAGAATCCCTCCAAAGTTAAGAAAATCTGTTTGACACCACCCAGTTGTTTGAGATTATTCTGTATCAACTTTTCCAACAAGTTCCACCAATAAGATGGGAGTTCAAGTCAATGCCGACAACTCAGTTATCTTCTTTCCTTCAGATTCTCATGCACTTCGTACGGGCTTCAACTGCCTTGAGGATCTAAGTTTCGCTTTTGCATATTTAGATTGAGGTCTACAAATTATTGCCTCAATCACTTCTGTTAGGAAAATTATCTTTATAGTTAGCCATGATGTCACATGAGTGTGCCTCTACTTATAATAGGTTTTGATAGTGTGTGATGCTAAACAATAAGACCATGCTAGCAAAGAATAACTTTTGTGAGTGTAACTTTCCCATGTAGATGACGATTGTTAGAGAGATTGTACGGATTTGCTAGAGTTAGATGCTCTGATCCAAAGTGAATACTCCAGATGTATTGACTTAGACATGCGTTCCCCTGCCTTCTATCTTGATTGTACCTACTGTAGTATACTGAAATAAAATAACAACAAAGTTGGTGATGCCCATTGTAATGTCCCTTTCCGGGCTGAAACTGAAATACAAAGGAAATAGCACAAATCCCAATTGGAAGTAAACTGAATTTTATGAAAACGGCCAACTGAAATTATCTTTAAACCCTAGCAGCAAACCTGAATTTGCACAATTTTAGGGCATCAAACACCATGCCAAACAAGCTAGGGTGAAAATTGTTATGTATTAAATTCTCAAAAATGTTTATTATAAGTTCGACAAATGGAACAAAGACCAAGCATTTTCTCTAAAGCACTCCAAAGTGTATGCAAATTTGGAAATTTTATACAGCTTTAATTAAATTCATGGGGATAGCGAATTTACAGCTCACAACAATGGCCGGAAATGGAGATTCCATGCCCCAAAAATCTCATGAAAGTATGCAATCAGCATCTAAAATTATTGACTATGAATATCTAACTCCAAATGAAGAAATGTGCCCTAGATGGCACCCAACTCCACCTCCAGGAAAGTCGCCGCCTATGGCATGATACAGAACCAAAAATTTGTGCAATCAGAACCCTCAGCTGATAAATATGCAACATCAATCTTCTTGAAGCGCAGATTTGGAACCCCCGGAATGGAGAATCCCCAACAAATTGAAGAGTTTTCATTCTTCAATCAAGCACGGAAGGGTTTTGTCCTTGGGTTTGTTAGCCACACCAAAGGATTTATCTCCTGTTTTAAGTGGAAGTAATTGAGCAATCAGTTCCAAAAACCATGTCAAAGTGTATTTAGCCTTCAAAAATCTTGAAGCAGATAATTGCACAATATTTGAGCCAAGTGTAAACCTCTTATATAGCTCATATGTGTGCCAAATCTCTCAAAACATTAATCCCCATGAGAACCGACCTCTTTGGGAGATATGTTTTCTCCTTTATCTTCAAGTTTTGCACTCCAAAGAATGACCTCTTGCTACGAAAATACTTAAGTCATTCTTTTTTTTTTCTTTTTCCCATTCCAGATCTTTTTTATTTTTATCCTTTTTTGCCGATAAAAGAAATGAGTATTAAAAATACCTTTATACTAATAGTCATAAAATTAAGTTGGATTGGTTTTAAAATGGAGAATTGATTGGGACCAACTTATAATATTATTAATTATCTTATTTTAGAAAAGCAAACTGGAACATTACAGTCCTCCCCTCCCAAATTTGAATTTGCCCTCAAGAAAATGGCAAGCTCGCATGCCCAAACAACCATGGCCAATAGATGTAGGCATGTTGTAGTGCTCAAATATTTTATTCTGGATCTTGTGAACCGGTCAAATGAAAGAGCTCCTTGTAAAATCAAGTTCATACACCTGTTGTCCCTCTCATTAAATGATGATCTTTGCAGAATCCCGTGAGGTTTTACAAGATGCCCTACAGAAGAAATCAGATGCTGAGCTTCAATTCAATCCTCTTCATCCTCAACTGTCCCAAACAGCCAGTAACAACCTCTTCCTTTGCATACTCAGCTGTACAAAAAAACCTTCCAGCCTGCTGCAATCTCATTCATGGAGCAAAAAATCCAGAGGAACAAGTCAGCCACCCTAGGACAGGGCTGAAAACAATCCCCAATATGGCCTCTCCATGCCTTTCATCCCAACGTTGTCAACTATCGGTGAAAATCTGAACATCATCTCGAACCACCATCATGAGTGCAACCCCTGAAATAGTGAGATGGCTGTCAAAAATTGAAGGGACAACAGTCCTTATTGGTGGTAAGTGGACTCATGGTTGCCACAAAAATACTTTTTCTAACCTTAAGTGGGGGTAGTAACACAATCTCCCACATCCCCTTCATGAATTGTTGGAGCTCTTTGGCATGAGATCACCAAATTAGGTGCTAACGTACCACACTTTTGCTGCATTGCTCTGATTTTCAAGTGAGCTGCCCCACTTAAGGCTCATCTTTGGTTCCTTCGTACTTCAACATCATTCACCAATTTCGAATGGTATTCCACTCTCATTTAGCAAACTAGGAAGCATTATGCAGGGCTGTTTTCCCATTCCAGTAGACCAGTTTAGGAAAGTTATCCTTGTTGTAGACAAACTACTTAGTTGTCCAAATATTGACTATTAAAAATACCTTTTATTATTAAGTTACCCTGAGACGGGGGGACAAGGGGATGGGGTTTCCGGGACTTAAAAAAATTCTAATTATTTTATTTTAGAAAAGGGTGACGGCTAGTTAAAAAAAATCCCCTCCCAAATATGCTTAAAATAAAAAGATATAGTGACTAAATTATATAAATAAGCTGATGAAACTTGAACTCATAAACATCAAATACATTCCTAGAATTGTTAGAGATAGGATACTGTGATTTCAAAACACTCAGCTTTTCCAAACATATTATAAACTTCTATTATGTTCTCATTCAATTCTCTGATAGCAATCTTCCCAAACTATGACCAAGTGTTATGGTTCACTGTTGACAGTTGTGATCTATTGACCCTCAATTGCCCTTGTCAACCTTCTACTGACAAAACAGAGAATGACAGAAAAAATGTTCTCATTCAAATTCTACAATCAAGCTAAGACTGTCAAACAATAATAGTAGGGTTTCAAGATATATTAGCTTGATCATTACTTGCACAGGCATGTGACTTGCTTCTTCACAAGATCTTGAATCATAAGTGATTTACAATTAAAAAAAAAATAGTTTAGAGTGTTGTTTTTATGTTTTTTATTGAAAAATGCGGCAGACCACGTGGGGGACTTCTGGACGTACCCCCCACATTTCCCACATCCCCCCACGTCCCCCACGTCCCCCACGTTTCCCCCGTCCCCGGGACGTTTCCCAGCTTCCTTAGACATCCCCAGGACGTTTCCCATCATGCATGCACTATGGGAAACGTGGGGGAAACGTTTCCCCCACGTCCCCAGGACGTCTGGGACGTCCCGGACATGTCAAAAATGGGGGGGACACATCCCCGTGTAACTAGGGTTTGAGGCTACCAAGAAAGTGTCTCGGGCTGCATACTTGATGTAGTCCTTAGTTTCACCCATGTCTTCAATCTTCCCTACTTCATCTTCCACTCAAGGGTTGAAAAGTCTCTATTTTCTTGCAAGGTGAGATCACATGTGAACACCAACTCATCATTCTTTACGATATCATCTTCATCTTAAGCTACAACCCTATCATTTGCTTGGGAGAAGAGCAAACTCAGCTGCTATTGCTTCTTCGTCCCTGTACCTGGGTCCTGCACACTGGACAAACTTATCAAAGGAAACGAGAGTTTTCATTCACCACTTCATGCCTTACAGACATGATGGCTAGCTCTTTCTCCTTGCCCGCAAACAACTCATAATCTACGCACAAGTGGTGGTTATCCAATAATACAATCATGTCGTCCGAATTACAGTTGTAACCACGTATTTCATTCAAAATTAAATGATGGTGGCTGGAATCCCACTTATGACAGTTGTAAGCATGATGCTTTTGTTAGCCCCTTTCAACCAAGTGGCTGGAAATTCTTCTGCAGTTGACAACAAAATGGAAAGGGGACTAGAAATGTTGTGGACAACAAGTAAAAGGAAGGTACAACATCTGTCATACTAAAAACCCTTCAAGAATCTCCTAAAAAAATGTAGTGGAGGCTGGGAACAAGTCATTATTGACTGAAAATGCTCCAAAAGATTGAAAACTATCTCTTTTCATGACTGTCGTCTTTTGTGTGGCACCAAAAAGAATGTTGGGCAAGCTTGGAATGTCTATAACAGTAGTACAAACATTTATGGCGGCATGTTTTAAAACCCACCAATCAAGACTCTTATTACTTCCAATCATTCCTCCGATTCCCGGTGATTCACAATGCTTGGGACAGCAAGATAACATCCATCTCGCTCACTTCCAAGCACAAAATTCATTAACTCAATAGTGACATTAATGCCTCTATACACTTTGACCCACAAAAGATTACTTGGATCTCATATGCAAAAACAAACTTGAGTTTGAATCAAAGGATCTATATGCCCTATGTTGCAAGTGGTACCCTTGACCCTATCACCCTTCTTAGCATGCTTTTCACAACAATAAGGACTTTGTAAGGATATCAAGCCTCTATTAGAACCAATACTTCAATGATTTGGATTATAATCACGGATATAGTCAAAATGCTTACCATTCACCTTCCCATCAATTTGAACATGTTGCTCAAGATAAAAAATATATATTGCAACGACATAGGAAGAATTAACAAATCTGAAATATGATCATTACTATCATACCTTAGGTTGTCTTCAACATGTTCACCTTCTTTTCCCGAATGAAAAATGATGGGGGTATCTTCTACACCTCCATTCTTGTGATTTAAAATTACTGAGTTAGGATGAGCATTCTCCTTCCTCTTAGGCTCTTCATCTTCAACAAGTGAAGCCCTTTCCGCTTTTCCTTCATCCATACTTTGTGGACACATGTATGGAGCACCTTCATAGCTCTTGCTAGAGTCATGAACACCATTAACTTGCTTCTTATAGGTTGTTGTTCTAGAAATTCCAGCCAGCTGAAAATCAACATTGGCAACTGATAAAGCCCTTTTCTCATGTGTATGCCTCTCAACATGGTCTTCTTAAAACTCCACCTCAAAACCCTCTGGTTTTCTTCTTCTGATTCATGCCCCATGATTTCTTCCTTGACCTCTTAAGGTGTTGATGTAACCGCTACCTTAGCAAGTTCTTTGTCTTCTTGTGGTCTAGATTTTAACCCTGGCATCTTCATCCATACACCGGTTGTTCCTTTGATGGAACCCTCAATTATGAAAAGTGTCACTTTCCCCGAGGCACGATGAGGATCCACCTATGGCGCTTGAGATCTAGGCTCGGTCCTTGACCTACCCTTGGTGACTCCTACGAACTTTGCAAGTGAAATGGCATCACGAATCTCCTTTGGAAGAGCCCTATACTCCTCATAGCTAGCCACAATGTTGTCACCCACTGAATGTCGTGTTTCCACCACTGAAATGACTTCTTCCTTTGGGAAGAACCTAGGTCGCCAATCCATGTATTCTCTCTTGAGTTAGTAGATGTATTCTTTGTCACCGTCTTGCATGAGATGTATTCCTTGTCGCTGTCTTGCATGAATAACCTCGGGTTGGGAAGATCAATGCTATGATACCACTATAATGTCCATTTTCGGGCTAAAACTGAAAAACAAAGGAAATAACACAAACCTCAATTGGAAGTAAACTGAATTTTATGACATCCAACTGAAATTATTATAAACCCTAGCAGCAAACTGAATTTGCACTTTTAGGGCATCAAACACCATCCAAACAAGCTGAAAATTGATGTATAAGTTCTCCAAAATATTGTACTCAACAAATGGAACAAACACCAAGCAAAAGCACTCCAAAGTATATGCAAATTTGGAAATTCTATACCTCTGTAATTAAATTCATGACAGCAGAATTACAGCTCACAACAATGGCCAGAAATGGAGATTCCAAGCCCCAAAAATCTCATGAAAGTATGCAATCAGCCTCTAAAATTATGACTATGAATATCAACTCCATATGAAGAAATGTGCCTTAAATGGCACCCAACTCCACCTACAAGCAAGTCACCTCCCTAGGAAAGGGCCCAAAAATGGCAATCAAATCCTAACAACTCTTCTTCAATCAAACCCTCGTTGAAAATCTGTAACATCAATCTTCTTAAAGCACTTTGGAAACCCCAGAATGAAAAATCCCCAACAAATTGAAGAGTTTTTGTTCTTCAATCAAGCAAGGATGGGTTTCATCCTCCTTGTTAACCACACTTAAGTATTTTCTCCCTTGCGTGTAAGTAATTGAGCAATCAACCCAAAAACCATGCAAAGTTATTTTTAGATAAGAGATAATGCACAAATGAGCCAAGCAAACCCCTTATATAGCTCATATGTGGTGTCAAATCTCTAAACCATGATCCCCATGAGGACTGACCTCCTTGGGAAATATGTTTCTCCTTTATCTTCAAGCATGCACTCGAAAGACCAACCTCTTTACGAAGATATAAGTTTCTTTTTCTTTTCTTTTTCCCATTCCATCTTCGTTTTTTATCCCTTTTGCCCATAAAAGAAATGAGTATTAAAAATACCATTATATTAATAATAATAATATTAAGTTGCCCCTAAAATGAAGAATTAACCCGGGCCCAACTTACAATATTATTAATTTTTTATTTTAGAAAAGGGGACATTACACCCTCTAGTATAGTCCTTGGTCTTGTGTGACTGGAGGTGCAAATTGGATTGCACAAATACCAAATTCTCAACCTTTTTGAATGCCAACTTGTTTCATTTAGCTAAGTGGATGAAGGCTAATGTATTCCAATTCCTCTTTGTTGAAGAATTACTAGCCACATGTTACAAAAAATGTTGTTGAAAATTTCAAATTAGTAACAATGTACAAAAATATATGTTAATAACTTAGTATAGAAATATGAGTCATTGTATAATGTTCTTTTATTCTAAAACATTCGAGGCTAGGGAAGTTTGGAGCTCTAAGCTTGGGGAGGTGAAGAGTCATCCTCCATGAGAGCACCTTCAAGCTTCCCTTGATTTGGCCTTTGTTGATGGTGTTTGGTGTCTCTGAGGTGGCTTTGTTCTTGTGCTTATTCTAGTTCTCCTAGGGTTTTGTGTTGGGTTGTTGTTGTAGGGTGTATTCGTTTTCCTTGGTTGGTCCTATCGCTCCAGTTGTTGTTTTACCTTGCTTAATGTTTGTTGAAATTTCAGGCTTTTGATACTTTGCTTTGGCTTGGCTTTCCATGATCTCTCGCATACGGGAGTGGTCAAAGTTGATGTGAATAACGAAGATGCGAAGGATGGCCTTACTAATGGAGATGAACGGTATATTGATAAGGATTGCCATGCTGAAGGCAGTTAACAAAAAGAGATTTTTAATTAGAAGTCCTTCAGAGATGTGGTGTGGGAGGAGTCTATAGTGGACATTTCGACCTGTGCTGCATGAAATCTGCAGAGTGGAAACAAACAATGGAAGTTTTGAGTGCGGGGCTAGGGGGCCAAACCATCAAGCAAGCCCTCTGTGGAAAATCTCTTCTTACCCTCATCTTAAATGATGAAATGAATGAAGTAGAAAAGAGGAGACCAAAATAAAAAACCTTAGGATGTTTTTTGTTTGCTTGAATCAAAATGAGCTCCCATCCAGATTTTTTTTTTTGATAACTAGATTGCCATTGTGTGGGGAGAGAAATTGGGGTTGTATGTAATAAGCTTATGTTGTATGCTTCGGCCAAGGGCTTTTCTTATTTTGTTTAAAAATTGTAACATGTAGTGTAGAGCCTTTTCACAGGCCTATTAGAATGTGGGTAGGTCTATTGTCAAACCCATACCTTGGTCGCTTGATCTGTCATGGATTAAAATTGTTTATCGGTCGAACCTAGATGGCTCAAGCTTTTGAGTGTCCTTGTTCAACTTTGACATCAACTCCCGCGAATTCTGAAACGTATAGGAGAATTTCTGGAAGTGGAGGAATCTAGGGTTACCTTGTCCCATATGAATGCAAGATTGTTAATTTCTATGAAAGATGACTAAGACATCTCAGAGTCTCTCATGATTAAGCTACAAAATAAAGATGTTATATGCACTGTTTCTAAACTAGGGGGGTTAAATGCTTTTTTTTGTGTAAAAAATATGGCCATCTCAAGAAAGACCGTCTGTGATACTCCATAAAGGATCTTCTCCCCCCAAGGATGCTGCACAGTCTGAGCCTCCCCTCGAATCCAAAATCCTGAGGGTTTCGGTAGGTCTAAAAGACTAAAACCCTCTCTTGACATTGATTATAAAGGCGAGGAAGTCACTAACGGGATTTTTTTTTTGAAAACCCTCTGTTGGAATTTGAATTTGGTGAATTACCTGAAAATCCATTTGAAGATAGCCATGATTTTCCCCCCTGCGACCGAGGGTTGATATGGAAGTTCCCCTCTAAAAGAAGGTTATTCTGTGGATGAAAATTTCGTGATCCTAACCAATCCAACAAATGGGAGGTTCTAAAAGAGGCCAAAGTGTATGTTGAAGCTACTAAAGTTGATGAAATTGTGGAAAGGCATAAGAGAGATTGGGTAAACTTGGCATGTAGTGTCAAACCCTACGAACATGGATTGATTCCCCCCGCCACTGGATGGGTCTGCTAGTATTGAAGTTCCGCTACCTAAGGCCCCATTGAACCCTAAGCAGGGGGCTAGTAAAAGATTGAACAAAGATGGTGGTTTTGAAGCATCGATTGCCTTTTGAGGGGGTGCTGAGGATGCCAAAAGAAAGAAAGGTAATGAAAATGGTGGAAGTGATACCTTTAATAAAAAAGGTAAGGAGAAAAAAATGCCCTCTTGTTTTGATTGGTGGTAGTAAACCCCTGAGCTCACCTTATTAATGAAGATTCTTAAAGATTCTTAGTTGGAATGTTATGGGGCTTGAGACCCATGACATAAGAGCTATGGTTAGAAGCATAGTTCGGATACTTGTATTCGGAAAATACTCGACAGACCCCCCAAAAAAAAACTTGGCAATATTCGGCCAATACTCAACAACTTAAAAAATACTCAAATTTCTTTAAAAAACACAAATTTTAAGCAACATAGCTAAAAAATGTATCAAATGAGCCCATAAAATGTTGGAGAAGTGTTTTCTATTGGATTTGAATACAAATACAATACAAAATCGCATCATCATGCAAATATAACAACCGACTGATAAGTAATATGAGTTTATGATGATTGACATTGAAAAATATCATCATAAATTTCATATCTATGCAAGTTACAATATACAATAAATTACATTTTCCTCTTCCCCAATCTAGAGAAATATTTGGGAGAGGGTCTAGTGCCTCTACTAGTCCCCACACTCGGCTGCGTCTCCTCGCTCCTCCTAGAAGGCTGCGACTCCGGCTCAATCCTGGAACTAGATGGTGGTGCTGGTGGCTCCTTTGCTGCATGTTGGAGATCTCCTCCAAAGATGTCATTCAATCCAATATCTCCTCGGAGTCTTGCCAGTGCTTCTCCCTCCATATCTTCCCTCTCAAAAGAAGCAATCTCGTCCTCTGTGAACTCAGGGATTTCCTCTTCTTGCCCGTCCACTCGCTGTATGGATCTATCTCATTTAAATCAATGAGCTCCTATGATGTGGCTTCCACTTTTCTTGTGCGAAGTCGAAGATTGTATTGAACAAAAACCAAGTCGTTGAGCCGTTTTTGACTCAACCTGTTGCGCTTCTTCGTGTGAATGGCCTCAAACAAACACCAGTTGCGTTCACATCCAAAAGCGCTACAAGGATGATATAGAATTCTGAGGGCTAGCTTTTTAAGATGCGGGGTATTCCCTCCCCAATCCTCCCACCAAGAACCTACAAACAAAATAATTTTTTTATCAATAATTAATAAAATCAAATTTGTAACTAATAAGTAACTTGGTAAACATTCTAATTTTTATTACCTGGTGACTGTGTGGTTCTCCCTCGAATAGCTAGCACCGAAGAAAAGAGCCTCCCCCTAGCATGTTTGTAACTCTATAGCTCTAAAATGATGAGGTCACTCGTCTCAACATTTGGTATCATCCTCTCAATACATGTTGAAAGACCCTCCATAACGTCTCTGCTTGTATCTGTGAAGCTGTCAGAGAAGAAATACTTGGGGTTGAGGTTGTACCCCGCTGCATGAATATGTTGGTGGAGTTGATTGTTCCACCTCCTATCAATAATATCCCAAAAGGGACCATATCTGACGATATCCCCCATGTAATAGTTTTGAATAGACTCTTTGACCCTATCCATGGCCTCATAAATAAACCCCATGGGGTTTTGTTTCCCATCAACCAATCGCAAAACCCTCACCAACGGCTCTGACACCTACACACAAATTTGAATGAAAGGCTACAAACTTACAATAGAAATAAAGTAAAAAAATGAAAACAATATATTTATAATTTAACAAATTAAAATAAAGGAATGAAATATAAATCAAAGTTTGAAATTACCTTCATGATCTCTATAGCTCTCTTTGCAAAAATATTATAAAAAACTATCTTTGCAACCCTCTTTTCGTCAGCTTTCTTTGAATATTGTGAGTCTAACGATGCTTGACTCACAAACATTTGTTTCAAAGATGTCAACAAACTAGAAATGCTTTGCAATGTCAAGAAGTTAGTTGCAAACCTTTTGACACCGGCTCGAACAAGCTCTTTCCCCTTTGTGTGTTCTCTCATCAAGCTCAAAACCCAAGGGTGATTGTATATGTACTTCGTTATGGTTCTTGCATCTTCTATAACCGGCCTCACCCCTAATCAATTTTGCCTATGTCCTCCAAAAGAAGGTCAAGACAATGAGCTGCACAAGGAGTCTAAAAGAGTGACGGATGTCTCTCTTACAGTAGTCTCCTAGCCACCACATATGCTGCTGCATTGTCTGTGACAACTTGCACAACATTTTGTACACCAACCTCTAATACAACTGTCTCTAACATAACACTCAAATTCTCTGCATTTTTTATTATGTTAGAGGCATCAATAGACTTTAAAAACACCATCTCACCGTTTGAAGCTGCTAAAAAATTAACGAGGGTGTAGTTCCTTCCATCCGTCCAACCATCTGAAAGAATGGTGCATCCGAATTTTTGCGATTGTTTCTTGTGCTCTTCTAGCATGGTAGTGGCATCTGCAATTGCACCCTCAAGTAATTTCCCACTCAAATCTTTTGGAGAGGGTGCCTTGTACCCTTTCCCTGTAACTGTCAATGCTGTCATCAAGTACTCCTAGTATGGGCTCTTTGCCACACTGAATGGCAGGTTGTTGTAGTACCAAAAATTTGCACAAGCTTTATCCACTTCCTCGCGCATATCTTTGTTCCAGGCCGTACCTTCCAATGAAGGTTGTGCTCCAGGTGTGTTCCTTGCCACAAAAAAGCTCGGTATGCCTTTGCTCGAACTCGATGAAGATGCGCCTCTTCCGGCTCTTCCGCTTCGTATGCGTGGACCACGAGTAGAGCCCACAATTGTTGCGGCATCATCCTCTAAATCCTCTGCCATTGCAGCCCTAGGTCTAATAGCTTGTGCTATGGCTGCCTTCAGCCTTGCCTTCTCTAGTTTCGTCTCCTCTAACTTTGTCAGCTTTGCTCTCATCTCTCGCTTGCCTCTTCTGACACGTTGGGGCAAACCGTAACATCTCGGCAAACAATACATGAAAGGTGATATTTCAAACGATTGATGCCTCCATTCATTTTTCTGTTACAGAAATTGCAAAAGACTTCGTTCTTACTAACTCCATGTAGACCACAGTTCCATGCTTTGGAATGGGCATTCAGAGGAACGGTCCCTGCTAGTGATGTTGACCCAGATGCCGAACCTGATGCCGAGCCTGATGCCATTGTTAAGCTCTAATCTGCAATACAATGCATATTTAAAAAATTAGAAAGCGTAAACTTAATTTAATTTAAAAAAAACGTGCCTGAATAACAAATTTGCGTAAAAAAAAAATACATTACAAGCATTCAATTTTACATTACATATATTTAGAATTACAAAACAAATCGATTACAATACACATACATAAAATTTAACTAGTTTACAATGAATTTGCGTAAAAAAAAAATACATACCTCTGGCTGCAAATGAGTATAAAAAAATTACAAGCATTCGATTTTACATTACATGTATTTAAAATTACAAAACGAATCGATTACAATACACATACATAAAATTTAATTAATTTACAATGAATTTGTGTAAAAAAAAAATACATACCTCTGGCTACAAATGATTATAAAAAAATTACAAGCATTCGATTTTACATTACATGTATTTAGAATTACAAAACGAATCGATTACAATACACATACATAAAATTTAACTAATTTACAATGAATTTGCGTAAAAAAAAAATACATACCTCTGACTGTAAATTTGTATAAAAAAATTACAAGCATTTGATTTTACATTACATGTATTTAAAATCACAATATGAATCTATAAAACCTAAATAATATAAACAAAATTTGAAAAAACTTCAAAGAATAAAAAATAAAAAATCTACCTTCAAATGCAATTCTCCAAATTCTCTCTTCGAATTCGCTCCAAAATCTACTCAACACAAGCAATGCAAGCTCAAATGGTTGTGTTAGTGAAAATGAGGGAGCATAGGGCCTTAAAAAGAGCCAAAACCGCGTAAAAACAATGTTTTTTGCCTTTGAAATCCGTGTGTCCGCGTATGACTGTGTATGGCGAGTTTTACCCACGAACTCGCCGAGCTGTGGCGAGTACTTGTCGAGTTAACTCGACGAGTACTTGCCACAACTCGGCGAGTTTTTTTTTTGACCTGTTTGGCGAGTTACTCGTTTTGCATAGTTTTTGGCGAGTTTTTAACTCGACGAGTACTCGCCACAGCTCGGCGAGTTTTTTTTTTGACCTGTTTGGCGAGTTACTCGTTTTGCATAGTTTTTGGCGAGTTTTTAATAACTAGGCGAGTATTCCAACTATGCTTTATAATATTCAAATGGTATTTGGAGCCTACATGCTCATAATACCTTTATTTCCTAACTACATAAGTCCTTCTATTTGAGCGCTAGGCTTCCCAATAGGATACATGATAATACATAAAACAACAATAAAGATATAGTTCAGATCTTCCTCTTGCTTTCCTCCTTAGACCCATGGGGAGAGAATGGGTTAAGGTCTTCGAAAATCAGCCTTCGAAAAAGGGATATGACAACGTTTTGGGATCATTTCGTACTTGTGTACCGTCTCTAGTATGTTTCCAAGCAGAAACGATATGGGGCATTTTACTGCAATGTAAGATTATTACCAATGTATATGACATAAAACTCATGGAAAAAATGAGTTGCCAAGATCTTATCCTATGCTTGTCTAGGGATATGTGTGGGCTGACATGTTGTGTACAGTAACCTTTGACTTAGTCACTTGTTAATTTCTATATTTCTTAATACGTGGCCTAATTGGAGTATAGAGTCTCAATAACTTAATTATGGTATATATATGAGGTAGAGCTTAAGTATTTGAGCATTATATTATGAATTTTGTTCTTATTGTAAGGATTGTGGACATTGTGCCCTCGAAGTGGCTCAGTCATATATTTCAATATTTTGCTCTTCTTTTCACTTAGATAGCATTGATCTGCTCTATTCTGCTATTATTTGTGAATGATTATTGTTAATTTGTGTATGGCATTTATTGAATTGTGATCTATTGCTGCAAATCTGCTTTTGCAATTTGGTCAGCTCCTTACACAATTACTCATGGAAAATTGGTCATTGTGGATGACTCGACTACATGGTTAAAAATTCCAAAAAACAAAAGCTGTAGAAGAAACAGACCTGAATTGAAATATCAGCTTAGACAGTACCTAGAAGAGAAATTTCCGGAGGTATACACAGGCCAAAAAGTCTAAAACCATGTTATGGTCACTGCATTTGGCAGTCTGTCTCTGTAGGCTTGCACACAAAAGCATCTCCATCCAAAACGCGCCCTTCTCTAAACTCAAGCCGATTAAAAAATGATGTCCCACTAACGTAGAATTATCAACAACAAACATGACATAAAACTCATAGAAGAAATGAGTTGCCAAGCCCTTAATCTATGCTTGTCTAGGGATATGTGTGGGCCGACTTGTGGTGTGCAAATAACCTTTGACTTAGTCATTTGATAATTTCTATATTTCTTAATAGGTGGCCTAGTTGGAGTATGGAGTCCCCATTACTTAATTATGGTGTATATATGAGGTAGTGCTTAAGTATTTGAGAATCATATTATGAATCCTGTTCTTATTGTAAGGATTGTGTGGACATTGCGCCCTCAAAGTGGCTCACTCGTATATTTCAATATTTTGCTCTTCATTTCACTTACATAGCATTGATCTGCTCTATTCTGCTATTATTCGTGAATGATTGCTGTTAATTTGTGCATGCCACTGTTGAATTGCGATCTGTTGCTGTGAGTCTGATTTTGCAATATGGTCAGTTCCTTACACGAGTACTCGTTGAAAACTGGCCATCATGAATGACTTGACTACATGGTTAAAAATTCTACAAGACAAAAATGGTAAAAGAAACAGACCTGGATTAAAATACGAGCTTAGGTAGTACCTAGAAGAGAAATTTCCGGAGGTATACATGCCAAAAAATCTCCAACCGTGTTATGGTTGCTGCATTTGGCAAATTCTGTTTCTGTAGACTTGCACACAAAAACATCGCCATTGAAAACACACTCTTCTCGGAAATCAAGCCAATTAATAATGTCCGACTTTAGATCTTTTGTCTTTTGCATGCAGTATAATTAGATTTTACAAAAACTCCATTAACTAACATAAAAGTACAATTTACTGAAATGAACATAAAATTCACAAAATAACAAGAAAATGTTAATGAATACCAAAATTTCTAGTGACTGACACAACCTATCAATAAGTGATACTGAAACGGATCATCTTTAGATATTGAATGTGTCACTCTCCTTAAATTGCTTTGCATCAAAGCAATTGTAGTTTTGGATGTTGGAATTTTTCAGTGCCTTCACATGTAGCATCCTCCTGGGAAAATTCTTTTGCTAAATAAGATACTGTTGCAATATCTTAGTCTTCGATACCTTCTCTTTAGTGGCAAAAAAGCTTTCTGGCAATAGCTCAAGAGTATAAGCAATAAGGGCTCTAGGTGGAATTATTTTGTTAAGTGAGGCATCTATTGCTATCTTCTAACAACTTGCATAGTCTGGTTTGGTAGTTCTGTATACAAGACTTGCAATATTTCAGAATTGCCTGCAAGCCTTTTCAACCATTTTTAATGTATTGCCACCTCTGTTTCCAGGAAACGCCTAGGCCCCCCCCGTTTCGTTTCCGAAACGTTTCCAAAACCTATTGTCCTATTCTTTAACTTGTCATGCCATCAAAAAATACTATAAAATGCTTCAATGAATACAAAATATTTTGTGTGACTTCATCAGTTATTGGCCTGTCTCTTATGGTCCATGGAGTACAATGTTACCAATGAGTATTACGCATATATATATATATATATATATATATATTGTACGGACGCCCTCCCGTAACATTTCGTACCCAAGGTTTTTTGAAAATTGGCATTTCCGCATTTCGTACCCATACCCGTTTCCGTTGAGATAAGCATACATAGGCAATAATGTCAGGCTATTGACACTGAAAACACAATATTTTGAGTGTTTTTTCAGTTAGACTTATCAGTCTTATGGTCTATGGAGTACCGACATTTTAAGAGAAGATAAATGTCGCAACCATCATCCATATTCAAAAAAAAACAGTACAGACGTTTCCCGTAATGTTTCATACCGAAGGTTCATAGCCAAAATTAGAGTTTCCACGTTTCAAGTAAGGGTACCCGTACCTGTTGGAGTTTCGTGGACACTACGCCACCCATACTTTTCATAGTCATAGCTGAAAACCAATAAGGCAGAATGGCCTTATCACTTAAACTAATAAACAATTTTGGTGTAAGGATGCCCATTTTTGAAATTGCAGCTTTCAAAGATTTCAAGCACTATAAGAGACAGAAAAGCAGCTGAATCAATGGTGTCATCAGATTTGTTGCTCCTTTTATTCATGTTCCAGCCTACAGTCCATGTATTTTTTGGGTCTGAATTTGTACTAGTCTCCTTGGCTGTCATTGGCGTCTTCTCTGTTTGACCCATAGTATGCATACTCGGCGAGTACGTGCCATTTTTTTCCCTGGCCAAGTATTTGCCTGAAAAACTTGTCAGAACCTGCACAGCCAAGTTTTTGGCGAATACTTGGTTACTTGTCAAAAAAAGGTTTCTATGTTGGTGTTTACCTATTTGTCTCAGTGTGAGATCATGGCTGGAAACGGACACATTTTGTTTTCTCATCACAATAGGGGTGCTTTAACTAGTCAAGAAGTGGTTGACTGTTGACATATATACCATACTGTATGAGAGATTTCTGTCATCTGTGTATGGAGTGGTAGCACCCTTTGCTGTACATGATTCTTAGATACCCTGAGGTTCATGCTCCTGCATGACACAACTGATTCATATCATTATATAGGTGCTTTCAGTACAGATAATGCACCCCCATGCTCTTCTCAGTGGCGATGGTTAGCCATGCATTACTACTATACTTCGGCTCCATGGATAGTAGCTTTCTTCAAGTTTTGTTAGATCTGCGTTGTAACTGGTATAATTCTTTTCTATTTTGTCTACATGTTTACTGTAATGCTGCTATGCATATGTGGACCATGTTAGTGGTTATATGGCTTGTATTTTACTCACATATGTTAATTTTCAAACTAAAGTTTGAACTTAACAGTCTTTCAGATTTTGAGGTGGGTTGGAAATTATGATACAGTGGTTTATTGGTCAATTGTTCAACACTATATTCTGATTTGTGTCTGAATGCAATTCATAGATTTTCATAGGAAACAATAAGGTTGTTATGGCCTTAGACATGCTAATTATACAGTTTATATTCACTACCTCTCAGACACATGCTAGAAACTATTGTAATTACATTCTTCTCAACTACTTTGACGCTGTTGGGCTTGTTGTATGTATCTGAAATTGCACTTTTTCCCAACCACATTTCTGAATTTTTACGGCTTTAGCATGTAGTTTTGCTGCATAACTGACCATGTTGTTTTTATTACAATATATGAGATCACACATTACTTCTAAAACCCTATCTTCTTGAACAATTAAGATGTATGATGTGAACATGCTGACTATCATATTCTGATTTATTATGGAAAACATAACGTGTTTGCTGATTGTTTATGTATTGACTACATTCAAACAGTTACTGAAATGGTCTCCATTTTGTAGTTGGATGCCACACCTTTCAATTAAAAACAAGAGGAGCTTTTCTTATGTTATGGAAACTATACTACCTTGTTTACATAGAAACGATGTACAAAAGAAGTTGGGAGACATCTTCCCCCATTTTTATCAATTGATTTACTCTAGAATTCTGATGCAGCATTTGCACTTTTGATTAGGATTGAATGAGAAGTTATATCTTTTTCAAACATAGAGTGTTTTTTAAATTAATTTTTATCTTACATATTGATATTTTAATGAATTTAACGCAGCACTATGGAAGGGAAATAGTAGCCAAAGAACTTGGTTTGAGTCCAGATCATTCAGATGTTGAGAGTGTTTATCTTGCATTATACAAAGGTTTCATGGAGGTATACCTTTTGGTTTAGTTTCATCAATATCTAAGGCTTTAGTACCTTTTACTTGCACGTTGCTTCATGCTTAATCTGTTAATGCAATTAAATTATGAATATGTGAAACATTGTTGTCTTGATAAAATATTGATGTTAGTGGAAAATCAAACACCCATAAAATATATCCTTCTCTTCAAACATAAAATCTTGGTATTTTTGAAAGCTGGGTCTGCTAATGCTTTTGATAGAAACGCGACTTTTTTTAAGCACTACAAAAGTTCAAATCGTATTGTAGTCATTATAAGTATTATATGCCATAATGAAATTGCAAAAGACATGACATGAAACTATTGCTATTGTCCACAAATGACCAAAAGCACTGAGAGTGTACATAAATATCCGAGTACGAAATAAAACTCTATAGAAACAATACAAAAGGAGATGCAGTGAAAAGCTAGGTCAGGAACCAACAAACAATGTAATCTATAGTTTAATATCACTCTAAACTAAAGAAACGGTGAAGCCCAAGCCTCTCAATCTCAAGTATTTTTGAAGCCCAAGCCTCTCAATCTCAACTATTAGTGTTATATCTCTGTCAAGTTTGTCCTGAGCTTTATTAACTTCCTTTGCAGTTGTAGTTATAAGCAATGTTCAGTCTGCATGTATTTTATCATACAATTTGAAAACAAAACAAGAAATTATTAGTTAGATTGACCCTTTAAGTTCCTCCCAGTGTGCTCCTATATGTTATATCCGTTGCTTCGGTTTCATCCCCTTGGTTTGATGCTGGGTTGCATAGTCCAAAACATTAGCAAGTATGGTTCATGTCAGCCAATAATATAAATTTATTTGTTTTATGTAGCAAAATACTTCAGAAGCCTACCACTAAAGCAATTTTAATTATTTAATAGAGTATTATTTAAAAAGTGGTCCTTAGTACTTACCACTAAACCATTATAAGAGTGGTTTTAACCACTAAGGTACTTAAAATGTATTTTAATTAATTATTTCCCCAAGTGATTTAATCACACTCTTATAAGTGGGTGAATTAATTAATTATTTATTTCATGTATTTATTAAATTATTGCCTTAAGAGTAATTTTAATTATTAATTGTATTTGACAATTAATTTAATATAAAAGATGTAATGCCGGCTAGTGGAATAAGACAAAAAAGCTTAAAGTGCTGATTATTATATTTGATATTTCTTCATGCTTGAAGAAAGAGATGGATGCCCATTGATGTTGTTGTTGTTTGAAGACCTATTGCTGCCGGTTCATGAGTTGTTTGAAGACCTACAAGGGCTGAATATTGCATGTTTTGTTGGGAGTGTTGTTGAAGCTTCCATTTCCAGTTTTTGCATTGTTAGGGCATCAATTTCAAGCTAAATTCAAGGAGAGATCAGATCTGAAGTGTTTGATCAGTTTTTAAGCGTTTTGAGGCCTTTTCTAAGTGGGACGAAATTGTATTTCTAGCTTTTATTTACAACTAGGGTTTATCTACATTGTTCCAGAATTGCAGATCCATTTTGGATTTCTTATGCCATTGAAAATTTCTGATTTTGGGCTCATTGGAAAGCTTATTTTTCAAGCTTCAGTTTGAGCTATCATTTGCCCAGAAATTTGGAGTATTTTGAAAGTTAATGAATTCACAAGTTCTGCTGCGTTTTTGCCCTAATAAATTCCAGAATTAATATTTTTCGAATCTGATTTGAGATCCTATTCTAATTACCGTTTTTTTGTTGTGGTAGAGTTGCAATTGGAATTCCACCGCTGCAACAATACTCGTTGTTGTATGATCTCCCAAACACCTCTATAGCCATACGGGTCGTAGGACTTGCCTATATCATCTTAGCAACCATATTTCCCTCCAACAATCTCTCAACCAATGTTAATGTCCAATGATACGTAGGGACGCGTGCCCCCCGAAAACCATGTGTCTGGGATGTCCCCGGGAGCCAAGACGAGGGGGACGTCCCTCTGATGTTTCCTTAGTGGCAAGAAAGGAAGGGGACGTTTGGTGAGAAGAAAAAATATCCCAGGGACGTTTGGAGGACAGCGGGGACGGTTGGACGTCCCAGGGACGTCCAGTCATCCTCCATGACTTGTGCATGCTTGTGTTTAAAAATAAACACATTTTTAAGACTCTTAATAAAAAAAATTTAATTGAAAAGTAATACTAACTTAAAACTAACATTCAAACCTAGCCCTAACCCTAAAAGTGTCATTCTATGTTATAAAATGACTCTATGGGCTCATTCCATATCACATTCAATATTCACACTTGAGCAAAGTGAGCAAATAGAAGTAGAAAGAGCAAGAGGAAGAAGGGCAAAAGTGAGAGCAAGAGGTATTTATAATTTTCTTTGCTTGCAATGCTTGATAATAGTCTCTAGTTTTTTAAAATTTAGATTCTATTTTCATTTTTTAGGGGTTGGTTTTTAGTTTTTGTATCTACATTCACAATGTAATCATGTTTATAGTTTGAGAGATTTTACAAAATCCATACTACATAGGGTTTGGTTGTAACTGGTTAGGTTTTTTTTAATTAGATTTTAAAATTTAGATTCTATTTGAATTTTTTTGGGGGTTGTTTTTTTTGTTTTTGTATCTACATTCACAATGTAATCATGTTTATAGTTTGAGGGATTTTACAAAATCTATACTGCATAGGGTTTGGTTGTAACTAGTTAGGTTTTTTTTTTAATTACATTTTAAAATTTAGATTCTATTTGCATTTTTTAGGAGTTGTTTTTTAGTTTTTGTATCTACATTCTCAATGTAATCATGTTTGTAGTTTGTAGGATTTTACAAAATGCTAACTAGTTAGGTTTTTTTTTTAATTACATTTTAAAAGTTAAAAATAAAACATAAAGCTCTTGATTGTAGAATCTAAATACAAAAATGAAAAACTTAATAGTAAATACTCCTACAACAATGAGCAATGTTAGATGTTTTAGTTTTAACTTTTTAGTTTTACATTTTACGTTTTTGTTTTTTAATATTTTGCATATGGTAACCACTTATGGGCCTAGTAGCGTATGGTTTTTTATTCATTTGAATAATAAATATAGTTATAACTTATGGTTGTTTTTCTTGCTTATAAAGTAAATTCTAATCATTGCTTATACTTATAGTTATCTTTTTATTTAAATTAATTCATTACATAGAGTTATGGTTGTTTTTATTAATTCATTGCAGCCCCAACAATCATCAACATGAGTTCTTCTTTTGAGTATGACTATGAATCAAAGGAGGAGAGGGTTGAACTTGAGATGGGTGGAAGTGTTAGGTGATGCCATAATGAGGTGAAGTGGAGAAGAGAAACAAAATGTAGTCCCCAACAGCAATTGGTAGTTCAGTTGGTAGTGCTACCAATTGCCCCTCTAAAATCTTGTCCAGATTTGCCATTGGACCATTTGATAAGAAAAAGCCATTGCAACAATTTGTTGAGATACTTGAGAACCCCAAGTCTGGAGGGGGGAGTAAACTATGGAAGTGCAACATATGTGCACTGATTTGGCATGGCAGCATCATCAGGACCAATGCACACTAGTTGCACCTTACAGGAAGGGGGGTTGGTCCTTGTAAGGCTCTTTCACTAGAGCAGAGAGCAGAGATGGTGAGAATTTTCAATGGAAATACCATGGACAATGTTCCAAAAGTTCGTGGTACTAGTGGTGCGGCTAACACTCCTTTGAGCTCTCATAGAACTGGTAAGAATACTTTGGTTGGTTCTAGTTTTGGAATGTCAAAAGTGGAAAGCAAAGGGAAGAGAAAGGTTGTGGGAGCAGCCCCCAATCCAGTTGTAGACATGTTTGATTCAAAGGCAAAGGAAGAGACAGATGATGCTATCGGGAAATTTTTCTATGTTGTTGGGATCCCATTTAATGTCGTTCGCTCTCCTTATTACAAGGAGGTTATGGCTAAGGTAGAAAAAGCAAGTACAAGTTATGTGCCTTCTGGAGACACCAAACTGAGGACAACAATCTTGGATAGAAACTATTCCAAGGTTAATTTGTTGATGGAGGAGATGAAGGTCACATGGGTGTCACATGGATACAACATTATCATGGATGGGTAGACGAATATTAGACATTGTCCTCTTATCAATATCATTGTCTCTTGCAAAGATGGACCGTACTTCTTGAGAGCAGTTGATTGTTCTTGGAAGTGAAAAGATGTTGAGTTCCAATTTCAGCTTTTGAAGGATGCCATTGAGGAGGTTGGACCTTCAAATGTTGTCCAAGTCATCACGGATGCAGCTTATGTGTGCAAAGCAGAAGGCAAGCTAGTAGAGCAGGAGTAAATCATATTTATTTGACCCCATGTTGTGTGCATGCCATGAACAATGCACTGAAAGACATAGGGAATATTCAGTGGGTCAACCAGATAGTGAATGAGGCCAAGGACGTGCAAAAGTTCATATACAATCACCACACATCATTGCCACTCTTTCGAAATTTTTCAAATAAGGAATTTCTTAAACCAATTAACACCCACTTTGCATCCTATTTTATTTTGTTGGAGAGGATTTTTGAGTTGTAGGAGCCCCTGCAAATTATGATTATGACACAAGATTGGACTAGGTGTCGTGAGTCCCAGACAGAGCAAGGGAAAAGAGTGAAAGAAGAGGTGTTGAAGGATGCATTTTGGGTTGATATGAAATACATCATATCAATTATAGCTCCAATTTTTAGTGTCATCAAATTTGGGGATTCTAACAGCCCTAATCTTGCTGAGATCTATGAGTGCATTAACAACATGATTGGGCAAATGAAGGCAGCTATTTGGGTGAGGGACCCCACTCTAGAGTTCTACCATGAACATATACAACCCATGATTCAACATAGATGGGAGAACTTCATATGGCTGCATATGCACTGAATCCCAATAGTATGTGGACAGGCTAGGTAGAGTTGTCCCTTTGGATGACAATGAGGTGAAGAAGGGCCTTATGAAGGCCTTTAAAAAATTGTATAGTCCATAGGAGGCTTCACAAATCAGGTTGGAATGGCTCGACTTCACTAAACTTGATGAGTACAAAACTTTAGCGAAGATGGATTGGGTAACATTGGCACAGGAAAAGCCAGTGAGTTGGTGGCGACTGTATGGGCATCCAGGACTGCTGCGAACACTTGCAATTCGTCTTCTTTCACAGGTTTCTAGTTCCTCTTTCTCTGAGAGGAATTGGTCTACATATAGTTCGATCCACTCTGTTAATTGGAATAGGCTTACCTCTACGAGAGCGGAGAAGCTTGTAGTTGTGCACAGTGCTTTGCGTCTCAGTACAAGGAGACCTTAGCATTACGGTGGGATGTAGATCTCGAGGAGCCGAAGCAGGTTGAAGAGGAAAATACTATGCAACAGGGATTGATTGGGCTTTCCTTTGAGATGAGGATGATAGTTCCAATGAGGAGTTCATGGATGTTGCTTCAGATGTTGATTCTGATTTTTAGGCTGACACTTGTCCTCTTCTTTTTGTTATATTGACAATAGACAATTGTTGGTGTATTTGAATATGAGATTAATGATATGAATATTAACTATTGTCACTTGATCAATCAAAATAGTTTTTTAATTTATTTTTGCTTATTTAATTTTGTGTCTCAAATTCAAATGGTTTTTCTTTTATTAAATTATGTATAGCTGTATGTATTTGAATTTTGATATTTAGGAATGTGTAATTATCATGAAAAAGTTAAGCATTTACTATATGACATATGTAACTTACGTATTATGATATTAAGAAATGTATTTGATGTTTATGATTTCAAGCTTCAACTTATTTAAATCTTAAATGGTTTTATTTCAGCTTATTTATAGAGTTTAGGTACTATATTTTTATTTTAAATATTTTTATATTTTTAAATTACCTGTCCCCTCTCCGTCCCCCCCACATTCCCCAAAATTTAGAATTTTTTTGCCATCTTGGAAACCCTGTCCTGTTGTCTTGGAGTCTCAGGTAACTATGGTTTGATAGCAATTGAGATTTTTGGCTTTTTGGATTAATCATATTTGGCCCTATTTAGGGACATTACAAAGTAGCATAATCTATCATTCCCTTTTGCTAAGGAATGTGTTCTCCAACAATCACAATCTCCCCTAGAACATCTCGAACTTTCCTCTAGTTAGAGGCTTCATCAAAATATCTACAAACTTGTTGATTTGTATGAACATAGTCTAAAGCAACTACTCCCTTTTGAACTCTATTTATGAGAAAGTGATGTCCGGTGTCAATGTGCTTCAAGTGGTCATGAAATACTGGATTCTCAAAGAGTTAAATACAACAATGATTGTCATAGTAAATGACTACAAGCTCCATTTTCTTACTTGTTAGCTCTACAATCAGCTTGCAAATCCAAATGGCTCCACAATGAGCAGTGCTAGCTTCCATGAATCCTTCCTCTGTTGAACTCAATGCCATTAAAGTTTGCTTTCTGTTGAACTAGGATATGACTCTTGAACCCAAACCAGTGTTTTAAAAACCGGCCAAATCGGAACCGACTGGTTCAACATATTTAGACATGAACTGGTTAAAAAATCGGACCGTTCGACCAGTTTGGTACTGAACCGGCCGGTTTTGTAAGGAACCGGCCGGTTTAGTACCAAACCGGTCGAACTGGTCCGGTTTCATCCTGAACCGGCCGAGTCAGGTTTTTTTCCTTTTTTTGCATTTCTTTCCTTTTTTGGATTTTTGGTGAAGAAAACACAAGTAGAGAATAAAATTTGCCATTTTTGGAAAGGGTCTGGGAAGATGTAGCAGCAAAAACTTGCATGTGCCATAACTTTCATTTTGTGGCTCTGTTTCAGTTGCTGTTTTTTCTAAAAGTTTATATTTTCTCGAGCTCTACGCATTGATGGCAATATTTTTCTTATTTTCATAAAATCCATTTTTGCACCTTTTTGGACCAAGCAACTTCTTGCAATCTTTTGAAAGAATCATGAGCTTTGATCGCCTGTAGACATATTAGTAATTAAAAATATTGGATAGCTTTCCAAACTCGGCGAGTACTCGCGAAAACTCGGCGAGTATTCTCCTGTGCTCGGACTAATCGTCCCACCTGCCAGCTTGGTCGCAACCTACTTATTCAAATGTTGACTTCACATATCAACAGATGCGTAGGTTTTTTTTTGCTATTTTAAGAGTTTTTTTTGTGTTTACACTCCAATTTGCGCATCCTCCAACACAAGACTGAATGCTTTCGTAGAAGTTCTAACAAAAAGAAAGCACTAATAACAATGAAAGAAAACGCTGCAAATACACAGTTTTGGCTGCAAATTTATGTTTTTTTAAAGAAATTTGAGTATTTTTTAAGTTGTTGAGTATTCCCGTGTATTGGCCGAATATTGCCAAGTTTTTTTTTTGGGGGTCTGCTGAGTATTTGCCAAATGCGAGTATTCCAACTATGGTACTATATACATGAGAAAACTATGCATATTTTGTGTGTAATTGTTGGAATCATGGTTTCTAATCTTTCAAATATATTGTTTTCTTTAAAAATGTAATTTTTATGTGTTTTTTAGTAAACTGGTTCATAGAGTTTGAACTGGTTCGGTTCCGGTTCCGGTCCGGTCCAACCCTTGACCGGTTCCGAGTTTGGTTCCGATTTTTAAAACATTGACCCAAACTGAAGGAACATCCTGAAGTATTCTTCTTATCACCTACATCTCCTACCTAGTCAGAATCAACGAATCCATGTGGCATCAACCTGTTATCCCTTGCATATTGTGGACCAAAATGTACTATGCTCGTCAAGAATCAGAGCACATGCTGTGTAGCAACCCACTGAAGTTGCCTTGTCTCAACCATGAACTGGCTCAAAGTGTTGACTGCAAAACATATATCTGGTTTGGCATTAATTAGATACATCAAGGACCCAATCAACTACCTGTACACTTAAGGATCTACCAAAGTTGAATCCAAGTCAGCATCTAACGTCAAATTCAGCATTATAGGAGTGGCAATGGGTTTGCAATCCATCATTTGAAACCTCTTCAAAATATCAACTATGTTTTTTTCCTGTCCAAGGAAAACCTCACCCATCCTTTGTGACACTTATAGACCCAAGCAATAGTGCATCACTCCAATGTCCTTCATTCAAATTCTTTGCCCAACTCTTCCTAACACCCTACAATGAGCTTCTTTGAACTCCTTGTAAGTATCAAGTCATCTACATATATGACCAAAACCAACAAATTATATCCATCAAATGAATAATGCATATTGGGATCTGCACTTGTTTTGGTGAAGACAAACCTAATAGGGACTCATCAATCCTGGAATACCAAACACGTGGTGCTTGCTTCAACTTGTGAAGAGCTTTCTTCAACCTTCACACACAGGTCTCTTGCCCATGCACCTCAAATTCTCCCGATTGATAAATACCAATGTTACGCAGGGATGCACCCCCCTTGAAAACCAGATGTCCTGGATGTTTTGGGGATGGTGGGATGGGGTGGGATGGGCCGGAAACGTCCCCCCCACATTTCTAAAAGGGTGGGAAAAAAAGGGGACGTCCCTAAATATCAGGGGATGTTTCAGGGACGTCCCCCTTTTTTGGGGACGTATGAAACGTCTTTGATACGTTTCGGGGACTTTTGGTTTTTTATTTTTTAAATTAGTTTATTTGTTGTTCTCTTTTAAAATGTTTACCGGTTAACCATAGCCCCATTATATTGTATTACAAAGACATTAAGAATCAAGAGTGATATATGAATACAAAAAATTTCGAGCACAAATGCACATGGTGGATTGTCACAACATACTATGAAAACCAACAACATACATATTAATATTAAAAGTTATATGGACATATAACATTAGTATAGCTATATGTATGCTGTTGAGTTTTTAACATGGACGTCTGGACGTGGACTGTGTGCACATGGTGGACTGATATTCATAAAATTTCTAAAGTTTATCCTATATTTTTATATATTATTTTAATAGTTGTCCCCCTATCGTCCCCTTGCTGTCCTGATTTTTTGGATTTTTATAGGAGTCCTGGAAACTCCGTCCCTGCGTCTCGCCGTCTCGGAGTCTTAGGTAACACTGATAAATACACACTTCTTCCTCAATCAGGGTGATCAAAAATGCTGTCTAAATATCCATATGATGTAACTGCCAACCAAGAATAGCTGCTAAAGACATAATGGTCTTGATAGAAGTATACCTAGCAACTGGAGCAAAGGTCTCCTCAAAGTCAACTTCCTCTCTTTGAGAGAATCCTTAAGTACAAATTGACTCTTGTACTTCTAGTTCTTTATGCTGCCATCAACTGCATGCTGTTGGCATGTGTGTCCAGCGCTTCCCGTGAGTTTCGTGACATGGACTAACCACCTCTCGTAGATCCTAACTCTGGTGATTGTAGCAGAGACTAACACCTATGGGTTTTGGTCTAACGGCAATCGTGGTCCAACAAATGGTATCAGAGCGACAGGTCTCGAGTTCAAAACTCACTCGGGTAACGCTGAGGGGGAGATTGTTGGCATGTGTGTCCAGCGCTCCCCGTGAGTTTCGTGACATGGACTAACCGCCTCTCATAGATCCTAACTCTGGCGATTGTAGCGGAGACTAACACCTATGGGTTTTGGTCTAACGGCAATCGTGGTCCAACACATGCTTCACCTTGTACAACCACGTGGAATCCACCATTGATTTCCCCGTTGGTCTCAACATTATCTCCCACACATCATTCTTAATGGCGTAGTTGTACTCATCCAACATGGGATCCTGCGATACCTGCTGACCTGCTGCCTCCTCATAATTGGAAGGCTATGCATCAATAATTGAAGACATCAATGCCACATACTTGGAAAACTTATTATGAGGATGACGTTCTTGAATCGACGTCTTTGGGGCACCAACTTGCTCCTTTGCCTCCTGCAGTGCTTGTTGAAGCCATTTAGGCTTGGCCATGCTAGGGGTAAAGCTGTCTCTGTACTTTTTCTAGAACCTGCCTGGCCTGAATTTGTACTCCCTGAAACTTGTGGATCAATATTTGGGTCAGCAAGTGCCGTCTCTTGTTAATGCTTGAATTTGTTTGATTTTATCTTGCACCCACAATCCAACATAACATGGGATTTCTGCCAAGTAAAAACCTCCAGAGACAGGTAGTCCTGTTTCCTAACTAGTGCATAAAAATAATTTTTAAAAAAAGCTAAGGGAGAAAAAAATAAAGAAAAAGAAATAAAAGGCGGTGATGCACCAAGAATGAAATGGTTGTGGTGTATAACGTCCCACCTTATGACACAAAACTAACTGATATGCATGTAGACAATTCAACTGACACATTCAAGAAGACAAACTTAAGGAGGTGAGCTCCATCTTGCATAGTAGCAAGATGGTGCCAAAGGGTTGAACAAAAACGACAGATAATCCTATCAATTGCACTGTCTAGTCACACATATCATATTTTCTCAATTAAAAATTCAAGATTAAATGCATACATACAATATAGTAGAGGTCTGAGGTGCTGCTCCAAAGCACAAAATAATTATATGTTCTGAAATTTACAATGACAACAAGTAATAACAATAGAGCCTCAGCTCTTTTATAGAATAAAGAAGAAGAGAGAAGAGAGGAAAGACAACATTTAACACTTCTGCCCGTAATTTTGAATGCTGCCTGCACTGTCCAGCTACTGCAGGTTTGAGTGGCTTGAGAAATATTGAGCTTGGTGGCTGTTTGTCCCCTTTTAATTCCTCCCCATGCTGTCCTTTTTCTTTCCGCAAGCTTATTTTCATTGGGAGCTTTAAATGAGCATTGAATACTCATAGAGTAAAATATTACAATCTACCCGTAGCTTTCACCTCTTTCACAAGCCTTTTCATTTAAAATAGCTAGCTTAGCCTTCTCCCTTTTTAATTTAATTTTTCCTTTCTACATATGCTTATTCTTAGTAATTTGAATTAAACCCTTTTAGCTGGATTATTTTCCGCGAGGAAAATAATGTTGGGAAATGAAGTTGTTGAAGAATTTATCAACATTTTGGAGATGCACAGGTGAAGCTTTCTTGCTAAGCGTTGAACTCAAAAGTGTCAACATCCATTGGGCATGAAGTCAATAAAAGCACAACCTGTTTTAGCGCGGTTCCCTCACAACTTTCTTGGCTTTGGAAAATGGAGGCGAGGGTTTGTGGGTGGAAGCCCTTAGTGGGTTTGAGGGGCAATGCACTCATGGGTTTTAGGGGCTTTGTTGCATTACAAGGCGGGATCGAAGGGAAATGCCCTTGAAGCCATGCTCAATTTGTTTCTTGAACGGTCATTGAAATCCCCTCTGTGCAAGCATTTTTCCATGTCTTTTTCCGTTTTTGTAGTACTTTGAAATTGCTGTATTCTATCTTATTTCCAGCTTCCATCTTTGTTTGCAACCTAAGAATTTTATCTCCGCTTCTTTCATGCCACAACTTACGAAAGCCTATGGAATCTCCAACCTGATGAATGTAGCTCTCTCTACTTAACTTAATCAAACAACATACTAGAGCTTTTGGGCAACAAATCTATGGTAGTCAGGGCCTATATCATTCGATATTCATATAGCTTTCAAAATACATCGCCCAGTAGACACCAATTCCTTGTTGATTTTTCAACTCTTGTTTGTCTGATGTTCTCCACAAGTGACACATACCTACTTCCCTTCTAAGCACCAACGATGTTAAGGCTACAAAGGAAGGGAGCACGTGCATAAGCGTGGGAAACCTAGACAAACTATCGTGCAAATGGGTGGGACAATTCCTCTCTTTAAAGGAGATGGGCAATGGATTGCACGCGCTTTCCCAAGGTTAACTCTCACCAGTTGTTGGTGGCCAAAAAATCTTTTGGGAATAGCTCAAAAGCCTTGTAGTGTCTGTTTTATTTTGACGGCGTTTGCTGGTTTGTATTACAACAGGAAACTATGGCTTAGGGAATCGGTCACGAGATTAGTCTCTCGGATTTTGCAAGCAAAGAAAACTGATTATAATTTATGCTTCATAGCCTACTGATGCGTAAAGCCTCATATAAATATTCATTGTAGTAATCCTTTCAAGGGTTTTAACCACACACAAGGGAATTTACAAACAAAATGCAGATCTGAATTTTATATTGCAGCAGATTGTTAATGCAAAATCAACGACTATGTCTACCATGAAATATGCCAAAAAAACACCATGAAACACCTTGAATCCACTTGCCACAATTTTATATGTATTTTATGGAATATTGAGAGCCAAAAACACTAAGAAATACTGAAGAACTCACTGTTGGAAGTTAATTATGAACTGAATATTGCAGCCACAAGGAAATTAGATATCTAGGGCATAGAAACCCCAAAAATCACCAAACTTCAGATTCTGGCCTTATAAAATATTACAAATCAAATTATCAAACCAGATTATCCTAATAGTTCACCAAAAGCTTAAAACCCTACCCAAGGCAGGTCGCTCCACCCTAAATAAATCACTAACAAGTTGTAAATGAAATATATCTCTTTAAATCAACCTCAAACACAAATCCCAAGCCAAGGAGAAGGGTTTCCGTCCTTCCCTTAACCTCTAGAAGGATTTTCGTCCTTCTAGGCAAATACACATGAGGGTTTTCGTTCCCAAGTGCAAGAACATGAAGCAACAAGCTCACAATGCCCAAGTAGAATAAAATGCGTCAAGTCTAGTTCTCAAATGAACCCTCTAATCTTCTTTTATATCCTCCTTTTGGCGCCAAGGCTTGGAATAACATGACTGACCTCTTAAGGATGATCTTTTCCTTCATTAGCTTCTGTTAATTAATTAAAACCCAACCGACCTGTTATAAGAAAGAAAACACTAAAAGAACATATTAAAAATTAGTAAAAACATATCAAATGGAAGCTCAATGTTCTCCTCCATTTTGGCTTCTTTGCCATGGAGAAGGAATGGCAAAAAGACCAAATATCAACTCTTAGGTGGGAAAAAGGGACATTACATTCATCTATGAAATTTCACTCACAATCACTTAAGTTTGAACTTTATAAACAAATTGCAAGCTTTAATCCTATACTAATCAACTCTAACAAGGGTATAAAAAGGTGCAAAAGATGAGCAGGGTAGGGAGAGAAGAGAAATAAGTTTGAAAGCTGCAATGTGAGCTCCAATCCGTTCGAATGCCTAGGATCCAATAACCATGCCCACACTCTAGAGTGCACTCAATCAAGAGACAGGCAAGTGCGAGAGTCTGAGGGAAGCAACTGTTGAGATAAAGGAAGCACAATGCTATTGGACGCGCAGGAAGTGCGCTCTAGCTCACACAGTTGCTAAATCGAATATTGCAAGCAATAAACATAGAGGGGGTCCTTTAACATTCACGTGAATCAAAACAAACATATGCAGTTGTAGAGCTTAGGCCAAAACTTGAAAAAACAAGTGAGAGAAGGCAAAAGTATAAAAACTCTCAGAAGCTTTTCTATTCCAAATTCAAGTACCTTTACAATGTCTTTCAGCTCAGGTATTAATAGGAAAATCCAAGCTGAACAGTGTTTTACAAACATTAATGACGGCAACCTACTGCATAGCCTAGATTTGACAAATTGAATGAAGAGGGGTTATATTTTAAATCCAATTGAATGCCAAGTGGGCAACCTAGAAATGTCTGACATGCCTAATTATTCATAGCAGCCCCAAAAGATCTTCATTAAATGCTGCTAAGTGCTTAGAATAAACCTGGATTGATCTGATCTGATTGGTGGCATTCACTGCATTGTGGCACACAAGGGAAGCTTGTGCTTAGAAGTCAAGCTTCTCATCAAATCTGCCACCTTCCATCCCTGACATAGCGTGACCAAGGAGGTATATTCAGCTTCCAAAGTCAGCTAGCGGGCAAATTCGTAGATTTCCTGACAACAGTGTCAGAAATTGCGGCTCTGTTGATTGCGGGTTGGTTGAAAACTAATTTCGAGCCAAATTTTTAGCTGCGAAAGGCCCAGGTTTTCCATGATTTCACTTGTGAAATTAGGGGTGTGTTGTGGACACAACAATACCTTAGTAGAATTTGTGTAAAATTAAGTATACACTTTATACTCTTGTGGGCTCCACCATTTTCCGCTAGCAAATAGCATTGCGAGCTGGAGATTTTATTCACGACATCAACTTCAGCTCTAGAAAGCATCTCCTATCATTGGATCTTAAGAAGATCAACGGTGGAAGGGGCTTTTCTCTTAACTCCTTATAAAGCTTGCTTCCTTAGCCATTTTTCTTCACAAGAACCACTTGCTGCAATGATTCGATTCTACTTCATTTCAGCTCCAAATTTGCAACAAATTTACCAGAATGATGCTGGAGGCTGTGTTAACTGGGAAAGGTATTTTTGATTTCTGGCCAGGCGGTCCTTGTAAAAAGCTGTTTGACTTTGAGATTTTTTACCCCCTTTTAAGCTCTGTATCTCCTATTCTCCTTTTGAGTGCACCCCACAAAACAAAATGAAAACAAAGGTTGCAGAAGCCAAATGACTAGCTGAAAATAAAATCCTATACTAACCGCTTGCTAAAGTATTCATGGGAATAGAAAAATAATTCCCTTTTTGAATCAAGAGCTGCCATGAAACTATTTTAGAAACTCCAATTATTAGCCAAATGAAGAACTCTAAAATGTTGTATCTTTTGACTTCTCCTTACTTTGCAAAACAAGGTTGCTCTTTCCATTCTTGAGTAAAATTCTTTGATGGCTCATAATTGCTGAATGCGACTTTCTTTTACTGCTATACCTTATCAATGAATTCAAGAGTGACATACTCTGGCTTACAATGCTCTGTATTCCCAGAAGAGTGCGGAACCTTATTGGAAGCCCATTCTTTACACAAAATATCATATGCCTTTTCCAAAAATTGGGCTTTTCAGTACTGCACACAGGGTTGGTGTCCACACCTTCTTTAATAGGGAGAGCACATCTTCCTCCCTCCTCTTGCTGATTTTCTTCAGGAAGTACAATACACTCCTTGTTGGAGATGAGAACATGGCCTGCCTCAAGGATGGAGAGAAAATCCATCTCATTGTCTTCCACAGTTGATACTTCCTCCTGTTAATCATCCTCAAAGAGAATGCAATTTTGTTTGAAAACTTAGAACTGATCCAAGCTGCTGTTGAAGGGGTTTAGATTTTATCAAGCAAAGAACAAGAACTACAATTTGAAAGGTGAATCTTCAATATCATGTTCTGCCTGCAAGCTCTTCCTTTGACCCAATCTTTCATCAATTGAACTTTCTTGCTCATGTTCCACAGGCTCATCAAGAATTTTCCACCATGAAGCTTCCTCAGGATGAGACAAGGTTTCATCCTCATAATGATCTCCTATTGCAGCCATGAAACTGTAAAGTCTTCATCTTCCATATTTTTCTTCCTCCATGGTGGAGAAAAGCTCCATTATTCATCTTTTTAGTATTTGTTTGGAAGACCTAATTCTCTAGTAGTTGTTGATTTTGTTTTATTGTTGTTCCTGCAGAAGCTTGAGAAGAACCTGTATTGACATAATATGAAGCCATTTTTAGTTCCATGTGACATGTAGAAGGGTGTTTCTTGCAGGGTTTAGGTTGAATATCTGGCCTATGACTAGATTGGACAACAGACTGATTGTGGAAACACTGAGCAAACAGACTGCCGAGTCTGATTTTGAATGGCTGATTGGCTTTTGAAAGCCAACAACTTATTAGAAAGCTCAGCAAGCAAGCTTTTCATCTCACGCATTAACTGGGATCCACTTTAGGATTCATGAGTCGAGATCGAGGAGGTTTTTGGATTACTATATGATACTTTGGGGAAACATCAAGCAATTCAGGGAGTAATGGAGCTATGGGTATTGGGGCCCAAACACAAGCCTGTATGAAGCTTTTCTCAGCCAATACGGTAAAATCAAATGATTCTGGAAGAGTTCCCCCCCACTCTCTGCCCACAATGCTTGAATAATGACAGCAAAATCAGTCTCAAAAGCTCTCAAATAAAATAGACTTTACCTGCTGATGGATCGACCGCTACCAGTGTCCTCTGGAGTCTGCCATGTCCTCTTGAAGTGTAGATTGAAAATTAGCTATGTGTTCAGTAGCAACCCTTTTGATATTAGCTAAATGCTCAATTATAGATAGAGCATCTACTCCTTGAAATTGATTTTGTAGCTTAAATGCGAGTTCATCCCATGTATGCACAAAGTTAACAGACAAACTTTAATACCAATCTTGTTAAAATATAGCACTTTATATAGCATGTAAAACTGTTATGTAGTTGTGATACGGTTGGTAATTGTTCAACCGAAGTGTAACCACCTCCTATAATAAATTGGACCTGCCTGTGTCATTTGAGCAGAGCAGTTTGCCTTCTCAGAGTTTTGTCTTCTCTTTGCATATTCTAACATTGGTATCAGAGCGATTTACCCGAGGAAGCCCTTGAAGGGTACAGGAGATTGATTCAGAATTGGAGGAAGCCCTAATAGGGCACGAATTGGATGGAGGTTAGGACATTTGAGGGCAGAGAAGGCAGTCCTCATCCATTTGCTGTAGGACATAAGCAATCGTTTGAAGGAGCCCAGAATAAGTGGTTTGTCGGCAATCGAACCAGTCGAGGCTGTGTGACACAAAAATCGTGCAAGTCTTTTACAGGTGAGAGGGGCAGAAAGAATAAAAATCCAACGGAAAGAGAGGTGTAGCAAATAACCAATGAGAACCTAGTCGCAAATAAAAAACGTGACTAGTCGTGAGTCAAAATCGTCGTTCGAAGGCACAGTCGACGGCGGTAAAGTCGTGAAAGAAGGAAAACCGAGGGCACAAAGTCGTGAAGGCAAAGACGAGGGCAAACAGTAAAATTTTGGAAAAATTGTGATTCGAAATAACCAGTCGCAAATCCTGGCAAAGACGGCAGATGCAAATTCGTTTCCTGTTCCCTTTTGAAATGTCCGTGATTTAATACGCTGGACTAATATTATTTTTCAGCCACAAAGGTATTCACCGTATATGTGCATAATTAATTTCATATGATTTGATGGAGCAATTAATTTTAATATTACTTGTTGGAATAAGTAATACTTGGTGGGATAATACATTATTTTATTGGTGTGGCAAACTTTTATTTTATTATTTCCGTTACTTTGGAATAATAAAATGGCAAATATTTCACACTTGACTTTGTTGGAGACAAATTTACGGGCATTGATTTTAATGTTTGGAGTCATAAGATTTTAACGGTTGCGGAGTTTCGTTATTGTGATAAAATAATCAAGGGTAGTGAAAGTTGACCAGCGACGAACTTCAAAGATTATGGCAAACGTCATAAGGAAGCGTTATTGCTTCTCAAGTTGTCGGTGTCGGATGATATGATACTGAAAGTGTGGAATGCCATTGTGGCAAGCACGTTGTGGGCCAGTCTTAGGGATAAATATTAGACATCAGAAAAGAGTCGGATTTTATACCTGAAAAATATGCTCTTTTGTGTAAAGTTACAAGAAGTTGGATCGTTGTCTGAGCACCTACTTCGGATGAAAGACCTCCAAGACCAATTATCTTCCATCAACAAAAAGGTGGATGACGATGATATGGTGGCTCTGGTTTTGAACAACTTACCTTCTTCGTATGAGTCATTTGTGGAGGCACTCCATTTAATGGCTAAAAGTCAAACACTCACGTTTGACAAGGTGAGTTCCTACCTGTTGCAAAAGGAGCGGAGACAACTTCAGGCAAAATCTAATTGTGACCATTCAGAGTGCTCTTGTCACTCAGTCAAAGGGAAAGTGGAAACGTCAATCTGGTGAGTCTTCCACTTGGTATCAGGTCACATGCTATTACTGTCACAAGGTTGGGCACCTCAAGAAGGATTGCCGGAAGCGGAAGTATGATCTTTTACAATAGAACAAAAATCTATGTGATGAGGAACATGTGGCAGCAGTTGTAGAAGAACGGGATTCGGATTATAGGCATGCTCTTTATTGTCTTACGACATCGTGCTCGAATGACAGTGGTACCAGTTGTTGGATCATTGACTCTGGTGCGTCTGCACACTTTTCATGTCGCAGGGACTGGTATGTTTCATTTACTGCAAATATTTGTTTTGAATTAGTAGTACTAGCTGATGGAGAATCACTTGCAGTAGAAGGGATAGGAGATATATGCATTGTATTGAATAACGCTCATAAATTGTTGGTACAGAATGTTAGATATGTATTATGTACCTTCTTTACAAAAGAATCTTCTATCTATTTGTCAATTGACTGAAAATCCCAATATTTCTGTAGATTTCTGTGTAAAGAAGTGTGTTGTTTCTGATGTGAAACATAAACGGATAATTTCCCTTGGTATTGGGTAAGGTGGTCAATATCGGCTTATTGATCTGGCTACGATCAACATGAATGCACGTGTGGAGGACAACTCCACCATTCAGGATGTGTAGGAGGCTACAGTGCCTTGGGAGGAAGCCATTCCTCACAAATCTGTTGACTTGGATGCAATCAACCTACATGCACCTAATGTGGAGGGAGTATCCACTATACCAGATGTATGAGAGGATGGATTTCCTCATCCTAAAGAACAGTTTGTTGTTGACGGAGACTCCATTATTCCAAATGCACTGACAGTGCATGGTGAGATGACATGCCCATCCACTCACTCAGAGGTCCTTGCTTGAAGGATAGTAGAGCATGAACAATTTGTTCATTGTGTTGTGAAGGATATTTCCCAACAGAGGGGATATATGAGCAAATAGATGAGGAGTTGATTCTCACTCATACCACTACTGAGTGGAAACCACTGCCGAGACGGAGATGGTTATTTCTCCTACTATTGCGGAGTTGGTTCTAATTCCTACTGCACAGATGGCCACATTTCTCTTATTGAGAAAGTTGGATGAGCACTACACGGTGTTGCAAGGACATGATCGAGGCGACTTCGATTGCAGGATAACCGAGTCTCTGTACAGATTCCAGCAGGCTACACAAGCTTGGAACATATTTTTCAATCCATCTCTTTGAGGTTTTGATTTCAGCACTCTGGAGATGGGGCTGACACTCTTGGCCATTGGTGATTCATCACTAGTCAGTGAATCATGTAACAAAGAACCAATGGACCACTTGCCATATCCTTTGTTCATGGGACCAGATTTTTGTTTTGTGGTTCTTCTTCATTCGACAACCGCAACATAGTCATGGACTGCTGATTTTAAAGTACAACCTATGGCATAGTCTGTAGATGTAATGACTAAACATATTGGCCTTAGGAAATTTGTAAAATTTCAGGACAAACTTTGTCTTGTTTCCGGTTTAGTCATTAAGAGGGGGTGTTAAAATATAGCACTTTATATAGCATGTAAAACTGTTATGTAGTTGTGATACGGTTGGTAACTGTTCAACCGAAGTGTAACCACCTCCTATAATAAATCGGACCTGCCTGTGTCATTTGAGCAGAGCAGTTTGCCGTCTCTGAGTTCTTTCTTCTCTTTGCATATTCTAACAAATCTTAAGCCTTTCCTTTGAATAAGGAAGCCAAAAGTTTGACAACATCATCATGGGACGATATGGTGGACTATGCACAAATCAGCAATATCTTCAATATGATCAACATGGTTGATAGAGCCATCACCATTGAAGGTAAGAGGGCCTTCAAAGCTGATTTGGGGATGTGATTCCATTGCTGCAACTTTAGTGGGCTTCCATGATTCCATGACGCAAAAGATAGGGCTGTTGTAAGTGCCATTGTATTAATTTCATTGAAGCAACAGAAACGTGGAGAGAGGCAAGGTCTTCTTTCTTAGTAAAAGGGTTCCTTGACTAGACAGAGTCGCTAGGTGATGAAAAATTGCTTCAAAAATCATATAGAGCTGAAATTCCCACCAGAATCTCATCTTGAAATAATAGATCAGGGGGATTTGTATAAAATTTTCAAATGAAAAGAAAATCTTGTTCCACGAAATGTGCCAAAATTGTTGATGTCTGGATTTGTATCACATACTATGCACCCGCATTTTGAACACAACACGGGATCACTGCACAGTGTGGGACTGCGACTTTGCAGAGAACCTCTCGAGACAACCGTTTTTGTCCTAATCTAATGCATAAAACAAACCTAAGCTATCCTAAGCTACTAGCAGAAATGGGAAGTGTCGAAGGGGAAATAATTGAAGGCAAAGAGAGAGGGTTAGAGAAACAAAAAGAATAAGACGGTGATGCAATGGATTAAGAAAAATGCTTAAAATATTGTATTTACTTATAGACACGACAGCAGGTTAATATGCAATATAAGGCTTTGGTAAACAAAGCTGATCAATAATCATGAGAAGGCGAGCTCCATCTTGTGGAGTAGCAAGATGGGACCAGAGGGCTGAACAACCACCACAGATAATCTTATTAAATTGCACCGTCAAGTCACTCAATCTCACATTTACAACCAAGAGGCCCCGGAGGGTGTATTACATACACCTACAACAGGTCCGAGATCAGCTAAACTGTAGGCTCAACACAAAATACCTGCCTAAAGCAAAAAGAATATTTGCAGGCAGACCATACTCCTAAACTCTAACAACGAGTGAGTAAATTAAAAATCTGATGCCTTTACAATGAGAGCTCCAACTTTCTATAGAAGAAGAGGAGAAAAAGGAGGGAAGAAGTGCAGGTGCTTGCAATTTTGAATGTTGCAACTTGCCCATTGTCCAGCTGCTGCAGATTTGAGTGGCTCAAGAAATCTTCATTTAGTTGACTTTTAGCTGTTTTCTCTGTCCATGTTGCCAGTAGCTTTTCCTTTGTCAACTGTCTTTTCCTGTGCTTATTTATTAGAAACTTTAAATAAGCATTGGGTTTATGTGTACCCGTAGCTTTTAAAACTGGCTTCTCTTTAGCCTTTTCCCTTTTTTTAATATAAGGCAACTTCTGTACAACACATAAGCTTTATAAAGCTTAGCTCTTTCAATGTTGAAGCTTTTAGCTGAATTACTTTCCATAAGAAACATAATGTTGAAAAATGAAGCTGTTGCAGAATTTATCAACATCTCCTCAATTGCTGCTGGAAGCTCCTGGGACTTGGAAGACCATGCATCCTCATCCACCTTCTCATCCCGTCTCACTACTATCTTCCTCTGAGATGGAACACACATCTTGTAGGCCTTGGAGGTCTCACTGTAGCCAACTAGAACACCCTTCAAATTGAAGGGTTCAAGCTTTATCCTCTTCTCCTTTGGAACATGAATGAAAAATGGACTCCTAAACACTCTAAAATAAGAAACATTCAGTTTCTCTCGTGTAAAAGATTCCTTTGGAGTCTTGTCCTTCAACACTTTATGAGGACACCTGTTCAGTATGTAGAGTGCAACACTACAAGCTAATGCCCAAAGAAACATATGCAAATCTAAGTCATGAACCATAGACTTAACCGTCTCTACTATGGACATGTTCTTTCTCTCTACAACCCCATTTTGTTGCGGATTGTACGGTACTATAAAATCCTTCTCAATCCCCGCTTCTCTGCGAAAGGAATTAAAGCCATTGGAGGCATACTCTCCTCCATAGTCTGATCTCAGTACCTTGATCTTCTTGTTTGTCTAGTTTTTTCAATAAGGGCCTTAAACTCCTTGAGCCTCTCTTCTCCATCTTGAAGTTAGGAAATCCAACCACTATATCCTTCAGAAGTGGCAGCGATCCATAGTTTAGGTGCCCAAATCTTCTGTGCCATAGCTTGTACAGATTGCAACTACTGGACAAAAAAACTCTCTGCTTCACCAAATTTGCCATAACCTCTAAAGGCCACCTCTCAAGTTCCCTTGGCCAACACTCGACCAGGCTCGGGGCTATGTTTCTTGATGATTACTTGCTGATTGTCAAACTCATCTCTACTCTTCATATCTATTAGACAAGAAACTAGAAGGAGATTTTTAGTCATACGAGGAACATATAGTACCTCATGCAACTCTGGAACTTCTCTTGCTAGCATGCAAAATGAGACAAATCCTATCCCAATCACTGGAAACTTGGCATCATCACCAAGCTCCACTTGCCTGCTGGTATGTTGTTCCATCAATTTGAAGAAGGCATCTCTGTTCAAAGTCATATGTCTCGAAGCTACACTGTCAATATACCACCCATCACGTGAGACCGTGTTGGTGGAAAGGCACAACACCATGTCAAAGGTTGTGTCGAGCCTGACAGTCAACTCGTCTGCTCATGAAGCTTCCGCACTTATTAAAATATGCTTCTATAGCTGCTGCTGTTGTTTTCCCTTCCCTTTCTTCTTCTTTGGACACCAAGAGGCATAGTGGTGATGTATTTTGCAATTGAAACACTTGATATCACTCAGATCCTTCTTCTGGTGATTAGAAGATCCCAAGTCTTCTTTCTTCTTCAAACCATTTTCAAATCCTTTGTTTCCTCCCTTCCTCACCCCCTAATGGGGACCTGGTCTTGAATATCATCCTTAAAGTTGTTTGAGACTTGCTGTAATCTCATCTCTTCTCCAATGAAAGCATCCACAACTACTCAAAGTCAGGGAACTTCTCCCAACCACAAATAACTTGAACAAAGTTGTGACATGGGGACTGAATCCATTCAGAGCAATCCAGACTACCTCATTATCTTTGACTTCATCACCAACTACACCAATCTGATATCTAAGCTCTGTTAGCTTCATCAGACAACTTGCCACTGTATCCGTCTTGTTCATGCGAACATTGTTGAGCGTGTTCCTTAGAAGCATCACCTTGGATACACTCACACTCTGATACAAGGTTCCCAAGGCATCGTACATCACCATTTCTTCTTGGCAGTGATATGAGAAATCAGATGATCCTGCATCGAATCCAATGGGATTCACTTCACCTTCACTGCCTTCTTCTTGTACTCTACCAGATCTTTGGAATCTGTGGGAGGCCTAACCTTTTTCAGCGCAAGGTACTGTAATTCTGTTTCTTCCAAGATATTCCAAAATCTTAACTTCCATGTCACTCCAGATCTTTGGGATCTGTGGGGGGCATAACCTTCTTGTCGACAAGGTACCATAATTTTGTTTCTTCCAGGATATTCTACAATCTTAATTTCCAGGACACATTGTAAGAGGATCCCTCCAACAAGTGACTCTCTTGCATACTAGGAGTTACCATTGCTGCAACTGTTTGAACAAGCTTCAATCTATGATCATTGGATCAACCTGGGTTTCACACCCCACAACTCTTTACAGGTCCATGTGCCGATTAGTAACACAATTCGACTTCAATCATTGAAGCTTGAATGTACTGCCCACTGAAATCCTCCAACAACTCTCAACTTTAGACAACTATTCTCTCCTTACACAGAATCTAGAAGATTTCATAAACCCTACTCTGGTACCATGTTGAAAATTACTCTACACGATGTTAAATAGACTCTGAACCTAAAGAACCCTAAACTAGATAGCTCAAAACTGAAAGCCAATCATATCTGCTTAACTTTAAATGGTAGAATCTACATTCACATACAATAGAGAAATACTAACTGAAAATGCTCAGATCTGCTCCAAATCACACCACTGTTTTATTAATCAGAAAACAAAAGCTTCAATGCTTTGGAACACACTGTAGAAAAATTAAAACACCCATACTGAATGAATAAATCACCTACTATAGACCTTCTTTAATGGCTAAAGAAGAGACCTTAAAAATAGCCGGGATCCTAAAACTGGATACATCCCAAAATTAAATCAACTCTTGAACTAATTTTATCCTCGGGATATACACCCTTAAATAGCCAAAGTCAAACTTTATAAAAGCAAGCTACTACATAAAGAACTGCTATTCTAAAACCGGAAAATAAACTATTTGAACGCAACTGCTAAATCTGGACTACCAAGAATAGGATTTCCGAGAATAGAACATCTGTTTGTCTGGGTTCCACACATGCGCCTTGTTGGAGCATGCATTCTGAAGTGCCATAATCTAGCACAATTTGGTCTTTTGGCTACTTTTACTATGGCCTTTTTAAATCCATTGAAAGATGATGTCGATACTAAAGATCATGATTCAAATATTTATTTTGAAATGAAATGAAATTACATCAATGTACCCAAAGGACCAAAATAGATCAACAAGATTGGGAAGTACATATAGTTACAGTAGAAAAGTGCTGAGGAAGAAAGAACCTTAAGTTCTAGAAAGCAACTAAAGGCTAAAACAATAACAATAACTTATAAGCATTGTAAATATGCAAACACGACTTGAGGGGGTAAATCCAAAGCGGTTAAACCCCAAAGCATATTATGCAAGTTTGAGTCCCAATAATGTTCTTTCTTTTCATAACTCTCTTCTTGCTTGCAATTACTGTGTCACAACTCCCTCCTGTGTTCTTGTCTGACTGATCCTTAGGGGTTTTGTAATATTATTGTGTATTCTTATAATATGGGTGCTACCACCTTCATTTTCTTGGTGTACTTTGGCGAGGGTCCCTATTGGGACCAACTCTTCCGGAGGCTTTCAGTTGGTCATGCCCATTTTCTTCATGAGATCTTTTAGTTTGAATGAAGATACTTGAAAGAGTGATGTGCAAGTATGCCTATTTAACAACTGTAGATTGGAATGTGGTGGTTAGAATGGGACAGGTCATAGTTTCTTAAGAGAACAATGATGTTTTCCAGAAGAGATGGTGGTAGAAGTGCCCCTTCCTTATCTTCACAGTATAACCATTGACGGATGATGCTATATGCTAAATGATGTTTAGCTAACTAAGAACACAAATGGCTTGCAGACTAAAGCAAACACAAAACAAATGTTAGAGTGGTTCAAAAATTTAAATAATTGTCTAAATACTAAAAAATGAGAAAATAAGTTTGTATTCAATGCAAAGATTTAGTCAAAACGGCATTTTTCTGTCAATGAAATAACTCATTTATATCTTGTCCTCTACATTACTGGTGATCTCCCTTCAAATGTACATTATTCTATGAATTGTAGTTTTTTCTATATGATAACTCTATATCCATGGGCAGTGAATTATAATGAATTGATCAAGAAATTTTGTAGCTTACCCTTGTCATGTTTTTCTTTGTAAGGAAAATAATCAAGGATTGTAATAGTCTAGTAGAGACATCATATTTTGATTGCAGAAGAGAATTCTTTTCCTTGGTTGACATGTTTCTTGGCCCTTGATATAATATATTCTGAATGTGGATATACATGAGATATATATGGTACATAGAAGCAGTGTTTGATTTTTTGTGGTAAACTAAGCATATATTTTACTAAACTACATTTACCTAACTACCAATATTGGATATAAATATATTGTTGCATGGGGATGTGCACCCCACATCTCTGAGTCATCCCGAGTTTAGGTAACTTGGGGACACCCTCCATACTAAAAAAAAATGGAACATCCCTGAGACGTTCCCTGACTTCTTGGAATGTTCTTGGAACATTTTGGGAGGTCCAAATGCAACGGGACGCCATTGGGGACGTTGTGACATCCCTGGGACGGTCAAGGAACATCATGGTGTCCCTTGCTGCACTTGTGTTGCTTTAAAAAAAAATCACTTTAAAAAAAAGACTCTGGAGTTGAGGCAGATTGATGACAATCAGGAGCAGCTGCAGGGATTGGTTGAGATCCCCCTACAAGATGAATATGATGCCAATACTTTTAGCGAGGAGGAGCAGTTCGTAAGTATTCCTTCACATGGGGACGCTGATTATTGAGTTGTGGACTATGTTTTAGTTTTTGCCATTTTGGTTATGACATATGTACTCTTCTCATGTTGATTAATGATTGTATTGTAATATGTATCATCATCACATGCTCTTGAGTCTTTTGTTTTTTATTGTCTTGACTCTCAGCTTTGAGGCTGCAATGTGCATGATTTATCATTGTATCACCACTACCAATCTATCTCGATTATATGTCAATGACTAATAAATATCATTTTTTTTTCTTATGTGATGAATTATAATATTATTGGATTAATGGTTTCAGCCTTCAGGCTTTCAGCTTATCTTAGTTTAACTTTATTTATGTTATATCTGTAACATATATTTATTTTATATGTTATTGTAATAGCCAGCTCCCGGTCATCCTCCCGTCAACCCAAAAATCCGGGAGTTTTTTGCTGTCCTGGAAACCCTGTCCCTACATCCTGCCATCCCACTGTCCTGGAGTCTTAGATATCTCTATATAAATATCATTGCAACGTGCTTCATGCTTTGAGTGAGTGATATGAAGTTACAGCTGGAAATGACATAACTGTATAGAATTAGTTTGCTAAATTCTGAATTTGGATGTCTTAATCAGGAAATTGATGCTGTTGACAATGGCATCAATCAGTATGATACTGATAAGCCAGCTAGGTATATCAGAAATACACATTTGTCAGCAAGAGTTTCTCGTATTAACCCTGACTGGATGGAGGAAAATACTGCTGATAAAGAGGACAGTCTTTTTCATTGTGCTATGAAGGTTGCTGGTAAAGACTTTGAAGAGGTGTGTATTTAGAAGTTCTGTATAGTTTATAGGACAGGGCTAGCCATCCTGTTTAAATTAGTATTCTATATCTTTGTTTTGTTAGATTTGCATCTTAAACCTTTGTCGATAATTGTTTTGTGATGGCTCCAGATTCTGTTGTTAGCTGACATTGCTTATTACTTAAAACATTTGATGTCCATCTGAAGATCAATGCTAGGGGTCTGAGCTGTGCATTTTAAGACAATGATTTCTGTGTCATGGATGCCTATAATTGTCATATAAAATGTCATCCTATATCTGACATATTAATTTCGGATAAATGGGTATTTTATTCTTGTAAAGAATGCTGCTACGTGAGCAACTACTGGGCCAGATACATATTTGAGAAAAAAATATTTTAATGATCAAACATGCAATGTAGCACTCAATTGTGGACTTCTTAAGGCAAATACATATGCGAGCAAAAAATATTTCAAGGATCAACATGCGATATAACACTTAAACATGGGCATTAGTTTTGCATGTATTGTTTAAAGATTGCGCTGGTCCTTACAGATACATGTTGGATAGAAAAGTATTTACTGTAACACAGCCATCAAATAACACTTCAGACTTCAGTCTATCATATCAGTTTGTTATTTTGCATAAATAGAATAATTCTGTTTTTCTTTCAAATATACGATCTTATCAGGCTCAGATATTATAATTATATTCTGAGTACTGAAACAATTTCCAGTAAGAACGTCTTATGCGATTAAGTGGTGATGCTTGACAATGAAAAATGTATTAGATTGTAGGATGAAATTGCATAAAAAAAATCTATAGATTTATATTCAAAGCACAATTCTAAGTACATTAAACGAAAATTTCAATTTATCAATTAACGGAGATGCTTGCTTAGGACTGCTAGATAAAGTAGGTCACCAACTCATACAGGGCAGTTGGTATGCCACCTTCCCTTACAGATTATGGTCTAATGATTTCCCATCATCCCTCAATGGACCATTGATTGAATATCTTAGTAACCATGGCCATCATCCATCACGAGACTGTCGATTTAAAAATCTACCAACATTTCTTTTGGGACTGTTGGCTTTTAAGTATACCATCATGCCTTACAGGATTTTTATTGTAGAAATCTGCAATCATCCATTATGGAACTGTTGGCCTGAAACCTAGAATGACAATAATAACATGTAATAGTAGGCCTAATTATTAACAATGAAATTCAGTCCCTAGATGATAAATTTAAGTCATTTACACAAAATGGGGGAAAATAATGCCATGCGACCATGAGAAATCGTGCGACCTGCGTTAATTGTGTGTCTCTCTCTCGACCTTCACCTTCTCCTATCTTCCGTCCCATTCCGTCTCACCTCTCTACTTCGTTCTTTGCAAAAAGGCCTAGTGCTCCCTTTGTCGCGAGCCATATCGAGTGCCCTTGGAGCTCTCAAACCCTTCTTCTGTGAGCCATGTCAAAGGCTTTCACTGGACAACGAACCAACCACGAACCTGCGACCACGAACTTGCACTTTCGAGCCAAGCCCTTGACCTTGACTGTCGGTCTCCCTCACGAACGAAGCCCTCGAGTTTCCTACGAACCATGGCTTCGTGCCCATAAATTGTGGCTAACAAAAGCATGGCCCTCCCATAATTCGTAGGTATCCCTGCAAATTGTTTCCTGCAATTTGTGCCCCCTCAATAAATCGTGGCTACCTTACAAAACATGGCCCTCCCATAAATCGTTGCTTGCCTGCAAACGGTGGCTCTGCAATTTGCGGCCCCTCCATAATGTAGCTATCCCTGCAGACCGTGGCCCTTTAATCGCTGCCTACCTTTGTCGATTAGCCTAAACCCAACGAACGGTTTGGGGCTTTATGCCCACACCAATACCCCAACATCTCAACCATCTGGGTGACTCCCCTAGCCCCCTCTCCTTAACCCCTCTTCAAACAATCCATCCAACAATGTCTCCATCTAGCTTAGTTAGTTTTGATGTGCAGGCAGGTTATAACATAGGGAGGACTGAACAAGGACAATTTGAGGAAGGTCTACCTAGCCTCATTGAGGAACTTCTACACTGATTGCAAATCGGTGAATCCTCTAATAGGGCTCTCCGTACGGAGGTCTTCGAACTCACTTCAAGGATGGAGAGGTGGAAGTAGATAACATCTCCCTACGAAGATCACTGGTAGATACCACATCACACTCCACCCCGAACGTTGTCAATGACCAATTGCAAGTTGAGCTTTTGGACCTTAAAAATAAATAGGAAGAGTTCAAAACCTAGCATGAAAATCTCAAACAACAAACGAACTCTTGGGCTCAAGTGGTGAAGGGAAAGGGCACAATTCCCCCTCCTTTGGCTGCAATTGAAGAAATGGTGCAGGAAAAAGCTAATAGAGGGACGAACTAGGCGGACTTGGGAACTCAACCTCAAGGTGAAAGGGCTGCCCACACCTCCCCCTTCCCTAGACCCGTTAACCATTGGCTCTCTCTTTCTCACCAAAAAATTGGAGCTCCCAGATGTGCAGATTAATAGGTCATGGCTTGCGTTGGACTCAACACTTTTCCTCCATTTTAAATCAGCGGAAGATAGGCTTAGAGCACTCAGAGCTAAGCATAAGCTTTTCTCCCTTCCCAATAAGATCTTTCTTGACAAAGATCTCACTAGAACTCAAGTTGCTGAACTCAAGCGATCTCGTGAAGCGGTGATGGCAGCTAGGAAAGCAGGCAATTGGGTGGTAATTCGTAACCTCAGACCTATTATACGAGATTGTTTCCCTCCCGGCTGGGCTCTTGGATCCGGTCCCAAATGATGGTCTCACTGGGAGAGGAGATGGAACAAGGGTTTTTCCACCACATGGTGGAATGGTAATGGGTTATTATGATCTTCTCCAGGTGTTCTATATGATTATCTGGGTTCCTCAGACCTCCTTTTTGTCACAGAGACTCATGAGAGCCTTGTTCATCCTCTCCCTGAGATTCGGGGATTTCACTGGCATTCCGTTTGCAGACAAGAGACTAGGAGCTCTGGTGGTGTCAGTGGTTCTGGCTGGGTTGCTTGTTTGGTCAGGGATATCTTCCAGAACAACATTTCAGTGGTTGTTACAGATGAGTTTGCTTGCTTCCTTTGGGTCAGGATCAAACAACCTTCACCCCACTTCAGAGATTTCTATATAGCGGTTTGCTACCTTCCCCTAGCTTCCTTTCCTTACGCCATACATAATGGCCCTGATGGGGTTCCTTTCTTCAATCTCTACACATGTATTTCACAGTTTTTAGTTGTTGGAGAAGTCTTCGTCTTGGGGGACTTCAATGCATGAACCAAAAACTTTCAGGTCCCTCTTCACGATAGGACTAGTAATGTGCATTGTGCTTTTGTGATGGACCCCAACTCCATTGGTCTTCAAAGGGAATCAGAGGACTCTGCGGGACCCTTGACATCTTATGATCGACATCTTTTACAGATGGGAGAGTCGCACGAGCTGCTGATCCTGAATGGTCTCTCGGGATTTCCCGACTCGAGGTTCTTCACTTGTACACCTCACGGCGGTGGGGCTAGCGTAATGGACTACATCCTTACCACCTATAACCTGATTCCTCACATCCATCACCTATCCATCTCCCCCATTCCCCTTGCTGATCATGACACCCTTTCCTTCTCCCTGCGGGTTGATACCCCCCAGATCCTGCCCCACTTTCCCTGGCCTCCACGCACTATCGTGAAGTTTAGAGAGGGTGACCCGGAAACCTTTTTATCCCACCTTCATCAACTTCTCCCACCTAAGTCTTAGTTCACCTCGCTCTCTACGAACATGATGTACGACCTCCTTTCTTCCATTATCCATGAAGCTTCCCTAAATTCTTACCCCCATGTCACCCTCACTCATCATTGCAAAAAAAACTTGCCCCATGAACCAATGGTATGATGAAGACGGTAGAGCCCTTCACCAACAGCTTCGTTTCGCCTCAGTTCACGCTCCTTCATCCTTTCCTTCTCTCAAGTCTGCTTATTGCCATCTTCTTCATCACAAGAAACATGCTTTCATCTCTCGACGGAGATGGGAACTCCGTGAGTCCCTTTTACACTCTCCCAAGCATTTATGACGTACCATTCTCCCCCGGCGTTCCCCTCCACTCGACTTAGAGCCCCGTTCCATGTATGCTCATACCTCTATTCTTTACGACGTCCTTGGCCAAGTCCCAGATCAGAGTTGTTTCCCCACCTTCTGCTTGTCACATCTTCACCCAAACGAATGTTAAAAATGCCATCTCTGCTATGAATAGTAGCAAAGTAGCGGACGAGGAGGGCTTCTAGGTAGAACTTTTCAAGCAGGGACTTGACATCTTGAACAGTTATTTAGTGGATCTCTTCAACAAAGTGGTTTGTACAGGGTTTCCGAGGTCCTGGTCCCACCACATTATTTACCCCTTCCACAAATCAGGTCCCACTTCTAACCCCAACAACTACATAACGATCATGGTGGGTCACACATTCGCCAAAATTTATGCTACTGTACTCCACATGTGACTTTCAGAGTTTTTGGACCAGAGTCATTGCAGAGCTAGAGGATAGGTGGGGTTTCTACCAACCTACTAGACCATTGACCACATCCTCACTCTTAGGGCTATCATTGAGGAAGCACGTCATCGCTCTTCGAAGGTTTTCTGTTGCTTTGTTAACCTTCATAAAGCCTTTGACTCTGTTCCGCGGGAAGATCTTTTCTTGAGACTTAGAGAGATTGGCATTTCCGAGACTGTTTTAGCTGCCATCATGCGCCTTTATGAGGAGGTTCTTTGCCATCTTCGTATTGCTTTTGGGTTCTCTGACTTCATTAGGAGTACTATTGGGGTCAAGCAGGGTTGCCCTTTGTCTCCTACATTGTTCAGTATCTATATGGATGAGCTGGAGGAATTTCTCAGGGATCACATCCAGGAGGGGGACGGTTGTCTTCTCCACTAGGTCTTGATCTATATTCTTCTTTTTGCAGACGATGTGGTCCTTCTTGCCTCCTCGGCAGAAGGTTTACAGAGACAGTTGGATGCTTTAGCCCTCTTTTGAGACCGTAGGCAACTGACAGTTAACCTGAGTAAGACCAAAATTATGATCTTCAATGCTCTGAAGACATTGACTTTCATTTCTTCTACAAGGGGGAAGAGCTTGAGATCATAGCTCTTACACTTACCTAGGAGTACTCTTTTTTGGACCTCGCTTCAGCTTACGACCAACCCTTCAGCCTCGGGTTAATAAGGGCTATGGCTCCTTGGTGATCTTGGAGAGACAAGTGCTTCTGCCATCACTTCTAGGACATCCTATCCAAGTTATCCCTCTCAGATTCTCTTGTCAGGCCCACGGTTCTTTATGGCTCGGAGATTTGGGGTCCTTCCTTACTTGAGTCCGACTGGGCTGTAGTGGAAGAGAGTTCAGATCCTTCTTCTCAGACGTATCATCAGATGCAAGGAGACTCTTCCCCACAATATCATCCTGGCAGAATTTGGAGCTCGTCCCTTTCGGTTGGAAGCAATTTTTGGCCTTGTCTCCCTCTACACCGTATTCAGAAGCTTGCGGAGTCCCCTGTGGGAAGAGACATGTATCCCTACCTGGCTTACTATTCCTCTGAGGCCATTGCTTCAACCGATTGTTCTTGCCGATCTCGTTGTTGGTATGCCGAAGTGTCACGACTTCTTGAGTCTATTGGCATTCAGATAGATCACCTCCCTCCATACAATTTTTCCTTGGACACTCCTACCCATCTCCTTCCGAGCAAGCAGGATCTGAACAAAATCATCAAAGATGATATCTACAGGCAGTTCATCTAGCACACCCTGGACCAACCCCCCTGGTGGGCTACGTCCGAAGATGGCCTTCTATGCCACACATTTTCTAGAGGTCAATAATTGACATTATTTCTCGGCCCTAGGTATATTTCCCGACATTGGATGCACGCCCTTTGCATTTCCCTTGGTCAGTTCAGGGTTGGCTCTCATAGGCTCTGGGTTGAATGTGATCATCAAATTGACCGTTGAGCGGATTTGCCAGCTCTGCTCCCTCCAGGAGATCGAAATGGAAGAGCACTTCATTTTCCGGTGCCCTATCTACTACGAGATCAAAGGGAGATTTCACTTGCCTATTCAGAGAGCGTCCGACATTCATCTGACTTCTTCAGATACTATGATCAGAGGTGCCTTGCTCTCTATCTGCATGAGGCTCTCAGGTTTTGGGAGGAGACCCTTCAACCTCCTCTAGGCAGACGACTACTCAACAGATCACTTCCTTCTTTCCAATGCTCTCACCTGGGAGGGGCACTAAATGACAGAGTGATACCAACTCTGACTACCAGACGAGATCAGTCCGGACTCGAGGCTTTATCTCACAGACCAGGGATGCCCCGACACATACGAGGTCGTGATCATTTTCTCATAGAGGGCCTTTGAGATCCACCAGACATACCCGGAGATCCCCCTCCAGGCATCGGCCCTCCAGATCTTCCAAAGCTTCTGATTCCGGTCTTCAACACATTACTAGCTTCTTCCATTTGGCATTGGCTGCTAGTTGAGGGGATCTCCTTCCTGCCCCCCTCTTCCTTCCTTTTCCTCTTTTGCTTGCCAGGGTTATGCTGGTCTCCGCAGGCTTCTTCTGGGCCTCTCTCTTGCCCGTTCTTCCCTTCTCTCCTCTTTTCTGGTTGTATTCAGTGACCTTTTGGTTCTCTGGCTGGGTTCTTTTCGCTTTTTTGTATGATGCAGTCCCATTGACCTACTTTTGTGGTCATTCGTTGGACATTTAATATTTTTATTTAATCTTATCTTATCTTATCTAGAAAGTCAATGGGGTCAACATACCTTGAAAAATCAGTGGTAAAAATCATCAACGGTATGGTTAGTCAATGTCGGAGGCTCTGCCAACTGTTTGTTGGTAAACACAGCGTCAAAAAATCGTTTCTGCATTAGAAATTCAACATGGCTTTTGTAAAAACTAAAAAGTCAACGCAGCAGCAGCTTTGTCCTTGAAACTTGGTAAATGTAGCAAGAAATGCTGAATTTTAAGTGTTCAAGCCCAAAAGTCAATGTCTCGATGAAGTTAACGCCAGTCAGATTTCTGATTTATGTTATGCCTGGCACCAGCAATCTTGTGTTAGGGATCAAACAAATAAAAATTGCTGATTGAATTAATGGTGGTCAAACTAAAAATGGATTGTTTTCAATGTGATGACATTTAGGCCGATGTCAACTAGGAATTCACCCCAGTCATTCATATAACCTTGGGGATGAATTAGGGAATTGAAATAAAGCTGACTCACGGAGATACAGCTCACAGCTATGCAGATTGGTATGAGTGATAACACGTAAGACATCTAAAAATGGAGCTGTACCTGTGATGCCATATAGGATAAGTATTTCAGAGTTCTAATATCATTTCAAAGCATGTGATTCTCTTCTCCCATGTAATTGCACATAAGGGGGATTGATAGGTTTAATTAATGGCTTTACTATCATGTTAGTAGTAATGCCTAATTCTGGGCTGTAACATGAGTAAGCTAATTACAATTCACTATCATTAACAAATAATTGACTTAATTTGTTATTATTGTAAAGTGCAAGTTGTTTTAACGACTCATGAGACTCATTAAAAGATGTAGGAGAGATCTATCAAGGGGATTCATGTCGAAGTTGTTAAAGCCTATCTCCTTGTACCTGTAGGAGAAGACAAGGCCTATATATTTGAACTTCCAATGTAGTATGAATCAATACGAGTCATGAGTGGTTATTGAATGGCAATTATCTTGTTACAAATGCATGCTACCAAAATTACATTCCACCACCCATGAAGTTACGTGCACCATCCACAACCGTAAGATCTGGGACCTTTCACAACATTGGATCGATATGCCTAAAATCAGTTCATTTGGAAGTTACTTGGTTCGGTTAGTACATCTGTATGGGTAACCCAAATCAGGTATGCCACTACACAATGTTGTTTGATCTGCCAAATTTGCTTGGGTATGGCGGGACAAAACTCCCACCCCATTAAGAATGTAAAGATTCCAGCATAATAAATACGGGCTTAACCACATAATATGCATTTGAATAAACTAAACTACCACCAAATCACTACAAATAAATTGATAAGGAGAATTGCAGGCGAAATGCATATTAATTACTAAATCAAAATTAATAATCATCTCCACATTCGACATCCTTCATGTGAGAGCACCATCCTCACCATCATTCACCCTGTCCGCTTCATTGCCGTCCACGATCTATATAGCAATGGTGGGGTGGGGGCTAGATAGATCTCCCCTCTAGATTCTATATGATATGGCTGGAGAAGGACAGCAAAAATTCTTAATTCAGGCATGGGAAATGAAGGCATCCATGTCGGAGATTTCGGTGCTTTGATAGATCTTTCTATCTCAATATTATGTTGGAAGGGGAAGGCCGGCTCTGTATATAGATAGTCATAGAACTAGCGCGACTCGTGAATGTACATGCCCACCAACTCCTCTGCACAAAGGTTACAGCTCGACATCCAGTTGTGCTTACCATCCTCCCTGGATCACCCTTTCGCTATTGCCGTCCCTTATCTATATATATGAGGTGGGGTGGGGGCTCTGGATTCGCCCAGATCTCTAGTCAGATGTTGGATGGGGGCTAGATAAATCTAAAAAAAAAGGTCTAGATAGGGCTATATGGATATGGCTCGGGTTTGCCCGAGGTACAGCAAAAATCCCTTTTCGGCAAAAGATTGCGGGAATACTCAGAGACTAAGTCAGTACCCATACCTGAATTAGATATCTTTCAGATCAGTATCTATGGGTGAAGGGGAAGTGCAGGGCCCTGTATATAGACTACTCAAGTAGAACTGGCCGACTCTGTGCATATGTAGTTTTTTAGTTTAGTCGGTTCTGTCCGAATCCCCCCCCCCCCCCCCCCCCATGGACCACCCATCTATATATGGATCTAGATACGGCGCATGAACTGAATCTAGATATACACACACATGGGGCACTATACAAGCAAATTATAAAAAACGTAATTTCTAATTTTTTAATGCCCGTCTATCATTTAAATTTTTATGCATCAAACATCATTGTGAAGAGCTGAACGTTGCAAATCCCGTGCTTAACAGCGATGCCATATAGATAGTTCAGGGCCCCCCTCCCGAACATCTGACCTTAGAAAATTGGAAGGCCAGGCGTAGATAGATCTAGTCGAAACAGTTGAAATGCAATACAAAATTGTCACATAGAGGATACTCGTTTTTGTCTTTCTTGGTAGCCATATTTGATAATCACTTATGGCCGGAGCTATTAACCGGTAAGACATAAAGAATAAAAATATGGTTTAACATTCAGCTTGAAATTGGTCCTAGCTGAACAACGCAAAATCAGATCGTTTGACCAAAAAATTCACAAGCGGCTCAATTCTAGATTGTTTGGTCCAACAGGGCATGTTCCTAGTGAGAGTTGAACCTGGTTCAAGTGGGAAACAACAAACCTACTTTACCAACCTGTTAACACCTCATTGGCGGTTATCTGATTGTTATATTATCAAATATCATGAAAATAAATGTTTGAAAATGCCTTCCTTTTGTTCTTTTTTTATTTGATAACAGTTGTTTCTTAAAACCGAAAGTGTGGGATATTTTCAGCATATCGTGGATGTCAAAAAAATTTGTAATGTCCTTGGGATGCCAAAAAAGTTTTGTAATGTCTTGGGGCATGGGAAAAGACTACAGAAAAAATGGGGACTTCCCCTCCACATGCCTGTGACTCCAAAATGTTTGGGACTGCCCAGAGGGCAGGGATTGTTTCCCATGGAACAATCCATGGTTACCTAAGACTCTGGGACAGCAGGACAGAGTTTTTGGGATGGCAAATTTTTTCCAAAATTTAGGGACGGTGGGGGGACGGCTACTAAAATACTAAATAAATTTATAAATATGAAAAATATACGAATAAATTTTAATTTTTTTTTTATGAATATCAATCTATGACAGTACACCATGTGCATTTGTGCTTGAAAATTTATGTACTCATTTATCACTCTTGAATCTTAATGTCTTTTGTAATACAATATAATTGGGTTATGGTTAACCGGTAAGCGTTTTGATCTATCCCTTAATACTTTTATTATCTACACAACCTTTCTTTTCATATAGAAATATACATATAGGCTTTATAAGTTATTGGAGCTTTTCAAAGTGAATTTTAATTAGATTTATACCAGTGTTTTAAAAACCGGTCAAACCGGAACCGGAACCGGCCGGTTTGACCGGTTAACAATTAAAAGCATGAACCATTTTGTAAACCGGATCGGTTGACCGGTTTGGGCTAAAACCGGTCAAACCGGTCTGGTTTCATCCTAAACCAGCCGGTTTGGGCCTGTTTTGCTTTATACGGCGGCCAGTTAAAATTTTTTTTTTTTTTAATTGTTTTCTTTTATTTATTTTTTGTCTCTAAACCCTAATTTGGTGTTATAAATACACCCCCCCTCTATTCACTTCACACCTCTCTCATTGAGCATTTGTGAGCATAAGATTGAAGAGTTTATTTTTTGTAGTGAGCTTGGAAGTTGGAGGCTTGAATCTTGTTTGGCATTGTTTGTGGGCTCTTTGTGGTGATATTGACATCCATTTGTGAGCACCTCACCTCTATTTGTGAGCACCTCTTTTATTTGCAAGGATTTGGAGGATTGGGGCAGCCTTGAATAGTGTTCATTTGGAGTTGTTTGGCATCAAGTGTGGGCTCTTTGTGCTGGCATTTACATCTACATTTGGAGTGTGGGCTCTTTGTGGTGCCATATACAAGCTTGGAGCATTTCTTCACCTCATTTGTGTGCACATTGAAAAGTATGTTACATTTTAAACTTGCCCCTTATTTGTAAATTTTATTAAAAAAGAAATATGAAATTTATTTTGTTTTTATTTGCATTTTCAGATTTGTTTGCATTTGCAATGGCCCCCAAATCAAAAGATCCTACATGGGCCCATGTAGACACAATTGATGATCAAGTTTTTTGTAAATATTGTAAGAAACACATCAAGGGGGGGGGATTCATATGTTGAAACAACACTTGGCTGGTCAAAGAGGCCAAGTTACCCCATGTGAGGCCCCTGATATTGATGACATTAGGTTGGAAATGAAAACCATGCTTGAAAAACATAAAGAAGAGAAGGCTAGGCAAAAAGAGATGGAAGCTGAAATAGGGAGAAGGAGGGAACATGCCTTGAGTGTTGAAGGATCTTGCTCTGACCCTTCTGTGACTGTTAGAGACCCCATTCGGTATATGCCTTCCCCATCCACTCATAGTCAAGAAAACCGGCCTAAAAGAAGAAAGACCATTCAAAGCTTTTTTCCATCTTCCATACCTGCTACTGCTAGTGCCTCCATGCCAACACAAAATCAGCCTACCTTGGATAACCATTGGAAGAAGCAATACAAAGAAGCAACTTTTGATTACATTGTTAGATGGTGGTATGATGCAGATATTCCTTTTAATGCTACCCGCTCACCTTATTACCAGCCAATGTTTGATTCCATTGTTGCTGCTGGTAAGGGCTTCAAAGGCCCTAGTATGCATGACTTGAGAGGCCCTAAGGTGGAGTGATGGCAAGAACCGCACAATAATAAATTTTCTTGCCTCTTGTCCACAACGTACAATGTTTTTAAAATCAGTAGATGCATCTGACAGGGTGAAAGATACAAATTTATTGTTTGAGCTTTTGGATGAGATTGTTTTAGAGGTGGGGGTGGAAAATGTTGTACAAATCATAACAGATAATGCATCTAACTATGTTCTTACTGGTAAAATGTTAGAGGCTAAACACAAAACAATATTTTGGACTCCATGTGTTGCACATTGCATAGACCTCATGCTTGAGGATATAGGGAAAAAAGATTGGATCAAGAACACTGTAGAGCATGGCAAGAGCATCACCAAACACATCTATAATCACTCATGGGTATTGAACCTAATGAGGAAGAACATTGATGGCAAAGAACTTGTTAGGCCAGCCATCACGAGATTTGCAACAAACTTCCTCACTTGCAATCTCTTATTTCCCAACAACAGAACTTGAAAAAGATGTTTTCAAGTGATGAATGGAATGCATCAAAGTGGAGCCGGAAACAGGATGGGAAAGACACAAAGAAGAAACTTTTTGATAATTTATTTTGGAAAAAAACAGTAGAGATAGTGAAAGTTGCTGAGCCTCTTGTTAAGGTGTTGCGGTTGGTGGATGGGGAAAAATTAGCCATGGGCTATATTTATGAGGCTATGGATCAGGCAAAGGAGCAGATAAGGGTAGCATACAAAGACAGGGTAACTAAGTATGGGCCTATATGGGAGATCATAGATAATAGATGGAACAATCAACTCCATCGGCCTATACATGCAGCTGGGTATTTCTTGAACCCGAAATATCATTACAGAGCTCAGCTTGGAGAAGATCAAATAGGAGAAGTAAAAGATGGTTTGTATGAGTGCCTAGAGTGCATGGTCCTTGATGAGATGCAACAACTTGAGGTTCACCGGTAGATCAACTTCTTCAGCAGAGCCATAGGTACGTTTGGGAAAAACCTTGCAAAGATTGCAAGGAATGTGGACCAACTAGGTAAGAAATTCTAAGTTTTTTGAAGTTCATTTGATTAAAATTTTTAACGAATAATCATGAATTTTTAGCATAAAACAATCTTTATCTAATTTGTTGAATTACGCTTTAACCTTTAAGTTATAAGTTTATGTTTTACTTTTAATTTTAAATTGTGTTTTTAACTTTTTATTGTCATTGTTTACTAATTAAACATTTACACTTTTTATTGCAGCACATTGGTGGAATTCATTTGGTAGTCGGTGTCCTCAATTGCAAAAGATTGCAATTAGGATCCTGAGCCAAACTTGCAGTGCTTCTGGGTGTGAGCGCAACTGGTCCGCCTTTGAGCGGATTCACACGAAGAAGAGAAACCGTTTGGAACAACAATGGTTGAATGATCTTGTCTTTGTGCAGTACAACTTTCGGTTAAGGCGCAACTAGTTGTTGAACCGAAGACCTGATACTGATCCCATTGTCTTGGATGATATAGATCCAACCTCAGAATGGGTAGAGGAGAGTGAGCCAACAGAGTTTGATCTTGATGACTTGGGGTGGATGGGTTTGGATCAAGAATCTTATGAGCCATTAGCAGCACCGCCACCATCGTCACGAGGCACAACAGGCACTAGTCGCATTCATGCTACTCCCCGACCCCATGCAGCTCCAGTTGTTGCAGATGTACTTGAGGATTTGGATGAGTCCGAGTCAGAGCCAGAGGTTGGTGATGATATTGATGAGGATGACCTTGAGGATTCCATTTCTAGCAGCGGTACAAAGTTTGATGATTGATCATTGATGTCATCTAGTTTATTCTAGAGTTTTGTAACTTGTAGTATTTGTAATGTATCAATAATCATATCATGTTGCTTTTTTGGAGTCTTGAACTATGGAGGCCATTTAGAGCCTCATTGTTTATGTATTTTGTTTCGGAATCTCATCTATGATATATGTAGTGTATCGGTCTTGGAGTTCGTGCCATTTTGCTATAAACACCTTTCTTGCATATATATAAGAGAAAACTTTGCATATTCTGTGTGTAATTGTTGGAATTATGGTTTTTAACCTTTCAAATATATTATTTTCATTAAAAATATAAAATTTTATGTATTTTTTAGTAAACCGGTTCATTAAGTTTGAACCGGTCCAGACCTCGGCCGGTTCCGATTTTTAAAACATTGATTTATACATACAAACTTTTTTTTCGAATAGAGATGAGTGGCTTCCAAAAACAATCTTACACTACAAGAGTACAATTTAAAATTCAGTTTTTAAAGAGAAAGCCACAAAGAAATTAATAAAAAAATTAAAAAAAAAACAAATAAAAACCTAGATGTCCCCGTTGTCCCCAAAAAAGGGGAACATCCTATCTTTTTTTACTAGCAGGAAACGTGGGGGGACATTCCCCACCCCCCCCGTCGCGCTATCTCGGGGACGACTTGGACAAGTTATTATTTTTTTGGGGAGGGGGATGCATCCCCGCGTAACATTGTGGAACACTGGTTAATTGACTAGATGATGACACTTTGTTCAAACACCCCCTTATTGATTAATCCATTCAGCTCTATCATTCTACTTAGGTTTATTCTTATGTGTGACCGAGTTTTAGGGATAGTGGTTCACAGGAATGTGGGGATGCATTTCTATGATGGAGTGCGGACGACGGAGGACAATTAGGTGGCAAAATTATATATATAATGATTTTCTAAGGTCAATGTTGAGTGTTCAGCATAGATGTTAACACCATTTGAATCTCAGCTCTTCACAATGATCTTTGACGCTTAACAATTTAATTATATACAATTGAAAAGCTACGAATTATGTTTTTAATGATTTTCTTGTGTGTGTATGTATATATATATATATATGAACACTCAACATTGGCCTTAGAAAATCATACTTGCAAAATTTAGTGAAACACTAAAATGCAATACAAAATTGTAAACAATGTTATCTGCTTGTTATATCATCAATAATCATGAAAATAAATGTTTGAAAATGCCCTCCGTTTGTTATTTTTTTATTTGACAATTGGTTTTAAAAGTATATGTGAGGGATGTTTTTGGGAGATTGGCGATGTCACTCAATGTCCTTGGGATGCCAAAAAGTTTCACGATGTCTTGGGGCATGAGAAAAAAATGCATAAAAAATGGGGACTTCCCCTCCACATCCCCATGACACCGAAATCCCTGAGACTGCCCAGAGGGCAGGGAATGTTTCCCATGGAACACTGGTTAATTCACTAGACAATGAGACTTTGTTCAAACAGCACTTTGCATATTGATTTAGCCATTCAGCACGCTTAAAGAGACAGATGGACAGTGAATTCTAGAATGACAAAGAGACAAACTGCAACTGGGAGCATGGAGAGTTTTGTATTTTTTAGCAAATTTTGTTTGTTTCTTCTCTACTACAGCGGAAACAATTTTGAGTTTCACTAGATTTCATTTTGCTTTCAATGCTCAATAACATGTTGAACCAATAAAGTGAGGCAATTTAGGGCAATATGCTGGGGAAATATTAATTCTGAGGTGTACATTTTGATTCCCTGCGCAAACTCAATGATGATGTTAGACATTTTCCCAGAGGGTTTGAGGAAAGCAAAGGATGATTTTGAGGAGAAACCCTCCCCTCTGATTCTCTATGTTGTTGGTATCAGTGTTATGCGGGGATACGCCCCCCTTTTTCCAGCCGTTTGGGACGTTTCGGGGACTTTCTAGGAAGTCCCTGAAACATCCCTCTTTTAGGAGACATCCCCCCCCCCCCCCCCACAAAAACATATCAAATTGTTTTTCATTTTTTCAATTTTTATTTTATTTGTAAGATTTAAACAGTAGTTTAGATATCAACGGATGATTTTGAGGAGAAACCCTCCCCTCTGATTCTCCATGTTGTTGGTATTAGTGTTATGCAGGGATACGTCCCCCATTTTCCAGCCATTCGGGACATTTCAGGGACTTTCTAGGAAGTCCCTGAAACATCCCCTTTTTAGGAGACAACCCCCTACAAAAAAAATATCATTTTTTTTTCATTTTTTTACTTTTTGTTTTATTTAAAAGTTTTAAACAGTAGTTCATATATCTTAAATATAGCTATTTAAAAAATACCAATAATGCATCAATCTCAAGGTGCTTATCTTGATTTTGTTATTTAGTTTTGCCCATTATAAGGTTCAACATTAATTAACGACTCGATCACCTTCTCCACAGATTTATTGGTGTCTACTAATGGATGTCCTTAATCTAGCTGCCCCATTACATTGGGCTTTGAAAAACTTGAGAATGAAATAAATTTGAAGAGGCCCTTATTTACTCTTAGAATTTTAGATTGTTTTTAGAAGCCAATTATTTCTATTTGAAAAAATGTATGTATAAATCTAATTAAAATTCACTGTGGAAGCTCCAATCAAGAAAGCCTGTATGTATAATTATATTCGAAGAGAAAGACTGTGTTGATGATAAAAGCAGTAAAGCATAGACCAAAACTTTTACCCGTAACCTGACTGTATTCTATTACAAAGACATGATAAGAATCAAGAGCGATATATGAATATGGAAAATTTCATGCACACATGTGTGACAGTGGACTCTCACAGACTGTAGGCTTCCACATTTCCGAAACCCCCAACATTTTATTCCTCGTTGAAAATTTGGAGCACAAATGTGGACGGCAGACTGTCACAGACTGTTGGCCTCCACATTTCAGAAACCCCCAACATTTTATCCCTTGTTTTGTAGATATAAATGTTGAATCTCTTAGACCTGCTTGCTCCAGTCAACTCTTTTCCTACCAGAAAGAATGTTTTTGTTGAAAACTGACATTGAAAAAAAAATCAGCTGTTTCATTTTTGTTTCCTTAAAATTTCTAGAATAGGCTGCACTTGCCTTTTTTGGACCCTGTACAAGAAAATTGGCAGTTAATAATTTATTTTAAATGTATTTGTGTATTTTTAATATTTATAATTTTATAATTCTTTTAATAGCCCTCCCATAGCCATCCCCATGTTCTCCCCCAAAATACAGGAAATGTTTTGCCACCCTGGAAACACCATCCCTACGTACCCCTTCCCCACATCCCGGAGTCTTGGGTAACCATGGTATTATTATTAATTCTTACGAAGAATTGCAAGTTTTGGTTCCATGATTTTGGATTTCATGCTTTTACCCTGTTTGAGCATGTTTTTTTTTTTCAATGTTTATAAGTTCGGAACAAGCCTAGTTTTGAAGCTTTTAGTAACATCCTAGGTGAAAACATCAAGCTATATGATCTTGCTCTTAGTTGACAATCCTTCAGTAGTGAATTTAGATCTAGAAAAACCTTGCCAGAAAAAAAGAAATTATATTTATGTCCATGGATGACCAAAATAGGTAAGAAATCTTGCAAACTCGAAAGGAGCCTGTCTAGAATGCGAAGAAGCTGATTTGTTTGTATATTAACTAATGCTTGAAAACTTGGTTGGCCAGAATGAATATTTCAGGATAAGAGATATTTAATGCCATTTTTTGTTATTTGATCAAATCTGAACATGTTATATATTGCTTATTTTATATATTTTTTGCTAGCTCTTGAAACATACTTTTTAATGATTCAGCTCTTTCTCTGTGATTGTGCCTTGGATTCCAATTTTATTTTTCTGGAGAGACTTTGAAAGGCCATTCATGGGGTATAGGGGGGTTTGGTAGATCTTCACAAGGCATTTAATTAAATTAAAGGAGTCTTTTATGTTATGATATGAAGGTTTGAGGCCTGTAACAAGTTCACTTGAAGATGCCATGATCATGAGAAAAGAAATATGCCAAAACGGCCCCACAATGTTTTTATCAGTAAAATAAGTGTTTCTACTACTCTCATAAAATCTGTTCAAGGTCAGATGAAAGGAGACGGAGAGTCAAACTTTGAAATCTCAATTTATGCGTGGTTATCAATTTCCGACATTCAATAGCTTTCCTGAGATAGTGGTTATTTTTTTACCAGGACTCATGAGTCCCATTTGATCTGATGAGTAAACTGAAAACAAATATTGACAAAGGTATCATCAAATACACATTTGTCTTTGCTATTTAGTGTTTCTAGTATCTAAGATCCTCATGCATTGAGTTTACCAGGTGATCCTATAACATAAAAACTAATAAGCCTGCCTACTGTTCCTCTTAGACTACCAGCTTTTCAAGAATAAGAGCACAAGAGCAATCTTGAGTCAACCACAGGGGAGAAAATGGAGGTTGAATAATAAAGGAAGAAACAGCGGTAGTAGAATTGAAGTGAATTCAGTTAAAGAGACAAGCAAATGTTCAATCGGAATTTCCCTCCTGATTCCATGATTGAGCAATAAGCAGATACGAACTCCAAGAAAGTAGAAAATAAGGGTCAACTGTAGCTTGTAAAAAAGAAATAAATTTAAGGACATGAATCTTGTTGTAAATGTTGTTAGTCTGGTAGGAATATGAAGTAATCATGTGATTATTTGTTTGCTTTCGGCTTCAGTGTACTGATTATATTGTCAGGCACACTTTACTTGGCTAGTTTAGAAAGCAGTAACTACGTTCATTGCAAGCTGATTTATGTCTTGTAAGTAGTTGCTGAAGTTGGTATTTTTTTTAACCAAAAACAAGCAAACACAGGAAAGCCCTGTGTAGCTAAAGCAGCTTCACAAGGGATCCATATTTTCTGGGATTTAGTCTTTGTATTTTTATTTCAGATGTTGCATCATTATGCAAAATCTTGGTTACCTGGACGCTCAATTGTTGCAGACTGCATGAAGTTGCGGAATGACATTGATCACAGTGGAGAGATATTACTATTAAAGAGATATTGCCCAGTAAGTATATGTGTTCTGCCTTATATATTTCAGGTTACTGTTCCAGTAAAAAGATAATTATTAATTTTTATGTGCTCAGATATATGTTTGACCTGTGATTTAATTTTGGTTTGACAGTGGAAAGAGCATATTTTTGAGCTTGAGCAGGAACTTAACGTGGATCCGTTAATTAAGTATGTCTTATATCAGGTATTGTACCATGATCCCATCTTGTTGTCCCCCTTCTTTTGTTTCTGGAAGTGCCTGATTGACTTGATAACAAAATGCAAATAATCAAAACAGAAAAATTTATATCTGATTTCTTGTACGTTCTTGCAAAAAGGACTATATCTTCTTTATGTCAAGTAATTGAAGACATTTATGGGCAATCGGATTATTAGTTTTTGTGTGATTTTACACTGTTTTAAGTCATCTAAAGATGACCTCCTTGAATGGTCATTACGCTAATGACATTTTTCCTCTTGTATTTTAAGTAATAATCATGATGCCTAGGGACCCACTTAACACACAACCACCTTTAAGCCTTTGTTAGTAGGGAGAAGGAAGGGTGAATGTAATCCACCACTTTGGGCTTCTCACCCAGGTGAGATGCCCAAAGGGGTGGCTTTCATTCACTGTCATGAGAAGCCGAAAGTAGTAGATTACATTCATCATTCCTTCTCCCTACTAACAAAGGCTTAAAGGTGATTGTGTGCTAAGTGGGTCCCCTCACATCATCATTATTACCAAAAATACACGAGAAACAATGTCATTAGGGTAATGACTACTCAAAGAAGTAATCTTCAAATGACTTAAAAGCTGAAACATATAGGCTAAAATTCCACAAAATTTAATAATCTATATCTTCTTTATTTAGAATTTTATTTTCTGTGTGCTTTTTCACTTCATGGAGTATATTAATACTCAAGTTATCATTTCGATGAGTATGACTATTTTCCTGTAGTAGTCATTTCTCATGACCTTTTAACTCATGTACACTGGTAATACTAATAATTTTTTAGTTATTTTCACTTCAAGGAGTATTGTAACACTCAAGTTATCATTTCGATGATTATTTTGTAATGTCCCCAATTCCGAGCAGTTGGCCTAACGGCCCTATTTTGGTCTTAGCCCTGGTCATTCCCAAGGGACTAACGACTTTGGAGGTTATTGGGGATGGTTGTCTGATTTCCTACTAGGTTTTTGTTATATTTTGGTCGTTGGGATCACTTAAGTGGACACTTCTGGCATTTAATGTTATGTTTCTTCGTTGGGGCCACTTAAAGTACCTTTTTGGTGACTTGAGGGATATGTATTACATTTAATGTTATATTTCTTTGTTGGGGCGCCTTTTTGGGCCAAGGCGCCTAGGAGGAAAAAGTAACATTAAAATATTTATTAATAAGGCCCTCTTTTTGGGAAAGGTGCGCCTTGAGTGATTTAGGGTTTCTTTGGCATGAAAAGGTTATAAAAGGAGGTGAGGGGTGAAAGGATAGTCATTCATACATACACTTATATTTTCTTTTCATGGTGCAACTGCTGTTTGCAACTTTTAGCTTGTGGAGTAAGATCCCACAGGAACCCTAGCTTCGGTGGTGGAAGATCCAACCCTAGCTAGCAGGGCATTCTTCGGTAGTGAAAGATCTACCCTAGCTTGTCATTTGGAGCAGATTTCAGGGCTGATTTTACAGAGATATTTTCAGCATTTGCAGAATTAGGGTTTGAGGATTTTTGGGAGTTTGGTGGAGATTTTTCAGCTGGTTTTCGGATCAGACCTACAGCAGCCATAGAAGAAGGATTCGGCATCATCCACAGAGGTTTTGACAAGGGTTTTGGCTGTTTTCCAAGGGGGGCGACTTGTTTGGGAATTTGCAGCCCTAATTTCTAGGGTTTCCAGCAGTCCTTTTTCAGATCTGAAGGTTGGAGGGTTATCTACTATTTTTATATATATTATTTCCAAAGTTTCATCTTCATTGCATTTGTATTTGAAAAGATATTAATTTTTGAAGTTTTCCGGCTATTTTAGGTTCGCTGTAAATTTCTGGCAGCGTTCTGTTATCTGAAAAATCCCAAAAATATTTTCCTTGTGTTCTACATATTATTATCTTGTTCCAGTTAAAATTTCAAGTATTTTGGACGGGTATTTTAAGAGTTATTCACATTTTTCTGTTCGCTGCCCTAGCTGTACTTTTCTGTGTAAAATCTGCAAAAATCAGATTTAGTATATTGCTGCAATTTTCTGTGTTGTCATTTTTTGTGGTAAGATCCCAATAAGGGATATTTCATATTTTTCATCAGTAGTCATTTCTTCTATGACCTTTTAACTGATGTACATTGGTAATAATCTTAAGATAAGGGGACCCATAAAGCACACAAGGACCTCTAAGCGATGTTAATATTGGAGAGGAGGATGCTAACTCATCAATCAGGGGACTTGCACTTTAATGTCAGGCTTTTGGATTTGCAAAGCTTTTTTGCATATATGCCTTATATACCTACCTTAGCTTACAGTTTTTCATCAATGTGGGATATTCTATGTCCAACAGTTTTTTTTAAGTAGTTGGAGATTCCATAATGTAACATTAAGATAGTTTATTTTTGTGGCATTTCTCAGCATGAGTAGTTAAATTTTTAATACTGATGTCATCACTTTGATAACTATTTTCCTTGGGTAGTCATTTCTTCTATGGTCTTGTTTCCGGAAAGGTGACACGATCCTTTGGATCTCACTTCACACCCATCTGTCACAGACACTGTGGCATTGCTAACTGAAAAATATTGGGGCAAGGATTGTCCTCCTTCGAGGGATTCACATTTTGCACACAATGTTAAAGTTGATGCTGCTCTTTATATGGCTAAAGATGAATACAAAATTCATTACAAACATTTATGGACTTAAGTACAGTTTCTCACAGTTCATCAAATGGTCAATTTTTCCATTCTTTTGTAGGTCCTAGCTTAATCATGAAAAGAATCATGGTAGTTGCACGCTTGTATGGATCTTGTTTGATCCTTTTAGTTCTAGGTGCTTGTTTATTACTGTTATAGTTTGTACAGGATTCTTCAAATCTATATTTTCTTTTATAATAATAAAGTACCATCCCCTTTCTATTTATTGTGTCATTGTTATCTTTCTTCTTCCTTCTCCTATGGATTGCATGTCAACGTGGGTGGTGCTTTTTCTTTCCTTCTGTAGGCTATCATAGCATCGAAATTTGGCTCCTCCATCAATGCCAAATTTGGCTGTATGATATATTTTCATTCATATTGTAATATATTTTCTAAGAATTGCGGAATTTTTATTCTAAAATGATCACAAGACTGAGGTTCATTTGATGAAAACACTTGCTGGTTCAGATCATACTTACGGGGAATGGAATCCGGATTCATGCAAGAGGGAGGAAAGGTTTCGGAATTCCGGTTTTCTGAGAAGATTTGGAATATATGTTTTGTGCATATAAGTAGATAAAATATGCTAAAAATATAGCTATATATAAATATACAAATAATTCAGGATTTTAGTATTTATATAAATTTTGGGTTGCCCATGATAAAGGGCTTGGGGGAAGAACTGGAAATCCTCTGGTTTTGTAAAGCTCAACTTCAATAGGGCTGTGAAGGGTATCCCAGGTCTTCCTGGGGGAGGTGGTGTATTCAGACTTAGTGAAGGAGCACCTTTGTGTGCTTATGCTTTCCATGGCAATAAGAAAACCAATAACTTGGTGGAGGCAATGTCACCATATTGAGGAATGAGAATGGCTAGAGAAAAGGGTTGGAAGGATCAAAAAATTGAAGTGGGACTCAAAAACATTAATAGAAGCTATGAAGAAACAGCACTTGGGCCTGGAAAATCCTTTATTTATATATAATACAGGAGGCAGTGATTTTAGCAAGGGACCTAAGAGATAAGTCCTATAATGATATTTGCCGAGGAGGAAATAGAGTCACTGACTTGGCAGCAAATTGAGGGGTGGATGTATCCAGTGTTGATGCTATTACAGAGAAGACCCTCTATCCTCCATTCAGAGATGATCTACGCATGCTCATAGTTAAGGAAGTTTAAAAACTATTAGAGCTTACATAAAAGAAGAGCAAAAAGTGCGAACAAGGTAATAAAATAAACAGAGATGGTAATGATGACAAGAGTGGGGGAGGCTATAAGCCTCCAAATTTGACCGAGTATGGATCCCTTTAATTCATAATTTCACGTTAACACTACACGGTAGCACTTTATTTGCTAGGCACTGAGCTTCTGTCTGTAAGGATGGAAGTGCCGAAGATCCTGTGACTGTTGGAAGACAAAGATGTGATATTCTAGTCTTTGATCTTTTTTTGAAGCACTGAACTTCTACTCATGAGTTCTTGTGTCAAAGACTCAGTGACTCTGTTGGAAGACTAAGTTTTGATAAATCAAATGAATTTTCTGCTGGAATATATGTCAAATGAAAATCTTGTTTGAAACTTCATAAGTTTTTTTTCCTCTGCTCTGGGTCTGCAGTGTGTCCTTGCAATGGCTTTAGTGGCCCTGCATTTTATTACTCTCTGAGACAACTTATCATGCATTTTTCTTTTCCGTGTGTAGTCAACATAAACTGAGGAAAACCAAGGTGCATCTGCATGATAATTGGATGGGATATAGACAGGATTCTATGCAGTTTCAAGCCGCCCTGGAGGCCCTACATGCTTTTCTGGGTATTAATACATTGGTTGTATGATGCGAATGATGACGAGCATTCTCTGGTCAACATAAACTGAGGAAAACTAAGGTGCAACTGAATTATTATTGGACGGGATATAGACAGGGTTCTATGCGGTTTCAAACTGCCCTGGAGGCCCTTCATACTTGTCTGGGATTAAACTGCCCTGGTATGATTTGAATGATGATGAGCATTCTCTGGCATTGATATTCATGTCAGTGCTGTCTGACAGTTCGTCAGATAATGAGTACATTTAATTGTTGTAGAGGATTATAATTAGCAGTAGTTTAGTTTCTTCTATTTACAGTAGTATGCACTTAGGTAAACAGGATGGGAAGGCCTTCTTGTTGATTCAGCTTCTATTTTGGGCTGTGAGGAAATTAGATGCGAGAGCAGTTTAGAGTAAAAATAAAATCTAAAATGATTTCTTTCCAATTCTTGAAGACTAATGAATTCTGATTTTCGTTTGGTGTTTTCCGTTTGGTTATTCCCTTGGTAGATAGGGGTTTCCGTAGGGCTCTAGCTGAGTAAATAGCCATCCCTGTTATTGTTCAGTCTGTGGTCTGATATTCCCAGGTATCCTTAGCAAAAAAATGTTGGGTTACCCATAAAAAAGTGGTTTTCATTGTGAAAACATGGCCTTCCTAAGAAGAATGTGGGTGATCCCATAATGTTGGGTTACCCATAAAAAGGTGGTTTTCTTTAGGAAACGATGGCAATCCTACGAAAAATGTGGGCAATCACATAAATAAAGTTGGATGGAGGTGCAAAATCTACTTATAATAGATAAATGGAGCTGTTAAATATATGCACTTTTGGTGTACTTCCAAGCATGGTCATGAGGTCCGAATCTCGGGGATAAAAAATTTGAACAATAGATATAAGGTAAAGTGAAAAGGCTCCCTTCTTTCTTTAAAGGGGGTCCCATATGCCAATTTTGTGCCAACACTCAGTTGGGTAGGGCAAATCCTTTTTGCTAAGTATGCATAGGTGACAAAATCGGGATTTTACCAACCGTAGGCGGGGATGTTTATTTTCTAGTGCTTGACCCATGTTCTCGTTTGAAGTGGAAAATTCCCTAGGTTGTCTGGATCGCCTTAGGGTCAAATTCGATTATTGTGGTAGCACACATTAGGGATGGAAAAGTGTGGTGTGAGTGCAAGAAGCCTCCAACAACCAAGCTTCAAGTTATGTTAATAAGCGCATTGCAAGCATTTAAGCTCCAAGCATCACCAACTCAAAAATAAAAAAATCTAGCAAGTGATCTAAGAAATCACCTTGACTTATATATATTGTATATGGGCATAATAACAACCTTACATCATAGTTCATAAATATTCCACCTATAATAGCTGAAATATAATAATGAATTTATGAAACAATTAAGATAAATTCAAATGGAAATTAATTATCACAAAACAAGTAATGAAAATTGTGATTTAAGCATTGAGCATAATTATACAAATTAAAGATTTAACAATCTAAATGAATATAATAAATTTAACTATGTCAAATATATTAATTTACATAGAAACGAAGGATAGGAAGTTGTAATGTCCCCAATTCCGAGAAGATGGCCTAGGAGGCTTTTCATTTGCCTTAGACTTGGTCATACCCGAGGGGCTAACGACGTTGGAGGTTATTGGGTATGGATGTCTGATTACCACCTTGCTTTATGTTATATTTTGTCGTTGACATTAAGTTGGGTGACTTGGTGGTAATAATTGTTATATTTTGTTGTTGGGTGACTATATGGCACTTTATTATTCTATTTCTTCGTTGGGAGTCACCTAAGTTACTTTTGGCACATGGGGGGGAAAAGTAACTTAAATCATATTATATTTATGTGGTTTTCCCAAGGGGGGTTGATTGGGTTCTTTTTTTGGGCCTCTTGTTGCATGGTGAAGTTATTCATTCATTCATACACTCACCTATTTTGATATTGGAACAACTATTGTCTGCACTTTCTTTGTTTGTGGAGTAAGATCCCACAAGAACCCTAGCTTTGGTGGTGAAAGATCCACACCTAGCTAGTAGAGCACTCTTCAGTGTTTAAGGAGAGTTATTCATTCATTCATACACTCACCTATTTTGATATTGGAACAACTATTGTCTGCACTTTCTTTGCTTGTGGAGTAAGATCCCACAAGAACTCTAGCTTTGGTGGTGAAAGATCCACACCTAGCTAGTAGAGCACTCTTCAGTGGTGAAAGATCCTCCCTAGTTTACTATTTTGGAGCTTTATTCAGATTTTTGGATCAGATATGGAGAGTAATCAAAAATTCAGTTTCAGAGTAAGAGGAAAACCCTTCTTCATCAAGGGTTTCAGTTCAGATTTGGAACAACTATTTTCTAGGGTTTTATCTACTTAGTTCCTGATTTGCAGCAGTGTTTTTTAGGGTTTCCAGGTGTACATTTTCAGATCTGGAGGTTGGGATCATTTATATATATTTAGTAGATGTTATTTTGAGAAAATCAGGTTTTTATTAGTTGTATTCACATAGTTACGAATTTTTGAAGTTTTTCAGCAGTTTGGGGCTTTCTGAAAATTACTGGCAGTTATATATTACTCAGAAAAATCAAAAAATATTTTTCTAGTCTTTGTTTTCACCTTAGCATGCTCTCTATAAAATTTTGTGTAATTTGGGCAAGTATTTTGCAAGATATTTATAAATTTCAGTTCGCTGCCCTAGTTGGTTCATAATTTTTATTAAATTTTGTCAAATTTTGAGATTATTCGAGGGATATTTCAGTGGTATTAGAGTCGACTTTCGTCCAGCTTGTTGGGTAGCGAAAAGAAAGTCAAAATATGGCAGATCAGAAAGATCTCAATGTGGGTTTTATGAAGAAAATGTTCATCAACATGGTGAAACAACAATAGACAACCAATTTCTACTTGAGCCAACTCACACAGAACATGAATCAAATCAGATCTGGAAATAATTCGGAAAAAGGTGAGAACAGTAATAAAGGGCAGCCAATAGAGGTGATTGACGAGGATTCTTGTCGGAAGAAGTACCAATCTTTGAGTAAGGGTTTCAGAGATAATATGCCATTTCCAGATTATTGCGTGATGAAGATTGGTAGCAAGCCCAAGTGAGATCATCACATGCCGGTACCTGAATTACAAAAGAACTCATTTGAACAACCAATAACAGCTCCACATGAGGTAATTTCAGATGGAGTTGATGGAGATAATGCTGATCCAAAGATGATTGAAGACCAAGTGAAAGAAGGAGAAGTGGTTATCACAGGTACCACACTTGCACGGGATATGGATTATGTGGTAAGAGATACATCTTCTTTTCTATTGTAGTAGTTTTATCATGATGGTCTCCAGTCTGTTGTGGATAAGAATGCTAAGGATTTGGTACATCAAAGTCAAGTCACCATGAAGACAAATTGTGATGATCTTCTTTATGAGGAAATACAAGAGAAGCAAAGATGTAAGACCTTGCATGATACAAGGGTTTATGAGCATTATAAGGTATGGGATTTTGGTAATATGTTGCAATCATCCAAAACTATCAATTCTGATTTTGAAAACTTTGTGATTGATTTCATCAGGAAAATAAGGAATTCAAATCGTGTCTTTTGAGATTACAAGTGTTGGCAAGTAGGGTTTCTTCATTGGAGACTCCGGTGCAAGAAGGGAGAGAACCTCTCACGTCATAAAGAGAGGAGAAAAAGCTTTGTTAATAGAACCGATGACTGATTTTTATATCAGCTACATGATGAAACCCTTGGAAGGGTTAGTGGGGGACATTTGGTCCTCAATGTGTTCAAGGAATCAAGGTGCAATCTGTTGTTAAAAAAGAGGAGTTGAATTCAAGGGGCATTCATGACTTTAACATCCTAAGGTATGAGAATGGTGACCATTTTCCTAGTTTGTTGAGTTCTTCTATGTTGTTGCCATGTTTTTATCATTTGGGACAACACGTACATGCTTGGATGATTGAGGAAGACTATTTCATAATCACGTCTCAAGGTATGTTAGATGCGATAAACACATCATCCATTCACATAGCTGTTGATTAAGCTAATGAGCATATGTTGCCAAAGAAAATAATGCAGCAGTCCATGATATTGAAAGGACATGAGATATGTGGTATATTTATTGTGGTTGAATTTGCTAGAGGTAAGGCTGTTGTTGGGATGCAATGGTTGCATGATGTTAAGGAAGAAGATGATGCATGTGTTGAAAAATCGAAGGAGAATGAAAATGTTGATCTTATATCAGAAATTTTGAGTTGCAAAGGTATGATGAACAACCCCAATTATGCTATTTCAGATGTGTTGTCTTCTCTCACGATGGGAATCAATGGGTACAATAAAAGGTATGAAGTTCCTTATGATAAAGTTTATGGATGTATGAGTTCTAATGTTGATTTCCCTTTCTCTTGCATTTACGATGAAATGAAAATATGGGGAGAGAGAATAAAGTGTGATAAGGGAGCAGCCATATATATTTCCAACATAGAAGAAATCAGTGACCTATGTCCATGGAAAGAAATGTCTTGCACAAAGAAGGTAACATATTTCTTTATTTTCTTTAAGAGGTTTGAAGTACTTGAATGTTTTTGTACAATTGGGTTACTTGAAGTGGGGACCATTCATTGGATATATTTCCAACATAGAAGAAATCAGTGACCTATGTCCATGGAAAGAAGTGCCTTGCACAAAGAAGGTAACTTATTTCTTTATTTTCTTTAAGAGGTTTGAGGTACTTGAATGTTTTTGTACAATTGGGTTATTTGAAGTGGGTACCATTCATTGGATACATTGGCTGCCATCTTTTGGGAAAATTGTTTTCATTCACCATGTTGACAAACTGAAATTCAGTGGTAAAAATTAAAAAATCAGAATTCAAGGCGAGAGGGAATGGGTGAAATCTGAAGCGGACTTTGAGGTACCATATTGTGGGATGCCCTTTCACATAACAACTGATTGGAAAAAAGTTATTACTGTTGTAGATATCAAAAATCAGTTTGCTAATTATGATGTGAAAGGATTGAATTGGGTTGCACATGCAAGGAAAATAGTCACTAGGCATCTTGGGAGTAGAGAAAAAGATTACAGCAACATACATAGCAACAAAAATAAACCTTGGGGATGCCACCTTTGGGGAAGAATTTGTGACATGATAATTAGACAGGATACGAGGATCAATTTGCTTCCTTTCCCTGTAAGAGTTGGGAGTATCCTTAGGAGCAGGCTTGCTCAGTCCACTTTGTCGGGAGAGACAAGTGGGATATTTGATGACTCCTATTTTGATGAATTGTTTGTTGCAGACACAGAGCACACCATGATGACTTATGTAGAGAGCAAGTCGGATGATGTTGAGTCAGGGAGTGAGTTAGGTATGATGGAGACTTTGACTCCAGATGAGAGGGTGAGTGGAGTCATAGATGTGGGTGTGACCAGTAATGTTGCACATGAGACAATTACAAAGATTGGGGTTACAGGTTGAGATCACCCGATTTTATCATTATGTTGGTAATAAAAGGTTTCAGTAGATTAGAGATCTCATTTGCTTGTTGAGTACTCCAAGAACTAACACACTTGTGATATTCTAAATGGTCATATATAGGATGACAACTACAGATTGGAGGATGAGATGATCTTCTATCAGGGTAGATTGTACCATGTGTCAGATTCATGGTTGAGGATGGAGATTCTGCAACATGTGCATTGTTCTTCCGTGACTGGACACTTGAGCTTCGATGAGACCTACAGGCTCATATGGGAGACGTTCAGATGTCTTGGGTTAAGGGAGGATATCCTCAACTTTATATAGGGATGTACGGTTTGTCGTTATGACATATCAGAGCTTACAGGTTCATCATTTTTGAGCCGACATGGGATAACACTCCTATGTATTTTACTACTCTTATGCCCGATGAGCACTTCACCCATGTGCTAGTCAGTAGAGGGACGAAGTTGACTCAGTTACTTGGTTATTCAGTAGGTTCACATTCAACACAAGAGGTTGACTATGTTGAGTTGATATTGTCGATTGATTGTTTATTGGAGGCTTGGGACTTTTCCCCCACATGACACATTATGAGGATCCTTTCTCTCACACGAGTGTGGGTCATGTGAGAGAGTTGGCACGCTTAGTGCTTATACAGGATATTTCACAGGTTGATACATGGGATGTTATAGGATTCAGAGTGGACTTTTGTACCCGTGGGTTGACTGGAGAGGCAATGATTGTGAGTGATCACATGATGACAGCTTCGCATTGGCATGGATTGGACAAATTGGCAGTCTCGGCGTGGGTACCAGTGGAGAGTCGGTTTGGGCATCATTCTACTTCAGGGGCAAGATTGTTCTCTATATGACATGGAGGTCATGATAACTACATGGGTTGTCTTAGTGACTTCGGATCACACCGATCATTAGTTGACTGCAGGGTGAGGTGGAGAAACTTTGTTGTATTCAGTTTCTACAACATGACAGGATAATGCTTGTGGTCAAGCATTTCTCGGTAGGGGAGGACTGTAATGTTTCCAATTCCGAGTAGATGGCCTAGGAGGCTTTTCATTTGTCTTAGCCTTGGTCATACCCAAGGGGCTAACGACGTTGGAGGCTATTGGGTATGGATGTCTGATTACCACCTTGCTTTATGTTATATTTTGTCGTTGACATTAAGTTGGGTGACTTTATTATTCTATTTCTTCGTTGGGGGTTACCTAAGTTACTTTTGGCGCATGGGGGGAAAAGTAACTTAAATCATATTATATTTATGTGGTTTTCCCAAGGGGGTCGATTGGGGTCTTTTTTTGGGCCTCTTGTTGCATGGTGAAGTTAGAAAAGGAGTGCTTGAGGAGAGTTATTCATTCATTCATACACTCACCTATTTTGATATTGGGGCAACTGTTGTTTGCGCTTTCTTTGCTTGTGGAGTAAGATCCCACAGGAACCCTAGCTTCAGTGGCGAAAGATCCACACGTAGCTAGTAGAGCACTCTTCGGTGGTGAAAGATCCTCCCTAGTTTGCTATTTTGGAGCTTTATTCAGATTTTTGGATTAGATATGGAGAGTAATCAGAAATTCAGTTTCAGAGTAAGAGGACAACCCTTCTTCATCAAGGGGTTTGGTTCAAATTTGGAACAACCATTTTCTAGGGTTTTATCTATACTTAGTTCCTGATTTGTAACAATTTTTCTAGGGTTTCCAGGTGTCCATTTTCAGATCTGGAGGTTGGGATCATTTCTATATATTTAGTAGATGTTATTTCCAAAAAATCAGATTTTAATCAGTTGTATTCACATAACTATGAATTTTTGAAGTTTTTAAGAAGTTTAGGGCTTTCTGAAAATTACTGGCAGTTATATATTACTCAAAAAAATCAAAACATATTTTTCTAGTCTTTGTTTTCACTGTAGCAAGCTCTCTATAAAATTTTGTGTGACTTGGGCAAGTATTTTGCAAGATATTTATAAATTTCAGTTCACTGCCCTAGTTGGTTCATTTACAGAAATTTCAGAATTTCATTTGCTGCAAATTTTTATTAAATTTTGTCAAATTTTAAGATTATCCCACAAGGGATATTTCAGAAGTCTCACGGAAAAGAAATAATATGAAATCTAATTTTATTTGTTTGGTGCGTTGTTAAGGAGAGCAAAAAGTATAGGGTGAACATTGGAAGGCATCTTTAAAAGAGAGGTAGGAGAAAGCCTAATGCACAAGAGAGAATTTGATGGAGGTAGAACTATGCCACCATCAACCTAAATGAAAGAGAACAAAAATTGTGGACAACTTTGGGAGAGGTGCTTGTGAATGAAGATGAACATCACACCCTGTAAAAACTCGCTTCAAATGCCAAACTCAAGATTATTGTGATGTAGAGAAGGGTATAAGTGTTGGTATAGGATAACGAGATACTTGAAGGTTGTTGGCTACAATGCCATTAACTGTGAAACGAGGACAGGACTAAACTAAAAATAACACCTGGGTTATATCCTTAGATACTCGGAAATGCCATATAAGCCCTGACCCATATACGAACTTACTTGGTATAGGTACGGATCCTAGCATGAGGCATGTACATCTTCGAAACATGGCATGGTCCTAGGTACAACCTTATTGTACCCTCACCCTCTTTATCACTTTTTCTAACAAATTTGTTGATGTGATCAATGATCACGAATAGTTTGTGTAATTGATCATAACATTTATTCCTAAATTCTATTTAGTATTTCTTTTAGTTATAGTTTTGTGTGTATTTTTTATTTTTTCTAGAGTTTAAAATTTTAAACTAGTTATGGGTTTGCTATTTTTTAAAATTTTAAATGTCTAAACTCTGTGTATGCTCTCACATTGCACCTTTTATGGTGAACATGGTGATCAAAAGTAGAGAATGATGCGCAAGGTTTAGTTATGTTTTGTTTTTAGAGTATATTTTGTCGTTTCGAAAAAAATCAAAATCCAAACTTTGTGTATGCTCTCACCTCGCACCATTCTGGCAAACTTGGTGATCAAAAGTAGAAAATAATGCCTAGGATTTAATTATGTTTGTTGGTTTTCGGAGTTTATTTAGTTGTTTAAATAAAATTGAGCTCTATGTATGGTCTAACTTTGCATCTTTATGGCGAACTTAGTGATCAGAAACATAAAAGGATGCAGTGTTTGTTTAGTTTTCTTTGCTATTTTAAATTTTTTATCTTTCTCATTGTAGGTTTGAGATGAAAAAATACAAACGACATCAAATTCAGCTTGAGGTGGAGGGAAATGGGGGTAAGGGGAAGCAAGCCGGGAGGGAGGCACACAAAGAAACATTTTGGGCCCCATGAATGTAAAACTTTATCCTTTATGGAGACATGTAGAAGTGTTGGAAATTATTGTTGGTGGTAGCATTCGATCTTGGGTATGCAATCATTGCAACATGTCATTTGAGTCCTCATATACCCAACTGGAAGCCCATTTAATCGGGTAATTGGAAAAGGGATTAGAAAGTGTGACAAAGTTGAAAGGCACAAATGTTGGCATAATCAAAAGAGCAAGAGGAAGCTAAGTTGCAATCTAAATGAGCTTGCTCCACAATAGTTTCTTTGCAAAGGAGGGGTTTAAAAAAACTACCCACACACTCAAATTATCCTTTCATTCAAAGTCAAACTAAAACTTTTTCAGTGCCACTTGAAACTCCCTTGGATGAAGAGGCCATCTCATGATAGAGGACACCTGGAACAAGCATTCAATATGGAGAAGAGGGACATTGGTGATGAATTGGTGGCTTGATGCATTTATGCATGTGGGTTTCCCTTCAATACACTGAGGTCACCATATTGGCAACAAATGGTGAAAGACATTAATGAGGTGCCACAAGGGTATAAAGGCTCTAGTTATGAGAAGGTTTGCACATCCCTCTTGGTGAAATAAGTGGAGCATATACAAACTTCTTTGCGGCCAATCAAAGATTCTTGGAAGGATTCAAGAGTGTCTATTATTTCAAATAGATGGAAAGATGTACGAAACATAACCCTGATCAACATTGTTGCAGTAAGTTCTATAGGAGCAATGTTCTTAAAGGTTGTTGATTGTGAGAGTGAAGTGAAAGATGCATAGTTCATTGGTAACATTTTAATTGAGGTTGTTGAGTTGGTGGGCTCCCAAAATGTTGTCCAAGTCATCATGGACAATGCAAAAAATTGCAAGGCAACAAGGTTGATTGCAAGGTGAAGATTGTTGGGGAAACCCCCATAATTTGGAAGAGTATAAGCTCAATTGGAGTCAAATCAACATGACATTCATTAACCAAGTTACACTTAATTAAATTGATAAACTCCTATAATTAAGGCTCGTAATAACAACTTCTAACTACTAACATCCCCACAAATCTCTCTAACATTAATTTAGGAAGGTTGCTCTAACAACCTATATTCTCTCTACCTTATTATTTCTTTCTTACAAACTCTATGCGAGTTGTATTAACAAACTCACAACATTATTCTACTCACACACTTAAATACTAAAGTACCCTTATATAACCACATAATATATAACTTACCCTACAACAATATCAATGTGATCACTAACTTATATTTCCTAACATTCCCCCCCTAGTGCAAATGCGGGAGAAAACATCACACTCTGGAGTTGTACATTTCTGTTGTCACCTCTGTCTTCTATTTGTCCTCCAAGAGTCATTTAATTTGCAGGTTTGATGTTTGTGGCCCAAGAAGTTTTAGCATTGTGGATCATCTCGCCCCTCACAATGTGAAAATTTTGGATGTTAGTTTCAACCGATAATGCATTTGATTACAAATTTGTCAAAAAAATTATTCTCCCCCTTTGCTTTTTACAAAAACTTCCGTTTTAGAAAATATATTCTCCCTGTACAAAGGATTTTTCCAATGTAGGAAAAATATTCTCCCTTCTAAAATTTTAACCCCATTTTTAATATTCCACCCTTGAAAAAAACCCCCCTTAAAATTTCACCATTTAAAATTTTTAAACCCCTATTTAAAAGATTTATTTACAAAAACATTGCTTTTGGAGGTTGAACCTTTAACCACTTCAAGTCGAATGCCTTTACTAAAATGTCCACCACCAATTGCACTATTAAAATTTTCAAATTCTTATATGAGAAAGTTTAGTTTTGTTGCCTTACTTGATCCGCATGAGGAAAAATGTCAACTCGCTTACCTAGCTATTGAATTAGGGTTCACTTTGAGTCTTTGAGAAATGTTGAAGCCATGAGTTTTGTTTTCATGCACCGTTGAGTTGAGGGTGGAATTGATTAATGTAGAGGATGTCATGTTGGAGATCTTGCCCATCGTTTGATTGCTAAGAGAAGCTTGCCACATTCGAATTGAGATGCCAAGGGACTTGCTATTAAAAATGGTTTATTCGAGTCGTAAAGTGCTGAGGACAACAAGGTCTCCATCGAACATGGTAGCAAGGAAAGCTTTGAGGAGCTGTTATGCCCCTTTTTGGAAGCTGATTTATGAAGACCTTAACCCATTCTTTTCCCCGTGTGTCTAAGGAAGAAAGCAAGGGGAAGATCTGGATTATATTTTTATTGTTGTTTAGGTAGTTATTTCATTTATTATCATGTATCCTATTGGGAAGCCTAGTGCTCCAATAGAGGAACTTAAGTGGTTAGGAAATAAAGCTATTATGAGCATGTAGGCTCCAAACACCATTTGAATATTTAAAAGTACTTACCTTAAGGGGTTGGCCATCATTTTTATATTGTAAAGCACTCCTTGTGGCTATTTAAGGAGGTCGCATGGGCATTATTAGATTATGCTTTTGGTGATTATTCATATTTTTGGTGAAAGTTGGCTAGTGTAGCCCTTTTACTATCTCTTTCAAGTACGAAACTCCTTGAATTGAGGACTTTGTCGAAGGACGAAAACCCTTGGTTGAGGACTTGTGGAGGACTAAAACCCTTCATGAGGTTTTATGTATGCAAGCTGATTTGAAAGGCAAATAAAGTATCATTTTCTTGCATGTTTGGTCTCTTTAGTTCAATAATCTAATTATTTGGATTGGAGCCACCTACTTGGAGGTTAATAATTGGTATGTGTGATGTTCATTTGACAAATTTAAAACTACTATCTTGCTCTCCATATTTTATAAGGTCAGGATCTTGAGTTTGGTGAATTTTGGTGGTGTTCTGCTATTTTTCTAAGCTTGATGATGTTCGCTGGTCAAGGGTTCCGTAATTAATTATTTTCACACTCAATTCTGATTTTAACAGCTGATTGTGTTTGCTAAGGGTTTTCTACTAATTTTGGCATAAGATTTGAAGAACTTTAGCAAGGTTTGACCCACCTCTAAGGGTTTTAACTCTAGGGAAGTCGCTGCCCTAGGAAGGGTTTGAATTGCAGATTTGCAGGATTATAACAGCAGTTCCATAATCTGATTTGGGAGCTTTTGATCATTTCCCGAGTCCCCCTAAAAAGGGACATTACAAGAGTCTAGATCTAAGTGCGGAACAATTTGTTCTCGCTCACCATGCAGGAAAATAGAATGTCGAATCCAGATCCGTCGAGTTGGAAACTTGCTTGTCATTGCATCTTGTCGACAGGTGAGATGCAAATTGCCAAACAAGGGTTATTCGGAGGTACTTGGGCCAAGTTAAGGAGTTGAGATGAGAGTTTAGAAGGTTGAATTGGAGCTGACTGCAAACGGGATTCTGGAGGCTTGATGACAAGTATATGCCTATGCCAATGCTATCCACGCCAATGTGGAGGCCACCGAGTCAAATGCCAAGCTAAAGTAGCAAGGCCAAGTCGTGTCCACAAAGCTTAATGCAAATGCTTTTGAGCCGATCCACACAAAACCAAACTTGATGTCTAACAATGCATGGCTGTCTAAGTGCATAATAGATCTAAGTGCTCTCAAAATTGGATACAAAACTGATGCATGCAAATGCTGAGACATTGCAAAGCTGTAAACAAGAATGAAAGTTTTTCCAAAAAACAATTAAATCTTTGATATGTAATGAATAATGCAAAATGCCCTAAAAAACTGACTGTTAATGCCAAATCATAGACAAAGTGTCATAAACGTCTCAACAAGGCTTCAACAAATTGAAATGCCAAGGAGGAATACAACGTGTATTACCAATAACTGATCCCTGAAAATACTAATCAAACTCTCAACAATATCAAACCCTTCAAAAATTGCCAGAAAAAAGTATAGCTTAATTTGTTTTTCATATGTATGCACTCAGATGCAGATCGTAGCTCCCTAGATTATCAAGTGTTCTCCGAGTCATTGAGTCAAAGAAGCAACTCGCCATTCAAATGTCAAAATAGCAAGTTGCATGGGAGCTTTGTAGATCTGCCAAGTCGATGCAGATCATTAATGTCAAACCCTCAAAGCACATATATGAGAATTGCATGTAAAATTTTCAAACCGTACGCAAAGTCCTAGTCTGCCTATATCCAAATCCTAGAGCAACTGAATAGTCAAATCCTTAGCAAATTTATAAACACCTTTATGGCCATGTATGGAAAATATGCAATATATATATTAATATATTTTAAACAAAATTCCTGTAGCTCTTTTCCATTCAAAATCCTTCGATATAAAAATCAAATTAAAATCAATGTAGATATGAAGTAATGGAATTTTTTAGATTCTACAATTTTTGTTTTTAATTTTTTAATTTTTGAAATGAAAACTGTGAACAAAATTGAAGGAAAACCTATGGTTAGAATGAAGTAAGTGAAAATGTGAGGAAATACAGTTGTATAATGGATGTCAGTGGTTTTGCTTTTTGTTTGCACTGCCAGACTGTGGACACAATGCAAGGACAGATGGACAAAGCAATGGCATTCACAAGTGGTCAGCACTACATAGCCATTGTGTCATGTTGTCAAAAAAAATAATAATGGAGGGAAAACAAATGAACAAAAAGGCCTCATAGGAAACCTGCTATGATACCAAATGTTGGGGAAACCCCTATAATTTGGAAGAGCATAAGTTCAATTGGAGTCGAATCAACATGACATTCAATAACCACATTACACTTAAATAGATTGATGAGCTCCTATAATTAAGGCTCATCAATAACGGCTCCTAACTACTAACATCCACACAAATCTCTCTAATACTAGTCTAGGAAGGTTGCTTTAACAACTTATATTCTCTCTACCCTATTATTTCTCTCTTACAAGCATTATGTGAGTTGTATCAACAACTCATAACATTATTATGCTCCACACATTATTATGTTCACACTTCAATACTAAACCTCCCTAAACATATAACCACTTAATACTTTACTAATCCTACAACAATATCAATGTGAGCTCTAACATATATTTCCTAACAAAGATACGAGCACATATTTTGGACGCCTTGTGTAATACACTTCCTCAATTTGATGTTGTAGAAGATTGGGAAAATTTCACGATTAGAGAAAATTTACATGGAAGCAAACAAATTTAAGATGTTTGTCACAAATCATCACGTCTCCAAGCCATTTTTAGGAGATTCTTAAGGTTGGAGCTACTAAAGGTAAGGGAACAATTCATCAGTTTCTAAGTTATATAATCCAAGTTATCTAACTTTCAATAATTTGAATTTATTTTAAATTTGTAATATTAAATTCTTTTAATAGGTTTGTTGAGACCAAATTTGCCTCACATGTTCGTCTTGATAATGATTCACAACATTTGGACAAAATGTGTAGGCAAGCAAATACAGAAAGAGCCTATAAGATAAAATCATTGATCCTTGATGATGATTGGTGGGCCAAGGTTGAGTATTAGCTTAGTTTTACAGAGCCTATTCTTTCTATGATCATATATTTAGCATAGGAGAAATTTATGATAGAATGGCCTCCATGCTTGAAAAAACAAAAGAGACCATACAAAACAAAGAGTGTAATGTCCCCTTTTCTAAAATAAAATAATTAATAATATTTTAAGTTGGACCTAGTCAATTCTCCATTTTAGGGGCAACTTAATATTATTATTAATATAAAGCTTTTTTTCAATACTCATTTCTTTTGTCGGCAAAAAGGATAAAACAATAAAAGTATGGAGTGGGAAAAAAGAGAAGAAAAAGATTCTTATATTTTCATAAAGAGTTCGGTCTTTGAAGTGCATGTTTGAAGATAAAGGAGAAACATATTTCCCAAGGAGGTTGGTCCTCATGGGGATCATGTTTTAGAGATTTGGCACCACATGTGAGCTATATAAGGGGTTCGCTTGGCTTGGAGAAGATTATGCATTTTTGGGATCTTGAGATTTTCTTAGAGTTGGAGCACACTTTACCTCTCTCTCATCTATTGAGGAGGGAAACCCTCATTGGATCCTATTGGGGACGAAAACCCTCAATAGTTACAAGACTTGAGGACAAAGTCTTTCATTTGTTGCATTGGTGGCTTCATTCGAGAGTCACATTTGAGCTTCAGAATTCAACATTTCAGAATGACAAGGGTGTCTATTAGTGTTACAACACAAATTTCAGCTAAGGCACGCCTTTTTGGGGTTGCCACATTTATTTCCAGCTTGATTTACTCATTTGGAGATTTTGGGATCACTTTTTAGTGGGTTTTGATGGTTAGAAAAATCTTATTATAATTTTAATTGATAACTGCGATTTTTATGGTCATTTTGAGCTTTCATTTGCATTTTTTCTCCAAGTATTTATGAAGTTATGGAATTTTGAAGTTTCAGCTCTTTTGAGCATTAATTAATTCCAATAGTCTGCTACTTATGGTTGAAGCAATTATTTTGCATGATTTCATCAAGGGTTTCATGTTGAGGTATTTCTAAACATTTGGATGTGGAGAAGACAAAAATCTGAATTTACCCTGGGTTGCTTAGGGTTTGGTGGGTCTAAAATAGGTCACTGTCCTAATTCTTGAATAAACTTCAGTGTACTATCAATTGGGGTTTGTGGTATTTCCTTGTTTTTCAGTTTCAACCTAGAAAGGGACATTACACAGAGCAAGACCATGAAGAAAATTTCTATAATAAAGTTAAGAGTGTGGTCATGAGGAGGTGGAATAAAAATGACCACCCTATGCATCTCCTTTCCTATGCCTTAAATTCCAAATATTATAGTAATGAAATAGTTGGGTTACTTGGTAGACAACCACCATATGATGACCAAGAAATTGCAAATGGAACTAGGGCAACATTCAAGAGTGTTATCAGAGAATAGCAGATAAATAAAGAAGAAAAAGTATGTGTTTTGAAGGCTTAGTCTATAATGGACGTAGCAGAGATATATTTAGTTATAAGGGTGGTTACATTTAGTAGTGATCAGTTAGAGGCAATTCCAACTGTATAATCGAACCATTTAGTATAAATATTCAACACCTGCTCTTAATGACTAACCGAGAAACAACACCAAGTTTGTCTCGAAACTTTACAAATAAATAAGGACCAAAGGGTTTAGTCATTATATTGGCAGATTATTCCTTAGAAGGATAGAAATGTGTTGGCTAGATTTTCTGCATAGCACAAAACATAGGCAATTATGAGATAAATCTCTCTCATTTACCGGTGAGGCTCCCGTGTCAGATTTGTCAATTAAAGTATGCTAATATCTATATGGTGTTTTACTTTAACTACTCAGTTTATGAACCATAACTGAACAGTTATGCAACAAGTAAGCAACTATTTAAAGAAAGAAAATATTTATAGAAGGAATTATATAAACACAGAGAAGAAATGGGGAAGATGTGCATCCCAATCAATAGATAACAGAGTTGATTGCATGCACATAGAAGAAACTAATAGATATAAACACCGAATTATAAGCAAAGACAGCTCTAGATCCAATCTAAAATAACACAGTTTATTTAAAAGATCTAAGATATAAAAGCTAGAAATACAATACACCATGACACAAAGTTCTCCGAAAATCTGCTCTTGTATATTCCTTTGCTTCAAGTGGCTCTCAAGGGTTTCAGCACAAAGTCTGGAACACAAGGTTGTTGCTTACAAATTCTGATTATTATCCTGAAGGTTCTTCCTCTACTTATAGAATGTAGAGGAGCAATTACAAGTCGGAAGCTTTTGGTTGAACTGACACATGTGGAAGTCGGAAAAGAAACAACTGGCAATCTCCCTCCTGGAATTCCTCTTTGCATGACATGTATGATTTGCAACTGAAAATAAAACCTTCTATTTTGCACGTCTGCCACCTATCTCCAAGTAGTTGACTTCTTCAAGTAATGGCTTTTAAACCAATCACTTAAGTTGTATAATTTAATTAATCGTTCAATTACTTTGTCGGAGGAAAGAAGAAGGAAGAGGAAAGCTGCAGTCTTGTCCTTTTTCATGTCTGCATGCAGCTGATTCTTTTGCCTTTGATTCTCACCAAATTAGATCTAGGAGTAGCTGGATCTGGAAGCAAGCTGGATCTGGAAACAACAAGCTGGAATTGGAAGTGAGCTGGATCTGGAAGCGGCTAAAATTTTGCCTTTGCCTTGTCTTCTCTTTTATCCTTGAAGCTTTTGCAGTTCTTCTCCTGTACATGCATCAGTGCAATGTTTGCTGTAAATAACTCATCATTTTTATTTTTAATTGCATATGAGCAATTAAAAATTCTGGAAAACACTCGAGGTGAATGCAACTTCAATGAAGGCTTCAACTGGAAGATTGGAAGCACATGCACAAGATCCTGGAAGAAATTTTCCACACACTGACTTATACACGAGTTGCATCAAAAACAAGAGAATGAAGCCTTTGTGCCGGAAGTTTTTGCAATTATGAGATTTGGATTTGGATCTGGGCCTATTGACTTCAACAAATCTAGAAGCTACGCATGATTCTGCTGAGCTTTCTCTTTCATCCCGCTTTGCCATGGCTGGAGCAATCTTTGTCTGAACAATTCTTTTTCTTCTTACTCGGTCGGAATTCTTCAAAACTGGTGCAGATCTGGATAATTCTTCAGATTCAGAGGATATATTCAATGTATTGGACATTGATTTAAGCTCCTTTTCTTTTGTAAAGCACCTGTAACGAAGTCCTGCAATTAATTTAGACAAAGACGGCAACCGGAACATGAACAGTGAATTTTAATTATAAAAATCTGCATAATTCAACCCTGCTGCCCCAAAGATTGATGTTTTGTTTGCATGCCAAGTGAGCATGAATTTTTCCAACTCCACCTGAGCACCTGCATTACTTATGCAAACAATAATCCAGACACAAATCAACTCCCTTCAACCTGTGCGCCAAAATTGGAAGCTTTTAGCATTGATTTCACTTTCTTTTGAGCAAAAATCCTCTTCAAATGGGGCGCATTTTTCCTCTGGGCTGCACTTCTTTACCTGTGATTTAATTAATTCACCCTAATGGTAGCCCATGCTTATATAACCCTCATAATTTTATAATTAATAATTGCCCCTCCTATTCCTGGCAATTAATTAATTAAAATTCATGCTTTTCTCTTTAACTGATGTGCTAAAATTGCATGTTTAAGGACAGTTATCAAATAAATTAAATTTATTCAATTTAATCATCCACTCTTCACTCCACTTAAGTTTCACAGTGTGCTTTAACCTTAGCCACTGAAAATAGAAATTAATTTAATCATTTAATACTATAAAAAGTATTATTTATCTCCCAAATGGGGCGCACTTTTTCACATGAGGGGGCTGCATTAAATAAATATTATTTATTTAATTTCGGACAATCTATTTCAACCTCCTTTATTCCCCTTTATCCTTGTTGACTTTTCTCCATGCTTGGGCGCCAAAATTAGAAGAGAAATTAATTAATTTAATCACTTTAAAAGTTGCCTTTATCTCCCTAAAGGGGTTGCACTTTTTGGCATGAATAATTCTATTTTTAGGAAACACATGGTAATGGGATAATTTACCCTACAAGGCAGCCCCGAAAATCCCATTGTCACTTAAGTCATTTGAATTTCATAATGGGATTATTTACCCTGCAAGGCAGGTAATAAAATCCCATGATTCACTTAAGTGACTTTCCTTTTATTCCACAATGAGAATTTTTACTCTGCAAGGCAGGCAATAAATTCCCGCTTGCCTGCTGCCTCTAATTTTTCCACTGCAACTTAAGTGACTTTTCTATCGTGGAAAAAAGTACCCAGCAAGGTAGGTACAAAATTCCCACCTGCCCTGCTGCTTCTAATTTTCCCATTATCCACTCTAATTCTTTGTTTTTTCGAAAATGCGGCCAGCCTAGAAGAGACTTTTTGGTGCACAACTTCGTCTTTTCCCAGTGAACCGGACCTTCGATGGTGACTTCCTTCTGGCATAATGTGCATATACGATCTCCGAATACTCCAGGCCAAGAATCAGGCCAAACCAGCAAAGAAATTGATCTAGAGAAATTTCACAGAAAACAAAACGGGAAAAACACAAAAACACAGAAAGTTGCCAAAAGTCACAAATAAAGCCCAGAACTTATTCCTAGTTAAAACCCTTATGGTATATAGGAATAATGATATGTACAATCACAACAGGGTTAAATCGGAGGCGCAAATTTCACAAACGGGGCTCAAAATAATTAAATACAAATTTCCCGCAGACAAATCCTGACAACAGAATATAACAATTTGGGCATCTGGGTATTTGGCGAAAATGGCTAATATGGCTCTTTTGGAATATCTTGACGAAATACAAGAACTTTCTAGCAATAAAAACACAAAACAACCCATTATTTTAAAAGTACGAATTTTTTTTGGATAGGGTAGTCACAGATTTCAGGATGAAATCTGGGGACACCAAAATGAAAAAAGACATCACCCGAATAACCAGCTATTAGATAAAGTGATGATGGATTTCAATATGCTTAGTGCGGGCCATGATATACATGGTTCTTTACCATTTTTAAGACACCTTGATTATCACAAAAGAGTGAAAGAGGTGTAGCAGTAGTTTGAGGAAGACGAAAATCATTCAAATTCTGATGAAGCCATACTACTTCACAACTAGCACTAAAAACTGCCTTGTATTTTGCATCAGTGGAAGAAATGGGCACAGTGGGTTGAAGCTTACTTTGCCAAGAAACAACTCCTGAACCAAAAGAGAAGATGTATCCAATGGTGGATCTTTGAGTATCCACTGATCCTCTTCAATCAGAGTTTGTATAGCCAATCAATTTGAAATCTGCAACTCTTTGATACAAAATGCCAAAGTCAAGAGTTCATTTGACATGCGAATGAGTTTTAGTTTAGACAAGAACCAAGAAAGATAACTGACAACAAAACATAGATCCGGTCTTGTGGTTAGGTATATCAAGCTACCTACCAACTGTTTGTAGAGTAGATAAGATAAGATAATAATATTAAATGTCCAACAAATGACACAAAAATAGGTCAATGGGACTGCATCATACAAAGCAAAGCAGGAAGCAGCAGGGAAAAACCCAAAAAGGGTCTCCGAGAACAACAAAAGAAGAAGAATGAGAGTACAAAGAAGAAGAGGAGGTGGAGGGAAAAGCCTCGACACCAACTCTCACGACTGTCGTCCAAGGCCAGCCGGAAAGAATCTGGTGATGTGGTGATGGTTGGTGTCAGGAACTGGAAGCTGTTTGAGACGCATATGATCCATGGAGAGACGAGCTCTTTGGGTGAACCTGGTGGTCTGTCGCCTATGGGAGGGGGCCCTTGGCCGTGTCTGAGTCCGGATATCTCTGGTCTGGGAAGAAGCTCCTCTAGTCCTGACAGATCTAATCAGGGGATTTCCACTAGGATCAGGTCCCCACTTGGTGCCCCTCTCACCCAGGAGCACAACAAAGAAAGATGTGATCCGTTGAGTAGTAGTCTCCCTGAAAGGAGGATGGAGGACCTCGTCACAGAGCTTAAGAGCTTCCTATAAATAGAGAGCGAGACACCTTTGATCATAATACCTGAAGAAGGTCGTGAACGTTGGATGTTCACGGAATAGACAGTGAAACCTCCCTCTGATCTCATAGTAGATGGGGCATCGGAAAATGAAGTGTTCCTCAATCTCAATCTCCTAGAGGGGGCAAAACTGGGAGATCCTCTCGAACTGATCCAACTGGTGATCGCTCTCGACCCAAAGCCTGTGGGAGCCAACTCTGAACTGGCCCAAGGATATGCGAAGAGCATGCATCCAATGGTGGGAGATATAGGTGGGCCGAATGATGAGTCCATTGTTGACTTCGAGGAAGTGATTGGCGTAGAAGGCCATCTTTAGGCGTAGCTCATCCCGGGAGTTGGTCTAAGTAATCTGAATGAATTGTTTGTATATGTTGTCTCTGATGATTCTGTGCAGGTCTTGTGTGCTAGGAAGGAGGTGAGCAGGAGCATCCATGGAGTACCTGAAAGGGGGGAGATGGTCCATGTTGATCCCAAGGGATCCAAGGAGATGAGAGGCCCCGACATACCAGCAACGAACACGGCCACTACGGTCAGAAAGAGCAATGGCCTTTGAAGAACGGTAGGCAAGGTAGATGTACCTATCTCTGCCTGTGGAAGAATCAAAAAGTCCCTGGATGCGGTGCAAGAGTGAGACGAGACCAAAGATGACCTCTAGTTTGAAAGGGTGAGCCCCAAACTCAGCAAGGATGATATTATGAGGAACAATCTCTTTACATCTGATGATCCTTCTGAGAATAAGGATTTGAACTTGCTCAATAGAAGCCCAATCTGACTCGAGCAGGGAGGGACCCCAAACCTCAAAACCATAGAGAACTGTGGGTCTCACAAGAGAGTCCGAGAGAGACATCTTGGACAACGTGTTTTGAAAGTGGTGGTGGAAGCATTGTCTCTCCAAGATTGCAAGGGAATTATACCCCTTGTTGATGTGGGGTTGACTAGCCGAGCGTAGACTGAAGCGAGGTCTAGAGAAGAGAACCCCCAGATAGGTGTAGGAGTTGGTGATCTCCAGCTCCTCCCCTCTATAGAAGAAATGAAAATCGGAGGTCTTCAACACATTGAAAACCATAACCTTGGTTTTACCCAGGTTGACTATAAGTTATCTATGATCACAGAAGAGGGCTAAAGCGTCAAGCTGTCTCTGTAAGCCCTCCGCAAAAGAAGCCAAAAGGACCACATCATCCGTGAAGAGAAGAATGTAGATCAAAACCTGGTGAAGAAGACAATCGTCCCTGTCTTGAATGTGGTCTCGAAGAAATTCCTCCAACTCATCAATATAAATACCAAACAGAGTAGGAGAGAGAGGGCAGCCCTGTTTGACCCCGATGGTGCTCCTGATGAAGTCGAAAAGCCTAGTAGCCGTACGAAGGCGACCCAAGACCTCCTTATACAGCCAAGTGATGACGACAAGAAGGGTTTCAGAAATACCAATGTCTCTAAGTCTATGGAAAAGGGCTTCCCGCGAAATAGAGTTGGAGGCTTTCCGAAAGTCCACAAAGCAACAGAAGACTCTGGACAAACGGTGACGTGCTTCCTCAATGATAGCACGGAGGGTGAGAATGTGATCAATAGTCTGGTACCCTGTCCTGAAACTTGCCTGTCCTCTGGCTCTGCACTGGTACTGCTCTAGAAACTCAGATAGCTACAAATGGAGAACAATGGCGTACGACTTGGAGAAATTGTGACCCACCATAATTGTCCTGTAATTATTAGGATCAGAAGTAGGACCCGGATTTGTGAATAGGATGGATAATATGGTGGGACCAAGGTTGCGGGAAGCCAGTACACACCACCTGATTGAAAAGGTCTACCAAATAATTGTTGATGGTGTTGATCCCATGCTTGAAAAACTCTGACCTGGAAGCCTTCCTCATCTGTTGCTTTGCTGCAATTCATCACCGATATGGCCTTCTTAACATTTGTGTAGGTGAAGATGTGGCAGGTGGAGGGTGGGGAACACAACCTGGGTCTGGGGCTGACCAGGGATATCATAAAGGGTGGAGGTGTGGGTGAACATAGTGTGGGGGTCAAGGTCCAGGGGTAAGGGGGAGTGTCGGGGAATGATGGTACGCCAAAAAACGTTTGGGGGAATGCAAAAGTGAGGTGTGGAGATCCCTTCTTCTATGGGCAATAAAGGTGCGCTTCTTGTGGCGGAGGAGATTACAATAGGCAATTTTGAGGGAGGGGAAGGATGGGAGGTCATGGGTAAAGGCCATGCAGAGCTGCCGGTGAAGGGTTTTGCAGTCGTCATCATACCATTGGTTCATGGGGCATGTCCTTGTACTAAGGGGCCTGGAGGTGGAATGGGGGTAGGAAAGCAAGGCTGCCTCGTGGATAGCAAAGTGGCAAGAAGGTTGTACATCCTGTCAATGGGGAACATAGTGAATTGGGATAAAGGGGGGGAGAAGCTGGCGGAGATGAAAGGAGAAGGTTATGGGGTCACCCTCATCAAGTCTCAGAGTGGTACGTGGAGGGCAATGAGGGGGACTAGGGGTCTGGGGGGTAGTTTCCAAGGAGAACGAGAGGGCCGCATGGTCAGCAAGGGGAATGGGGGAGACAGAAAAGTGGTGGATAAAGGGAAGAAGGTCAGGGGTAGTCATGACGTAATCAACTACACTAGCGCCACCACAGTGAGGTCTGCAGGTGAAGAACTGGGAATCCGGGGGAAACAAGATATGCCATTAAGGATCAACAGGTCATGAGATTCCCCCATCTGTAAAAGGTGTTGGCCATATGTCATCAAGGGCCCTGCCACATTGTAAAACTCCCTCTGAAGACCAACTGAACACTGTGTCCACTTCTGGAGTACAAAGAGCATCAATAATCCTATCATGCAATGGAACTTGGGAGTTTTTGGTTCGAGCGTTGAAATCACCCAAAAGAATGACCTCACCAACTGGAGAGAACTGATAGATGCCAGTAGAAAGGTAAAAGTAGGGGTCCCCGTCCGGGCCATTCTCAATGGCAAAAGAAGAAGAGAGGGGGGGGAGTAATAAACTGCAATAGTAAATGTCCTAGATAAGGTGTGGGGTCCACCTAACCTTGATCCACAAAAAACGTGCAAACTCGTCCTTGGTCGCCACAGAAATATTGACCCGAAGAGTTTCCCTGACCAAACAAGCGACTCCGCCAAAACCCATAACTTCTTCAGAGCTCCTAGTATCTTGCCTACAAACAGAGAGCCAATAGTGCCCCCTAATGTCTGGGAGAGGACAAACAGGGCTCTCAAGAGTTTCCATTACAAAAAGGAGATCTGAGTGACCCAATGCATTCCCGTAGGAGACCGGGGTGCGGACCAGTAAGACCCGTTTCCATTCCAACATGAAATGGAAATGCTCCTTGCTCACGACGTCTCTTCCAACAGGACCGTTATTTGGACCCAAGTGCCCAACCAAGAGGGAAAGTGTCTTGAAATCATTGGTCTGAGATTGTAAATCATCACCCATTTACCTGCCTTCCTAGCTGCCATGACTATCTCCCGAGACAATTTGAGTTCTGCCACCTGGGCTCTAGTGAGATCTTCATCAAGGAAGATCTTATCCGGAAGTGAGAATAGTCTATGTTTAGCCCTAAGAGCCCGAAGCTTATCTTCTGCTAATTTGAAGCGAAGGAAGAGGGTAGAAACAAGACCAAGCCATGCTCTATCAATTTGCACCTTCAGCAGCCCCAACTTGTTTGTGATGAAATCTAGATGCGATGGCTAAAGGATCAGAAGGAGGAGGTGTGGGCAGCCCTCTTACCTTTGTTAGGAAATCATGATAGTATTCACATGGGTTATTCTTATTAGTCGTATTGGTTGATTAGAATATACTATTTTGTGAGTAATATTGTTGTGAGTTACAACAATATTACATATATAGGTATTTGTTAAATCGAGATATTTAGGGAGATTTATTGGTTAGGTAAATCTCCTTATTCATAGGAAAGACTTTTCCTATATATGTATTCTTGTCTAATGTAATCCAGATCGGCAAGATATTATTGTTTGGTGTGCAAATATGATTATGCCATTTGAACCTTGAGATTGAGCTCTCTTGCTCGTCTGTTTCTTTCTTCCACAAATTTTGCCTATACAACTTCCTCCACAACTGTAATAGGAGAAGTGTTTCTGGTCCTTACCTTTCACAATTTGTGCCCATGAATCCGATTGTTTCCTAAGATTTTCGTGTTGGGTTTGAATCTCTTCTTGTTTATGCTTCAAGTCTGAAATTTCAGCATGTAATTGATTGTTAGTGCCTGTAGGAATGGCCTAGGTCATGATATCTGTAAGTTGCTTGCGTAGAGAAAGGTTGTCCGCTTCAACCTTTTCGACCCGAGAAGTTAATTCAAAAACCTCAGTTTGGAGGGTTATGTTAGAAGATTTCAATGTCTCTAATCTGTTGAACAACTTTGCAATAATGTTTGGAAGCCTGCCTTCTTGTTGACCTTGTTCGTTCGATCCAAGACTAAAAATTAACGGCCCTGTGGGGGTGGAGGGAGACATCGTGGAGGGGGTAGATTGCTTGGAGAGGTAAAATGATTAGAGGAGTAGAGTCTCCAAGTCCCCCAAACCGAGTGGCTCTGTGCATAGAAGATCAACGTCGCCAAAGAAAGTGAGTAGCTAAAGAGCATCAGCCACGAAGTCGAGCCACAGACAATGCCAAAAAACTCGAGCAACGAACAGGTAAGGTGTGGATGAGCTACGAAACTGAGCCACAGAAAAATGAGCCCACAACACAACCACGACTAGTGGAAACCTTGAGCCACGAAATCGATAGACAAGAGCATCGAAGACCACGAGCCTACAAATCACGAGCTGGGAATCACGAGCCACAAAACCTGTGAAAATCGTGACCAGAAGCTTCACGAAAATGCTAGGAAACTCGAGCCACAAAACTTGTGAAAATCATGACCAGAAAAATCATGAAAAAGATGGGAATCTCAAGCCACAAAACCTGTGTAATAAGATTCATGAAAATGTTGGGAAACTCAAGCCACGAAACTTGTGAAAACCGTGGCCAGAAGAATCATGAAAATGCAAATCGTGATCAGAAGATTCACAAAAATGCAATGGCGATCGAGGTAAGAAACAAAAAACGCTTCAGAGGGTTGGAATGTCGATGGGGAATCACAGTAGCGTGGAGGAGCCATCGCTAATGCAGGGTAGGGCATCATCGAGGGGCACCATCGTTAGGGCATCACTAGAGAATAATTGAGATATCTGGTGTTTAGAAAGCCATTTGGCGTGATGTGGAAGCTAGAGAGATTCATCGACCGATGGTGAATCATCATGCACTGAAAGTTTCAGCCCGACCTCCATAGGTATAGAACAAGAGTTACACTCAGACATCTGAAATTGTTGCAAGAGATTCATGGCATACTTAACTTGAGAAATGAAAAGGAAGTCATCATGTTGCCAAAATTCTACACCAAGACAATAGTGAAGAAGGCCTAAATCATTCACGTCAAAAGTAACATATAAATCTGATTTTAACTTGCGAATCGTAGTAGTTCCACTCCCTGTGATGGCAAGGTCATCAACATAAACAATAAGAAGCACAATGTCATCACCATCACTTTTGACATAGGGATTCGGATCAGAATCACTTCTTTTGAATCCTGAATCTCGAAGATGTTGATCTATCTTAATATACCAGGCTTGGGGAGCCTGCTTAAGTCCATCTAAGGACTTAATCAACCTGCACACCAGATATTCACGACCACGTGCCTGAAAGCCCTTAGGTTGTGTCATATATACCTCTTCCTCCAAATCCCTGTTCAAGAAAGCATTCTTAACATCCATTTGAAATACTTTCCAACCAAACTGAGCAACAAAAGAAAGAAGCGAATGAAATGTCTAACTCCCTAAGATAATCCACGTCAAAGACCCATTTTGTCTCCCCAATGGCTAAGAGATGAACACAAGGGGAACTTAAGTCATAATAAGTTATTATAAAGTGCATATAAAAGAAAAAAAGAAGAAAATATTATAAAGGCACTTATAGTAAGTTATTATAGACTTAATGATAAAATAAAATTATAAGGGAAAAAAGGCATTTGATAATGTTTATTTATCCTTAAGAGATAGAATAAAGTGGGAAAAACATTAAATAAAGGAGGACAAATCTGATTGGGAGTTGAGGGTGGCCTTTTGGCCCATTACTTCTATAAAAGCAAGTCAACTTGCTTGTAGAGATCATCCTTGTCTATTTTATAAAATCTGATTTGTATGTTAAGCTTTGAGCTTGCATCAATAATCTTCTAAGGACGAAAACCCTTAGAGATTCACTCTTGAGGACAAAAACCCTCTAAGAGATCTAGTAGGATGAAAACCCTTCTCCTAGTTGAAAAGATTCTCCACACAGGGGTTTCCATTGCATATTTTCAGCTGTGTCTAAGGACAGTTGTCTGCAGATTTATATAAAATAAAATCAGCCTATTTCGAAGACAGAATATGGTATTTCTTTCATGATTTCACCTTTGCAATATTTGTTGAGCTATTTGAGTTAAATATTCAGTGGTTTTACATTAGTTATGAGAGGTTTTCATCTTCTATGCAAGTTGTTGTGTATGTATAAAATTCATATCTGCATTGTAATATTTTATAAATTATTTAGAAATTGTTCTTTAGATTGGGGTTTTGCCAAAAATCCGTTTGGAGGTAAAAAGTGTCCATTTGAATCAACGCAGATCTGGGGATGGTAAGAAAAAATATCAATTTGGGTTTTATGAAAAAAATGTTCATCAACATGGTGAAACAACAGGAAACCACTAACCTTTATTTGAGCCAGCTTACACAGAATTTGAATTGAAGCAGATCTGGGAATAATAAGGAAAAATGTGAGTGGTAATTCAAGGCAGGGATGTCCCCATTCATCTAACAAGTCTTTTAGTCTTCATGAGCCCTCTTTCTTGAAAGATTCTAAAGCATCACATGTAGGGCAGCCAACAGAAGTGATTGATGAGGATTCTTGTTGGAGGAAATACCAATCTTTGAGTAAAGGTTTCAGAGCTAATATACCATTTCCAGATTATTGCATGATGAAGATTGGTAGCAAGCCCAAGAGAGATCATCATATGATGATAGCTGAATTATAAAGGCATTTGGGGCAGCAAAAGAACTCATTTGAAGAACCGATAAAAGCTCTACATAATAAGCAAGGGGCAACAATTAGTGGGAAGCAAGGTAAGGCAAAGGAATGGGAAAGAAACAACTCCAAAATAGAAACAAATTATGAGTTAAGGAGAAAAAGATTATGCTTTGATTGTAAGGACCCATGGACACCCAACCATCGTTGCAAAGGTAAGGGATCAATCCACTACATTGAGGTAGTTTCAGATAATGAAAAAGAAGAAAAGAATGTTGATCCAAAAGAAGTTGTGCACGGTATGAGGAATGGTGTTCCTCAAGTGGTGGCAGCCAAGAGCATGGAAGTGCAGATTGCACAGGATGAGGATGGAAAAGCATTCAACCCATTGTAGATCGTGGTGATATCACAAAGTATGGAATGAGTTAGATAATGTCATATCTTTTGCAACATATTCAGAGTTGTTTCCCTTTCGAGAAAAATGAGGAATTAGAGGATGAAATCTGCAATTTAAAGTATGTGCTACCTTTGATACAAATTTGTGTATATGATCCTCATAAGAATGGTAGATGGTGGCAAGATTTATCTTGCTTAATAGGTACATGAGTTCGAATTTTGGAGCACTTCAACATGTTTTGTCTCTTTTGCATGACACTTGGACAAACGAGTATGAAATTGCTTGAGGGCAAACAATTTTGGGAAGGGAGGACTAAAATGTCCCATTTCCTAAGAGAATCCATGTCGAAGATCCCTAGCCCATTTTGTTTCCCTGATGGCAAAGGGATGAACACAAGGGGAACTTAAGTCATAATAAGTTATTATAAAGTGCATATAAAAGAAAAAAAAGAAGAAAATATTATAAAGGCACTTATAGTAAGTTTTTATAGACTTAATGATAAAATAAAATTATAAGGGAAAAAAGGCATTTGATAGTGTTTATTTATCCTATGGCAAATGCGACCTCCGTGGGAGATGAAATAAAGTGGGAAAAATATTAAATGAAAGAGGAAAAATCTAATTGGGAGTTGAGGGTGGCCATTTGGCCCATTACTTCTATAAAAGCAAGTGGACTTGGTTGTAGAGATCAACCTTGTTTATTTTATAAAATCTTATTTGTATGTTAAGCTTTGAGCTTGCGTCAATAATCTTCTAAGGACGAAAACCCTTAGAGATTCACTCTTGAGGACGAAAACCCTCTAAGAGATCTAGTAGAAGGACAAAAACCCTTCTCCTAGTTGAGAGGATTCTCCGCACAGCGGTTTCCATTGCAGATCACGGAGTTAGTGGTGTTTTTCAGAATTTTCCATCGATATAGAAGGCTGTAAAAGAGCATATTTGTACAAGGGTTTGAAGGTGGAAGCCTGTTGCAGATTTCTATCTCCATTTGCAGCCGTATCTAGGGTTATCTACACCCCTATGGGTGGAGTTACATACATTCTAGGGCATGGCTGTCCTGGATCTCATCACCAACAGCTTTGCCATAATTTTAAAAGCCAAGATCAGCTGGTTTACATAATTTTTGGGCCAAGGAAATTGTATTTTCAGTTGTATTTGAGGACAACTATCTACAGATTTATATAAAATAAAATCAACCCATTTTGAAGACCGAGTCTGGTATTTCTTTTATGATTTCACCTTTGCAATATTTGTTGAGTTTTTTGAGTTCAATATTCAGTGGTTTTGCATTAGTTTTAAGTGTTTTTCATCTCCTATGCAAGTCACCATGCATGTATAAAATTCATATTTGCATTGTAAAATTTTATAAATTATTTAGAAATTGTTCTTTGGAGTGGGGTTTTGCCAAAAATCCATTTGGAGGTAAAAAGTGTCCATTTGGGAACACTACAGTGAAAAGTGACCATCTTCGTAGTAGGAGCCAAAGTCTCCTCATAGTCTATTCCTTCCTATTGTGAAAAGCCTTTCACAACAAGACAAGCCTTGTACTTATCCAAAATACTATGTCTTGCACTTGATTTTGTATACCCATTTGCAATCAATGGGGTGTTTCCCTAGAGGCAATGACACCAACTTGTAGGTATCGTTTTTTATCAAGGAATCATACTCTAGTTGCACTGCAGTTTCCCATTCTGGTATGCCTTTTGCCTCAGAGTATTTATGTGGGTCATGAATATTAAAAAGATCAAAAGAAAGAGCAAACTGAGCGTGCTCGAAATAATTAATCTTCTTACCAGCTCCGCGAGGCTGTTCATCTAAGAGAGTAGACAATTCTCCATCTCGCACATCCTGGATAGTGGAGTAAAACCACTTAGGCCGTCATTGAACTAAAGATGTGGGATCCGGTTGTGGTGCTTACAAAGAAGAAACCAACTCAAGTTGGCGTCTTTAATACACAAGAGTATTAGTGGGAGATGGCATAGGTTGTATTAGAGTCCATGGAGGAGTATGAGAAGAACCAGACTCATCATTGGGCAAGGGAAAGGAAACATTTTCCGGTTACCACTTGATTGCTGCTCCCTTGCTGATTGTTGCCAAAGAAAGACCCTATTTCTTTTACATCAACATCCCTACTAAGAATTATCTTATTAGAAGTATCAATCAATCTATATGCTTTAGATAGATTGATCACTATAACCAACAAAGAAATACTTGGAACTTTTAAAGTCTAACTTACTCCTCTTTTTATTATGAACAAAGCAATATGCAATTGAACCAATAATGCAAAAAAGTTGATACCTCAGGTTTGATTTTGGACCAAGCTTCTTCAGGAGTGATTCCCTACAAAGCTTTGCACGGACTCTGATTAAGAATATATACAGCCGTATTTTTTGCTTCTCCCCATTATCTATATGGCACTCCTTTACTATGCATCATGCATCGTGCCATCTCCATTATTGTTCTATCCCGCCTCTCTACCTCCCCATTCTATTGTGGGGTATATGGGGCTGTTAATTGTCGAAGTAATCCTTGAACTGCTTAGAAGTGAACTCACCCCCATTATCAGATCTCAAGGTTTTGATCTGTCGGCTAGCCCGGTTCTCCACCAAGGCCGTGAACTTTGTGAAAGAGGCAAAACAATCAAACTTCATTTTCAAGAAATGGACCCACATTTTTTTGGAATAATCATCCACTGGCAATAGAAAAATACCGTGCACCAAGAACAGTGGGAGAGTTCCACGATGGCTTACAAAGATCTGCATGAACAAGATCCAAGAGCCCCTTCACATGCCAAACACCTTTAGTAGGAAAAGGCTTCCTCTTTTGCTTCCTTGCAAAACATCCGACACACATATCTTGCTTCTCCTAGATACTAGACAAACCAAGTACCATGTTTTCTCTACTTAGTCTGGCAAGATATTGAATGTTGAGATGATCGTATCTCTCATGCCACAAAATGTTGACATTTTCTTCTACAATTAAGTATGTAGGTTGATCGTGGCAGGATCAACCAACTTGTACAAACCTCTGTGCCCAATACCCAAAGCAACAACCTTAGTTTGTTTTATATTAGACATAATACATCGTTTTCTAGAGAAATTTATAGCAATATTAGGATTTTCCGTTAATTGACTTATAGACAACAAATTTTTGTTCATGTTAGGAACATATCTGACATTTTTAACCATAAGTTTGGTTTTAGCATTCAACTGAATGTGGGCATCTCCAATCCGTTCTACAACATGTGATCTCCCATCCCCTAAAGTAACTGAATCAGAAGAACGTAAATTAACATGAAAGTTGACATACTAATCTTTTTGACACATGAAGTGCGGAGATGCTCTGGAATAAAAAAACCAACACCGAGTAGGGCTGCCATCTAAGCAAGATGCCATGAGGTCATATTCATCTTCTGACTCATGTTCTACTATTGCTACATGTGCCTGCCCCTTCTGCGTCTTCAGAGCATTTTGTCACTTGTGACAATCCTTCTTCACATGACCAAACTTGTGACAATAGTAACACTTCACTTAAAATTTAGGAGAGGAAGCAGATGTATTGCCAGCCCATCGTTTCCACTTCCCTTTGGATTGAGCAGAAAAAGCGCTCTCAGATTGTCTAGAACTGGACTCATGACTCTGTGTTCGTCTCTGCTCCTTTTGTAACAAGTAGGAACTCACCTTGTTAAACGTGAGAGTTTGACTTTCAACCATTAGATGGAGGGCCTCCACAAAAGACTCGTATGAGGAAAGTAGGTTGTTTAAAACTAAAGCCACCATATCATCATCGTCCACCTTTTTGTTGATGGACGATAATTGGTCTCGAAGGTTTTTCATCCAAAGTAGGTGCTTAGACAACAATCCACCTTCTTTTAACTTCATGGGAAAAAACATATTCTTCAATTATAACACCCGACTCTTCTCTGATGTTTGATATTTATCCTTCAGACTGGTCCACAACACACTAGCCACAATGGCATTCTGGACCTCAATTATCAAATCATCTGATAATGATAATTTTAAAAGTAAAGATTTATTGTTCTGTCGTTTGCATGGTATCAAACAAGTGTCCTAAGGAAACTTAAAAAATGTTTAAATTTTCAGTTGGGGTTCCACCACTTAATATGTGTACATTTTATCTCTGTGGGACTATGTTGCCAGGAAACAGAAACAGAAATGGAAACGGAAACGGGTACCAAAAGCGGAAACGACAATTTTAAAAAAACCTTGGATACGAAACGTTACGGGAAACGTCCGGAAATATATATATATATATATATACATGCATAGTACTCATTTTAAAATTGTACTCCATAGACCATAAGAGATAAGTATAATTAATAAAACACTAAAAATATTTTGTATTCATTGAAATAATACATTATTATCAAGTATACTTATCTCTAGGAGACTAGGACGTTTCGAAGGAGTTTCCATTTTGGAAATGTTTCGGAAACGAAACAGGGGGCCCCTAGGCGTTTCCTGGTAACAGAGCTGTGGGAAAATATCACTGAACTTGAATATTATACTTAAATTTGTGTATATAAATCCCACCGTAACTTCCTCCAGTACTACCCTGCTCTTTTCCTCTCTGGTTTCCTTCTTTGCTCTACTTTCTTCCATATATGTTATATATTTTAGTAAAAATCCAAATGACATTTTTACTACGTAGTTTTTCAACTCTGTCTTTAACTGTTTTTTTTTTTTGTATTCTATTTGTTCAGTTGTTTATGCATGGTACTGCAGCTGCATAACCAGACCTTGATTCACTTTCATTACAGCAAGCTTGAATCCATTTGAATTTTTTGTTGTTGTTTTGTAGCCACCTTTAATGAATGTCCTTTTGAATAATTATGGTTTCATTAACCCCCTTACATTCTATAGTTAGTTTGCAACCTTGTCCAACATTTCCTTTTGTCAGTCTTGTACAGGCTTCCATAGATGTTATCTACCTATTCTCATGCTTTTGAGCTGTATTCACCATTATCTATCTGCATTGGTATTTTCTTTCCCAGGGTAATTTTCTGCATATTTAGCTATCTGCATTTGTATTTCCTTTCCAAGGTAATTTTCAAAAAAAATTATCTATCTGCATTTGTTATTTCCTTTTTCAGGGCAATTTTCTTCATTTTTTCTTTCTTTTTCTTTGCTAGATCAATGCGAAATGAAAACTTGTCCCCCAACCTTCTAAAAATTGGAAGAAGAATATCAAACAGGACAACACTGTAAGTGCCAGAGTCTTAACAACGATATAATTACCCAAAGGCATAAAATTTTATCCCTGCATTGGATCTGATGCTAGCCACTAAATGCCTGAGCAATGGGCAGTACACACAACTGCCAACGATCACGATGCTGAAGAAGACCAAAGTAAAAGCCAAAAAGGTGCATTTAATGCTTTGTTTTTTTCTTCAGTTTTCCTATTCTAATAAGTTTTTAATGCATTCCCAGAAATCTATATTCATCCCACATTAACTGAAAACCTTTGTTGTAGGCTGCATTCAAGCGACAATTTAGCAATCACCAACTTATTTTTGTACTCGTATTTACTTGTTTTTGTCCAAAATATGGCAACTTCAATTCTTTTCCCTGTAACGGTCGTTGTTGTCGAGCACTTCCCACTATGTGATTGCCTTGTGCATATAAATAGAAAGATGTTTTGTTATCAAGAGTACTCTGGATGGAGAGCCTAGTCATCTAGCTTCCTCTGGTTTATTCTTATATGGAACACACATACCTTTCTTGCCACAAATTGGGGTCATCATATTTCTACCGATTCTAGCCTACAACTAAATCTCTCACTAAATGCAAAATTTGTGACTCATTGATTGCAAACTTCTTGACCCATTATGGCTACCATCTAGAAGATGATTCCCGGTTTTGATTCTTGATATCGTCTTCCTTTCAGGTGTCAAAATACTAGAGTTTCTTGCTTGGAAGTGTATGGATGTTGATGAGGCTGTCTTTGTGATTGTCTCATTTCAGTAACGTGGTTTGGATTATAAATAAAGATGCGTAGATCATCTTTTTGGCCTCTTCAAAATTATGCACCCTTTGGGATGGCATGTGTGAGCATGAGAGCTACATTGAAATCATCTATTGAATAAGATTGCACAGTTTATACTCTTGGACTTGCAATGATTTTTCAAATCTTCTCTGTGGTATTGCATTTTTCAATCTTATTATGGTTCAAATGAGCGGGGCAGATTTAAGCCACTATTGCTTTGGTATTTGCAAAATTGTTTCATGTTTGTTTCACATGTAATTAAATCATTTATTGCAGGATGATAGGAGTTTAGGTTGGAGAGTACAAGCTGTTGCGGTTGCCCCAGGTCAATTTGATAGTCGAAAACCCCTGCCAATAGAATGGCGAGGATTGAGGGATGATGAGCTTAAAGAGGTAGCTGGCATTAACGGTTGTGTGTTTGTGCACAGTAGTGGATTCATTGGTGGCAATAAGACAATGGATGGGGCATTGGAAATGGCTAGGAAATCTCTAAGAATACAATGATATCGGCTAGCCATTTTCAGTGTAATTTGAGAAACATCCTCAACGTATAACCCATGTCCCAAAGTCAAACATAATTTGTAACAACCCATTTTCCAAAGGTAGTGGTAATTCTCATTTTGCTCCTGGTATCCACAATGAGTCCATGCTTGAAATAATAGTGGAGTTATCTTATTTTGTTGTCCACAATATTGATCATTTCCCTTTTGAAGCTCATACATAGAGAACTGATTTCATATTGTTGTTGACACGTATTGGATCAGGCTTACGTAGAGGCAAGTGAATACTTCCTTGGCCATTCTTTTTTCCTTATTAAAACTACCTGACATGCAATAAGGCATGCTTGTTTTCTGATAGATAACAAAGGAACTATAATTTGTGATATCATACCATGTAAAATTCAGACACTTACCTGGTCAATGTTACATAGTGGCAAGTGATTTTTTTTTAATAGCAAAAACAACTTAACATGCAATAAGGCATGCTTGTATTTTGGTAGGTAACAAAGGAACTATAATTTGTCATATCATAATATGCAATTATCACATGCAATAACACCTTTGGTGCTTATCGGCCTATTAAAAAAATATTTAAATTATTTTATTTATTTCTTTTATACATTTTAATTAAATAGTCATTCTTTATTATTATAAAATACTGTATGAAATATTTAATTAATTAAAACTTAAATTCTTTCAATCATAACAACAAATACGATTAATTCAATAGAAAAACATGGACGTTAAAAAATATTATTTATTTTTCAAATAATCAATGCTTCGAGAAATAATCAATCCTTTAATAAAATTTCTACGTCAATTCTGTTTAATAGTAACTTTAAAATTCATTATTTAATGTAAAAATTTATATTCCCCGAATTAGTTGCGATATTCAATTTGCTAATTTGAGTTGGACATTTAAAAATCACAAAACTAAGTTCAAAGATGTAATTTCCTACTTTATAAATTGAATTCACAATATTAAAATAAATATGTTTTCTTAATTATAAATTTTGCTAAAACACATATAATCCATTTCACTAGTTAATTTTCATATATTTTATTCTCCCCATTTTCTTTCTTCTACCAAAAACTTCTTGTCTACGACAATTTTTTGAAATACACTCATAACATTATATATTTATTATTTTGTACACATAAATTCAAAGTTTCTAACGAATAATCAATGCTCTGAGAAATTAAAAAAAAACTGCCAATATACAACATTTTCTTAAAATACACTCAAAACAAGATATATTCATTATTTTATAAACACAAAAATTACAATTTTCTAAAGAAATAATCAATGCTTTGAGAAATTATCAATCCTTCAATAAAATTTCTACTTCAAAATTTATTATTTAAAAGTAAAAATTCATATTTTCTAAGAATTAGTTACGGTATTTGATTTGCTAATTTAAGTTTGACATTTAAAAATCATAAAACTAAGTACAAAGATGTAATTTCTTAGTTATAAATTGAATTCACAATATTAAAATAAATATGTTTTCTTAATTTTTTTAATTATAAATTTCACAATAACATACATAAACCATGGCACTAGTTAATTTTCAGATGTTTTATTCCACATACATCCAATATAATAATTGTCTTATTACATGAGAATATATATTCAAAGATTTATCTATAATTACACAACAAACATTTTAAAATTACATGTAATTGTAGTGTTTAGGATTTACGACATAAAGAGTGAGAACGAGAGGTCTCTACATTAGGCTTGCATGGTGTTTATTCGAAAGGCCAGCAGATCATAATAAGAACATAAATTGATTACACTTTACCATTATACAATATTGATAAAATCAATTACTTAATTTATTAACTATTCACACGGATAATTATATTTTTTTATCATGGGAATGTTCCATTGCTAACCAGATATTTTGGTTCACCTCTGCAAATTCAATTAAAAGAAATTCAATAAATTTACATATAAAAACCCAGATTTTCCTCATATCCGGCAAAGAAATCGACCCAACATGGATTTTGAGCATGCAGCTTCAAAGACAATGTTGGAGCAACAATTTCGATTTTTACATCCAACCGTCCAGAAGAAGTATATCTTAATTTCTCTAAATTAGAAACATAGCGAATTTTAGAATCTTGAGTGAAAGCGGCAGAAGCAACATTACTCTCTCATATTGATGTGTGCATGATAGTACATTTTGTTAGTGATTTCTTCAGACACTATACGTTAATCCATTATATTGAACCATTCAACGGTATGATAAAAATGTTTCATGACAGAGAAAATGATTCGTGACAATGGATAAAATGATGGAAAAGTATTGCCACCGTATTATGTCAAAACATTAAATTTTACTTGGGTGGCAAAGGCTGAGAAGTTAGGAAATAATGATCTAAATTAAGCATGTCCTTAAGAAGGTGCAATCATCCCTCGCAAAAAGCAAGTACCCAGTGGGATTCCTAATTTCCCTTGCATAATGCTACAAGATGTTGCATGAGAGAAATCAGGAACATTTAACATCATGGTGACATTTATCAAGGGAAATTGCTTGTTTGTCACAATATTAAAGTTAAAAAACAATGTTGATAAATTTACTCGGAACAGATTATCTGCAAGAAAAAACACATATCTACATGGAACATGCATCTGCCACATAGAGAAGGAAATGTAAAACATGCAAAATATACACAACCCATGCGAATAGACATTGAATATAACTACATAACTGAATCTACACGGCACAAGGACGGCAAGGAATGATGTATAGTTCTTATGCTATACGGATTCGACCATTAACAATAAGCTGCCATGTGGTGAATGGAAAAGAGTAGCTGTATTGAGTTATATAGGCCTATCAGCCTAAAAATACTTTTTTTATGCATTTTGGAATAAGATGTCAATATTTTTATAACATTTTACATAAGAACACATAGTTAACATTCCATGTCTTGATCATAATGTGCAATGTCAAATAATCGCGTATACAATGCTAAATCAATATAAGTTACTGAAATATTTGAATCTCTATTTGTTGTCCTTGTTACTAATTGTTATTGTTGATATTTAATATGCACTATATATGTTTAAAACTAACCAACCTCCAAAATAGAAATTGAAATATCTTCATTATTATCATTGGAGTTCTACATGAATTACATAACAAAAGAAGTGGCTTCCCACCACAACATTTGTTTGATCAATAATTCTAATGCTAATTGAAATGTTAAAGATTGAGAACAAAAGAGAGTTTGATTATTTCTTGTACAAGGACATAAACAATGGAAGGCTATCTTATTTTTGTAAGATTTGTTACAAATCTAAAAAAATCTTCGTTTTTTCTAACTTTCCTATTCGTGTATCTTATTTTATTTTAGTTTTTAAGTATTATTATAATCACAAATGTTTCACTTGTTAGATATGCCCTTTTAAATAGATTATTAATTTTTGTGGTATTTACTTGTATGTTTCAGTCATCTCAAGATTACCTTTATGAGTAGTCATTATTATAATGATATTTTTACTCATATAATTTTGGTAATAATCACAAATCGAAAGGAACAACCTTTAGTAAGGGTGGAAAAGTGAATGTTGCCCACCACCTTGGACATCCCTTCCTCTATATTTTTTTCTCATTGGCCTCTTAACTAAATATATCATTTGGAAACTTGTAGAACGCTCATCATTTAAACCCTGATCTCAAGTAACCCACTCCACTAAGCTTCTATGCATTCCACCTATTCTCATGTCTTGACTATGCCTAATTAGGGATTTAGTTTTGTTGATACCTAATAAACATATAATATTTTTCTACACTACTCCCTCGACCAACTCACCCCTCGTCTAACCATCTTCCCTTGAGTTATTTATTGATCCATGCCCCCCTATTCTCCGTTCTTCCCTATTTCATTTGTTGTGCCCCTAAATCCTTATTTTATAATGATAGATCACCATTTCCATTGTTGATGATCTAGCAATGTAGATTAAGGAATTTGTAAATATGAAAAGTGGTTTTCCACCAATAATGCATTACATTGATCATAACACATTGCAATTAAATTTAAATGGATGTAGATCACTAAAACTAATTAATTGTATAATATTGGATTGTTTTTATCATATACATCAAGGATTATATGGATAGTCAACTAGAGATATAGATTAATGTAAGAAAGATATATCAATGACACACACGATAAGAGGTGCATTGATAGTTCCATGATATGGATAATGGAAATATGAGAACTAGTAGTGTTAAAAAATAGTGATATGTGTGATATAATCATGACAAGGAGTATAAATACCCCATAGTATAACCAAACATGTGCAAGTAGCAATGCAATAAGTTAAATAGTGAAAACATGTAACAAGCATCATGATCAAGAAGCACTAAAACACACATGACATGACTATTAACATGACACAAATAAGAGGATTCACTGAAATGCTGACACATAACATGAAAAAGAAGCAAGCATAAGTAAAACAAGGAGAAATCGATATAAACACACATATGTATAAGCGTAGAGTAATCATTGTAAATACACATAGGTATAAGCACATAATACGCATTATAAGTACAAATAAGCAAAAAATATTATCATCATATATAACAAAACACAAAATATATGTAAGCAGACACTCCACATATATATAAGCAAGAGAAATACATGTTTATAAAAATGTTAGTGTCTCAATATAATCATTGGATTAACATGAAACGAACTTATAACATGCAAAAGATGCCCTTAGTATATATATGATATTATATAGCATCTATGTCCTACATTTAAACTCAATAATGCCATGAAATCATGTTCGTAAATAACGGATATATGTAAATGACCATGTAATATTATAAGTAAAATTTTATGTAAACATATATTAGTAAAGCAATCAGTAGAGCATAGGTTTTGGTTTTGTATTTTTGAATATTTTAACAAAAGACAATAGTCAATTAAACACAAATATACAAATCAATTGTTGGGAATTTAGATAATATTCACATTATATTTATATGCTTAGAAAAATAATATATTAATACGTGTGAGATAATATAAATGTGTGTGTACGTGAGTTGTGGTTGTGATAACTCACTAGAAGATGAATATTCAATATTCAAAGAGAGAATAAAGCCGGTTAAGTGATTCTAGGGATAATCTAAATGTCAATGGTAAGGTTTGAGTCCTTGAGATAAGGAGATATCAAAACTATAAATATGTAATATTGTTATATGAATAAATTAAATTGAAAGGTTTTATGTTAAACTCTACTAAAAATATCATTCAATATTAAATCAATCAGGTTTAGATGAAATAAATAATAGGGTGAAATGGGCATCATATCTTGTAAAAACCCCTATTAAAGTGTTATTTTGTGAAGAAAAATAGTTTTGTTTGTAACAATTGAAAATCACATCACAAAGTTAAACAATTTAGTAAGATTAAAAAGTGGTAGATTAGCATATTTTTGAGGGTTTTTTTGGTCCATTTTGATGGTTTTCCATGTGTTGATTTCTTGTGTGGGTAAATATTTGCCATTTGTTTGTGGGTGACGACTATACTCTATACAAAATGCACTGACCCCATCAAAAATTACATAGGAAACACATGCATGCTCATCCAAAAGCCATCGAATTTTAGCAGACGAAATAACGTTCTGGCACGAGTCTGATAGTGGTAGGGGCAACTTGGATTGTTGACTTTAATTACCAATTTTGTTTCATTTTCTAGCTTTGCTCGTCGCTCTTCTCCCTGAACGTTGATGATGCACATTGATATGTGGCCCAATTAATATGCCAACTTCCTCAAGTGCACCTGTAACATCCAAAACAATGAAAATTAATAAAGTGAATATGGTTTCGCAGGTGTAAAATGGATTGAAAAAAATAGAGAATTCTGCAGTAAAATGTTTATTGAAGAAGGCATGGATTGAAAACAAAAACACAAAAGATTAAACTCAAGGTTATTTACAAAATACATTGTTGTCAATTTTTTTGATCAATCGAGGAGATAAATTTTAGTGTTATTTCTCAAATCTAGAGTTTTTTTTGTAAGTTTGACAAATGAATACTAGGAAAGCGAAGAGAATCTTCAATAACACAACTACTAAACCAACTACATACGTAGCAGGTTTATTCATGAATTCATGAGATTAAACACAACGATTTATTTAAAATATAGTTTGTTTATGAATATGATCAAATGCTAGGGAATTAAACTTGAGATTGAAAAACACATCAAGTCGGAAAATAGAGCGTTTACTATAGAAATCCTGGATTAAAAAAGTTATGCCCCCCTCTAATTACATACATAAAAAACTCTCTTGATCAATGCAATGGATTAAACACAATGATTGTTGGATATTACAATGTGCTTATGAAGCTAAATAGATGTTAGGAAACTGTAGAGGGAGATTGAAAACATACTAAGTCTAAAAAACACATTTGTTGTATAAATCCTATATAGAAAACAAAGTTGTATTCCCTCCAATCACATACATAAAAACTTTCTTGATCAGTGCAAGAGATCAAACACAATGATTGTTGGAAATTACAATGTGTTTATGAAGCTGAATAGATGCTAGGGAATTAAAGAGGAGATTGAAAAACTCACAAAGTCTAAAACAAAACGTTTATAATATAAAGGTTGGATAGAAAATAGAGTTGTATCCCTCCAATCACAAATGTAGCAAATTTCTTGATCAATACAGGAGATTAAAGCAATGATTATTCGTAATTACAGTGTGTTTATGAAATTGAACATATTCTAAGAAATTGAAGAGGAGATTGAAAAACACATCAAGTCTGAAACAAAAACATTTATTATATAAAGACTTGATAGAAAACAAAATTGCATTCAATCCAATTACATATGCAACAACTTTATTGATCTATCGAGGGATTAAACCCAATGATTTTTGAAAAAGACTCAAGTAGAACGGGTTTTCAATTTTTATTGGTAAACATAGGGTTAAACAAAATAGAGAATGCATTTTCCTAAACAACAAAACATCTACTGAAGAAATCTTGGATAGAGAACACAAGGGTATTTCGCTAAAATACACTGCTAATGGTTTTCTTGATTGATCCAAGAGACTAATCATAATGCTATTTGAGAAATACAAATTATTTTCGAAACTGAGTAGATAACCACTGTAAAAGTGAAGAGGAAATGAAAAACATAATAAGTTTCAAATCATACCTTATGAGTAAACTCAATTGCAGTGTTTTAGATACGATGAAGCTTGTTCCATCATTGTCCTAACAAGTAATTCAATTAAAGAATCCAACAGTGCTTTACCATTTTAATTTGTTTACATTGCTCATGTACAATAGACTTAGGTTATGTTGTGTTATGCCACTCTTTTTCCATACAAATATTTACATTGGGGCATATTCTGAACATTTTTCAGTACAACTTTTGTTATGCAATATTAATGAGTAGTTGCATTTTCCACCATATCGGGTAGCTATTCTCAAACAATATTAGAAACTACACAATTATTACAACACATACAAGTTGAAAAACAACGCTATGCTTTTAAAAATGTAGGTGTTCTCAAGTTCTTGCATGTTTCAGTTGTGTTTAGTAACGCAAGTTGAAAAACAACCTTTATTTGTATTATGTTTATGTTATATATAGCAACTCATATTTGAACCAACTCATTTTTCACCCGTTTCACTAGTTATTCTAGTCACAAGCATCAATCCACAAAGTGGTCACCACATGAAAAAGCAACAAAAAATAATTATGATACCCAATCAAATACATAATTAGCATAGATAGGTATATGAATCTTATAAGAATAGATTCATTACAAGAATTCAATTTGGTTTATTATGCTCATGTTATTAGTAGTTTTCTTAATTAAATAACAAATGTGTTACAATTTGAGATTGCCTATGTGTTGAAATTAAATAACTTGATGTTAGATAACCCTAAAAGAGTAAGGTATGTGCCTTCTCTTGCCACCATCTCCTTGCAATATCATAGACCAATTTCCTTCTTAAGGTGGCCAAAAACATTAGCAACACGTCAACAAAGTTTTCTAAGCATGCCTTTCTATGTAAGTTTCTTCAACACTCTCATACATTACGATTGTACACAAGACCACCTGTATCACTCAATTGAATAAAATTATATAACCATCAAATAGTGTACATATACATATCTAAAAAAATGTTCCAAATCGAACTCAAACATTATTAGCCTTCAAAATGACAAAATTATTATGTATTTGAGATTCCGTTGATGTGTTTTAGTTTGTTATCTTTTATTTTATATATAGGTTCGGCATGTTGTGAATACATTTTATTTGAATGTCATGTTATGTGTAAAATAGGGTCCGCTATAGAAAAATCATCTTTGTGAGCTCACTACAGATGAACTTGTAAGGTATGATTGTTTTCACAACTTCCTTTGGCCGTTGGGTGTCCATGTCGCCCCTAAACCTCTTTGTGCTAGTGTCATGCCTTTGTATCTTCTTCCAACTGTAATTCTCTGTTGATTTTTTCTCATATCTTTCCTTTGTATGTTTTGCCAAGCCTATTTATCCATTGAATGTTTGCTCATATCCTACCTTTGTATGTTCGAATTAAGTATTTAAAGTTTCATTACTATATTATTATAACTGGTAAATGAGATTAGTGGCCTATGTGCACTAATTCCAAGTTACTTTCATTATCCAATTCAAATCAATTACTCATATTCATGTCGTATTGTAGAAATGGTACAAGAATACAAAGAGAGATATAGAGAGAAATAACATGTTAGTATCAAGTGAACATAAGAAATATGGTTGAACTGATTCTTCAATCCCTTAAATCAAATGTAGATTCGTCGTTTTATGGTAAGTGGCAGATCAAAATTCACTAGTATGTGATATACAATTTTTCATGCACTAGCTAAAACAATCAAATCAAGGAAAGTAATATAGGAAGACAAATCTAAAGATAATAAAAATAAAAATATCAAATCACTAAAGATCATAATTCAAGATACATTTACAACATTAAGTAGTTGAAGTTTCCACTTTGTACAAATGATAGATTTTTGTAGTGCCCACCTTTTTCTATACTCTCATTTTGGTCGGTAGCGACTCATTTGTATCTAGACTATCATGATGGCAGGGACATTATTGCTTATTTTTTTTGTTTTGATGGGAATTTATGACATGATATTTTTGTTTGACAGGGATATTATTGCTTGAGTACACTGTTTGATATGACATTGTTCATGATATCGTTTTGATAGCATTAAGATGCTAACTCTTGTTGACAGGTTGTTTATGGGGCACATGATGCCACTGTTCATTTATCCGATATTATGTTATGACGATAATATCATGAGTTATTATAGAAATGCTTTTGTATTGATATTTGATCAATATTTGGTGTACGATGTTAAATCGTTTCATTCAATGGATGATTCATGATATGATTTACTGCTAATTTAGCATGACTTATATGGATGTTGATTTCAATGCATATGGTAGGTAGTGTTGTATTTTGTATCAAATCACTATTGGGCGGATCATGAGGTTTGTATTGAGCGTGCATGTGACAGGAAATTAATCATGAGAATAACGTGGGATTCATGGAATAGACATCAACTAGCACAAAAGGCCTAATGGCCAAACCTCTTCTCCTTATTGATTACGACATCCCTTTGTCATTTTGTGTCATGTCATGTTGATTTTCTTTGGTTTGGATTTGTTAGCCTAACTTTTCCTTCTATCATGGTGATGAGTTATTATGTTGCTTAGTTAGTGCCCACCTTTTTCAGTACATATTTTGTGGTTTGGGATGATGGGTTTGTTAGGAATTATTATTAGTCTCATTTTGGTCGGTAGCGACTCATTGTATCTAGACTATCATGATGGCAGGGAAATTATTGCTTATATTTTTTTGTTTTGATGGGACATTATCACATGATATTGTTGTTTGACAGGGATATTATTGCTTTAGTACATTGTTTTGATATGACATTGTTCATGATATCGTATTGCATCTAGCATTAGGATGCTAACTCTTGTTGACAGGTTGTCTATGGGGCACATGATGTCACTGTTCATTTATCCGATATTATGTTATGACGATGATATCATGATTTATTATGGACATGCTTTTGTATTGATATTGGATCCATATTTGATGTATGATGTTATATCGTTTCATTCAGTGGATGATTCATGTTATGATATACTGCTAGTTTAGCATGACTTGTATGGATGTTGATTTCGATGCATATGATAGTGTTGTATTTTGTTATCATATTGGGCGGATATGAGGTTTGCATTGAGTGTGCAGGTGACAAGGAAATTAATCATGAGAATAACGTGGGATTCAGGAACACACATCCACTAGCACAAAAGGCCTAATGGCCAAACCTCTTCTTCTTATCGATTACAACATCCCTTTCTCATGTTGTGTCATGTCGTGTTGGTTTGCTTTGGTTTGGATTTGTTAACCTAACTTTTCCCTCTATCATGGTGATGAATTATTATGTTGCTTAGCTACTTGTTAATTTCTTATGTTCCCTTGGTTTATTGCTAGCTAATGTTAAATGTTACCCCTTTTCATGTGGTTCTAACATCTACTTTTTGGTTTTGGGATGATGTGTTGGGTTAGGTGGATTAGGCCACCTAATCATGGATTAGGTGAGCCTAATTTCCCCTCCTAAATGCCACATTTTTCCAAACTCGGATTTGGGAAAAATGTGTCATTTAGGAAGGGTAAATGGCAAGCAAGGGACCTCATTTGCATGGAAAAGAGACCCTAACCCCCATCCCTATGGGTGGGTGGGCTCTTTTCAATGCAAATGAGGCCCATTGGCTCATTTTTCCACTCACCACACACTTCATATTATGGGAACTTTGATTTTGGGAATGTATGGGATTTTGGGAAATCCTCTCATGATTGCTTTGGGCTAATTTTGATTTTCCCTTCATTTTATTTTGGTGCATTTTTGTGGCAAGGGGATTGGATTTGGTTTTTAGGGTGGGGGTGACATTTGTCACCCTCCCATTGCTTGTCTTGGGTAGCTTCTTTCCTTTTTAACCCCTCACTTCCTTTGGGATGGGGTTCTTTTCTTGGACATTTTTGGGGGAAAGCTTGGAAGCTTGGTGGAGACTTGGAATCTTTTGGAAAGCATTCTTGGATTTGGCTTGTTTGAGTGCAAGGTAGGATCTTGCAAACTCCTTGTTTCCATTTGAATTTTACATTTTGAATGTTATGTTTTGGTATGAAAATGCATGTTTGAATGTGTGTTGGTTTATTTGGTTTACTCCACCCACCCTTGAGGGGTGTGGGATTTTGGAGATTGAATGGGAAGAGGGAGGAATTTCCTCCTCTTTATTTTGGGAACTTCTCCTACATTTGGTTTGTAGGTAGGGATGGATTTCCATTTGGGTTGTAAATTCATCCCTACCCTCAAAGAAGGAAACTCTAAGTTTGAAAATCCTTCTTGGGGGAGTTTTGGAGAGATAAGGGGAGATTTGGAGAGATAAGGAGATGTTAAATCCATGGAGAGATAAGGTGATTTCATTGTTGTTTTGGCATAGTTATATGGTCACAAAATGGGATTCTCATCCCCTCTTCCCAAGTAGAAGCATGGAGACTTCTTAGCTAAATTTCATTGGTTAATTGTGTGTGTTTGATGTGTTTAAACCAATTTTGAGATGTGTTGGCATTTGAATTTCTTCCATTGTGTTATTTGGGTGTGTTTCCTCTTTCCCATGGGATTGGGGGGAGGCTAGCATGCCACCTTGGACTCCTTGGTGGCATGTAATGATGTCAATTGGTTGGGTGGTCAACCAGGCATTTATCTTGTGAATTGAATACCCTTTCATTGTTGTTTTGGAGCTAAATGGAGTGGCAGTAGATGATGTAAAGTTGTAGTTTTGGAGTTGTAACATCATTTGTGTTTTTGAGCCAAAAATTTGGCATGTTGTCTCCTCTTGTGAGGAGGGCTTGTAGTGCTTGCATTTTATCATATTCTTTCATTATGAAAAGGAAAAATTATTATGTTATAGTTGTTATGACATGTAAATTGAATAGTTGAAACCATGGTTGAAAATGTTGTTGCAATTGTTAAAGGTTACTTAAAGTTGCAGGTTATAAAATACCTCATTTTAATATATGAATTTGTGTATTCTTCTTTTGGAATGAATAATTTAACTTAGGAAAGGAAGAAATGATTAAATGTATGGAATGGAATTATTCGTCCTCTTCTTTCTTGAAATTTGGAAATAGTAGCTTCATTTTGGTAGTGTTTATCCTATGCAAAAAGGAAAGGAAATTATACGTATTCAGATTTTGTTGTTTATTATCATTGTATGTTTTTGGAAAAAAGGTTGTTGTTTAAATGTCAAATTAATATTCCATGCTTAAATATTTCCTCTTGTTCTGAATTTAATTCTGAACTTCTATTGTAATTTTGGTTTTAAAACCAACAAGATATTCCTTACTTATAAGCTTGGAAATAATCCCTCTTTGTGTATGATTATTTGTTATATTTGTAATTCAAGGAAATCATCTTCTTTCTATTTGATTTATGTCTGCTTATTAGATAGCATTGTTTTTTCTTTACACAAACAACACACACGCACACACACACACACATATGTACACAATGTGTGTATGATGTACTGTGTATGTAAATGTGTATGTAGTAAAACTTATGTATGTGTATGTGTGTGTGTGTACCAAAATGAAAGACAAAAATTGATTATAATCTCATGTGTACTAAACAATAGTAAAACTTATTAATCTGGGTATTACGTAGAACTGAAAATCATAAATGTGTATTGACCATCAATGTGTATGTGAATGTGTGTTACCAGATGCGTATCTGGATACTGTGCGCGTACATGTGTGCATAATCATGTGTGTGTTATTCTTACTTTATGGTTTATGTGTATATAATGTGTTTTAAAAATATTTATAATGAAATTGTTTAAGTAACGTGGAATGAAATTTTGGCCAAGCAAATAAAGGAATGTTTTGTTTTTTAATTAAAAAAATATATAATGTGCGGGGGGGGGTGAGGGGGTGGGATGGTTGTCCCACCCATCCCCACACCCTTAACCTATTGAGGGTTTATGGAGCATGTCACATCCCACGGTTGTGGCATGGGCCACAGCCTTCCCTCCATGTATTGATACCCATGGCCATGTGGGTCGTCCTCCTCATGTGCCAATAGGCCATTCAACCCTCCATTAGCACAATCGCCCTTATCCTTTGGGCTCTTCATATCCAAAGGACATTCTGTGTGTGTGTCACACTTGGGCGCATTTTAGATACATATATATACTTCCATATATATATATATATATATATATATATATATATATATATATATATATATAGTGTGTGTGTGTGTATATGTATATATATGTACACTGTGCGCAAACATGTATGTTGTGTAAATATGTATGTGTGTGGTGTATTCATATATATAAAGAGAAATATATACAAATACATTTGATAAAATGTATCTTACATTATCAAGATAAAATAAATAAGATTTCTTAGAATCTTGCCCTGGTTATGGGCTCCAAAAAATAAAAAAACAATAAAACAATATAAATATACAAATTTGCAGATCTCTGTGATCTGCCATTGAATGAATAAATGAGAAGCTTGATCTTGAAACCTTGATTGCATGAGCTCTTCTTGATCTCTTCATACCTGCAAAAACAAAAAAAAAACCTCGAATGGAGAAGGAGAAAGAAATGAATTAAAAACTTAGGGTTATGCAAATATATCCTCACCCTTTTTGATTTTAGGTTAGATTTAATCCTACGTTGGAGATTAAATCATATCCTAGGGCTATGGTTGAGTGTGCATATAACTTAAGTAATGGAGGTGTTTTAAATATAGTATATTATTTTAATATGGTTATATTGATTAGTGACTTAGGTTATTTTGGGTGATCTTTACTTGATGGGTAAATTAAAATTAAATGGCTTAATTTTTATAATTGGCTTAGCTTTTATTTGTGGGATTCCTTGGGCGTGATATTTAAATAAATTAAATCTTTTATTAACTCACGTATTATTATTTGAGGGCATGGGCCCATTTTGGAGGCAAAATGGGACCCATGACCGTGATGGTTATTTTGAATTTCCGTAAAACCCTTGATTCATTTTCGAAACAATTATAAGTTTACCAAAATTTAAACGCTTGAACTCACGCTCATCTTTCCTGTGTGATAAGTTGTATCGCAAGTGGAATTTTGAACATACCACTATCACGATAGGTTTATCGTCGATGCTTATTAAAATAATAGTAAATTTTTAACTCGTGGAAGTGGTGTTACGCCGACTCTCTGTCCCTTAAGTTTGAATTTTGTTGTTGTAATAACAACGCAAAAAATTGATATAATTCACCTTGTCATTCGTGATTTTGGGTCATGGCGTTCACCTTTGTCATATGTTGCAGACTTAGTCACGTTTCTTTCATTACAGATAATGGTAACTACCGAAGAACTAAATAACTTACAACAAAAAAATTATTACCACCTTTTTTATGTTTATCTTATTTATTCAGGATGGTTGGTTGTATTTTTTCTATTTTGGAACTCACACTGAGTGTGGCGCAACATCTGGTATCAGAGCTTGGTTTCAACACTTGAAACTCTGTGGATTTGTTAATAACTTTTGGTACTTTAATTTAGTTGAAACCACTTTGTTTAAATCATTTCTACAAAATTCTAACGTACAGTTTTTCCCTCGTGCAGGATGATGGGGCACGGTATCAGACAAGGTGTATCAGTGACTCGGGGTCATGGGTGTCCACCTCCAGAGGCTCCTAGTACCAATTTTGGGCCACAGATCCGAGGCGGACTTCATCAAATGATGGGGGTCTTCCAGGATTGACTTCCTATACAGCCAGAGCTAGTTGCAGAGGATATTCAACATGATAGTGAGATATACCCGAATGAGGGTTCACACTCTACCACTCAGATACAAGTTTCTTCATAACGAAAGAGGTCACGCATAGCCATTTACTTGAGCTTATGACCTGGTGAGAGAGGTCTCGCATTCCTTCAGTGAAGATTCAGAGAGTTGTTGAGACACACCCTCATGGGCAGGCATCAAGTGGTGCCATCTGCGATCTCCTTCGACTTCACCCACCTATATATGGAGGTATGATAGATGGATTTGGGACCAGGACATGGATCTTAAGTGCTTATATAGTTTCTTTGGCTTGCATCCTTATGAGAGAAATGTCAAATTTCTCCTCACCATACACCTCCTCCGCGATGCAGTAGGCGTCTAGTGGAGGAATGAGGAGCAGAAGCTCCATTTGAACCATGATGCTGACACCTATGACCTATTTGAGGATCATTCCTCAAGGCTCGATACATGTTGGGACATTTCATTTAGAAGAGGATTGACGAGTTTCACAATCTTCGACAGGGTTCTGGTACAGTGGCCCAGTATGAGTGCAGAGTTTTGTATCTTCTGTAATATGCAGACTACCTCTAGGATGAGAAGTTGTAGGTGAACAGGTTCCTCAGGGGCCCTGATTGCAGACCTGGAAGGTGCAGTTAGGATTTGTCTCCCCTAACCTTGGAGAAGTGTGGTGGAGAAGGCATATCTTGTAGAGGAGAACAGGACCAGGACTTAGGAGTCTCGAGATAGGAACCGAAGAAAATTACAGGAGTGAGTTCTCTCATTTCAGGATCAGAGATCATGTGGCTCCACCCCACCCATGAGAGGAGGGTTTATACCTTTTCAGTCAGCTTCAATGACCTTCTCCACACTCACAGTAACCCTCTCAGAAGTAGGATCCTCGGCAGCAAAGAACAAGACCGGAGCCAAGATAATTCAGAGAGATAAGGGGTCATAATGGCCACATTTTCTGTAAAGACAGGAGGCCAGGTAGCATGTAGCCTAATCCGTCTCATTCACAATAGTCAGCCAGAGTGGGACCCTCAAGGTCGGTACATCAGAGCATATGAGGGTCTCAGTCGCATAGGGATGCGCCAGTTGTTTCATTTGTGGGGCCCTTGATCATTATGCATGTTTTTTTCCTCAAAGACCATATTTTACCGAGAGGCAAAAGGCACCTGCTTTAGAGAAGACAATTGGCGATGCAGGATGCTCTCATCACGTCTACAACCACAGTGGAGAACCATTAGATTGAGTATCAGGCCACAGTCATCGAGACGAAATGTATGATTAGGGGTACACATGTTACTATACTATTTGATTCATGCGATTTTGACTCCTTTATATCACCCTCTTTTGTTGATAGGTTAGGATTGGTGGCTTCTAGGATGAAAGATAGGTGGTAGGAAGAGTTGGCCCACTCGAGCTAAGCTCATCGTAGACTCATATGTGGAGAGTTGTATTCTAGACCTAGTTGTATTCTCCATCACCTTAGACCTCCGTGTTTTTCCATTGGGATCTTATGAGGTCATTCTTGGTATGGATTGGCTTTATTCTCATCAGGACAAAGTAGATTATAGACACAAGTTTATTGAGTGTGTAGATGACATAGGAAATTATGTAGTTATATCCAGGGTTCTCAGACCTGTGTCTTTGCATATGATTTCCGCTATACAGCTCAAGTGGAGCATGTGCAAGGGTGTCAAATGTTTGCTATCACAATTGGTGATATATCAAAGGATATTCTAGTGATTTCTCTTTTGGACGAACACCCTATTTTGAGAGAGTTTGTAGATGTTTTCCCCAGTGAGCTCCCAGGTACACCACCCGCGTCAAGATGTAGACTTTTCTATTGATCCTGTTCTGTGTTCTACACTCGTTTCTTGTGATCCATACATGATGACTACACCTGAGCTCCATGAGATCAAGATTCGGTTAGAGGAGATTTTAGAGAAGGGCCTTGTCCAACCTAATGTGTCTCCTTTGTTAGGAAATAAGGGATAAAATATGTGGAATAATCCCTCACAGAATCGTAACAGTAAAAACTAATATGTAGAAAATATTACAGATCTCAAATAAAAGTGCAGAATAAAACAACACAACATAAAGAGATAGTATTTAACGTGGTTCACCCGATTTGGGCTACGTCCACCAAGAATCACTTGCTCAGATTTTATTACAAACCACCACTCTCTCAATACAATACCCAGATCTGTTTAGAGCTATGCTCAACAAACTCTACAGAATTCACACCCAAATTCAAAACACATTTGCAATGTTACATTATACCTACCATATGCATAAAACCATATAAGTAGACAACTACTTAAGTAGTTTTACAAAACCGTGGGTATCAAAACCATGGGCCAAAATCTTCCCATAAACCTATGGGTCAAAAATCCCACCCATATGAGAAAGCACATTTCCCGATATATCGGGCACGTTTTAAGGACAACTGTGGAAAGTGTATAATACTCTTAGTGTATAGTCTTCAACACTTTCTCACATGAAAAAAGGCTACACAACCTAAAAATATCCCACTTGGAGACTAGTTTTCCTCTGAGCAAGCTTCTCAACCCTTCATTAGTTTCCATGAAGACCAACCAAAGCTAAAAACAACTTCAGTTTTTCCCTTGTGACCACCTTGGTCATCATGTCTGCAGGATTCTGACTGGTATGAATCTTCTCTAGCTTTAACTTCTCTTACTCCAAAGTTGTCTTGATGAAATGGTACCTTAATTGTATATGCTTTGTCCTAGAGTGGAAAGCAGAGTTCTTAGCTAGGTGTATAACACTATGACTATCACTATGTAGCTTTCCTTCCTCTTGCTTATGTCCCAACTTCTCAAGCAATTGTTGTAACTAAATCATTTTTTTGCTTGCCTCTGTGGCAGCAACATACTCAGCCTCTATGGTTGACAAAGCCACCAGCTTCTGTAGTCATGAAATCCAACTCACTATTGTCTCACCTATAGTGTAAACATAACCTGTCTTGCTCCTCCTAATGTCTACATCTCCAGCCATATCTGAATCTACATAACCACACAAAGTGGTGTCTGATCCACTGTAGCAAAAATTTTTCCCCATGGTCCCTCTCAAATACCGAAGGATCCACTTTACTACCTGTCAGTGATCTCTACCTGGATCACTCATAAATCTACTCACCACTCCCACTACATGGGCAATATCAGGCTTGGTGCACACCATGGCATACATCAAACTGCCAACCGTTGATGAGTAAGGTACCTTGGACATCTGGTTTCTCTCCTACTCTATCTTGGGACACTGCTCCTTTGATAACTTGAAATAGTCTGCCAAAGGAGTCCCAACCTGTTTATCATCTTGCATATTAAACCTCTCCAAAACCTTCTTAATGTACTCTTCCTGAGATAAATTCAACTTTTGTTCATTCCTATCCTGTTAAAGTCAACTAAGGATTTGTTTGGCTTCCCCCAAATCCTTCATGGTAAAGGATTTACTTAGTTGCTTCTTGAGTCTTTTTATTTCCTACATGTTTTTACCTGCAACCAACATATCATCCACATATAAACACAGGATAATATAACTTCCATCCTCAAATTTATTTTTATACATGCAATGGTCAGAATGGCATCTAATATAACCTTGATCCATCACGAAGCTATCAAATTTCTTATACCATTGACATGGAGCTTGTTTCAAGCCATACAAGCTCTTCTTCAGTTTGCACACCATCTCCTCTTTACCTTTGACCTCATAGCCCTCTGGTTGCTGAATACATAGTTCATCCTCCAAATCACCATGGAAAAATGCAGTATTTACATCAAGTTGTTATAAGTGCAAGTCTTCTGCTGCAACTATTCCTAGAACAATTCTAATAGAAGTCATTTTTACTACAGGAGAAAAAATCTCATAAAAATCTATACCTTTTTTCAGTGCAAACCCTTTGACCACCAACTGGGCCTTGTATCTTTTCTTGTGTCCTTCCTCTTTGACTCTGAACACCCACTTGTTTTGAAATGCTCTTTTTCCTTCAAGTAGCTTCACCAAATCCCATGTCTGGTTATTCATGAAAGTCTGATGCTCCTCATCCATGGATTGCTCCCACTTCTTCCTGGCATCTACCTGCATTGCTTCATCAAAGCTCTCTGGCTCTCCACTGTCAGTGAGTAATAAATAATAAAGAGAAGAAGAAAAATGTCCAGGTTCTCTTCTTACTCTAGAAGACCTCCTCAATATAGGAGTTTGAGGTTCCTGTTGAGGAGGTTCCTAAACTGATTCATGTGTCACTTTCCCATCTGAGAGATCCTCTGCCACTATATAGTCTTTCTTGGATTCTTCCCTATTTTCCTGCAACTGCTGCTTATACATGACTTTCTCATTAAAGACCACATCCTTAGATCAAATGATTTTCTTTTCCTTAATACTCCAACATTTATATCCAAAGTCATCACCACCATGACCAATGAAAGGAAATTTTTCTAATTTAGCCTCTAGTTTGGTCTTATCATCCTTGTCTATATGGACAAATACCTCACATCCAAAGACTCTAAGAAATGAATAATCAACTTTCTTACCATACCAAGCCTCCTCATGTATTCCTCCATCCAAGGCACCTGAGGGTCCTCTATTTATCAAGTACACGATTGTGCTCATCTGCTTCTGCCCAAAAAGAAAGAGGCATTCCTCCATGTAACCTCATGCTCCTAGCACGTTCCATTATTGTTATGTTCATCCTTTTTGACACCCCATTCTGATGTGGAGTTCCTGGAACCATCTTTTGCCTACGGATTTCATTCTTAGAATAGTAATCATCAAATTCATTACTCTAATACTCCCCTCCATTATCTGACCTAAGACATTTTAGCGTAAGACATGTTGCATCAGATTTGTTTCTAATACAATAGACCCAAACTTTCCTTGTTGCATCATCAATAAAAGTAACATAATAACTTGAACCCCCGAGAGATGATACCTGAACCGGCCCCCACACATCAGAATGCACCAACTCTAACTTACTCTCTTTCTTTATAGGTCCAACCTTGAGAAACCTTACTCGCTTTTGTTTCCCATATATGCAGTCCTCACAAAACTCCAAACTTGTTTCTGTATATCCAGGAAAATCTTTCTTTATGATCTCCATGCCCTTATGGCTCATATGAGCGAGCCTATAGTGCCACAATATTGTATCTACTTTTGAAGTCACGAGATTACAAACATTAGTGTTATAAGTGGTTAAATACAAGGTTCCAATCTTCTTACCTCTTGCCACCACAAGAGCACCCTTGGTAACCTTCCAAGATTACCCGCAGTAAATATCACAGTACAACCATCACTTCCCAACTGCCTTGTCGATATCAAATTTCATCTTAATGTAGGCACATGTCTGACATCCTTCAATAGCCAAGTATTCCCATTCTGCATCTTAACCTGAACATAACCTTTTCCAACTATACTTCAAGGCTCATCATCACCAAGGAAAACATGACCAAAATATCCTTAAACATAATCAACAAAATAATGCCTATGTGGAGTAGCATGGAAAGAAACCCTTGAATCTAAAACCCAAGATTCAGTAATATTGCGCAAAGAAAGAATCAAAGCATCCTAACATACATTACCTGTTGCCACATTTGCCTCCTTGTTTTCTTCCTGTTTTTTCTTCTTGTCCCGAAGTTCCCAATAGTCCTTCTTTGCATGCCCAGAATTTCCAAAGTTCCAACATACTATCTTACTTTTAGATTTTGACCTTTCCCGATCCTTTGATTTTCCACGGCTTCCTCTATTCTTCTGTCTCCCTCTAGTTTCCACTGTCAAAGCATTCCCTGAAGTAGAAGATTCCCAAGAGCTTTTTCTTTGCATTTCCTTGCTTAGAATCACCCCTACAACATCCTCAAAATTCAACTTTGAGTTAGCTAGAACCGAGTTTCTTACCGCCATTACCAAGCTATTCCAATTCTCAAGTAAAGAGCACAAAATTAATAAAGCCCTAACTTCTTCATCAAATTCTATTGTAACCGAAGCTAGCATATTTACAACCATATTAAAATAATTTAAATGATTTGATACTGAACTATTCTCATACATCTTCATATTAAACATATTTTTCATTAAAAATATCTTGTTAGAGGTAGAGGGTTTTTCATATAACTTCCCTAATGCATCCATCAGTTCTTTTGTATTCTTTTCCTTTAAAACATTAAATAATACCAAAGATGTAAGTCACAACCAGATTATCCCAAGTGCCTTCCTATCTAGCAAATCCCATTCTGCATCCGTCATGCTTGAGGGTTTGTTCACCTTCTTAGACAACAAAATATAAAGATCCTTTTGATAAAGGTAATATTCCATCTGCATCTTCCAAAGCCTGAAATTCTACCTGTTGAATTTATCAACCCTAGATCTTTCATCATCTGCCATATCTCCCACTCAAGATATAACTTTCCCTGTGATTCAACACTTCAGCAAACCAAATCAGGCTCTAATACCAATAGTTAAGAAATAAGGGATAAAATATGTGGAATAATCCCTCACAAAATCGCAACAGTTATAACTAATATGCATAAAAATATTACAGATCTCAAATAAAAGTGAAGAATAAAATAACACAACACAAAGAGACGGTATTTAACGTGGTTCACCCAATTTGGGCTATGTCCAACAAGAATCACTTGTTATACCTACCATATGCATAAAAACCATATAAGTAGAGAACTGCTTAAGTAGTTTTACAAAACCATGGGTATCAAAACCATGGGCCAAAACCATCCCATAAACCTATGGGTCAAAAATCCCACCCATACGAGAAAAACACATTTCCCAGTATATCGAGCACGTTTTAAGGACAACTATGGAAAGTGTACAGTACTCTTAGTGTACAGTCTTCAACACTTTCTCACATGAAAACAAGCTCCACAACCTAACATCCTTGGGGCACACTAGTTATTTATGTGAAGAAGAAGGATGAATCTCTTCATTTGTGTGTTGACTTCCGATAACTAAACAAGGTAACGATGAAGAACCATTGTCCTCTGCCCCATATATAGATGATTTGTTTGATCAGATGAGGGGAGCCAAAGTGTTCTCCAAGATAGATATGAATTCAGGGTACCATCAGTTGTGGATCGCAGAAGCAGATATTCATAAGACAACTTTCAGGACTCGGTATGGGCATTACGAGTTCACAGTAGTTCTTTTCGGTCTAATGAATGCACCTATAGTTTTTATGAGCCTCATGAATAGTGTTTCAGGACCTTATTAAATAGATTTTTCATTATGTTTCTGGATGACATTTTGATTTATTCTTGATCGATTGAGGAGCACGAGGAATTCAGACATATATTACAAGTTTTGAGGGAGCGCCAACTATTTGGAAATTTGGAGAAGTGTTCCTTATTTCAAATTGAGATTCAGTATTTGGGGCACCGTTATCATAGGCGAGGGTATCTTGGTAAATCCCTCAAAGATTTGTGTTATCATTGATTAGTCAACCCCCACCACAATGACTAAGGTTAAGAGTTTTATGGGCTTAGTTGGTGATTACCATTGTTTTGTTATGGATTTTTCTAGGATTTTCAATCCTATCACTTCCTTTCAGTGCAAAGTGAAGAAGTTTTGTTGGTCAGAGAAGTGCGAGTAGGCCTTTTAGATGCAAAAGGATCGATTGACTACTGCACGCATCCTCACAGTTCTAGATCCTTTAATCGAATTTATGGTTTACACAAATATGTCTATAGAGGGACTTGGAGCAATGCTTATACTCTTAAATATCAACACGTGATTTAAGATGCACTCTAATTCTTGAGGTCATGTCGAGACATATAGAATGTGATAGATGGAATGGATATGGGATGAATCGATGTAGTGTAAATGGGATAGGTGGGAAAGATGGTAACAACATGATCGATGATCAAGACAATCGTAGATGCTTAACTTACAAATTGGAGATTTGCTCATCGAGAGAGACAAAATCCTGCCTAACCTATGTGGGGTTGATATGACCATCAAGAATTATCATTTTTCGTAATTGTAAGTGTATGTCGATAAAACTGAATGTACCTCAAATCAGTTAAGGGATATGAGGGAATTGTCCTTCCTCTAAATATTCCTCTCTAAAGAGGGTCATGTAATGATGGGAGGAGATGTTTAAAGGAAAAAATAATGGTTGTGTGGTCTAACCCTATCGGATTGGTTGGCCCAATACTTCTTCAATTTCTACTTCGTCGTTGAGGGCGCTAAGTTGGCCAATAATCTTAGGTGGCACATGAGTTGATCTAAAGATTAAGTTGGCGTAAACCTTGGTCAATGTCTACTTTGTGTATGTCAATGTTGGGATGGCTTACAATTGGGTCAAATATTCTTATGCGAGGTTGAGATGGACCTAAAATGGTCATGTGGGCATCAATTTGACAAGAAGTATGGAAATAAACTGACTAGTAACCAAAGGGACTTGAGAGCTAAGAACATGGTAGCCTAGGCCACTAGGGAAATAGAGATTGTGTTCATTCCAATTCTAATCTACTTTTAATTCCTATCTTTAAATAAATGAAACAAATTTAAATTAAATAAAAGATGATTGTTTTCCCCTTTAATCTAATTAAATCCAATTCGCTACTATTTAATTAAAGAAAAAAAAACAAACTAACTAATTCTTTTTTGTGTATTTTTAGCAAAGCTTTTAAATAAAAAATATGAACAAAGCTAATTAAACTTCTAAACTATCTTTTTGTGTTTTCTGGTTTTTGAGAAAATAAATAAAATAAAATTTGCAGACACAAACAAAGAAATTTTATTCTAAATAAAAAATCTACTTCTAAACTAAAATAAATAAAAACCAGGGAATAGCCAGATGTGGCTATTCCTCTGTTACAAGGATTGTGGAATTAAATCTAATTTAAACAGAGAATGTACTCTATAATTATTATTCTAAAAATGGAAATTTCTTCTAATTAAATTCTGCCTCAGATTCACATGAAGAAAGAAAACTTCTCAAAAGCAATTTCTTCTTTCCCCTAGAATCTTTCCCCGGCAAAAATAAAAATAAATGGGTACGGATGTAATTAAAATGAAGAAATGATGAATAAATGTAACACATAACCTTCCTCCAACTTCTTTCCCTTGCAGATCCACAAGGATAGGCAAGGAAGAAGATATCAATGGAAGATTTGTATGCATGCAAAAAATTGGAAATGAAGAAATAAGAAATTCTACCACTTTAAAACAAATGTAATTCTTTTAATCTAATGACAATAATTAACTGAAAGCTTCAAAGAAATATAATACACCCCCAACCTGGTTATTATTGTGCTATGACAACTTCTTAAGTGTGGTGATGAATTTATTGTCTCCTCAGCTTCCTTTTCCTTTCCAGAGATGAATTCCACGTGATCCAAGGTATGCGATGTTGGCCGGTAGGAGAACAAAGAGCAGGTTGTAGCTGATTGGTTGCACGAAAATTTTGGACTGGTCGGTTGCAAGAAAAATGGTCACAAATATAGTTCTGGGAAGAACAGAAAAATGTGTTGTGTTGTATATGTGATTCCTAGCAAGATTTTGGTAGCATAAAAGTGCAAAAACAAATCTCAAAACTCTAACCCATCATACAAGTAAAAGTCTGGTATTTTATAAAATTTGGGGAAGAAGATGTCTAAACACATGTGTCATTCAAGAAATGCCAAATCATCAAGAAAAGGGGGAGTTAACCTTTTAAATATAGTAAACTGAGAAGAAGAATCCAATATATCCAACAAGCTTAAAACAAGCAAAAAAATCAAGAAACGGGTGAGAAAATCACTCAAGAATTTGAAACACGAGTTCTAAAACACGCAGTTTGAACTCACAGATAAATTTAACATAACTGTTTGTCTATACAGACTAGCGGTTATGCAACCACCATGGCAATTCTTAACCGCCAGTCTATATAGACCGATGGTTACGTAACTGCCACAACGATTGCACATGTGACTTAAGGAAAAAACAAGTACAAAAAGGGGTAAAAATGGTTCACGAGTACACAACAATCCAACAAACTTAGAAGTATGAAGAAATAAGATAAAACAAGCATGTTGAAGGTGAAGGGAGAGGATTTGGATCTCATCGTTATTCTAGAAAAGAATTATTTCATCATTGGAGACTTACAATGTCTGTCAATGTAGCACCATGTAATTTTGGGTGCATACATATTGCCCCCTCGAAGAATCATTTTAGCCATGAATGGGCGTAAAACGTGAATTTTGAGTATGGCGCTCCCAAGTGGGAGAGTTAGGAATTTTACCTCATTCATTTGTGTGTTGAAATCATGCCAATCCAACCTTCTCACCACCTGCAAAAGAGAAACAAGAATCAAGTGCAGATATAAAACAAATTTAGCAAAATATTTTGAAATAAAAACGACAAGATTACTTTCCATATCCGTGGGGATGAGAAATATACCTTCTTGAATGTTTCAACCTCTGCATACACTCACTCAAAGCAACATTAAAAAAACAAATTTGAGCTATATATACCACTTTTTACTATTTTTAGAAATCATTTGTGCATACCCACTTAGCTAAATTTGGAGCTTTGGATTTCTAGTGACCATTTTGTTCGCGAGTATAGTCAAATGAAGAGCATTCAGTCGTGATGAAATCATAATCAGTGGCAGTAGTAGAGTGGCCACAAACATGTAAGTTTATAACATTTATTTGTTTTTACCCTAAAATGTAATGCCTTACTTGAAACTAGCCATAGGAGGGGAGTTTTTTAGTAATTTTATAGTCAATATGACTATATGGGCGCTTTTACATTTTGTAATTTGTTTGAACTTTTTTTTGGTCATTTTTTGTGCATGTTTTTGAGTTTTAGATTTTAAGGGCACAACCATGTTCTCGGGTGACACAACCACCACGGTGGTTATGCAACCTCCACTCTACGTAGAATGACAGTTGTGTAACCATCGCGGTAGTTGGAAAACACCATGGCGGTTACGTAACCACCACTCTAGTAGAGTGGCAGTTGTACAACCACCCACCTGCTAAGAGTGGTGGGTTTGTAATCGTCATGACATTTTTTGGTTTAGAAGCTAAGTACAAATTTTATTATTGTTTATTTCCATTTATATTGTTTTTGTGAGTGTATTATGCACTTATCATATTCTAATATGGTATTTTTTCCTTGTTTTGGATGCAGGGAAGTTATATTAGATGGAGTAGAGCCCAGGAATATGAGTGGTTGCCTAGGATTCTATAGTTATTGACACTAGTAGAGAGGGGATTATTAGAGAGGGCAGGTATATGGAGGTTAGCTAAGATGTGGCCAGTTGCCCCAGTGAGTCGCCTTCTCTGCGACTTCTTGACTTATTGGGATGCAGATTGGAACACTTTCTGATTTCTCGGTGTTAGAGGGGAGTGGTCTATCACATTGGAGGATGTTTATAGGATCCTTAGAGTTCCTGTCACCAGGTAGGAAGTTGGCGCTGAAGAGTGCCAACTTCATCAGTTGAGGCCCATCAGATGGGTGACATACCTTGGTGATGCACATGCACCTGACACGGGTGCCAAGCAGGGAGTCAGACTAGTTTCTATTGAGACAACCCTTATTCCCACTCTGTGTAAGGCCATCATTGGTATCTTGGCCTCACGTTTGATTGGGGATAAGGGCAGAGAAAGGTTTATTTTTCTCGACATCTATCATTGAGATCTGATTGTTGAGAGCTTTATGGAAGGGTATTTACTTGGGGCATTGACATACTTGGCACTACTTATCATGACTTATATCGTATTGTCAGATGTGGGGCTATATCTCTTAGCCATCCCACATTGGTGATGTCATGGGTTTATGAGTGGGTTATCCCCTACCATAGGGGTGTTGGGATAATCAGATCCCAGAGAGATCAGGGCCACTAGATGGGTTTATATGGATCCACTTAGGGCCACACCACAGTTAGTATCTACATTGACCACAACATATATGGTAGCAAAACCATATCAGGATATGGCAGGTCAATGGGGTGAGGAGGGAGTTACATTGACTACCTGTGTACTACCACTTCTTTGTTTGACCACATCGTAACGAAAAAGTTGAGACACATCCAGTGCTCTGGGTGCCTCAGAAATTTGGATTACCTTTTCATATGCTCTTAGCAGTGGTTTACTATATACAGGGGATACAAGAGGGGAGAGCCAGCCGTAAGGGCCGACTCTAGTGGACAGTGATAGTTCTGGGTCATGATTGGACTCCACAAGCTGCACCAAACCCAACTGTTGGTGTTGTAGTTAGACCAAGGACAAGTTCTACATATTGGTGAGGGCCTGACTAGGAGTGAGCGAGGAGGAGGAGGCAAAGATAGACTCGGGCTCAAAGGATGTCAAACCCTGAGTGGTAGGGTACAAGAGAGGCATCGATGGCTGCCAGATCTGAGGAGGAAAAGGAGGAGTCAGTTCATCCCGAGGAGATGGAGGAGTCAATGCATTTGTATGAGGAGAGGAGTAGGGAGGAATGAGGAGAAGTAGGATAATATTGGCTCCTACTGAAGGTATAACACTAGCTTCAGACCTGAGATCTGGGTTTCTAGAGACCCGAGTGAGTATTTACACACTTCTCTTTCCTTTACTTCCTAGATTAGATATTAGTAAATCTCTTTTTTTTTTATGTTTTCTAACGCGTCATTATTTGGTTTGTCTTTGCATCCACAACTGATGGATGGAAGGATCTTATTTAGTGCACGAACCTAGACTTATTTATGATGGCTACTGGCATGACTTGAGAGGCCTTACTAGTAGACCCAGGAGCCCTGAAACACGTCGGCCACCACACTGATGTTTTTCACCAACCTAGCATGCAGCAGTAAAGATCACTCATTGAAGATTGATATTGTGATACTTCAGGATAAAGAGAGATGATGAGGACCCTCATGTAGTGAGGCTACTGGTCCATTAGTCACTCTCACAGTCATTCTCATTGATCGACGCATGGAGGCTCCCATGCTACACCTAGCCGATCTTGACATCAGAGCCACAACAGGAGTCCTCACCCGCTCCTTCATAGGGATCTAGGAGAGAGGGATAGGTCAGAGGCCTTTATTTCTTCAAGACCATTTTTGTGTATATATCATTTTTTTGTATTTTTGGCTCACAGTTGAGTATTTTGACCACACTTGTCCTTTGGTGTGATGACATTGTATTGAGACACTTTGACACACACACACACACACACACACACACACACACACACACACACACACACACACACACATACATATATATATATTAGACATCTTTTTGGTTCGACATTCCTTTGCAAGAGTTAATTTCATTGTGGTTCATCTCATTTGTGTACTCTTAGATGGTTAGGAATTTTGATATTTTTTATGTTTTTGAATGCATGCTATGGATGATGATGCAATGTGATAAACAAAATGATATATATGACTACACATATGGTAACAAATTGTAATTAGGAGGACTTTATTTTTCAAGTAATGTTTAACATTTCTATTACATTGGAAAAATGTGTTGAATATGGTATGATGATAAGATAACCTCACTCCATTCTTGACTCCACACAACTAGTAAGATGTGAGGGCTCATCACCGAGAGCCAAGAAGGATGCGAGATATGTGATTTGAAGAGTGTGAACAAGAATGATGACTAAGAGACAAGAATTTTGACAAAGATTTATTTAGAAACTTACAACCCAACCCTAATCAAGATTAACTAACCAGTTCAAAATGAATTCTACTTGCAAGTTTTGACTAGACTTAGATCCATGGATGGCCTACTGATTGATAAGATCTGGTTTGAAATGATTGTTTCTCCTAACATACACATCTAATTCATTTTCTTGGGAATTTCAGACTTTCAAGCACTTTTATTTCTTGTTTATTTAGGATTTTTTTATTTTTGATATGACCCCCTACATCTTGCCCCATGCTACCAGTAAGAATCATGGGCTCATCACCAAGGAAAAAACATAGGTGAGTAAGGAACTTTCCCTCCTTTCCCAATCTCATGCTACCAGTAAGAAGCATGGGCTCATCACCAAAGGTTGGGAGGGAAAAAAAGTGTAGTTATTTACAATAAGAATATTTGTATTTATTGTTTATATTTATTGTTTTGTACTTTTTTATCTTTTTGGCTTTGGATTGTGCTTTTTAGGAGGGAACATTTTCCCCTAATCTCAACCCCACACAACTAGTAGGATGCGAGGGCTCATCACCAAAGGTTGAGATAGGTGAATAAAAGGTTTTGGGTGAAATGCTTAGAATGTTTTTGTCATGGAGAGATATTTTTAGGGGAAGATCTATCATCAAGAAGATTCTAGAGAAAACTATGAGCAAGAAACACCCGAATTGGAAGAAACCATGAAGAAGATTAAGCATGCAAGTCCTTATAACACCAATGTCAAAATTTGTCTCATGAATGGAAATGATGATAAGGATTATATAATTTGAATATGTGAAAAGAATGTAGAAGAGGTATGATTGAGATATTTGCCAACGTTTGAAATTTTAAGAATCACTTGAAAGGTAAGTTTCCATTTTACAATTTCAACAAAATGATAATGTAGGTGACAAGACAATGTGAATGCAATAAAGGACAATGTGGAGATGCAAATGACTATATGTAAAAATTTGAGGTGAAGCGAGTTGACAGATTCACCAAACTCCTCACCCTCTAGAGTACACAAACGATACACACCATTTTTGAAATCTTCATTACTTGGTAGGGCCCTAGCCATTTTGGCCTTGAACTTCCTACCTTCGCCAACCTTCTTGTCTATTCGGCTATCAAGTCTCAAAACAAGGTCTCCTACCTGAATTTCACGTTCATAGACCTTTTTATTATACTAGTGACACATTCTATCCACATAAACCTGATGGTGTTGTTCAGCTCTAAGCCATTTTCATCCAGGCTTTCTAAATCAGCTAGACATGCACATTTTGATACTCATCCTTCATCTAGAATGCCTTGTAAAGACACACAAAGACTAGGTAATTCTACCTCTAGCAGTAAGACCGCTTCAACACTGAAGACTAAGGAAAAGGGGGTTTCCCCCATTGGTGTTCAAACTGAAGTCCTATAAGCCCATAAGGTAGGAAATAACTTCAGGTGCCAATCTCTCTTATTCTCCTTAACCTTCTTAAGGAGAATGGACTTCAAAGTTTTATTGGTCGCCTCATCCTATCTATTGGCCTGAGGATAGTACAAGGAGGCCGTGTGATGAGATATTTTGAATTGAGCGCATATTTCATGCACCTCGTCATTCTTAAAAGGGTGCCATTATCTGAAATAATGACTTGTGGAATGCCATACCTACAGATAATTTGGTTCAAGATAAACTTGGCTATGATAGATCTAGGTATTGTAGTCAAAGGCATGGCCTCAACCCACTTTGTAAAATATTCAGTGGCTGTGATTATGAAATTGTGGCCATCTGATGATGTGGGAGAGAATTTCCCTATTAAATCCAAACCCCAAGTAGAGAAGGGCCAGGGTGTCACTATAGGTTGTAAAGCCTGGGTTGGGATGTGTATGGTGTGCGAGAATTCTTGACATTTCTAGAACTTTCGCACATACTCTACAACATCATGCTCTAATGTGGGCCAGAAGTAACCCATCTGATGGATCTTGTGAGTGGTTGAATGCCCTCCAAAGTGGCCACCACAGACTCCATTGTGGGCTTCAAAGAGAATCTTTTCCACTTCTTCCTCGTCGATGCATCTTAGTAACATACCATCAAAAGCTCTCCGATATAGAACTTGTTCTACAATTACGTACTTGGTAGCTATGACATGTAGTCATTGCCTTTGTTGCGAATTAGCCTCTTCAGGATATGTTGATCTACGATGTGGTTTATTATATCCATATACCAGGGGCATGAAGCAATGGTGGGCTTCTCTATGTAGTAAACACATTCATTAGGGAAGCTCAAGTCAACTATCTCGCCACAATCTATAGGGTTGTCGACCAACCAATCAACAATGATTTGTCCTTTGACAAACTTTTGATTGATGAAGGTAAGTTCAAATTCACCCATTAACGTTATGAATCTACCGACCTTCTTGGATAAGGCTTCCTGGTTAAGAATGTCCGCAACTGATCTGATTTGATGATCACTCTTGTTTCTTGGTTAAGCATATAATGCCTTAACCTCTTGGTTGCAAAGACAATAGCCAAGCATTTTTTCTGTTCTTGAGTATACCGAGTTTCATAGTCAAGGAGTGTACGACTAATAAAATAGATGGTGTTCATGACCATCATCATCCTCCTGTGCTAACATGCACGCTCTATAAAACATCTATGGCTTGAGAATACAAGATTAGAGGACGATCGGCCTTGGGTGGCATGAGCGTTGGTGGTGACATGAGGAAACACTTGACTGAATTCAAAAGCATTGTGACATTCCTCCGTCCAAATTTTGCAATAGGTCTTCTTCAACAAGCCATTAATAGGATGAATAACGTACGTTAGATCAGGAAAAAACCTACGGATTGCCCCAAGCTTTCCTAAGAAATACCTAATACTTGATTCTTACTGTTGGTGGAGTCATTTCCAGGATTTCCCAAATCTTTGCAGGATCCATGTCAATCCCTTAAGAGGAAATGATATAACCCAATAGCTTACCTCCTGTGACTCCGAATACACACTTTTATGGGTTTAAAGTCACACCATACTCAATTAACCATGAAAGAATAACTCAAAGAACTTGGGATGGTCACCCCTCTTTTTAGCTTTTGCCAAGAGATCATCAACATATGTCTCCATAATCTTGTGAATGAGATCATGGAATATATATGTCATGGCCCGTTGATATGTGGTGCCAACATTCTTCAAACTGAAAGGCATGACGACATAACAAGAAGGTTCCCCAAGGAGTAGTAAAGGTAGTTTTGGTCTGATCCTCATCAAAAATCCTTATCAAGTTGTATTCAGAAAACCCATCCATGAGGGATAACAACTCGTAACCAGTTGTTGCATCGACAATGATATCAATAGATGGTAACGGGAAATCATCCTTAGGGAAATGCTTTTTTATGTCTCTAAAATCAATGCATATCCTTATTTTCCTATTCTTTTTAAGGACCGAGACAATGTTGGAAACCACATGGAGTAGTCCACTGGCTTTATAAACCCTACCTGTAGAAGCTTCATCACTTCTTCTTTGACCATTAAAGCAACTTTGGGCTTCATAGGTCTTAATTTTGTTTTATGGGTTTTGCATTGGGTTTGGTAACCAGATTATGAACCACTACGTCAGGAGAGTGACTCTTGTCATGTCTTTGTAACTAAATGTGAAAGCTTGAGGAATGCTCCTTGAGCACTTTAGTATGTTCTTCTATTTCCTCAGCTGATAATGAAGAACCAAGCTTCAAAATTCTGGGCTCTTCCTCTGTCCTGATGTTGATGTCAATTGTTCCTTCTATTAGGGAGGCATTCCCTTCTTCAAACTCAGGGGGAGCTGGTGGAAGTTCTAAAGATTCCTCCTCGACTTCACAGATCTCTAAATCTTGTGAAGAGGAGAGATTCATTGTTTTATCTCCAAAGTATGAAGAAGGGTGAGGGATAAGGGAAAAACCTTTCTTATGATGCACGGGATGAAGATCAGTGTACACATGGAGGAATCCTAAGATTGCTTCATCATTCTCAGTGAAGTCTAATGTGATGGGCTCGTTCTCGGTCTCTACATATGCTAATATTGCATTGTTGGGACATCTTTTGGATTAAGGTTTGGCCCGGATTGAAACTGTGAATTATATTTCTTTCAAATCTTTAGCTAGGGCAGAAACGAGAGGAAGACGATGCCATAGAATCAACAAGCTGATTTTTCTCTCTGGGAATTGCTTCTATAGAGATAAATTCAAAAGTCTTTACACAACTCGCATGCACAACAAACTTATAAAGCTGGAGATGTTCTACTCTGGTCTCATAAACCTCTGAGACTTGGTTCGCTATGAGTTGTGAGTCCCTAGGACTCTAACACTCTTCACCCCCATTCTTTTGGCTACAATGAGACCAAGAAGTAAAGGCTTCATACTTTGTCATTATTGGTACACTCAAAGTTCAACTTGAAAGTAAAAGGCATGACTCTACCTTCCGGAGAAGTTAAAATCACCCCCACCCCTGTGCCATAATGGACATTTAGCTCCATCGTAATGGAGTGCATCCAATAAGGGAAATATTGAATCCTCATTGCTTTTAGGATTTTCTTCTTGGACCTCAGAAACCTCCACCATACATATCTCTTCAAAACCATTTGTCCGGGAGAGAGGCTAGTCCAAGAGCATTTCCAATACCTAGAGAATCAAATGGGAGAATGATCAGTAAATCATTTTCCAAGAGTTTCACTATTTCTATTTTTGTCTTGGTAGATATAGTTTCTACTGCAACAGTCTTACTCTCACTCCTATCTACCCCTTTGATAGATTTCGGTTTGTCTAATTTAGTTGTTGGAACTAGCTTTGTAGTAGGGACCATTTCCTTGGAAGGTGATGGTTTGTTCAATTGATTGGCTGGGAGTTCAAATTCAGAATGAACCCCAGGTTTCTTCTTAAGATTTTGCTAGGTGGATATCAAAAGGTTTGGGGTCACCCTGAGCTATACAAAGACCTTACCTAAGTGAAGGAATCTCACCTCTTGAAACAATGTGGATGGAATGGCCTTCATCCTATGGATCCATGGTCTACCAAGAATCATATTATAGTTGGTTTCCCTATCTATAATATAGAATTTGGTTAAAATGGTCTTAGGCCCAAGGGTAACTGGAAGAACAATGGTTCTGATTGACGTGGCTTTCAAGCTATCGTAACCCCTTAATGTATTTCAGGTGGAGGAGCAATTGGTTTCTCCATATCCTAACTTTTGCAAGAAGGAGAAAGGGACAATGTTCACGAACAACCCCGTCATCAATCATTGCTCTCTTGACATAGTTATTATAAATCCATACTTGCAAATATAACACGGGATCACCCCTTCGTGCCAACTCAACATCTGTAGGCATCTTGTTTATGTCAAACACAAACCCGATATCTCTTTCATGTTGTCCTGGAGGATAAACGTCAAAGTCTATGTGATTAATCTGGGCCTTCGGAGGGGGTGTGACATGCACTAGATGGCCAAGACCTAATGCTTCCAACAAGGTAGATTGGTGATCTGGCGAATTCTTCAACAAATCCAAAAAGGAAATGTGAGAAAAGGTATTTGGTAAGATATGTGATCAAATCATAAGCTCCTACTAGGTTTGGGAACTACTGGCGAATTGTCTTACATAAGAGGATAAATGGGAAGAGGATGCGACATGTACTCTCGAGTACAAGTAGTGGTATTGACCTCTAGCTCAGTCTCTAATTCAACCAAGCCTACAATTTTCGTTTTGTTTCTCTGGTCCAAGTTAGGAGAAACTCGAGGATCATTAGACATAGAAGCCTCATGATCATGAGTCGCTACAGGAATCCCTTTGTTGGCATTCTGAGGATTAAGCTTCTCGTTCTTAGATGCTTGGGGAAAGGATCTCTATAAATTCCTAAGCTGTCATTTTGAGGAGCGATAGTTCTCATATGAGTGTTATTGGAAGTTCTTCCAGGTTCGCTAAGAACATGTTAATGAAAAGTTGTCCTTTGGTCTTCTGGGAGTCGTTGAATGAACTTATTGCAATCCCTACAAGACTGAGTATCATGACCGATTACTCTATGAAACCTGCAATACAAATTGGGATCATAATCCCTCGAGCCTCTGATTTTGACTACCTTTTGTGGCCCATAGTTCCGGTTATTGTTCGGATATTGATTGTTATAATTATAATTTGCAGCCCCTTGGTTGGGATTCTGATATTGGTTTGGGCCTTGGGATTGAACTTGTTGAGGAGGTGGACGACTAAAATCCACTGCATTGACAAAGCGAGCGAGGATTATTGATCCTTTTATTATTCATATTCCCATTGTTATTGTTTTCATTGTATGGTATTCACAACCTTTGGCTTTTTAGGTTGATCGGTCACACCATCCGTAGTGACACCACAGTTTCAATTCAGGACCTTGGGTCCTTGGTTATTGTTTGAATTATTTGGATAGTTCGAATTGTTTTGGGTTAGAGGTAACCAATCTCCCATTAGGGCCATACGTCTACATCCATTATATCAATTGCCACTTGGTCAATGTGGAGTGTGCCCTCTAAGACTTCCTCGTAGCTTCGAAGGGGGAATTTCTACACTTCCTCCTTGGTTTCTCGATTGAGTGAGTGGAGGAAAAGGTCATAGAGTTCTGTTTGGTCCATGTTTGGAGCACTCACAGAAGAGTAGAGAACTTGTCGTCACCTCTGAATGAAGTGGGCTGCGGACTCATTTTGTTCTTGCTTGATTTGCAAGAATTCTTTGATCCTTGTTCACAACGACTTGTTCATATCAAAGGCTTTAATAAATTCAGGCCACAAGTTGTTTGAAAGAATGTATGGATGCTTCGGGAATTCAATAGTACCAATCTAAAGCAATTCCTTTGAGGGTTTTAGGGAATATCTTAGTAACAACTGCATCCTACGGAAGCAATTCTTTGATTGTGGTAGCGTATGCCTTAATGTGAGGCACCGGAATCTCCATTCTCCTTTAACTTTGGGGAGGTTTGACAAAGGACGCGGGAGCATAACACCTCGTATCGTGAAAGTCGAGGGGTTCTTTCAAATATTCAGAATAGGTTTTCATTGTGTAGGATTCAACCATTGAGGATCCTTGACGAGGAGGAAGTGGAAGAGCTTGATAAGGTGTGGCCATAAGTATTAGCTGGGGCATAAGGAACCCCTTGATATTGCGTGTAAGAACCAGGAAAAGTGTACATGTCCATTTGGGGGGATTTAGAATACATATGGACATAGGGTGAGATAACATTAGGATATGGGCTAGTGGGATGTACAACCAGGGAATGTTGCATTGTTAGGAGGGACAACATTTGAAAATTCACTTCCATGCCAAGCCCTTGTACAGGATACAAATAAGAAGGATGAGAGAGTCATTACTAGCGATGCCGGATCCAGTAAAGAGATCAACATGAGACTGGGAACACCCAAGTAGACTTACTACTGGTGGTTATTGCACTGGATGAACATTAGTGGCAAGAAGTATAGTTCTGTTAATAGTGAGTATTGCATTGCCTAGTAATTTGTATGGGTTATGAAGCCTGGGTGATCTCTAATTCTTTAAGCATTCCCACTAATGTTTAAATACCATCATTAGGTGAAGGGTGAACCTTTTGTAGGCGTGTGTTACACATTACTCAGTTGAGGGAGTATATGATACCCCCTTATGAATTAATCATTAATTGACTCCCTCATTTGTGTTGTTTCCTCTCTATTTGGAGGGGACGAGGTAGCAATCATTTGCAACAATATTTTGGTGTATGATTGTATCCTATCCAAGGATCCATCTAAAGCATATAGGCGGCCACCACTTTGGGTTAATCTTACTAAGAGTTCATCATGTTTTTTTGAATGAAATGGAAATGACTCAAACTGCATACTGATTTGGGGTCTCTGATAAAACTCACGCATAAAGATTGTGCTCTCTTCTAAAGGTCATGTTGTTAGAACTTGAAAACTCTGGTTGAGAGCTGCAATTTGGTTGGTCTATCTCCTCAATCCTTACAGTTGAATTAGTTGTATGGGGAGATAACAAGCTCGGTGAGTAATTATCATCCCACCTTAACAATGAGGGTGATTGTTGAGGACTCACTTGTTTGTAATAGGCTTTGAGACCTAAAATATGCTTGATGTATTCTTGACCTGATATATTTAGTATGGACACAAAATCACGCACTTGGGTACATTTCTAGGTCCTAAAAGCACGCTAGCATTTACATGATTCCTAAGTAAGAAAACTAGCAATTGACAACTATCTTTGGCCTCTTTTCTTTATCTCTTTCCTTTTGCTTGGTCTTACACACCCTATAGCCCAGTTGAAACTTTGCATGTTCATCTTTCATGGCTTCGGACACCCGCGCCTAGCCAAGACAACAGTTCCTAGGTGCTCTTGTCTCTCCTGGCACCCCTGACCCTTTTTAATCTTACTCGCTCCTTTTGGGTCTCTTTTATCTTTTGGGCATCTTTTTCACTTATGGGTCGGCCTTCTAGTTGTTAATTATGAAATTCAAATAAGGGAATCATATAAATACATAATTATGTGTTCAAAATCAGGGACCGAGAACTAAGCATTACTATCATCACCTAAACTTGCATTCCAAAGGTGCTAAAGCACTCCAAAGGAATCCATTTAAGGGAAAAGGGTTACATAATTTTGCATACACTACATAGGAAGGGTATGTCTATTCTATTCCATGCACACATACTATTACATTGCTACATTATAGCTACAACTTGTTATCAAGTGTAACTTGTACAATGACATCCTAGGGCATCATTTCTACACATACACACCAAAACTACATGGAGTCTGAGATTTAGTTTAGTGCTCGGTCATGAGTTTCACTCTCAGGGTGACCATCAGGGTCAATCTGAATCCTTATTATGCATTTTCCTTTTTAGGTTTGATGCGTTTTGTGGGTATGTGCAAGTGAATTTCTTTTTTTACAGGTTATAGGTACCTTCGGTGATCTTAGTGTGAATATCAGATGACCAACATGAATTAACAAAAAATACCTTGCAACATAGAAGAAAGTAGATCCTGAGCTCTTACACAGTCACCAGTGCCCAAAATCAATCACCAGAGCCTAGGCGCCTCTGTCCTACATTAGGCGCCCTTATCTGACATTTCTCTTAGGTTCTAGATTTCATAGTGACTAGTGACGACCATGTTTGTAGTATGTTCATCAGTTGTAACTGTCTAGATCACTTTTTGTTTATTAAAAATTCAGCTAAGTTCCTCTATCTCCCCTTCTAGCTTAGGGTTTTATATTTTACATCTTAGTTTACTTGCATCATTACCGTACTTTATCATTTGTACATCACTTATCACATTAGTTACTCTGCAATATAGATTTAATTAATTCAAATTAAATTAAATCATTTGGTGAACCCAACTCGTGATCATACACTTGGATATTTATTTTTCTTCTTTCATGGCTCCTGAAATTCCTCAAATCTCTTTGTATGGCTTGTTTGAAATGCACCCACCTTACAAAGCCATTCTCCAAAAATACCTAGACACTATGTACCTCCCTCAAAATACACCACCTACTCAAGTTAGTTCCATCTTCCATCGTATCTCTAATGACGCTAGCGATCCTAATATCAATCCTAATCAATCTATTTACAAGTTAATTCAAGCTTTACATGGGTTATTTCAAGACAAATTTCAAGGTATGAAAACCACAATTACATCTCTTCAAGCTAAAATCCAACATCTCAAGGATGCTTCTAAGGCCCATGCTAGTTGTTCTCTTACATCTCATCTTAATCAATTGTCATCTACATGTGCTCATGTCAGTGAACCCCCTGGTCTTACCACTACCTGCACCTCTCAAGTTTGGTCTCAGTGCTAAGCAACATGATATTCTTCCTTAGATCTGTCATCACCAATCCAACACTATGATAATTCTTCACCGGGAACTCCTCGTGCTATGATTATTTACTAATGCAAAACTTTTAGTTTGGTGGATAAAATTTGGAAACACAACAACAACATAACACAAGAATACCATAGACTATGATAAGAAGGAATGATGATAAATCTTAAATATCAGTGTAAATTATAATATCAACATGAAATTGTTACAATCTCACCCATGAGGTACTTTAAGTGTTACTGACTTCACTTGCCTTCCAACAATAACTATGGGAGAAACTTCACAATTACACCTCTTAATGGTTTCTTTAACACACCTTCAAAATGATGGCTTCCTTTACACACTCACTCATAAAATATTTCTCACTACTTCCTTCTATGCTAAATGAGGGGGGTGGCCTCTCTATTTATAGAACTTCCAGGCTTATCCATCTTATCTCTAAGATAGGATAAGAAATCTACTATGACGAATCATATTCCATACCTTAACTCTTATCTGTACATGTAAGCTTATCTTTTAAGATAAGATAAACCTTATCATTTCACATGGGTTCCACATTTTTAGACTTTTTACAAATAAAATACACAAAATATTTATGGCCTCACTCCTTGTCCTTATTACCAATATAATATTTCTAATTCCTAATCATGTAGACCCTACTTCTCTACTTACCATAACTTTGACATTTTAACATTACCAGATCACTTACGACAAATATTTACTTTTTACCACAACATTCATATTGTACTTTTAACTATTACCGTACTATACATTATTGATGGTGTCGTACTGGCAGCACCGTTATCTTCTATCGGACGCTACTACTAATTAAACTTAACAACATCCTATTTCTAATATATACATTAATGAAATAGAAATTACGGAGGAAAATTTTAGTGTCGACATCTTCCCCCTTCCTAGCTTCTACTCCGTCCTCGGAGTAGACTATTCTGGTGCTTGGAAAATCTTCAACTTGTCGTGGTTGACCCATTTCGTAATGGGAGTGCCATCCAATTCCTCCAGTCGGTACATACCATTTTCATGCACAACTTCTATTTTTTAGGGCCCCATCCATTTTGGAAGAAATTTTCTCTGTCTTCTTTTTTTGTATCTGGAATCATATACTAGAACCAAGTCATTCACATGAAATGGAAACCACCGGATCTTTTGATCAAAGTATTCCTTCTGCTTCATTTTCTTCTTATAGCTTGTATCCTTCACTATTTCTCTCATTTCCTCTAGCAAATGAAGATGTACCTACCTTTCTTTTACTGAATCAATTTCATCCATCCTTTCATTTTTCATAACTCTCATAGTGGGAATATCAAACTCAATAGGAAGAACTTGATCAATGCCATAAGCAAACTGAAATGGGGAGTATCCTATTGCTGATTTTGATGGTGCCCTATATGCCCACAATGCTGCATGAATCCTTTTATCCCACTTATGTACCTGTAAGGCTGCATCTTTTACTAGAATTTGACACAACACAAAATTTGTTCGTTCCACCTATCCATTTGTGCTTGGCTTGTATGTTGTTGCCTTCCTGTGCTTAATAGAAAACTTATTGACTAGGGATTCTACCACCTCATTAATGAAGTGGCTTCCTTAATCTGTTACAATTTCTAATGGACAACCAAATCTGGTGACAATGCATTCATATATGAACATTTCCACTTCATCCATGGAAGCTGTTTTCAAGGGCCTAGCTTCAACCCACTTGGTTAAATAATTTGTGGCAACTACAATATACTTATTTTGGCGTGGGGTAGTTGGAAGTGGACCTACAATGTCTATTCCCCACTTTTCAAAGGGGCCAAGTGAAAGAATAGGGCATAATGGAGCTGATGAAGTCTTACGGTTACCATGTGTTTGACAAATATCACATGTCTTACAATAATTATAACAATCTCTAAAAAGAGTGGGCCAGTGATAACCTGCATCCAAGATCCTTCTTGTTGTAAGTTGTCCAGAGAAGTTCCCTCCACATGTACCATTATGGAATTCTTCTATCAGCTCCTTCCCTTGATCACGTCCAACTGCCCTCTTTTACCGTCCATCAAGTCCTATTTGAAATAATACTCCATGCAGAATAGAATATGGACGACTGGCTTGAGTAATCTTCCTCTTAGTCTTTGCATTGGCACCATCAGGAAACTTGAATTCATTCAGATAATTCCAATTATCTATGTATATCACTAAGGATTGTGTCAAGGGATAAAAATGTTGCATCTGGGAAATCATCATCATCACAAAATGAACCTAAACCATCATAGGCTAGAGAGATTTCATCTGCATTGACATGCTTCTTTCCTGGCCTATCTATAATATCAAATTCAAATTCTTGTAGCAAAATTATCCATCTTGCTATCCTCCCTGATGGGTTAGGCTTATTTACAATATATTTTAGAGCCTGATGAGCTGTTACAACTATAAATTTCTGCCCTAGCAAGTAATTTCTAAACTTCTTTACAGCAAAAATGATAGCTAGAGCCTCTTTTTCAGTTACAGTATAGTTTACCTCAGCACTGTTCATTTGTCTGCTCCCAAAGTAAACTGGATGATCATTCTCATTTTCATCCTTTTGGCTCAGAGTACTTCCTAGTGCTGCATCTGAGACATCGGTATACACAATGAATAGCTTGCTCCAATCTAGATTCTTTAAAATAGGTGAAGACGTCAGGGCTTCCTTCATTTGTTCAAAAGCTTCATGCACCTTATTTCCTGGTTCATAAGTAACATCCTTCTTCAAGAACTGGGTTAGTGGCTGTGTAATTTTTGAGAAATTCTTGATGAATCTTCTATAGTAACCCACATGGCCTAAAAATGATCTCAACTTACTTCTATTCATAGGAAATGGTAACTCTTTGATTTTTGAAACTTTATCAGGATCAGTACCAATACCATCTCTGGATACAATATGTCCTAACAAAACACCTTTAGAACATCCAAATACACACTTTGTAGGGTTTAGTGAGGCTTTTGCTTCATCTAACCTTTGAAATGTTGTCTCCATTTGGTGTAGGTGGTCCATCTTGCTCCCATAGAAACAAAAATCATCCATAAATACTCTGATGAAGTTCTCAATGTAGGGCTCAAATACCCTATTCATTAAACATTGGAATGTTGTTGGAGCATTACACAACCCAAAAGGCATAACTCTATAAGCAAATGTTCTCCAAGGAGTGGTGAATGTGGTCTTCAGCTGATCTTTCTCCGCTATACGAACTTGGTTGTATCTGTTATATCCATCAGCAAAACTATAGCACTCCTAGCCAACTACTTCGTCCAAGATTTGATCTGAGAATGGAAGAGGGTAATGATCCTTCTTTGTTGCCTTATTGAGCTTCCTATAATCAACACAAATGTGTAGTTTCCCATTCTTTTTTATTGAGATCACAATGGGAGAAACCCATTCTGAATTCTCCACAGCAAATATGAATCCTACATCAAGCAACTTATCTATTTCTTTTTTTACAGTCTTGGAAAAATTATGATTTATTCTATATGGCATTTGCTTTATGGGATTAGCACCATCTACCAGCTCAATAGAATGTTCTACCCAACTTACTTGACGGAGTTCCTTGTAATTGAAAGTGAATAGGTGTATGTACCTTCAAAAGAGCTGGAGGTAGCATTCCTTCTCACTCTCTATCACAACATCACCAATATTTATTTGTTGGAGACGATCATCAATTTCTTCTTCAGATAATTTTATGGGTTCATGAGTTGGTGTGACTTGAAGGATATCCATGACCGAAACATCAACCTCACTTTATTCATCTTCTATGTCCACTTCACTGGTACTAGAATAATCAAAGGATGTCCAATCATCAGTTTCATCACTTGAATCCATGGGTTCTGCCTTATGATGCTGAGAGATCACGTTTATCTTCACCCTCTCTCTACCACATCCAAGTTTCATGAAGCCTTCATTCCAGTAGTTTCTTGCATGAACTCTCCTTAACCATGGTCTTCCCAACAACATTGGGTACACAACAGTACCATTTTTCATCACCTGAAAGTTTACCACACGTACAACACCCATAACAGATATTGCCACATTTGAAACTACACCTTCTGGTTTAGTTTTTCCCTTATTTAATGACCTTAACATAAGTGTTGAGGGATGATCAATTTTTAAACCTAACATATTCATTACATACTCAATCATTACATTAACTGTAGCACCTCTATCAACTAAGACATCATGAATTGAAATACAATTACATAATACCTCAGCTTGTGGAGCATAGGGATCCACCTCTGCCTCCAAAACAGGGACCTCAACCTCCTTCCTTCGTCGAGTATTGAGTCCACTTCGCAGCTCCTGCCTCTTTTCAGAAGACATAGCCAAGAGTTGACCATATGTAATATTTGTAGGCCTTTTGGACAGATCTTCTAAGATGGAGTATAGTCCTTGTCCTTGTGAAATCAGAAAATCCTGCACACCCAACTTTCTTCTCTTATGTTTCTTACTAGTTTCTCCTTTCATCTTCTTAGGATCATTTCCATCTTGATTATCTTTTTCTTTCTTTCTTTTTGTTACAAACACATCTACTTCATTATTTATGCTCTTATCTACTACATCAAAAGAATTCACATGTGTTTTTTCTTTATCATTATCTCTTGTACCAGATGTAGAAGCTCTATCAGGATAATTATACTTATAATGACCCTTTTCATAACAACCATAACATACAACTTCAGAAATATTTCTTTTTGGACCTCTATCTCCTCCCTGAGAACTAAATTCTTTTCCTTGAAGAAGATTAATAATTAACTGACCCATCTTCTTGAGAAGATCTTCATACTCAGTAGATGTACTAGGAGAAAAATTTGTGCTCACCGAGAGTGGTTGTGGAATCTGGATTAAAGGCGCTGGTGTAGGCTCTACTTTAGCAACAATTTCTTTGGGCTCCTCTTTTATGCTTTCTTCTTACCTTTTTGCAATCTCCTTTGCTTGTTCAATGGTAGCTGGGCGGTCATACTTCACTCGTTGTCTGATCTCTGGCTTCATCCCAAGAATGAAGTGCTTACAGAAGAGATTATCCACACCATTCATCAACCCATCCGCTAATCCTTCCTTCCGAATCTAGGTATCGAGATTCCTCCTTAGCTCTAGAACACGAGCATGATAATCCCTTATCTTCTCCTTCTCTCCTTGGGATAGCTTTGTGATATCGATCATGAGATTTGCATATTTCTGTTGTTCACCAAATTCTTCAAGAAAACTTTCAGTTAATAAATCCCATGAGTTTTTCACATTATCACGTAGTGTTTCAAACCACCTAAGGGCTGAACCATCCAAAAAGGTAGGAAAAAATTCAGTCAATTGTTCCCTTCTTATAAGGCCATTACAAATACAAGATCGTTTAAAATCTTGAATGAAAGAGGAAGCATCTTCATTAGATTGGGTTGAAAAAACAGGAATCTTCTCCATTTCCAAAAATAACCACAGTGAAATACCAACCCACAAGTACAATCAACAAGACTTATGTGCACAAATAATTAGAATCACTATAATAGAAAATATAAATGACCACGGTAAACTATGGTAAAACTTGACTTACTGTGGTAAAAACTGACTTTACTGTGGTAAACACTATTCATAGTAAAAAGTGAAGTTACTGCGGTAAATACTATTCATGGTAAAAAATGACTTTACTGCGGTAAATACTATTCATGGCAAAAAGTGACTTTACCATGGTAACTACTATGCACAGTAAAAACAAGGTTACCCTCCAAATGTTTTCTGACTAAGTGGGAATATCTCTCCAGAAAATCCACCAACGAGGAATGGTCCCGACAACGGAACCAAAATGTCATCACCAATCCGGCACTATGATAATTCTTCACCGGGAACTCCTCTTGTTATGATTATTTACTAATGCACAACTTTTAGTTTGGTGGATAAAATCTGGAAACACAACAACAACATAACACAAGAATACCATAGACTATGATAAGAAGGAATGATGATAAATCTTAAATATCAATGTAAATTATAATATCAACATGAAATTGTTACAATCTCACCCATAAAGTACTTCAAGTGTTACTGACTTCACTTGCCTTCCAACAATAACTATGGGAGAAACTTTACAATTACACCTCTTAATGGCTTCTTTAACACACCTTCAAAATGATGGCTTTCTTTACACACTTACTCATACAATATTTCTCACTGCTTCCTTCTATGCTAAATGAGGAGGGTGGCCTCTCTATTTATAGAACTTCCAGGCTTATCCATCTTATCTCTAAGATAGGATAAGAAATCTACTTTGACGAATCATATTCCATACCCTAATTCTTACATGTACATGTAAGCTTATCTTTTAAGATAAGATAAAACTTATCATTTCACATGGGTTCCACATTTTTAGACTTTTTACAAATAAAATACACAAAATATTTATGACCTCACTCCTTGTCCTTATTACCAATATAATATTTCTAATTCCTAATCATGTGGACCTTACTTCTCTACTTACCCTAACTTTAACATTTTAACATTACCAGACCACTTACGAAAAATATATAATTTTTACCACAATATTCCTATTGTACTTTTGACTATTACCGTACTATACATTATTGGCGGCGTCGTACTGGCAGCACCGTTATCTTCTATCAGACACTACTACTAATTATACTTAACAACATCCTATTCCTAATACATACATTAATGAAATAGAAATTACGGAGGAAATTTTTTGTGTCGATAGATCCTCACTCACCCATTGATCAACTTGCCAAATACTCATTGCTACACTCCTTATCGGCTTACAAAATACATCGGTCTCCCATTTTGTAATTATCACAGACTTAATGGACATCATGATGATGATTGTTATACTTTAAAACAAAGAATCAAACACCTTGAGCATCAAGGTTTTATTTCATTTGCTTCACAACATCCTACTATATCTTCAATTGTTAAATCCCAATGGGCTCCTAAATTCGGTCTTTCCATGTCTAATGAGCATCATTCCATAGTTACTAATGTTCCTCCTTTGGTCATTCAAGAGCCGCCTGTCTAACCCATTCCCACTATGTAACCTCCTCTACAAATCAGTCCATCCCCTCCTCCTCTCAAGCCTACTACAACATTACCAACTTCAACTAAGCAACCTCCTCTAAAAATGAGTCCATCCCCTCCTCATCTCAAGTCTTCTTTAGTGTTATCAATCCCAAATAAGCCACCACCATTCAAGATTCCTCTCCAACCTCCTCCAATTAAGCTTCCAATTCTTTTTGTCAGACGAGCTAATCCTTACATTGATGACCGAGACACATTTCAAACTCCACTACCAGGGCATGGTCCTTCTCACATCACCATATAAATATTCATCACTCACACACTTTGGGGCATCGCGACTTCCCCCCTTCATTTCTATCAGATGTCTATTACAATACTTTATGCTCCGTGCTTCATGACTAATCCTTTCACACACTCTCATACCATTTGATACATGCATTGTATATTCATTACCCTATGATGCACTCTAGTTCCACAATTCATAATTGAATATTCAGGGTCTAATTTTAAAATGAACCTCACATCATTCATACTTCACACTATGTGCTTCATGATACATATTTCTAGCATCTATTCACGCACATTACCTGATGACACAATCTTGTTCTATGGTTCATTCTTGATTATTGAGGGTTACTATAAATTAACCTCGTCTCATACACATCCTTTGGGGGGCACTTTTTTTTATCATCTTCACACTTTGCATTCCATTCCATCATACTTATACTATATTTTCATATCTTGTTTGCATCTACTCTTTCTAGCTTATTATACTTACATGTTACGCTTTGTTTTCCATGCTAGATGGATTCTTAGTGTGTCATTATCATTCTATATATACACATGTGCATTCACTTGGTATTTTGTGGTGAATGAAAATTTCTTATAGGTTCTTATGCACTGTAATGATGTTTGGCACTGTACCTTTTACCAGTCCCACCGAGGTTCCTGGGGGCATCTACCTTTACTACTCTCACACATTATAGGTGATATTGTATCATCATTTACTATTTATCCCTTGTAGCACATTACTTTCCATTGTTACATACATATTTTGACATATTATTTATCTTTCTAACATGCTAATGAGTGCTTCATGTGTAGCATTTACTTTGCAGTAATATTTGCAACCATGGTTATCTTATACATTTTGTTTGATCTTGTTTTCCATTGTATGTTATTGTTTGCAGGCTATGCCCTATTTCTTGTATGATCATTGTATGTTTTTGGCCACTTCATCCCTTATTGTCTCGTGACATTGTGAGTAGTGTCCCATGTTTGAAACCTACTTTTCTTGATTTATCTTGTTTGCACACTTTCTTGATTACATTGTTTTCTATTACATGTTTTGCTTGCACTAACACATATGTCTAGCCCACTTTGTTTGCATGCCCCTTAGTTTATACCATGCACATCCCCTACCCCCTGCAGGTATCCAATTCAAATTAGCATCAGGTCCTCTCCTTTGGTCCACATTCTCCTACAGACGTCGCATGCACCCCAAACGAGGGGGGCATACATTGGGTGAACAAATTTCCCTACAACATCTATGAGCTACATAACAGATATGCTTAATACAAAAAAACCATAGTGACACAGTCACATAACGACCCATAATCTGACTTGGGTCCAACACACAGTACAGACACCAGGGCCTAGACTCAAACAATAGTGCCTGGGCACCTGTGTCCTCTCATGGATGCTAATGTCTTAAGGGCAGATACAATCACTTTCTTAGTACAAAAAGGTCTACAAAAGTATTCAGAGAAATTCTACAGCTACAGGTAAAGACCTTCAGTTCTAGAATGCATTATATCTCCTTCAATTAAGAACAATTCGGAACAACATGAAAAAATCATGACGCACCATCTTCAGTGGTTCTTATCGAGCAAAGCCATGGAAGGAGAGTAACACTAGACCTATCTCCCCAACACTTTCTCTTTAGCATGAGATCCACCAAAAAACTCGAATTTAGCATGAGATCACCCAAAAAACTTGTACTTAGCATGAGATCGCCCAAACAACTCACTATCGGCATGAGATCACCCAAACATTGAGTTCTTCACAACATTTCAAGACACATTTCTATCCTTTACACTCTTTTACATCAGGTGCACACTTTCCTTTATTATTACTTTTACACACTTTTACATACTTTTCTCAGGTCTTTCATATATAGGACTTTGGCTACTCTTTTTCTCTTCTTTTGTAGGTCTAGCCTTAATACACAATAAGAAACAACCTATAACAAAAAATACAAGCACAACAATAGGTACAAGCAACACATACGCTTCATCCCTAGGGTCACTTTTCTTTCCTAGTCTCCACGCTTCACTTTGTATTCATTTCACACTTCACTTGTCCACTCAACGCGTTATTCACCACACTATCTACCTGATCATAAGGTATGCATATCTTATCTATTTTATGTTATCGAGTATTCACTCATCAACATAAAGTGGGGAAAATGTAGACACAAAATCACGCACTTGGGTACATTTTTAGGTCCTAAAAGCATGTTAACATTTACATGATTCCTAAGCAAGAAAACTAGTGGTTGACTACTTTCTTTGGCCTCTTTTCTTTGTCTCTTGCCTTATATTTGGTCTTACACACCCTACAACCCAGATGAAACTTTACTTGTTTATCTTTAATGGCTTCAGACACCAACACCCAACCAAGACAACAGTGCTCAAATGCTCTTGTCCCTCCTAGGTGCCCCTAACCCTTTCTTATCTTACTTGCTCCTTTTGGGTCTCTTTTATATTTTGGTCATCTTTTTCACTTATGGGTCAGCCTTCCAATTGTCAATTATGAAATTCAAACAATGGAATCATATAAATACATAGTTATATGTTCAAAATCAGGGATCAAGCACTAAGCATTACTATCATCACCTAAGTTTGCATTCCAAAGGCACTTAAGAACTCAAAAGGCATCCATCTAGCATCCATTCAAGGGAAAAGGGTTGCATACTTCTGCATACACTACATAGGAAGGGGAATTATATTCTATTACATTCACACATACTGTTACATTGCTACATTCTAACTACATCTTGTTATCAATTACAACTTGCAAAAGGGCATCCTACAACATCATTTCTAAACACACACTCCAAAACTACATGGAGTCTGAAATGTAGTGCAGTGCATGGTCATAAGTTTCACTCTTGGGATGACCATTGGGATTAGTTTGACTCATCATTCTGCATTTTACTTTTTAGGTTTGATGTAGTTTGTGGGTAGGTGTAGGTGAATTTCTCTTTTGCATATTATAGGTACCTTTGGCGATCATAGTGTGAATATCAGGTGACCAACAAGAATCAATAACAAAGACCTTGTGACATAGAAGAAATCAGATCTTAAGCTCCTACACAGTCACTAACACCTATAATTATTCATCAGCACCTAGGCGCCTATATCCTCCACTGGGCACCCTTGTCTGACATTTCTCTCAGGTTTCAAATTTTATAGTGACCAGTGATGACCCTGTTTGTAGTCTTTTCATCAGTCGTTATAGTCTTATTTTACCCACAACAGCCCAAGGCACGCTGGCACATAACTCAACCAGAATCAAGTGCTCACTTAGAGCACGTAAGGGTATTAGGTCCCTCTTTTATGTCATCTTGGTAAAGGAGTTAGCATGATCATACAAATATTCTAGATCCATAATATCCATTCAATGAATAAGCATAACATAAACTAGATCTATATCTTAACCACATGCAAGATTAACTCATAAAATAATCAAGATCAACTTTACCATGTAAGATCCATTAATAGATATGCCAATAACCAATATCCAGCCACAAAGATCCATTATATTAATTTTTGTAAAACACAGAAGCTTCATACATACATAACGATGTCACCATAGGTTACACGCGATCGTGAACCAACAACATAACCTTACAATATATTCACTGATGTCCAAACCATGCAAATCAATACATATTTATAGGTAGTGGGGACTTGTCCTTCACTACTCATGCACTCTCCAAAAATAGGCTACATGCTAAGAATAACCGTGCACCGCTACAAGATAATTACAAAAGCATGCAAGTTTACCCTTATGCACCGTTAGTACTTTGGCTACATTTCATCCACCCAACATTACCCCACGCTTGCTTCATTGGCGTCCCCAACAATGGGTAATCATAAATTATCTCTTCGTGATAAAGAATAACGAAGGAAAGAATAATTATACAAAAAAATGAAAGAATACTTGGGCACCATATACTTCCAAAGGAAAATTCAAATCTGTATATTTTGCTTTGACCTATACTTCTAATTCATTCCACTCACTCAGCACTTTATTAGTTTTATCAGGGATGTCCGCTAGTACCCCATCCAAATCATCACAAGTCATGTTCTCACCTTCATTCTGCAACACCATGAGAACATTTTCCAGGATTGAGATCATCCCTTCCATAAAATCTATCCATTGCATAATGAGTTTTCCAATCTCATTAATCCTTTCCTTATGAGGGTCTTGAGCTCCTGCAAGTGCATCGCACTTCTCTGCTACCAAAGTGAGCCTCTCCTCATGCCCAAGTGTTTCATTCTTCACTACCTTTAGAACCTCGTCCTCTTCTACAATAGTCCTTGTCTTTATTATTACATCAAGGGTCACACACATATTTAATGCCAAATCTACCTTTTTCAATTCATCCTTCAAGGTTTGCAGTATAGATTCATAGCTAGTAATTTTTCACACAACCCTCGCCTTGGCATTATCTTCCTATGATGTAGTATCCTTTGGTTTTGGCATGTGTATTGGGCCCTCTTCCATCAATAGATGAACAAGTGTGCGCAAATAGTGAATTACAGAGGGGAAATTTTTGGGCACTTTTTCTTCCAGATGCAGCCTTACTTTCAAAATTTCATCTCCAACTTGTTTTTTCCATACTCACTAATGCACTCACCTTTGCTTCAGATTTCTCCTTTTCCTCTGTTAGGCACTTGATTTTAGTATCTTTTTCCTTCTTGTCATCCAGAAGCATCTGAATAGTTTTCACTTTATCTATATTTCTACGCATAACTTTTGAAGATACCTTTGTCAGTGCGTTGCTCACCTGCTTATCCAACATCTGAGTAGGATTAATTATTGCATGGCATGAATGTGGCACTTTCTTCATTCTACGTGAAACATGTGATTATTTAAACATGTCGAAATCGGGCTCATCCATGTGAGTCTTCATACTCCATGACAATTTCTTTTGTGTGTGCATGGTCGCCATTTCTGAATCCATCAACTCCCAACCATATAGGTCCTTGGGATCACAAGTGCTTTGGAACCTAGCGCATATGATTATGGTTAGGTCATTGACATACCCAACTATAAGAGTTCCATATTTTTCTTGATCTTTTTCCTTCCCAGAGCCCCTACCTTTTGGAATGTGAATGCCTGAATCCAGCACTGGCCCTCCATCATTTGGCTCACAGGATGGTCTACCCTTATCTTCACCCCAATTTGCGCCAATGGCGCCACTATCTATCTCTTAGTCCTTTAACTCCTTTGTATCATGTTTCAATTCTTCTTCTTAAGGCTCTACTTCCTCGGCGTTGACCGGAGTTCTTGGTGCACTTTTCTTAGATTTTTCTCCCTCACTATCCTTCCTGGGAATGTACTTACACCTTCTTTTCTTCTCTGGTTCTTCCTTCACAGGAGAAATCCTAGGTGACCTCCTTAGCAGTTGTGAAGGTCTTCCACCTTGAGTTTTGGTTCTTCTTAACACCCTTTTGTACTATAGTTCCCTAGCGCCTTGTTCTATATCTACCTCTATAGTGTTTGTTTCCACCACTCCATCTTCTTTTTACAATTGAGGGGTCACCTCACGTTCTCTTTTCTCTCCTACAATGGATTGTTTCCTTCCCCTGTGCTCCAAGCCACCACTTTCTTCCTTAAATTCATTTTCTTATCCTTCTTCACCAAGGGGCAAAGCGTCTTCTTCATCTTGCAGGATGCCCACAGTATGCTTTCCCTTTGGCACCTCAGGTAACTTGAACTTGTTCTCTACATATTTTCCATTTTCTAACTTGGACTTAAGGTAGATGTATACCTTGGCCACTCCAATCTTCCTAATCTTCAAGCTCATAGAATTCATGTCAATATTATCTAAAATCATCTTCTCAATATATGAAGACCTACCTAGATAGAGATAGGTATTCTTGAGCATATGATATTCGCAATCCACCTTATATGCATTGAACATCAACCTTCGCGTGTTTGAGAACCTATGTACTGATGCCTAAAAGTAGCACGTGGTGAAGGCATAGGAGATTTTTCACCATGGGATCCACTTTCCATCCTTCATGCAAAAACGCGCTATGCAAAAGTGCTGGTAAACTACAAATTGTACCTATTTTTCCAATACTAAAGGAATATCCTTAGGTATTCTCCACTCATGCTCAAACGTAGCCTACAAGCGCTCATACCAAAGTTCTGTTCTTTTCTTGTAGCCTCTACTCATGGATCCATCGCAAGTGTACTTGGCAAATATATTTGTAAGGGACTTCTTTTCTTTTGGGCATTGCCACGTCTTATCCTTTGGCCCATCGGGCACTCTAATTTCTAAAAATACAAGAGACAGAAATATATCGTCGAAATTTATTTACTCACCTTAGTGCGCCTCTTCAACAATAGTCTATGTAATGAAATTGGCCAAATTGTAAACCACTCCTTCTATCATCTTCTTTGCCACATGTAACCATGCCTTGTTCACATGCAACCAGCGCTCTTGATTGTTCAACTTAGTAAGTAGGTGTGTTGTTTCCTGAATAATTGGGTACATCTATAACTTGGGGATATCCATCTAGTGCCTTCCCTTCATATATCCTACTGCTTTCTTAGTCACTTCGATTGTTTCTTTATTAGTGAGTTCATTTCCTAATTCAAGACCTGAACTCCTTAGTCCTGTCAATTTCCCAATGAGGGGCACGATAAGCCTCATTCGTCACCCAACGAAGTAAAAGAAGTCCTCATGGACTCTGTTCATCAACCATTAATACAACTTTTCTGGTTTACCAAAGTAAGGGAGTTCATATAGATGCAAAACTCTGACATTTGACAACAATTTTTCCCCCGTGTCATCATAAACATCCATATCATTATTTGTTCTCAGTGTTGTCTTTACTACCAGCAACTTATCCAATTCATATTTGTTATATTTAGTTCTATGGTTATAATCACTTACTTTACAACGTTGAACATGTGATTCCCAATCGTGGCCCATATAAACCCCTTCTAGATATTACATTTCTGAAAATCAGATTTCAGGGGCATCCTCTACTTTGATTTCCACTTTCCTCTTCCTTCTACCCCTTGTAGCCACTCCAGGTGCTCGCTTAGGTGCCATAACAATAATAAAAATGTGTTCTTTCAGTCAATTTGAGCTCTGCAATTCAAAACCCACATGCCCTAGCTCATACTTGAACCCTAACTATCAATTATTCCTCCCCCGACACACCTTTGTTTCAATCAAACACCTTCTCCAATGGAGCACCAACCCTCAAAATATGTTTGGTTCATTTCATAATACAACTCTTCGCACTTCCCACACACTCGTTCTTAGCTCCCTCACATCGACGTCATAATCTTCTGGCACGCCTACTACTTCTCAGCCATAGAACTCCTTTCACGTGCCTACATACACCGAAGTACCTATCCACTATGTATTCCACCAAGTAGTTTCCCATGTTGCAGCCTACCTAGCGTTACACTATGCGTCCATTCATTCACATGTGGTCTTCATTTATGAGCACTCTTTCTATATCTGCACCATTACTCCAAGTAGCTGCACTATATTTCACTATGCATAAGAATCTTCCCGAGAATGTTCAAACTCAATCCATTTATCCTATATACACTCCACCCCACACTAAAATTATGCGTGGTCCTCTGTGCATGAATTCAATAGATAGTAATGAGCTTCTGGTGCACAAGTACGCTTATTACACAAAACACTAAACTAAATTGAAAAAGAATTGTAACGATGAAAGGAAACACATATAAAGTAAATGCATGAAAGGAAATCTAAGCTAATGGCAATACTGCCTTATTACAAACACCAAGAAGACTTATTTATAATAGGGCTTTAGCCTTGTCAGCAAGAAAAAATTTTAGGGGACAAATCAGTGGGTTTCTTGCCAACGCTCTGGAAGTCTAAGTCCCTCTACTTAACAGGTGTGGCTATTGTATATGCATGCGTGAGTAAAAAGTGAGTGTTAGCCTGGTGACCTTTCAGTCGAGGATCTAACAGAGGAACTCCACTGACCCTAAGGTAAAATCTTACAACTATCTGTAAGGGAAGAATTTTCTAGGAGAGTGGGAAAGGGAGTGAGAATATGAGGTAAGGGAACTAATGTTGCAAGTAGAAAATTAGATTCATGCACACACTAGTTAGAAACTTCATCACATGCACTAAAGTTAGGAAGAAACAATACTATAAACAACAACAAGACCAATTAGAATTTAATGAACACAAAGTTTCAGTAAACCCATTAGTCACAAAAAGGCTCAAAACTCCTTGTATTCGTGCTCAAGAAAAAAATGTCCATAGTATGAGAATGAAAGACATTGAGAATATGGGAAAAGTGGCTAACTCTTTTCCCTCACAAGTGAGTAAAATATCTCTCATGAACTTACAAGAATACAACCAGCTAGAAGAATTTCAGAATTAGAAACCCTTGGAATGAGGATATCATTACAATTTATAGAAGAGGAGAAAATCTTCATCTTCTCAGTGACCCTCCATATGCCTTATTTCTTACTTTAGACTATTCATATTCCTTTCAAATATTAAGTCCCTTTTATAAAACAAGGTGACTTAATTTACATAATGTTTCTAAAGTCACTTTTAGATTACTTAAAGGCGTATCAAAAAGTGTAAACCCCAGTGATGAACTAGAACATTTGAAGAGACAGAAAGTTGGGGGGAAGGAAGAGGAGAGAGATAAGAAGAGATGTTGCTCCAGATGAAGTTTGATGATCGTTGTTGATGGAAAACTCTAGTGCGGTGAGACTCTAAATCTTTGAATCTATTGGCTCACAAATGTTTTGGAGTAAGTGTTTAAAAACACTTGTCAAATGACTTGACTGATGACCATGAACACCGAATCTGAAGAGATAGGAACTCATAACTGACCATGTCAGGTTGAATGGACTTGTTTCACCAATGATCACAAATTCCACCCTTCGTATGATATACCTGTGAACCGAACCATACGATGCTCCAATGTAGTGAAACTTGGATCCTCGAATGTCTTATACCATGAGAGGCTTCCCTTTAGACAACGTACAAACACCACGATCTAACTGTTTAAAAACACTTTCGAATGATTCCATTGGTGACTGTGAGCATCACTCATGGAGATCCCTTCAGGAAATATTGAAGCTCTGGAACCAACTGTGTCATGATTCCCTCGTACATACTGATTGAGTGTCAAAAGACATTGTTGAGATCCACGAAGATAAAGACTTCATTGATCCCCTTTCTTTGGTTGTCATGCAGGCTTTCAGGTCATTTAGATCTATGCAGGAGAACATCACTATCTTCTATCTCATATTCAGAGAAAAAGGTTGTCTTGTCCACTTATACTTCATGGTTCCTTCACAAAAATGAACTTGTTATTTTTAGTAAGTATAAAAAAGTAGCTACCTCGAACCTCAACTGGATGTTGCGACTCGAATTTCCCTTTCTCCATGCGTTTCTCTCACATTCTGGGTTAACTTTAAATTTTGGCAGGTGTTAGTGGGACCACTTACTCTTTTTAGTAAGTTTCAAATTTGGACCAAGATGCTTGTTTTGATGAATTTTTCTCTGTAGTACATCCTTTGTGTTCAACATCACCTTTGCAGGTTCTTCTGTTGATGAATTTCCCAAAATAGCAGTCCTCTATGCAGAAGACATGTTATTTTTAGAAAGTGGGCTTCTGGTGATCAGAATTATGTGGAACGAAGTTCTCCGATATGGGTTTTTTCCCAATATCACCCCTTTGAAATTTTATGTTTACCCGATCAATAGTTTAGGATATTTTAACTTTCAAATTTTTGACCTTGCAACGCTTTTAAACATGGTAACCATTGATGGACCTAAAAAATTACAGGTCTATTTTTCTCCTCCATTCATGATGAAATTTACATTTTTGATGTGGTTTTTCTCTTCTTATCTCACTGGTGAAATTTCTCTTCGATCTGGTTGTTGGTTTGACGGGAAATTGAGATTTTTTCTTTGTAGAGCCGAAACTTTCTTCATTGTGAGAATTTCTTACTATGAACGGGAGGTTTGAAGGTGAATTTTCAATGGCCTTCGATATTGAAGAACTCAGAAACATATGGTTCATTGTTTCGTGTACTTTTTTGCAAGATCTCTTCGATTCTTTGTTTTATGGCAATGGAGTTTTCAAGAATCTTCTTCTTCGTTCTTCAATTTTTCTTCTCGGTTTGATTAATATTTCTTCTTTTAACTATGTATTATCATGGATAATAGGATTTCAATGCTATGAGGGATCTAGTTTGAGGTTCAGCAATGGTGGAGTGGTGGTGAGAGGTTGTAGAGGACGTTGCATAACAAGTTGTGCACGAAGAAGTTAGATGTTAGAAGTGGGAAGCAAACAAGTATTTTTAATTTTTAATTTTTTCACAATAAGGAGTGAGGAACATTTTCATGTACCTCATGTATCTTAATCATTAAGGGATGAGAGGACTTCAATTTTCACGTGGTTCCTGGTTGCAACACATGACGAAGATCTGACGGTTGAGGATGAAGGCTCCAGAAGATGGACATCAAATTTCACAATGCGCCAGAAGATGACATATGGCGGTGATCCGACAGCAGGGGATTAAGGCTCCACTAGCTCTCGGGAGCTGAACTGGAAGTTTGAGAGGTTGTATGAGTATCCAAAGGGATTTTAGGAGCTAGATGAATTTTTATGTCCCCTCATTTCACTTTTATTGAGGGATGTAAGGGACATGAAAATTAGGCTCCTGGAGCTGACACGTGTCATGTTCAAAATTTGGCTAACTCCTAAACTAGCTCCTAGAGGGCAACTTGAAATGACAATATCTTGAGCTCCCAATGGAATGTTTTGATAAAATTTTATATTATATTGACTGAAAATTTCCTTATGAATCCAATGGTGTGGGTATCATGTCTTTAATGATCCATTTTATTCTTGAAAAAATGGATTTTTGATCTGATACTCCACATGTACATGAGAAAAGCTGCTTGCAGAATCATTACAAAAAAAACTTTTGTGAAAAAAATAATTTCACCATATTGTAGGTCTTGGAATTCCCTTTCCGATGATGTCTTTTTTTTCTCCTAACTCCATCTGGAGCTCCCGGAAACACCTTCCAAATCTCAACAACTTTTTTGGCATGTGTATTGCCTAGGCCTGTGAACCCTAATTTTGATGAAATTGCCCCAACTTCTCTGAATCCTTCCTGAATGTTCCTAAATTACTTCCATGATGTTCAAAGGCCTTTTCTTCACTTCCATGTCTAGTTTTGCTTCTCTTTTCCTCTCCATGGGGTTGCTCCAGTCCCAGGAAGGCCAATGATAGCCCTTTTTAGCACTGCCCAGAGATAGCATTTTTCAAGAACTCCTAAAATCGCCCAAGGGGGTTGAATTGAATTTATCAAATCACCTAGGGGAATATTTTAACATCATCTGGGAGGTCATTGGACCGAATGAGTGGACCTAGGGTGCATGGGAAGGATAAGACTTGAAATTTTTTGCACATGGGTATTGATGTTATGCTAGAAAATTGCTAATTTCCCTATTGCACATTCGCATGACAACATTTGGCTCTAGCTTAGGGACATGGCATGGAATTAGTGCAGAGATGACGTGACATGGAGAATCCATAATCTCAACTTTATAACACAAATACTAGTGTCTTATCCATTGGGCCCTGTGGAGTCACTTATAATAAGAGAGAGAGAGAGAGAGAGAGAGAGAGAGAAGGAAACACACACACACACCAAAAATGATGAAAGGAAACACATAACACACATGGAAAGGAAAATACACACATAATAGAAATGGAAACGCACCTAACAATCACCTATGTTACAAGGTGGGGGACAACCCACTTTCACTAAAGCACTTTCCTTTTTAGGAGTTACCTCCGAAGGGGCAACATCGAATGATGATGTTCTTCAAAGTCATTGACTAGTTCCAAAAAGTAGCCTTCTATCCTCAACTGCTTATGAAATCCCGGTGCTTTCATAATTGCATGTGTACTTGGTAGGAGTGAGACTACATGAGCTTCTTTATACTCAAGCCTTCACTTAGAAATTCCTTTTTCTTCATTCTCTTTGAAATCAGTCTCATAGTTCCAGTTGCATTCCACATTTATTGACATAGTTGATTCTTCATTAAGCATCCTACCGCTGCCCCAGGGCTGTTTTTTTCTCAAATTGCTTGAATATTCCAAATTCTTTTCTTTCTCAGGTCTATGCTAAGAGATCAAGAATTGGCTCAAGATCTTCTGCACTTTCTACTACATCCAAGATTTTCTATATGGATTTCTTCTTGGTTACTTCTTGTAGCTCATATTTTTACACCTTCGAAGAATATTTATTTTTCAGCTCAAGGAAACCATCCAGAGGGATTATTTCATCATTATGGGAATCGTTTTGTTTTATCACTTCTTCATCAAGAGGATATTTAGTTTCAAAGGCCTCAAAAATCCTTGCTTAAATTTCTTCATCATGGAAAGAGTCTTCTTCTTTAAATGGAAAAGAAAATGCCTCCATTTCATCATTCTATCCATCAAGTATTGGATTGGGAGAGACATTAGATTTATCATCTTAATTTATTTCAACATGGCCAATCTTTACACTGGTTGAGGCTTCCAAATCAGATTCATGCTTTTTTTGTAGATTTATGGCTTGTATCAGGAGTTCGAGACTGAGCTCAGGGTCTTCTGTTTCTTCTGCGGCTTTTATCAGTTCTTGTATAGACAGTTCTTTCAAACTTTTCATAGAATCATCACAAGATGGTCTTATCCCTCCATGGATGGCATGAATGAGATCATCTTCATATCTAAATGGGAATGATAATGTATCCTCTTCATGGGTAAATGTATAAGTTGGTTTATCCATTTGAGAGTCACCAAGAACCATTTCCTCTTATTCATGGTTTTCATCATCCGGAAATTTCGGGCTGCCCTCTTGTAACTCGAATCTCTTCAATGCTTCTTCAAGGTCCATACCTATCTAGGAAGGAATGAATAGACCTATCAAGATGGGAATATCATCTCCCTCAGTTTTCACAAAGTGATTCATCTTCCTGGTATCTTGGTACAAGATGTCGGTTTCTGGACTTCCAGAATTTTGCATTTTTTACCTCATCTTCTTCTCTGGAAATAATTTCTCCATGTCTCCTTTGACTGGTATGGTTGCAAAAGACAAATTCATCTAAATTTTCCCTCCTAATTCTGGACGGAAACTTTGACATAGCAACATTCCAAATGAACATGGAATGTCTACTACTAAAATCATCACTGAAACCTTCCTGTCTTGAAATTTGGTGAGAGTGACTTGTGCATATTTGACCTTCCCTACAAGTGGGACCTCTTTTGACTCCAAGGAGTAAAAATAGCCACTGGGTTGAGTCATGGTAAATTTTAGAGCTTTGGCAACCTATATAGGAATTAAATTGTCAGAGGTACTAGAATCTATTATGCATTTGTTCAATACATATTATCCAAAGAGAAGGGACACATATAAAGGTTCAACCTTATTAGTCTTGGATGCACTCAAAGAAAGCATGTTATATGAAGGAGGTGTAGGTGGGTTTGGTAGTAATACTTTTGAACTAGGAATTATATCATTGGGTGTTAAACTACCAGTCTTGATGTATTGAACAAATATATTGAATTGTTTGGAGTGAGTCCATAGATATTTAGTTTCAGTAATCTCCACCTTGGCTCTATTCGCATATTCTACGAAGTCAAGGGGAGAAGAAGTGGACAAGGGGAATGAAGTGACTGATTTTGAAGTTGGGGATAGGTTTGGAAACAAAGTTTGATGCTTGGGGAATGGAGGAAAAATTTAAAGCAAACTAGGAACTTTTGAAAGACTATATTTTATAGGAGTAGATTTAGATTTATAAATGGAAGGAACATTAGAAGACTTACTTGGAGTAACGGGTGACCTCATGCTTGCTACAGGGTCAGATATCTCTAGTACAGAATCCATACAAGGTAGGAGTGAAGATCCTAGATTAATTATTTTTTTTACGGAGTCATCACAGGAGGATCATCATTCTTCTTATTTTTTACAGAAGTGGAGGAAGAGGCTCCTTTCTCAAACTAAGAATGAGTGAATACCACACATGAGAAGAATGTTGCATCTTCTTTTTCATCTTCATCGCCTCCAAAATACTCACAAAATCTGATTTGTGTATCATTCTCAAGTTCATCAACTTTTGGGAGATCATCACCTTCAGTTTCTTGTTCAAGCTCTACTTCACTTTTCTGAATCCTACAATTTACATTCATGGGTGGGGCCTCTAGGGAAATCCTTCGGGGTGATCCTATAATTTTATTTGTGTTATTTCTTTGAGAAGGCAATTGTTCAAAAAATTCCCTTTTTAATGACACCATCTCATTCACAAATTTTTGCAGCAACAGATTTGTTCTCTCATCTCTAGGATGTTGAGCCTTACCCCTTAAGGGGGTATTGATCTTTCCAAAGAGGATGATATCATCATCAAGTTCAATGGCCATCCTTTGTGCTTCTATAATGTTCCTTGGTTGAAATATTCATAGGAAAAATACTACCTCTAGTGATTGAGCATTTATGAAGAAATTCTTGATGTTGTTTTCAGATGGAAAATATTCTTTTGGTATCCCGCAAAGCAACTGTTTGAAACAAGCCACAAATTCTCTCATCATTTCAATTTCTCCTTTATTAATTTGAGCCAACTGCACTAAGAGGTCTTGACATTTTTCAGTTGATTTAAATCTTCCCTCGAAGGAATTTTGATGTTGTTCCAACCACTGATGGATCGGGTAGGTAGGAGGTATAACCATTCTGTTTATTTTTCTTGGAGAGATTCCACGAACAATCTCATGGAAACATCTTCATGTTCAACTCCAAGAATCTTGCATGATGTGGTGAAAGTGGCAATGTGTTCTTAAGGAATTTATGTGCCATCACCTTTGAACTTTGGAAATTTCTTGCAGGAGCTTGTTGATAGATCATGAAGAGGTGGTTCAAGAGTGAATGGGCCTATATTTCTTCCCCATGAGATTATGGGTTGAGGTCTTTCTGCTTCATCTTCCATTTTCATTTTTTCTTCTACTCTTGCTTCTACAAATTATTCTTCAAATTATTCTTCCTTCAGGAACTCAATGTTCAATGGAGGTTGGAAAATGGGAGAATATGAAGGGGGAGTATCAACATGAGTTTGGATAGGATTACCAGGTGAAATTTTTGAAGATACAGATAGGGATGAGGCTTGGAAAAATAAATAAGGGTTATCTCTGATTCAGTTTTTCTTATTTTGGAAAGCCCTAAAAGTGGAATTAATGACACCTCTCAACCTGTTCAATTGGGTGTATCTCCTTTTAGCCATTTTTTGGAAAATTCTTGTAGTGAGAATACAAAAGGACATTGTGGAATATGAAAGGTCACATGCAAGAACTGATAGTGTATCCTTTAGTAATGGATTTTCACGAACTCTTTTTTCATTTTTTTAATATTTGATTATTTTTTATTTTTAGACCTTATGGTCGTATTTTGGGTGCAGATGCTACTAAATCTGCCCCATAGTGGGTGCCAAAAATTTTTGGTGAGAAAATTTGTCAGCAAAAAATTGGTGGATTTCTCGCCAATGCTCTAAGAGTCTAAGTCCCTCTAATTAACTGGTGTATCTATCATATATGCATGTACGAGTTAAAAGAGAGTTTTATCTTGGTGGATTTTCATTTCGGGATCCAATAGGGGCACTCCACTGACCTTGCAGAAATTTTTTACAGCTATCTATAAGGGAAGAATTAGCTAGGAGAGCAAGAAATGGAATGAGAATATGAGGTAGGGGAACTAATATTGCACTTAGAAAATCATATTCCTACACACACTCCCTAGAAACTTCATCACATGCACTAAAATTAGGAAGAAAAAATACTACAAATAGCAACAAGACCAATTATAATTTAATGAACACAAAGTATTAGTAAACCCCTTAGTCAAAAAATGCTAAAAACTCCTTCTTCTTGTATCGATGCTCAAGAAAAAATTATACATAGTATGAGAATGAAAGACATTGAGAATAGGGGAAAATTGGCTAACTATTTTCACTCACAAGTGAGAAAAATATCTCTCATGAACTTACAAGAATACAACTAGCTAGAAGAATTTCAGAATTAGAACCCCTTGGAATGAGGAACTCATTACGAGATTTATAGAAGATGAGAAACTCTTCATCTTCACAATGACCCTCCAAATGCCTTATTTATGACTTTAGGCTATTCATATTCCTTCCAAATATTAATTCCCTTTTATAAAATCAAGGAGACTTAATTTACATAATGTTTCTACAGTCACTTTTAGACGACTTAAAGGCATATAAAAAAGTACAAACCCCAATGAAGAATTAAATTTTTTGAAGAGAGATAAGGTTGGGGGGAAGAAAGAGGAGAGAGAGAAGAAGGGAAGGTTCTCTGGATGAAATCTGATGATCCTTGTTGATGGTTAACTCCAGTGTAGTGAGACTCTGAATCTCTGAATTTTTTGTATCCTGAGAAAATCCTTCAAATTGGCTCACAGATGCTTTAGAATGACTGTTTAAAAACAATTGTCAAATGACTTCAATGATGACCATGAGCACTGATTCTTAAGAGATAGGAACTTAGAACTAATCATTTTAGGTTAAATGGATTTTTTTCACCCATGACCACAACTTCCACCCTTCGTATGATAAACTTGTGACCCAAACCATGCAATGCTCCAATATAGGGAAACCTGGATCCTCGAATGTCTTATACCATGAGAGGCTTCCTTTAGAAAACACACAAACACCATGAGCTAAGTGTTTAAAAACACTGTTGAATGATTCCATTGGTGACTGTGAGCATCACTCATGGAGATCACTTCAGGAAAGACTGAAGCTTTAGAACCAACCTTGTCCTTATTCCCTTAAACATACTGATTGAGTGTTGAAAAGACATTGTTGAGATCCATAAAGATAGAGAATTCATCGGTCCCCCTTTCCTTCGCAGTCATGCATTATTTTAGGTCATTTAGATCCATGCAGGAGACATCATTATCTTCTATCTCATATTCATAGAAAAAGGTTTTCCTTTCCACTTATACTTCATGGTTCCTTTAAAAAAAAAATTACTATTTTAAATAAGTATGAAAAAGAAGCTACCTCAAACCTCAACTAGATGTTGCCACTCAGATTTCCCTTTCTCCCTACATTTTTCTCACCTTCTAGATCAATTTTCTATTTTTGGCAAGTATTCGTGGGACCACTTACTATTTTTAGTAAGTGTCAATTTTGGACCAAGATGACCATTTCGACGATCTCTCCCTATAATACATCTTTCGTGTCCATTAATTGACGACTTTCCCGAAATGGAAATTCTCCATGTAAAAGACCTACTATTTTTTGGAAAGTGAACCTTCGGTGGTCGGATCACTATGAAACTAATTTTTCCTAATTTGGGTTTTGCCCAATATCGCCCCTATGAAATCTTGGACCTACCCGCTCAATAATTTGGGAGATTTCAAACTTTAAAATTTATGACCTGGTGGTACTTTTGGACACAACATCCATTAATGGAACTTGAAAATTTCAGGTTTATATTTATCTTCTGTTCATGATGGAAATAAAGTTTTTGATATGGGTTTTCACTTCTTATGCTTCTGGTGAAATCTCTCTTTCCTCCGACTGTCGGTTTGACAGGAAATCAAGCTTTTTTCTCCGTTGTGCTAAGGAAGAGACTTATTCACTGCGAACACTCCTTACTATGGATGAAAGGTCTATTATGTGGGGTTTATTGTTATCTAAAAATGAAGATATCAAAAAAAATGGTGTGTCATTTTGTGTAGTGGTTTACAAGATCTCCTTGATTTTGGTTTCACGGAAATGAAGATTTTCAAAGTTCTTCTTCTTCGTTCTTTGTTTCTTCTTATTTGTTTCATCAATATTTCTCTGGGAACCTATGTATTATCATGGAGTGAATTATTTCATTTCTAAGGTGGATCTAGTTTAAGCTTCAGTAATGATGGGGGGTTGATGAGAAGTTGTAGAGGAAGTTGCAGAGAAAGTTGTGCATGGAGTGGAGAGTTAGAAGTTAGAAGCGAGAAACAAGAAGGATATTTGAAAATTTGAAAAATTTTATAGTAGGGAGTGAGGTGAATTTTCATGTACCTGGTATCCCCCAACACAAAGGTACATGAGGGACATCAATTTCCATAGTGCATCTGGTGATGACATGTGTCACTTGATATGACGGTTGAGGATGAAGGCTCTACTAGCTCTAGGGGGCTGGAAAATTGCTCTTGAACAGGTCACATGGGTGACCAAGAGTCTCTTTGCAGGCTGGGTGCATTTTCTTGTCCCTGATGTCTGAAAAGAAAAATGGAAATGAGGGACATCAAATTTTACAGTGCACCAAAAGATGATATGTGGCGGTAATTGATGATAGGGGATTAAGGCTCCACTAGCTCCTATGAGCTGAACTAGTGGTCTGATAGGTTGTATGAGGATCCAGAGGGATTTTAATGGCTGGGAGAATTTTTATGTCCCTCATGTCCCTTTTATTAAGGGATTTAAGGGACATGAAATTTTACCAGGATCTCAGAGCTGACACGTGTCCTGTTAAAAAATTGGCTAACTCCAGAAATCGCTCCTAGAGGGCAACTTGAAATGACGATATTGCAAGCTTCTAATGGAATTTTTTGATAAAAATTTATATGATATTGACTAAACTTTTCCTTCTAAATCCAATGGTGGGGATCGTAGGTCTTGATTCCTCTATTTTTTCCCTGAAAAATTGGATTTTTGATCTGGTACTCTAGCTGTGCATGAGAAAAACTGCTTGCATACCCATTTCTCCAAAGTGTTGTGAAAAAAATAATTTCACCATATTTTAGGGCTTGTAATTACCTTTTCAAATTTTTTTTTTGTTTTCTCCTAAAGCTCATGGAATAACCTTCCAAATCTCAATAAATTTTTGAGCATGTGCACTACCTAAGCCTATGAACCCTAATTTTGGAGAAAATGCCCCAACTTCTCTGAATTCTCCCCGAATCTTCCTAAATCACTTCCATGATGTTTCGAGGCCTTTGATTCACTTTCGTGTTCAATTTGGATTCTCTTTTCTACCCCGCAGGGTTACTCCAGTCCTAGGAAGGCCAGTGATAGCCCTTTCTAACATTACCCAGAGATAACATTTTGCAAGAACTCCTAAAATCACCTAAGGGGGTTGAATTGACTTTCTTAAATCACCTAGGGGAATGAGTTACATCTTATGGGAGGTCATTAGATTGACTGAGTGGACCTAGGGTGCTTAGGAAGGATAGGACTTGAAAATTTTGGCACATGGGTATCATTGTCATGCTGGAAAATTGCCAATTTTCCTGTTGCACATTTGCATGACAAAAAGAAAATCCCGTTGAAATAACCAGGAAACTATGTCCCATCTAGCACCTCTAACTAGAAATTACCTAAATCAAGTATGTAAGTCACAACATACGGTCCCAACCAATGAAGTTTGAGATTTTTAGGGCAGTGTAAGAACTTTGGAGTCATAAAGAAGAACCATATTTTCAACCTTCAATATTCTTATCCTTAATATGCCTATCATGTCACGCCTTCTATCCTGGCATTTTCTGTCTTCTGACTCCATCTAGCAATGGCATGTATTTCATCCAACTACATCAATTTATAAATGTGCTCTTCAAGTGCTTGCTCATCAGTCAAACCTCCTGTGCATGCACAATACGCAGGAGAAGGTAACATTAATTACTACAGGACAAAACAACCTCTGCATCAAACACCAACTGAAAGGGTGTGGCTTTGTTCAATATTTTATAAGTGGTCCTATGTATGCCCAACGTATAGTAGAGACTTTATCATCCCAATCTTTCCTTCCAACATCACAAATCTTAGTCAATGTATATCCCAATATCTTGTTGAAAGCCTCAATAGTTCCATTAGCCTGTGGGTGATAGGGTGTTGTCTTGTGATGTGCCACCATAAACTCATTCCAATAATATCTTGATAGTCTCATTCAAAAAGTGTGTGCCCCTATCACTTGTCAAACTCAATGGGCATCCATACCTACTGATAATGTTTTCCCACAGAAACCTTGTTGCCATACCTATGGTACAATCCTTTGTAGGCGTTGCTTCCGCCCACCTTGTAAGATAATTTGTACAAGTTATAATGTAGCGTGATCCAGTCTTGCACGTGGGTGGGGAAATAGGACCCACAAAGTCAATTTCCCACTTTTCAAAAGGTTCTACACTAGCAATAGGCCTTAAAGGAATTTCATCTCTATGCCCAGGCTTTCCAAGGTCACTAACAATGGTCACGGGCCTTACAATATTCTTTACAATCCTTATAAAGTGTTTCCCACCACAAACCAACCAATAAAATCTTACACGCGGTGGCATCTCTTGCATAATGTCCACCTGCAATCCCACCATGAGATTCCTCCATAATAGCTTCACGCTCATGCTCAAGCACACACTGTGCAAAACTTCATCCCGACCTAGTTTGTATAAGTCTCCACTAATCAACATGTAAGGTGACACATATGGCAAGTTGTTTCTTCTCTAAACTCTTCATTCCCTTCAAGCACCACACTAGTACACAAAAATAAAGCAATATCTTCTAAGTCAGAGGGTGTGCACAGTTCAATCTGAATAATTGTGCATCTGACATTGTATCCTCAATGCTCTGCATGTCCTCACTTGAATTAATCCTTGATAAATGATCTAGTCCAAAATTACTCTTTCCTAGTTTAACCACCACTGTAAAGTCAAATTCCTAAAACAACAGAATCCAACAACATATGTGCCCCTGCAAAATGGGCTTGTTCACCAAGTACTTAAGTGCCATGTGATCTGTATAGAATATAAATGGGGTTGCCAGTAAGTATTGTCTAAACTTATGCACACGTAAATCATGGACAAGGCCTCGCGCTCTGTAGTTGTATAATTTTGTCAGCTGGGGTTAACTTCCTACTTGCAAAACAAATAGGATGATCAACAATACCTTCTCTAGGATGGGCTAATATTGCACCAATGGCCATGCCATAGGCATCCACATGCACATGAAAAGGTTTGGTCCATGAAGGAAAGCGCATAATAGGTGTTGTAGTAAGCCTTTCCTTCAATGTCTCAAACACGCGTTGTTTTGCTTCACCCCAATGGAACTTGCCTTTACTCTTCAATAATTCCTCCAAGGGTGCGGCAATCTTAGCATAACCTTTGATAAAATTTCTGTAATACCATGTGTGCCCCAAGAATCCATGCACCTCACTCTGGTTAGTAGGTTCCTCTAAGCCCAAAATAACAACAACCTTAGCAGGATCTACTAACAAGCCTTCTTTATAAATAATGTGTCCCAACAAAGTCCCAAAAGGTGTAGCAAAAATGCACTTCTTAATGTTTAAGGATATGCTCAACTATCGAACACCTCTCAAACATAAGTCTTAAATTATCACAGTGATCTTTTACTAGCCCATAAATTATCCAATCATCCAAGTAAACCTGTAAGAACTTATGAATAAAGTCCTGGAATGCTTGCACAAAAATGCGTGAAAAGACTGTAGTGACACATTCTTCAATCCAAAAGGCATAACTGTGTATGCAAAACTTCCCCACTCAGTGGTGAAAGTTTTCTTCTCTTGATCCTCTTTAGCAATCCTCACTTGATGATATCTAAAAAATCCATCAGTGAAGGAGTAGATCTTGCACCCTGCAACGCCTTCCAGAATTTCTTCAGTAAAAGGTGTGGGAAAGGGATCTATTACACATGCAACATTCAACTCCCTATAATCCACACAAATTATTATCCTTCCATCTTTCTTTATACTTATCACCATAGGGCTAACCCACTCTGACTCCTCAATGGGCTCAATGATCCCATATTTCAACATCTTATCAATTTCCTCCTTTACCTTGACATGTGCAGATTAGGATTCATCCTGTAAGGCCTCTTCCTAACTGGGCGTGCACCTTCCTTTAGCTTGATCCTCATCTCGCCCAAAGAGTGATGTACCCCTTTCAACTCATGATAGCCTCTAGGAAATAAGTCCTAGAAGTCACGCAGCAACTCAATTATCTTTGCAACCTCAGAGTCAGACCAATAATCATCCAATGATGTCCTCCTTAGGTTCAACATTTGTCCCAATGTTGACCTTCTTCGTTTTCATAGGCTCATGATACATGCGTGCCTTCTCATCTGCACTATCTAAGACCTCACGTGTACCCTCAATATGCTCAACATCCAGATTCTTACTTCTTCATCATCAATTACGTAGACCATCTTACCTTTTTATTTTTCTAGGCAAGGCACACTGCCCGAGCTGTTCTACATTTGTCTCTTCTTCTTCAAAACGTGCCTCTAGATCTGACTCACCTAGTAACTCTTGAATAAGTTCCTCATCCTTTGCACTATCTCCCATAGTCAAGTGCTTCATAACTTGTAATGCCTCATTCACTGGAGGTTTAGTGGAAAAATAGTCAAAGGTCTGAATCATACCTGCAGTCAGTTCTTTACCAATTCCATGTCTCTCTATTCAACTCTGCATAAACATACCATGTGTGCGTAGCCTCGCAAGGTGAAGTAGAACTTGTGCACCCATAGTGAAGGTGGTAAGGCACTTCTTACCCCTCTGTCCAGAGTCTCTCACACTGTTGAACATGATGTGAGCATAATCCTTCCCATGGAATTCACATGTTTTGGTAGGTGCATTGCTCCAAAGAAATCTAGAAGAGAAGGTGATTCTCACTTCTCGCCACTCTAAAATACCATCTCTATGTACCATCCACCAATGTGTGACTATCCCACGTAGGGTATACACCAACATATTCCTTCTTTCCACTTGATCTTGTCCACTGGGCTTCCATAGCGCATAAAATAATTCAGGATTTCCCTCACTAGTGTACCTTGGTACCTGGTTACTGCCCAAATGCCTAACACAATGCCACCTACTTGCACGTGAGTGACTGCACTCTTCATCTCACACCCAACCATTTCATAAGTCCCATGTGCCTAGTTATCACAAGAAATGTTGGTTGTATCACTCATAGACTGTGCATCATCCCATTGAATAACTCCTTCCTTTGATGGCTCAAGTACTTCAGGATCTCTAATGGTGTGCACATAAATTTTGTTTAAATCCTCTTCACTCAAAGGTTCTACATAAGGTGCAACTTTTCCATCCTGTTAAAGGAATGATGATGTGCTCTTCCTTGTTCTCAAAACTGATATATCCTTTATTGAAGTGTAGATCAACATTATTCACATAACACCAAGGGTGCCCAAGCAATGCTGGAAAATTGTCTGCCTCTGCAAGCCAAGACCTCAAAGTCCCCAGTAAACTTGGCCCTTGTATAGTAATAGTAGCATCCTTCAAGACTCCAATGGGCGTGGCTTTAGTCCTGTTTTCCATAAAAAACACATTTGAAGATGGTTGTAATGGTGGCCTCCCCATCTATTCCATGCATCCAAAGTGAGTACATTCACTTCTGCACCTGTATCAATCAAAATGTTACTCAAAATCCATCCATCAACAACTACATTCAGAGTGATCTCTTTGTCATAATCTAGACTATGAGGAGGTAAGTTAGCATGTAAAATCTGTCTCTCGCACTCAACTCCAGTGCACGTATGTCATTTTCCCCTTAACCATTCCCCTAATAAAGGAATGATGTTTCTCTTTTCAGCAACATCTTACAAACCTCCTTCAAGTCATCAACATCCTTCTAAGGAAGCTCAACTGTGTTTTCCTACTCAACTTCCGTGACTTCTCCTTTAAGCATTGTATCTCACCCTGCAAGTTTCTAATAACTTCCATGGTTTCTTGATAAACTTCCTTCTGATGAGTAGGGTCTGGATACTTTGCATTCAATACCTCCTCTTTTGTAATAATAAGCTTCTGCTTTGGAACTTCCCTGGTGCATGTATCAACCTCAACGCATGTAGTGACTAACACAAGCACCATCTCAGGATCAGTGCTAACTTTGGCATCCACTGATCTTCCACAACGCGTTGTACTCTAACCATTCTTGTGCCCTTATCTGCTTGTGCTTCTTGCTCAGGTGCTCATACAAGGTTCAGGAATTCTTCATAATTGTGGTTCTTTCCAAAAAGAACAAATAATATTCTGAGGGCATTTGTGCCTTATAATGATCAAGGGGATCCACATGTATAACATGTTCCATCATGGAAATTCACTTCTTCCACTCACCACGACCTCAGCCTTTGAATCCTCCACGGTAACCGTGACCTCTACCTCGGCCTCCATCAAGCACCCTTCATTGTGATTATGATCATGATGCTCACCTTGTTCCTTAGAATTATTTGCAACATTGGTCTGACGTACACCAGTATCAATGACATCATGAATATGATCAATCAACCTGTAATTTTCTATATCATGAGTGGTAGACGAAAAATCTTACAGTAACAGGACATGTTCTTCCTTATCGCATGTTACAACAATGGGAACCTACTTGAATCATGATCCAAGTGACAGATCTCACAATCCAACAACATGGCGTGCACTGATTTATGAGGAAACTATCCTTAGTATGTCCTTCTACTTCACAATCCGTGCACCAAATACCACTGCGCATGTCTCATGAGCTGAATTAGCTGACAACTTTTCCAACTTTTTGGCCATAGACTATGCAATTTGGGCCTCCAAAAATGGGCTAACACCAGTGTCTACACTCCCAACTTCCTCAGTGCACAGAGCTGCCTCAAGTGCCTCACGCGGATCTGTATAAGTCTTGTGTGAGAGCGCCCTTCTGAAAGGTGTGATCAAACCTCCAATGAACCATTGAGCATGTTGACTCAGGTGAATGTCATAAGATAACTTTGATAATAGAGTCTTAAATCATGCATCATACTCCCTAACACTCTCAGCCATGCCCTGCTTGATGTCCTTCAATGCACTGATGCTCTTCTGCTCAAACTCAGGTATGTGAAATTCTACTAAGAAAGCATCACGCAACACAGGTATAGTCTACACAAGTCTAGTTCAGATCATATTTCCTATACCAACTATGAGTGCCCTTATAAAAGTAGTTGCAAACTGGCTTGCCTTACGCTCTAGAGTTGTAATCCCTTAGCGTGCCATAGTATCTCACACATGTGTATGTGCTCAGTTGCATCTTCAATTCCTCCTGTATTCTAGGAGATGAAGAGACATCTCAAAATACAATTGTTGGGGTTGGTGTATAGACCCTGCCCACCAAATCCAGAACCTGTATTACCTCTTGTGTTTCCTCCACCTCCAAAACCACCAGATCCACTAGATCCTGAGCCACCTGATCCTCTGATCCCCCTCCTGTAGTAGGAAATGGACCAGAGGATGTGTTGCCTTGTGTTCCAATAGTTGTACTAAACTAAACTCCCACAGTCTTGAGAAGTTTTACTACTTCCAAATGTGATACCAATGTTCTATGCACCCATGTTTTGTTGATGATGCACCAAGAAAATATACCTCCAACCGGACCTCCAAATAACACAGATGATGATTGTGCCACCATAGATGAATAAGCTACTTGATTAACTCCTGAACTTGATTACAAATTAAATCTATCTATTGACTACTCTACTGCCCACACTAGCTTGCTTACTAATGACTTTCGTAGAAACTGGAAAACCAAGCGCAAGGGCTAGGTCGCCAGGAGGGATCAAATGCGCACCCGCAGTTCTTGAAATTTCCACTAGAGCACTCTCATCTGAGGTCGAAGAGGGTTCTCTACCATGCTTACCCAAATGGGGGAGTTCTAGATGCTTTGGCTCCATGTCCTCTATGTGAGCTCCAAATCCTTTGTGAGCCATCTCTCTCCACAATGCCATTCATTCTGCAACTTCATGTTACTTCTCCAAATCCCTCTCACATGCCTCATTAAACTTAAGTTTGCCTTTCTTCTCTACCTTTATGCCACTAAGGTCCACCATCTTTCACCACACCTGCTCCTACCCCCGCGCGTGGTGGGGTTTAGCTAGCCATAGAACGTTGTTCCAAATCCAAGGTCACAATCAAGATCTTAATCACTAAAGGGATACCATGCAAATACGATCCTCTGGGTTCACACAAGAACTGGAACTCAACAACCTCTAGACAGGAATAAGTAGAAACTACGTACTCCAAAATATAGCTATTCAGAACACCACTCCACTAATGATCTACAACGCGTGTCCAAGTCAAATCAACATCATGCAAAGCCTGAAATTCTTCCTGTGTCCAAACAAGTGTTCGAAACCTCCAATTTCTCTTTGATGCATAAGCTAACCAACCACTCATACAACTCTATAGGGAAAATGTAGAAGAAGAACGTCTCATACAAGTCTCATGATACAGATTCTATTTAACCCACTTACGTGCATTAAATTCAGGTCCAGTGCTAAATCTGTGAGCATACTCTTCCTCTAAATTGTCTAACCACTCTTCAATACTAGCCAAGGTCAACCTATATGTCTTCATCATGCAACATCCTAGCAAACAACTAAAAAAGAGGTCCTCGATAATGGAACCAAAATGTAGTCTTATTTTACCCACAATAGCCCAAGGCGCGTTGACACATCACTCAGCCAAAACTGAGCACTCACCCGAAGTGTGCAAGGGTACCAGGTCCCTCTTTTATGGCAGCTTGTTCAAGGAGTTAGCATGATCATACAAATATTCTAGATCCATAATATCCATTAATGAATAAAGCATAACATAAACTAGATCTAGATCTTAACCATATGCAAGATTAACTCATACAAGAATCAAGATTAAGTTTACCATGCAAGAACCATTAAAATATATGTCAATAACCAATATCTAGCCACAAATATCCATTATATTAATTGTTGTAAAACACAAAAGCTTCATACATACATAACAATGTCACCATAGGTTACGCATGCTCATGAACCAGTAACATAACCTTACAAAATATTCACCGATGTCCAAACCATGCAAATCAATACATATTTATAGGTAGTGGGGAATTTCCCTTCACTACTCATGCACTCTCCAAAAATAGGCTACATGCTAAGAATAGCCATGTGCCACTACAAGATAATTACAAAAGCATGCAAGCTCGCTAATAATAGATTATCTAATAATAACTACAGTTCTAATCCTATTAATAGCCCAAAGCTATGCATGTCACTTAATCTTCCTCTTGTCTAAAATAGCCTTTGTGTGCTCTTCAAGTCTTCATACTGTTGCATGCTCTGCACTCCATGTCTATATTTAGCCTCATACTGAAAAGAAATGGATACGAATAGGAACTAGTCCTTCACGTTGGGTTCACCAATTTTGTACGCCTAAAAATCAACACGTGATTTCAAACTAACTCGACTTCTCGAGGTCATACCAAGACACTGGAATGTGATAGATGGAATGAATATGGGATGAATCGATGTAGTGTAAGTGGGATAGGTGGGACAGATGGTAATGGAAAGATCAACGATCAAGGAAATCGTACATGTTCAACTTAAAAATTAGGGATTTTATCGTTGAGAATGACAAAAGCCCACCTAACATGTGTAAGGGGGTGATACGATGGTCAAGAATGATCGTTGTTCATAATTCTACGTCTATGTCGGTAAAACCGAATGTAGCTCGACCGAGTTGATGGATACGAGGGAATTGTCCTTCCTCAAAATATTTCTCTCTAAAGAGGGTCATGCAAGAATGGGAGGAGATGTGTAAAGGAAAAACTAAGGGTTGTGTGGACTAACCCTATCGGCTTGGTTGACCCAATACTCTTCTACAATTTCTACTTCATCGTTAAGGCCATTAACTTGGCCAATAATCTCAGGTGGCACGGGAGTTATTCTAAAGAATAATTGGTAGAAATCTTGGTCAATGTCTACTTGGCATCTATTACTGTTGGGTTGGCTTATAATTGGATCAAAGATTATTATGTGAGGTTGAGATGGACCCGAAATGGTCACGTGGGCATCAATTTGACAAGCAGTACTGAAATAAACAAACAACTAGTAACCGAAGGGATTGAGAGCTAAGCGCATGTAGCCTAGGTCGCTAGGGAAATAAATATTGCATTCATTCCAATTCTAATCTACTTTCAGTTCCTATCTTTAAATAAATGAAACAAGTGAATTTAAAATAAATAAAAGACGATTGTTTTCTCCTTGCAATCTAATTAAATCTAGTTTTCTACGATTTAATTAAAGCAAAACAAAACAAGCTAGCTTTTTTTTTTTTGTGTTTTTCAGCAAAGCTTTTAAATAAAATAAATGAACAAAGCTAATTAAACTTCTAAACTATCTTTTTGTGTTTTCTGGTTTTTGAGAAGATAAACAAAATAAAAGTTGCAGACACAGACAGAAATTAATCTAAATAAAACAATCTACTTCTAAACTAAGATAAATAAAACACAGGGGATAGTTGGATGCAGTTATTCCTCTGTTGTAGGGTGTGGAATTAAATCTAATTTAAATAGAGAATGTACTCTACAGTTATTATTCTAAAAATAGAAAGTTCTTCTAATTAATTCTACCTCAGATTCGCGGGAAGAAAGAAAACTTCTCAGAAGCAATTTTCTTCTTTACCCAAAAAATTCCACGGAAAAATATAAAAATAAAGCGTACGGGTGTTTTAAAATTAAGAAATGATGAAGAAGTGCAGGCACAAAAACTTCCTCCAACTTATTTCCCTTGCAGATCCACAAAGATAGGCAAGGAATAAGATATCAATAAACAATTAGTATACTGGAAAATGAAGAAATAAGAAATTTTACCACTAAAAGTGCAAATGTATTTCTTTTAATTTAATGATAATAATCAATTGAAAGCTTCAAAGAAATATAAATGCACCCCAACTTGGTTAGTGTTGTGTTGTGATAGCTTCCTAAGTGTGATGATGAATTTATTGTCTCCTTAGCTTTCCTTTCCTTTCCATAGATGAATTCCAGATGATCTAAGGTATGTAATGTTGGCTGGTAGCAAGATGAACAAAGAGTAGGTTGTAGTTGACTAGTTGCAAGAAAATCAAGAAAATTGAATTTTTGAGATTTTCACAATTCATTGTTGAGAAAATTATTTGGAGTATTATGTAGTAATTTTTACAAATCAAGAAAATGTTGGAGTTGGTTGGTTGCAAGAAAAATGGTCACAGATGCAGTACTGAGAAGAATAAAGTAATGTGTTGTGTTGTCTATGTGATTCCTAGTAAGATTTTGGCAGCATAATAGTGTAAAAATAAATCTCAAAGCTCCAACCCATCATATGAGTAAAAGTCTGATTTTTATAAAGTTTGGGGAAGAAGAAATCTAAACACGTGTGTCATTCAAGAAATTTCAAATCATTAAGAAAATGGGGATTTAACCTTCTAAAGATAGTAAACTTAGAAGAAGACTCCAAATACGAATCCAACAAGCCAAAAATCAGGCGAAATGGTCAAAAAATGGGTGAGAAAATCACTCACGAAATTCCAAAACACGCAATTTGAACCCACGGATAAAGTTGACAGAACTGCCGGTCTACGCAGATTGACAGTTACGTAACTTAAGCCAAAATAGGTAGAAAAGGGGCAAAAAAATGGTTCATGAGGACACGACAAGCTAAAAAACTTAAAAATATGAAGAAATAAGCTAAAATAAACATGTTGAAGGTAGACTTATGCAATATGTAATTGTAACACTCAATTCATCTGTGTTGCTCAACCTTGATTGCATATATCCATCCTCATATCATATTGGATTTAGGATTGATGTCTCTCAAATTTTGTGCGGGTGTTGCTTATATCGTTGCCCCCCTTTTTACAAACCTAGAAGCACATGTGGGAAAAGGTTAAAACAAACACAAAGGGCCATAAAGTAAAATTTAGAGAAAAACATAATATTGTGCATATGTTAAAATTGTGATGCAAGAGTATAATGTAAATAGCATAAATTTTGGCTTTCTTTAGGAGGTTAAGGTGTCTTGAGTCCATCTAGAGTGATCATAGTTGGTTCTAGACTTTTTGGACTCTTTGAGTTTGAATATGGGATTTTCCCTCTATTTTTGTAATTTAATAGTTGAATTCTAGTTATAGGTTGATGTAGTGTTAAGAGTGAATACAAGAGTCATAAATCATGTAATGAGGGCTTAAAAATCACCCACTCAGCCTTTGTCATGGCTTTCATCATTTACCTAGCCTTTAACTCATCATGAGTTAACTTAATTATGCATGAAGTTAGTTGGTGAAGCCCTAACCACTTTATTACTTCCTTTTTGTATATGGATTATGGATGTATTCGAAAAAAAGAGAGGGAGAATAGGTGAAGGGAAGGAGTGTGGCATGTGTTCTGAGCCTTGAAGGCTTTAGGAGCTTGTAATCTGCATGGATAATCTCTTAAAAGCTTATTGATAATAGATAAAACTATATATGATTAGGTTTATGAGGAACTTCGCAATTTAAAAGCTAATGGAATTGTGTATGAATGGCTTCTATATCATTATGAATGTGTATCTTAGGAAGTTGTGAATTGATTTTCACTTTCATGCATGTATGCTAACGATTCTACAAGAAAGATGAAGTTATGCAAGGTTTCAAAGGATAGAAGGAAGTTGAGAAACCAAACCAATGTGAAAGACAATTCAAGGCTGAGTTTAAGATAAAGAAAGCAAGGTAAGGTTATATAGACATTTAAATAACTGTCAAAGAGTCAAGAGATTGATGAATAAATACTTGTTGAAGGACAAAACAATGAACATTACTTGCATGTAATGAAAAAGGTCGATTGAAAGATAAGCTTAACTGTTTGAGGATTTAAAGAGTTAGAAAACTATGCATGAATCTTTGTAGCCACTTGTGTGTTGAAAGTTTTTGGTAAACTCTTAAGATTTGTTAAGTCTCACATTGGGCTTAAGAAATACTCTAAGATCAATAACCAAGGATGAATCATCATCGAATACTTGAATTATCAGGGTTTTGGAACAATCTTTTATAGACTTGCATGTGACTGTGTGTAAATATTTGACTGAGAAACTTGTTGACAGACCAAAGTTGAGCTCTGAGAATGCAAATCTTATGGTTCATTAGCATTGTGATGACAAGGAGGGTTGTAAGGGAGTCTTCATGGATTTGTGAAGAAGTTAAACTTTAAGGTAAACACCTTTTGCAAGTACTGTGAGAATTAAGCAAAACTCAGACCTACACGGGTTTAACCTAACTAGGGTTTTGGAGCAATAAAAATTTGGGTGAAACTTCAAAACTAACAAATGAAATAACCCAAAATTCAGTACAAACGTTCATGGCTATGGGACACAGATATAAAATAGGTTTAAGAAGTTTTAAACTAAGTAATCATGCTAAAAAGCTAGACAGTACAGAGGAAGTCTTGGGTATTACATTGTTTTGAAGGTTGAGTGCAAATTTGAGTTGGAGTTGAAGGGCTTTAGCCATTTTAAAGATCTTAGCCATGCCTTGGAAATCTTGTGAAGACTTGATAATGGTAAAAGACCATAAAAGTGTAATTATCTAGTATAAAAGCTTAGAGGATAAGAATAGGGTAAACTCAGTCAAGAATAAGCATGCACAATTTGGGAAGACCCTGTGATAGTCAAATACGTTTGATAAAGCCTTGAAGGAACAAGATTGCAGATACTAACGTGGTTAGTAAGTTTGTTAAGAAGATCAATGAAGTCAAGAAGTCTTCAAATGGGTTGGTAAGTGACAAACACTAAGAAAGGAACAAACACAGGCCTAAAAGCTTAATTGCGACAGTTTTGGTAGTGAGAGTGAATAAGTCATCCTTAAGGATAGGATATGGGAGAGTGCACCTGAAACTCACTTAGAAGGAAGCCAAAGAAGGTTTGAGATCTTATGATGTCGATGAAGAATATGTAACAGTTTGCAGAAGAGTCAAGGACAAAGTAGGAAGGATTACTAAGGCAGAGTTAGGCAAGTAGTAATAAAATCGGAAGATAAGGTGGAAGTGGTTCTAAGGTGGTATAAGGACTTGATGCAAACCTTGAAAAAAAAAGTCATAAGGTGGTGTGTAGTGTTTAAGGTGATGAATTCAGTGAGAGTTCTATGAAAACCTGAAGTGGGTAATTGTAACCCTAAATAGCCTCAAGAACTTCAAAAGCGTAAAGAAGTAAGAAAGGAGACAACAATGTGTTAAGGTGTTGGGAAGGTCTTGAACAAGTCCAATAAAGGTGAATACGTGATTTATAAAGGTTGTAGTAGTGGAAATGAGAAACCCTAGGTTTTGATCTTGAAACCCTTGCCTAGGTCTTATAACATTAGCCTAAGAGGTGAAAGTTGAGTTGGGTAAGATGAGATTGGAGCTGGTTTATGAAAATCACCTAAAAGCTAGAAGACTCAAATGGGTATCTTAAACATCTTTTACTTTCGTACAAAGTTATGTGGTTATCTTTGGACATGGAGTTTTGCATAAAACTAGGCCTAATTGGAAAACTTGGACAAAAACAATAGGAGAGGAATAATTTTGTTTAGGTGTGGAATTGGAAATTGAAACTTTGTAGGCTCTCTATTGGGCAAAAAGGGTCCTTAAAAAGTTTACTAGTAGATCACGGAGAAGGATATGTGGGTTTTATGCTAAAAAATGCCATTTTGAAGGGCTAGAAGGAAGCAAGAAGGCACAAAGTGACTTTTGAGAGAAGATGAAGCATTGAGACTTATTCAAGCTTGTAGACATTGTTGTTTGGTGAATTGGAGGCGGTGTAAAGTCTTTGTAAGCTTTGAATCATTGTATATAGCAAATTTGGGTAAAAGAGCAAGTTTTGGCATTAGTGAAAAAGTGAAAAAGTGAAAAATTGGGCGACTTTTGAATATTGTTGTCAAATGATTGTTCTAATTTGTGTGAGTTGTTTGTGTTGAGCCTCTACATCAAATTGGTTCAAGAAATTTCAAGGTTAATGTAATGTTACCCATTTAAAAGTTGTTCACGATGGTACATGGCATTTACAAGCTACCTAGATTTTTCAAGCCATGCATTAAACTCGAAGAAATGATGGTGTCAATCTGATTGAATGTGAAGTAATGAAGTATGCAATGCAAATATTCCTTATATGTGGCCTCCTAGAAATATTTAATGTTCAAGCTACAGATAAACTAAAAAATAGCTGAGTCTCATATTCAATTTAAAAGATATAAAATCATCTATTTTACTATTTATTAAATTCTTGTATGATTAGAAAAATATTGAGCCAATCAGAATCAATTTTTTTCAAAAAAATCAAATAAATATTTATGTTTGAACAATTTTATGCAAACTATAAGAAAAACCACACGGAGATCTTTGGGTTGACATGATAATGTTAATTGTTTTGTGATATCTGCCTTCCCTACTAGGATAAAAAACCTTTAAAACCCTTGCGAATAACAGTGAGGGTGGAGAAGATAAGGATTTGCACAAATGTGATCACGACACAAAATTCTCCCTCCTCTCTTGCAAAGGTTTAGCGAGCAAAAAATCTAACCATAAAATTTTTCAATAATCTCTATACATTTAGTCCCTTCATGGTTTCATAGGTATCCTACTGGTTCTATTTCATTTGGGCCTCTATTTACTGGGTTTAAGGAGGCGTCTTACAATTCAGGTAAGAATTCCTAAACCCAGTATTGCAGACGTGAATTTTAAGTCTTGAATGACAGTTTTTGAGTCAGTATGGATGATGTGAAGTATTGCAATTGAGTTTGGGTATACCAGAGTTGCATATAATTTAGTGAAGGAATGGGATTAGTTCCTTTCGGGACAGCAGGCCTTTTAGAGTCCTTGTACAGCTCCAGGTCTCTTCATGCCCATGCTTTTGGCTTTCAAACTTCCTTGCAATCCAAAAAATACAAGAAGTTTCAGTGTTTTTGTTCACGTGGCGCCCTCAATGTGGAAAATTCGGAGTACCCACATAATGAAAATCAAAATCGGAGGAATCCACCATCAAGATTGAAAACAAAGTATTTGCAGGATTGGTCTGTGAGACCTAGTGTTAAGAGACATAAATTCCCATGGGAAGAAAGAGAAGAACACAAACAGAAAGAAAGAGACGGAGCAAAAAATCAGTCCCCCATTGCAGTGGATGAAAAGGGTAAGGAAGGATTTGGGGGTTCTAAGTCCCTACCCACAGCTCCTTGGATGGATGCCTGGAACAAGGAAGCCATTCAGGGGCAACCAGGCAGTGAAATTGAGATAGAGGATGACGTTTGTGGTTCCCACAATGCTGCTGCTGAGCAAATGAAAGCGGTACAGAAGTTGGAAAGACGAAGTGATAAGACTACAATGGAGCAAATTGCGTCCAAGTTGAGGAAATTTGGTTATCCTGATGAAGACACAAAATCAGAACTAGAACCAAAAACTGAATCTGGGCGCAGTTTGATTGAAGAGATGTTCCCTGAAGAGGATGAGCCTGAGATTCTTGGTCCCAATACCAAAGATGCATATGATTCTGATGGAAGCTGGAGCACCCCCATTAAGGATGTTCCGTCTAAATTTCCATGGGACAGGAAGGAAGAGAATTCACAAAGGGGAGATAATGGCAGGGGAGAAAGAAGAGCAAGAGGAACACCTTCATTGGCAGAGTTGACTATTCCCGAGCCAGAACTCAATAGACTGAGAGGTCGGGGAATACGCTTGAAGGAAAGAATCAAGCTGGGGAGTCCTGGGGTTACTCGGGACATTGTTGAGAAAGTACATGAAAAATGGAGAACGTCTGAGATAGTTAAATTCAAATGCGAAGGTTCTTCGGCATTGAATATGAAGAGGACTCATGAATTTCTGGAGGTAAGTATCAGTGTGTTTCATTTTCTCAGCTACACTCTCTTACAGTTACTGAGGATGACTGGTGGTTTTGCTTGTTGAATGAGACAGTGGTCTTGCTTGTTGAATGCATGTCTCATACACTCAATCATCTCCTATCATCAGAAAATTTCACCCATTCCTTTTGCATAACCAAGGTGCAATAACTTCCAGAATTGTTTCGCTAGTTTGAATCAAGAGCAGGGTGATTATGTAAATAGAATGCATGCAAATTAAATCTAAAAATCCAAATAACACTACATCGACTTCATAAAATATTCAAACAGTTGCAAAGGGCATGTGAAACTTCGCTGACCTTTCATGTTTGGTGGCGGTAGTATTAAAATTCAGAATTCAGACAATGTTAACATTCAGGTAACCATGACAACGTTAAAGGAACTAATAATATCCAAGGAATTTTGATTCTCAAGGCTCAGCAACATCATGCTCTACCACAAGAGTGCAGACAGAGAGCCGACAACACAACCCCTTCACTGCCAGTAACTCTCAATCCCCATCCTTGGAAACATTTCAAGGGGTAACTGTTGGTACATATTGTTTAATAAAGTAAAGTTCCAGGAAAATATCTGTGATAAAATGTTTGTACACATCAATGCTTTGGATCACATGATGTGATCCATAAACCCTGTGGGAATTTATTGACGCATGGAAATGGGACAGAATGAAGAACCTTACTCGTCCATCTGGTTGGCCCTTGAATGAAAGCAGAGGACTGGTGACTGGTTGTCTCACCCTGTTGTACCATGTATATAATGGATGTATGGATAAATAGTGGCTTTTGTCAAAGGTACTCAATCAAGTGGAGGTCCTTTGCTTTTAAACACAGGAGAGGGTTTCATTAGTCTTCGTTCCATTGGACAAGTCCCTAAAGGCCCTCTCCCGACGAAGAAGGGCTCGACCTATGTGATGATGGATCATGTAGTGATTGAAAATGTTGATGTTTTTGAACATCTTATCCCGTGTTCAGAACTTTTCGTCTATTATTATGAACGATGGATGAAGCCTTAAAATACATATTGTTTAAGTATTTATGGAAAATACTGATGCAGCAGGTTATATATAAATATTCTGCCATCTGAATCTCTTAGTTTGGAAAAGCCATTTGACATTCTACAGTTGTATACCCATCCAACTTAATGTGATGCCACATATGATTATAGATTCACAGATACTACAGAGGATGCAACAATTGTCAGAGTAATTAATACAGTTTTGTTTAATGTACTCATTACAGCTCATACTAACCCAAATAATCTGCCACATTCATGGGTGTTTCTTCAGTCTTCTGAATTGTATTAATGGCTAAACTAGTGCACATATCAGGGTCTGTATCTGATCACCGATCCATTTTCCATGCATTGACTTTTGGTTCAGTTTGTTTCCTCAGAGGTAAGGCTAGTCCACAATGTAAGCAGACATTGATAGAAATCTTCCAGGAAAGCAGACAAATATAGTACAATTCCACAGTTCCACTTAAGGCTGGCTTTGCAAAATAACCAAGTTAGAGCAGGCAGTTTTAGTCATGCCATTCATAACAGTAGGCAAGGATCATTACAGATCCATATTTGAACCAGTTCCAAGAGAGTATGAGCAAATTAAACTTAGCTCTTCCAAAAATACTTAAGCAAGACTGAACCCAGCATAGAATTGTTTCTTCTGAGTTATTATCAGTCCACAGGTTTCTACATTTCCCAAACTTATTGGTGGCTTCAGGGTTCTTTTTCCAGATTATTATCACAACACTTATTCTATGGTTGTTTGAAATACCATATGCTTTTTTTTACACTAATTAAATTTGGAAAACTAATCAGTGAAAATCATGCCATTCATTAAGGGCACATGATCTGCTCAAATGTTCGCATATTATATATATGCTAAGGACAACTTTTTACTTCATCATCCCATGAGACCAGTAACTCCAACTCAATTTGAAGCAGACCTATTTAGATAGCATATTCCAGTATAGAATTGTTTCCTCTTAAGGGCTTAACACTCTGCAGGTTTGTACATTTCCCAAACTGATCAATAGTTTCTGGGTTCTTTTTCCAGATCATTATTACAACCCTTATCTATAATTTCTTGGGATACCATATTTTCTTAACACTAGTTTAATTTGAAAAACAAATCAATGAAAATCACGCCATTCTTTAAGGGCATGCTATCTAATCAAGCGTTTACAGATTATACGTAAAGAGCTACACGATGAGGAACTTTTGACCTCCTCCTTGTACGAGGTCTTTAACTCCAAATCAATTTGAAACAGACCTCTCTAGATATACATATTCTAGTGCTAGAAGTAGCTATTGTAATTCTAGTCAGCAACTACAGAATCATAATCATATTTATGTTTCAAGTCATTTCCTGATGCCTGTTTTGACTAGCAAAACAAAGAGATAATCAAAGTGGTAATCAACATTCCATTAAGCCTAAAAAACTGACAGGCTAAGCTTCAATATTCTTTCCGATAAAACAATACACACAGCTGCACTGGCACACATTCGCACAATTTGAGGACCTTAGGACATTTGGAACCAGTTCCCTCTACAACATATGCACCACATGAAGAATTGATGGACCATGCTTTTTCTTGTTCACATTGCAATACACTTTCTTTAAGCGTGTAGGGTGATTTTGAAATAATTTTGTCCACAGGAATCTAAGGACAAATTTGGGGTTGACACTGACTTCACAATAATTTACGAACAACCTTGTGATGTTGAATAACAAGGGTTGTGCTTGGAACTCTCTCTCCTTGTCTTCCAAACTAGTGATGCTTACAATAAGGTACCTTCTTGTATATAAGATAAACTTAATCTCAGTTGTAGGTTTCAACTCCTGTAAGATTCATTTCATAAGGGCTTTTGCCCCTGGATATTCTCCCAAAATATACAAGTGCATGCATGTTTACTTAATATTTTTTTTCTGCAGCACATTCATCTTTTATATGCATTCTTTCTTACGTGTCTGAAATCTATGGGCATTGAAGTGATATGTAACATATGCATATGAAATAGTATACATGTAAACATTTGAAAATGTTTATGATGATGCACATCTGGATTTGGATGTTGCTTATGCAGCCATACTGACATCAGGAGCCATGGTATGGAATCCTAGGGTCAAATGTAACTGTAATGACATTATTAGAAATGCAATATCTTAAGATAATGCCTGCTATGGACTGATTGAATTGTAGAATCTCCTTGTACCATTTCCGTGCATCATGGAATGACTCGAAATGATTTAATTGAGAAGGGAATAGCCTACAGTTTTATATGGTTCAGAGGTTTGGGGACCTGGCCTGGGTACTGTTGATTGGGACCATATTGAGAGGGTCCAGACTCTCGTGCTACAACACATGATCTGTTGGAAGCAGATAGTACCTCAGTGCAATGTCCAAGCTGTTTTTTTTGCCCAGCCGCTATGCCTTGAGACTATGTTTAGGCTTACTTTCTACATCCACAGACTCAGATCCGTGGGTACCTCAACATCAGGTCGTGAGAGATATCCATACCACTTTGCTCTTCAGAGAGGATTGCTTCACTTGACCCCACCAGGCGCAGACATTGTCGGTACTTTGAGACTAGGTTGCTTCTTTTCATTGGCATCTCCACTGATAATCTACCCCCTCTCATGTACTCCCCTGATGTCCCCTCGGTCTCGTTCCCTCAAAGGATGTCATCACCAGAACTGCTGGAGAAGACATCTACAAACAATATATCCAGGCCACCTGGATCACCTCCAAGCCACTTAGCCCCAAGCTTACTTTTTACTTTGAGCATTTCGTACATGTGGTGGATGGTATTATTTGCCTCCCTCGCTATCTTCAATGTCACTGGTACCACGGTTTGAGATTTCCTTTTGGCTAGATGAGGGTGTGCTCTCACTCTTTACTAGTTGAAAGTGATCATCACATTCTCTAACAAGACCGAACTTGCCGTCTATGTGCCCTTCAGGAGGTGGAGACCGAGGAACACCTCATTTTCACATGCCCAATTTACTATGAGATCCGAGGAAGATTTTATTGCCCGTATAGGGAATCAGAAAACACTCTATCTATTTTCTTTAGACATTTAGACCAATAGTGCCTGGCTCTTTATCTTCACGTGGTTGTCACCCTCTGCTGCAGATCCCTATAGGAGGGGTCTAGAGGCCCTACAGCCCCCATGCTGATCACCTCTTTTTTCCAGCCGACCCAAGCGACATGCAACACTGAGCACCCCTTGGACATAGGTATTTCACACATTAGAGTCGATAGATCAATTAGGCGACACTTCTCTCAGCACAACATTGCTATTCAGGTTACTTAGACCCCCTAACTTGCTCTCCCTTAGCTTCGTGGCTCTGCTCCCTCCCATCAACATGGCTCCGTCCCTTCTCAGTGACATGAATCTATTACTCACCGTCCGCTCCCCAGACCACAGGGACAAACTCATATTACGAGTTTCCTTTCTAATATAGGAGTTGTATCTGTCTTGGATGTTAGGAGAGATTCTAAAGAAAGCACTTCGCTTCCACTAAGGATTTCCCAACCTGGCCCCTTAGATCTTAGATGCCCCCCGATAAATGGCCTAAAGGACTCCTCAACTTTAGGCCCAGACAGAGATAGTCAATGAAATTTCTTCCTAATCTTCATTGGCTCATGCTTTACGGGCTCTTGTTAGCCTCCATTGCTATTTATATCGATTTCATTGCCACCTATGTAGGGTGGCGTTTTGCTTTATTTGTCTTATGTACTTTTGTTATTTTGCATCTAGGATTCTCTTTTCCTAGAACTATCTATTGTTTACTGTTGTATACTCGAGTCCAATTGACCTACTTTTGGTCATCTATGGACATTGATATAATTTCTTTCTTATTGCAGTTGTAACAACTTTAAGGAGATCTAACATTATATGCTATGAATGCTCTTATTGACCTAGTGACTAAACCCTTTGTTATTTATATTTAATCTGACTAAACCCTTTGTTATTTATATTTAATCAGCTTATCACATGCGATCCATTTAATTGGTGTATAATATTAGTGCAAACTCAGTTGGCAATTATTAAGGATACTATAATAACTCTCCTGCTGGATATCAGAAAAATGCCCTGAAAATTGTTTCCGTGCACATTCCAAGTAATCCTTCCGAGATTGAGACCTTTCCCCAATGTTCTCTAGCTCTTTTAACATATGCATGTGAAATAGTATACATGTAAACATTTGAAAATGATAATGATGACGCACATCTGGATTTGGATGTTGCTTTTGCATCCATATTGACACCATGAGTCATGGTATGGAATCCTAGGATCAAATGTTAATTGCAATGACATTATTAGAAATGCAATATCTTAAGAAAATGCCTGCTATGAACTGATAGAATCTTAGAATCTCCTTGTATCATTGGCATGCATCTTGGAATGACTCAAAATGGTCTAATCGAGAAGGGAAGAGCCTTATTACAGCGGTAACTGCTTTAAAGGGATCTAAACATTATATGTTATGAATGCTCTTATTTACCTAGTGACTAAACCCTTTGTTACAGTGTTACCTAAAACTTTGGGACAGGGTTTACGAGATGGCAAAAACATTCTAAATTTTGGGAACGGCGGGGGGATGATGAGGGGACACGACTGGTTAAAAAAAATATTTAAAATATAAAAATATATTGACTAAACTATATAAATAAGCTGAAATAAAACCATTTGAGACTTAAATAAGATGAAATAAAACCATTTGAGATTTAAATAAGTTGAAATCATAAATATCAAATACATTTAAATTATTAATTAATAAATATAGTTATACATAATTTAATAAAACCATTTCAATTTGAGACTTAAAATTAAATAAGATGAAATAAATTATAAAACCATTCTGATTGATTCAAGTGACAATAGTTGATATTCATATCATTAATCTCAAATTCAAATACACCAACAATTGTCAATATTACAAAAAGAAGAGGACAAGTTTCAGCCCAATAATCAGAATCAAAATTTGAAGCAACATCCATGAACTCCTCGCTGGAACTATCATCCTCGTCCTCAAAGGAAAGCCCAATCAATTCCCGTTAGCATAGTATTGTCCTCTTCTACCTGCCTTGGCTCCTCGGGATCTACATCCCACTGTAATGTTGGGGTCTGCTTGTACTCAATTGTCTTGTGATCCATAAGACGCAAAACATTGTGTACAACTACAAGATTCTCCGCTCTCGTAGAGGCAAGCCTATTCCTCTTAATAGAGTGGATCCAACCATAAGTAGACCAATTCCTCTTAGAGGAAGAGGAGCTAGAACTTGGAAAAGGAGGTGAATTGCAAGTGTTAGTAGTATTCCTGGTCACCCATACAGTCGCCACCAACTCATCGGCTTGTCATGTGCCAATGTTGCCCTGTCCATCTTTGCTGAAGTTTTGTACCCATCAAGTTCAGTGAAGTTGAGCCACTCCAACATGATCTGTGAAGTCTCCTGTGGACTATCACATTTTTTAAAGGCCTTCATAAGGTCCTTCTTCACCTCATCGTCATCCAAAGGGATAACTCTACCTGGCCTCTCCACATATCATTTGGGATTCAGTGCATATGCAACCATATGAAGTGGGGTGTTCAACTTCTCCCATCTATGTTGAATGATGGGTTGAATATGTTCATGGTAGAACTCCATAGTGGGGTCCCTCACCCGAATAGTTGCCTTCATTTGTCCAAGCATGTTGTCAATGCACTTCATAGATCTCTTCAAGATTGGGGCTGTTAGAATCCCCATATTTGATGATGCTAAAAACTGGAGTTATAATTGATGTGATGTATTTCACATCAACCCAAAATGTTTCCCTCAACACCACTTCCTTCACTCTCTTCCCTTGCCCTATCTTGGACTCACGCCACCTAATCCAACCCTGTGTCATAATCATAATTTGCAGGGGCTCCTACAACTTAAGCATCCTCTCCAACAAAATAAAATAGGATGCAAAGCAGGTGTCAACTGGTTTCAAGAATTCCTTCTTTGAATTTTTTTGAAAGAGTTCCAATGATGTGTGGTGATTACAATGAACTTCTACATGTCCCTGGCCTCATTCACTATCTTGTTGACCCACTGAATCTTTCTATGTCTTTCAGTGCATTGTTCATGGCATGCATGCAACACGGGGTCCAATAAATATGATTGTAGGCATGCTCCACTAGCTTGTTTGTTGCTCTGCACACATAAGCTGCATCTGTGATGATCTGTATAACATTTGAAGGTCCAACCTCCTCAATGACATCCTTTAAAATCTTAAATTGGAACTCAACATCTTTCCACTTCCCAAAACAATCAATTACTCTCAAGAAATATGGTCCATCTTTGCAAGAGACAATGATATTGATGAGAGGGTAGTGTCTAATATCCATCCACCCATCCATGATAATGCTGCATCCATGTGACACCCATGTGACCTTCATCTCCTCCATCAATAAATTAACCTTGGAATAGTTTTTATCCAAGATTGTTGTCTTCAATTTGGTGTCTCCAGGAGGCACATAACTTGTACTTACTTTTGCTACCTTGGCCACAGCCTCCTTGTAATAAGGAGAGCGAGCGACATGAAATGAGATCCCAACAGCATAAAAAAATTTCCCGATAGCATCATCCGCCTCTTCCCTTGCCTTTGAATCAAACATGTCTACAATTGGATTGGGGGGCCCCCACAACCTTTCTCTTCCCTTTGCTTTCCACTTCTGTCATTCCAAAACTAGAACTAGCCAAAGTATTCCTGCCATTCCTATGAGAGCTCAAAGGAGTGTTAGCCTCACTGCTAGTACCATGAACTTCTGGAACATTGCCCATGATATTTCCATTAAAAAGTCTCACCATCTTTTCTCTCTGCTTTAGTGAAAGAGCCTTACAAAGACTCCCTTCCTACAAGGTGCAACAAGTGTGCATTGGTCCTGGTGATGTTGCCATGCCAAGTCAATGCACATATGTTGCACTTCCATAGTTTACTCCCCCCTCTAGACTTGGGGTTCTCAAGTATCTCAACAAATTGTTGCAATGGCTTCTTCTTATCAAATGGTCCAACGGAAATCTGGACAACATTTGAGAGGGGCAATTGGTAGCACTACCAGCTGAACTACCAGTTGCCGTTGGCACTACATTTTGTCTCGCTTCTCCACCTCCCCCAATTATGTCATCACCAACACTTCCACCTATCTCAAGTTCAACCCTCACCTCCTCTAATTCATAACCATACTTAAAAGAAGAACTCATGGTGATGATTGTTGGGGCTGCAATGAATTAAAAAAACAACCATAACTATATAATGAATGAATTAAAAACATGATAATTATAAGTATAGGCAATGATTATAATTTTAATTTATAAACAAGCAAAACAACCATAACTATATGTATTATATCAATAAATAAAAAAAGCAATAATAACTATATAGTATATGCAATGATTAAGAAAAAGTAAAACATTTATAACCATATGCATTGTGCAATGAATAAATTTTAATAAAAACAACCATAAGTTATAACTACATGCAAATGACAATCACATTGTCACAATGATTAAAAAAAAGCCATAGGCTATTAGGCCCATAACTATATGCAAAAATATTAAAAAAACAAAAACGTAAAAACTAAAACATCGAACATTGTTGTAGGAGTATTAAGTTTTTCATTTTTGTATCTACATTCATGTGTATCAAAGTTTTTGTCTTCCTAATGCTATTGTTTCTAGGAATGTGTATCATACTATCATGGTAAACCTAGTTAAATTGAATCAACAATCAAGAGTTTTATGTTTTAAGATCTATTAAAAAAAAAAAAACTAACCAATAACAACCAAACCCTATGCAGTATGCATTTTGTAAAATCCTACAAACTATAAACATGATTACATTGTGAATGTAGATACAAAAACTTAAAAACAACCCATAAATAATGCAAATAGAATCTAAATTTTAAAAACTAGAGACTATTATCAAGCATTGTAAGCAAATAAAATTATAAATACCTCTTGCTCTTGCTCTTGCTCTTCTTCCTCTTGCTCTTTCATCTTCTCTTTGCTCACTTTGCTCAAGTGTGAATATTGAATGTGATATGGAATGAGGCCATAAAGTCATTTTATAACTTAGAATGTCACTTTTAGGGTTAGGGCTAGGTTATTATGTTTGTTTTATATTATTATTACTTTCTAATTTTTTTAAAAAAGTCAAAAAAGTGTATTTTTAAAGAAAAACTTTTTAAAAAAGTAGTTGTGAAGTCGAGGATGTCCCCCACAAGTTTCAAATGTCCTTGAGACGTTTCCTATCTTTCCCAAATGTCCCTGGGACATTTCCCTTCATCCTTGGCATGCAAGAAATGACAAGGGGATGTTTCCCCCCATGTCCCAACGTGCCCAAAAGGTCTAGGATGTCTTGGACACCTAGGTTTCGGAGGGGGGGGGGGGGGGGGGCGCATCCCTGCGTTACACTGCTTTGTTATTTATATTTAATCAGCTTATCACTTGTGATCCAATTGATTGGTTGATAATATTAGTCCAAACTCAATTAGCTATTATTAAGGACACTGTAAGAATCTCCATGTTGGATACCGAAATTTTTTCTGTGTACATCCCAAGTAATCCTACTGAGACCAAGAGCATTTCCCAACGATCTCTAGCTCTTTACTAATCTATAACTAAACAACTAAAAGTGCTGAAGTAAAGTACCCGCATACTAATTACAAAAATGAAATCAAAGTGCTTAATAAAATACATTCATCCAACAAATATAGTAGTATCTTTCAAGTAAAGGAAGATAAGATAAATATATTAATGTCCAACAAATGACCACAAGAGTAGGTCAATGGGACTGAAAGAGCCGGCAAGGGCAACTACAAAGTAGGGAACCAAATGGTCCCAAGAAAGAGCAAAGCAAAGAAAATACAAAGGGCCTAAGAAGGTAGTAATAATGGAGAAAACAATCCCGACACCCAAGAAGAGTAAATGCCATTATTTATTTCTTATCCTTTTCGACCATTTTTACTCTATGTTTGCTCATTTCGCCCTTAATATGTATAAAAGTTCATGTTGCCATTACATGATGCTTACTAAAGCCACCATTCATCCATGAATCATATATCAATTTCACGATTAATTACATTATCTGCCAAAGGAAAATGAGCCCATCATTCACAACCAAATACAAAATCAATGTCATTTTACTACTTTTATCAACATAAACATTACATACCACAATTTCAATATCACAAAAAAGTTGCAATTCTTATTTCATTCCAAAGTTTACAATATGGTTGAAAGGCCATACACCTCATTCTACATTCTTTCCAAGGTTACATCATAATGAATGTTGTTCCATTTACATCATGCTTACAACACATATAATCCATTCTTTACTTTTCAAGATGACATCACAATTTATTTACATTTATTTCCAATATGCCAAAGATTACAATTTTTTGTCAAATGACAAGAGTAACAAAATGTTAAAACAACTCACCATGTGAAGCACCAAGTAGCATAAGAGATCATCCAGTGTCTTAGAAATGGTAGCCGGAGAGGGAGAGTATCATTGGAGGGATTTACTACCAACCATAGAGCCAATCGGTTCCCCTGCCACCACTCGTCCAGTGAGAGTGGCCCTACCCTTTGTGAGAAGGTAGATACAAAACCGACACTAAGAGAGAGAACAAAGTGTGCACAAATCTATAATAACTAGCTAGCTCTGCGCAACAATATAGTAATATAGTCAAGGAATTGGAAATAAAAGGATTACATTCCAAATATGTACGAAGACACATGCTTATGGCCATAAGATTCCTAGAAGTCATAGGTCCACCCCACGCAACCTAACTTGACTTCTAAGGCTTGGAAGCCCAAGAGCTGAATTATTGTGAGGCTAAATAGGTTTTTGTAGCCTACTCCATTTAGCATTCACTATTTAAAGTTCATGGCACGTTCTCTAGTGTAGACATGAAATCACGCACTTACTACTTACCTCACGACTCTAAGTATGTCATTATATGCATGATTCCTAAGTAAGAAAACCAAACATTAACAACACTTGCTTTGCTTTTACATTGCTTTATCCTTGTGATACTCTTATCATTCGCTTTTCTCAAATGGCTACTTAACTTTTAGACATTGGACAACATGTGACCCAACATTGTATTTTTTGTTATATGTTCTAAGCATCCTAGACAATACTGCCCATTAGGGACAGGAGCGCCCAGGCGCTACTGTCCCCTTTGGGCACTTCTGTCCTTTTCCCTCCTTTTCTCAAATTTGAATTGCCACATTATTTGTTATCTTTTGAAATTACTACCCATCACTTTGGGTCGGCCTTTTTGGTTGTTAATGATGAAATTCAAACGAGGGAATTATATATATATATATATATATATATATATATATATATATTATTTGCTCACTATTATTAGGGGCTGGACAACTTGGGCTATTACTTACTATCTACTACTTGGGCAAAGAACAACATTCAATGACTGCATTTGGGCTGCATAGGAAGGGTTATTTCTGAATTCCATCTCACACATTCATCTTGGGAGAAAAGTAGTTATAGCCTGCTATTTTGGTGTGACTGACACAAGGGCAACCTACCTTCAAGGGACACAATTCAATCACACACACACAATAGAACTACATAGAGTCTGAAATGTAGTGCAGGGCTCGGTGACAATCACATTGGGGTGATTGTCGAGTTTTGCCCGAATCAAGCAGATGCATTATTTATTTTTATCTAATGTTTACTTGAGCCTTGTGCAGGTAGCTAGGGTTTGTTTTGCAGGTTCGGATGCGATAGTGAAACCCTACAACGAAGTGGACGCAACAAAGAGCGAAAGGAAAAATACAAGCTCAGATCCTGAAAAGATCATTAACAGAGTTGTTGCCAGAACACTAGTGCCCAGCCGGTCCTGTCCTCATCTGAGCAGTCCTATCTAGAAGAGTTGTAGATCCCAGTTTTCTAGACGAAGCATATCTAGTCCGGATCTAGCTTGTTCCACTCAGTTTCCAACTTAGAATCAACCTAGATCTTCAAATACAAGCTAAGTCACTCTTATCAATGTTGTGGGCAAGATGATACCCAAAATCTTAAACCACAATACTATAAAGAGCGGGAGCAAGTGGACATCCTTTCTAGATAGAGAGGAAGAGACCAAAGCTTTCAGGTTTTTGGCCATTGATGGTTAAGAAAGTTGAAGCCTCCAAGAAGAGAGTTTGAACAACCAAGAGAAAAAAGTGGCAAGAATAAAAGGCCATTCAATACGGTCATAGGCGTTTTCATAGTTCAACTTCAAAAAGATAGTCCACTGTTGAGAAGCGCAAGCCTATTCCATTCCTTTCCAAACAACAATGATATTATCAAGTATATAATGCCCTTTAATAAAGCATGTTTTCTCAATTTTGATGATTGTAGGAAAAATATGGTGAAGACAAAGTACGAGAACCATGGCTAGTATCTTATAAGAGACAATCAACAAGGTGATGGGCCTGCAATTGGTTATAAGATCGGGATCTCCAACTTTAGGCATGAATTTAATGTTACCTTTATTGATAATCTTACTTAAGGGCTTTTTGTTTAATGCTTTCATGTAGACTTGTATAGGTCAAGACCAACAAATGATCACTTAACTTTGAAAAACTCACAAGGAAAGCCATCAATGCTTGGTGCCTTGTCATTAGCTATACATTGCACTGCCGCAAAAAGCTTTCCCACAATGAGTAGGGCTTCACATTGTTGCCAGGCTCAAGAATTTAACTTGCAAGGGATCACATCAAGGCATTTTTGAAGAGCTTGCTTCTGCTCGGATGTCCTCTCCTGGGATTGGAACACTTAACTTGTAGTGATCCAAGACATCCAAAGAGATTTTAGGTAGGTTGGCGAGTTGACATTGTGCGGTTTGAATAGCTTTAATTTTCTCCTTGGCTTGTTTGGCCCGTTAAGATTTGAAAAAGTCATTGGAAGCTCAATCTTCGACCTTGGACCAATGTAGTCGAGGATGAATATGGGCACCCTTGGCAACATGAATTTCCACCAGCTTGAGCTTGTGTTTAAGTCCAACGATCATGGATTGTAATTGAGAATCATTTGACGATGTGTTCAAATTGAGTAGAGACCCTTTGGAATTCTTTGTCTTGCAGACAATTGGCCCATTTGCAAACCCATGCCACCTATTTGCCAAAGTGGCAGAGGAAGGTGGAGGTACGGCTAATCATGCCATTCTGCCACTCAACCTAGTAGGCAACATAGGGAGGATGTGCCATTAGGTTCCACACTCTAGCAATGAGTTGAATGGATACCTTGTGGTATACAAGGGATGTTTTGAGGAAAAACAGTGTGTGGCACTTTGAGCCAAACACTTCCCTACACGAGCTAAAAAGTGATGGGATTGTCGTCAAAGAGCACAATATCTTAACAGAGGTTGACAACTTGCCAACGAGAATTATGGAAATCGAACATGTGTTGCTTGGAGAGCATAACACGATCGAGTCTATTGAGAACCTTATCAGTTACAACCTGAAAATTGGACCAAGTATTACCAAGGCCAAGAAGTAAATGCTCACTGTCGAAAGAGAGGATCTGCAAGCCCTAACATTTTAAAAAATAAAACCATGCTTCACATTCTCCCATGCACCACCGCATCAGGAGACTCAATCATATTAAAGTTGTCGTAGATAAGCCAGTGAACTATTGGCAAATCATTAGCTAATTATCACCACAATGTCGATCTTTCCAAGTCATCATTAGGGGCATAGACATTAACAACGCCAAAGGGGTGACCATTAATGTCAAGAATGACCCAAGTAGCTCGATGTGACAACCCATTGTCCGGTGTGATAACCAATGATACAAATTTAGGGGAAACTAAAATATTGGCATTTCCCTTGCATCTACATGAGAAGTATTGAAGTGCATGGTATACAATGAAATACACTTCTAGGAAGTTTGGAACAAAAAGCTTGAAACCTTAACTCGGAAACAAACAAAATATGAATTTCCAATTTGCTGACATGCATAGCCTACAACAAAATTTCGTGAGGACTCTGTGACGCCTCTTACATTCCTTGATATCAAATTCATGAAGGAAAATCCTCCAGGTGAAGTTCCCATTGTCCATCTTTAAACCTTGTGTTAGTGTCCAGAGCCACATAATTGTTAGTTAAATGTGGTTGCTGGTTTGAAAAATATAATATTCGATGGAAACAGAGCGGCGTTTAGCCCCATAGTCTTGCCGAGGTGACTCGTTCCCACCGCAAAGTGGAGTATGCAAGTGCCGAGAGGGTGGAGCAATCATCATAGAGGTCCCTGCGTCAGAAACAATCTTGTGCATTGAATTCACTTGATAAACTTGGCTTTGAGGGACAACCAAAGGGTTTTAGATTATGAGAACTGATGTGGGAGTAGGAAGAATGTTCTCTGCTTTTGGCTGTCTAGCCGAGGTTTGCCATTGGTGTTGGCCGCTTTAGGGTTTCCATTGCTAGGGGAGGACTTTTTGCTAGCCATGATGGTCCAACCATCATTCTTTTTCGTCACTGCTTGCTTTTCGACTAGAGGATGCTGTACAAACAACTTAGAGCAAGTTAAGAAGGGATAGTCATGATTCCTATGGACAGGGTCTTGACAGCGGAAGCAAGTGTTGGGCATATTGATATACATGACTTTTTGTGTAAAATGCTTAGAATTGACCTAGATATCAATAGACTCTTTCGAGGCTTTTGTGAGGTCAACCCCAACGTAAGCCCGTTTGTTTGGTCAAGTAGAGTATAAGTGGTTAGCTTCGCTACAAATCACACACGCAATGGTTTTAACAATATTTGGTATAAAATACTAGAGGAGAACTAGAGGCCATGTAGCTCAACCCAAAGAGTGACTTTGAAGTCGATGACTCTAAATTCACGTGTCCATGGGGATGGTGTCATGAGTGTATTCTGCAAGAACCGTCATCTCGACTTGGCAAGTGGAGCTTGCACTTGTGAGGATTCCTTGAAGGAAAACAAGAAAAAGCCCTTGGTGAGTTTTCTGACTCCAGAAACATGGATCCCATTTGGTTCCCAATGGTGCTTAATCTAGGTCTAGAGAGAATCCTTCGAGGGGATATGGCCAACTTAATGAGCAATAAGGCGATTATATTCATACCATTTAAAAATTGGTTCAACAGAAGCGACATTAAGAGAAACATCAGTAGGATGAGGAAGAATTCCCAAATCATTGCCTTGCCGTAGACTTTAGGGACAAATTTCCATGTTCGCTTAGGTGCCATACTTGTAGGCTTGAACCGCCGAAAGGGCGGCAATAATGCCGAATTTAATGCAAGCAGGTCTTAAAAATCCCACAATGCTAGTAATGTGCAAGTAATAAGGCTTGACAAGACAACAAGACGAAAGCCTGACATGCAAAACCCTATCAGAGCAAGTAATTAGGGAGTTTGCTATGTTGTACCCTACCTTTCGTTTACCCGCCACTTACATTCGTGGTGGCAAAAAGAAATCCCATGGCTACACCTGGCAAGGAAACTAGATGGATTCCACACCCACGTCAGAAGCCTTAAGGTTAACTCAGTCCAGGTTCTTTGGAACTACTATTTGGCTTTGCACAGATTCCAATCTGTTCTAGAAATATTAAAACTCAAATGTCACTCCATGGCACCCTAGGCTAACATGTAGGCTGCTTAGACTTGGGACAGGTCTGAACAATAACCACATACACTACAGGCTTGGTAATTATACGCTTGGGCATGCTAATGAATCTCACAGAGCCAACAATAAACGAGCTCAGAGGTCCTGCATGGTTCAAGTCTCACTACTCTAGAATTCTTTTAGCTCACCAAAACAGAAAGTGAAAAGAAGGATACTGTGGGCAGATCGTGTTCACAAAGAGATTGCAGAATTTGCAGGCACAACAAATGATGGAATGCATATTCAACTAATGAGTCAGATTGATGCAAATTTGGAGACTATGTCCACAGTCCTGAATACGAAAACTCAATGATGCTGACTATGAGGGTAGCTTGCACTCGCCTGCCTACAATTTAAAGTAGATTAAAGTCTGCAAGGAGCTAGAGTCGGGTGCCCCTTCAACTAGGAACAATGGTTTGAAGATAGCAAAGTCTGATCCTTGGTTTGGTAAAACTAAAGATACACACAACTGCGCTGGTCTCAAACTAAAATCCTGCTAGGCTCAAACTAAAATCCTGCTAGGCTCCATGCCAGTTAACAAAATGGGAATGGTTTTATGGAAAAAAACGTGTCAGGGATCTACATGTCCAAAGGTGGTTAACTAAATGCACACAGCAGGCAGACTGCAACATGCTATTCTCAAAGGCAGCAAGTAGAAAAACAAGTACAGGAGGATTTGCAAAAATATAAAATAGATTCCTTCAAAGGATTTGGCATAAAAATAAAGTAGATTCCGTCAAAGGTATAAAAGGAACTACAACCATGGAGAAACGATTTAAACACACAAATTCCATGCATTTTCTGCGACAACATGAGGAGAGTCCTACCTCAGAACTGATGCTAAATGCCCGCTAAGTTGTACCCACACTCCTCCATTCTTCCTAGCTCTCTTTCATCTCCCACATGTTACCTTCCAAGGTCAATAACCAATGAAAAACCGTGCCTGCCAGAGAGTCCTTCCCTACTACCCAGCTGGTGTTCTTCTGAACTCTCACCCTTCCCTGACCATGACTGAGTCTTCCATAACAAAAGGACATCCAAGGTCCCCATTCCAAAAGGGGGTCTCCACTCAGTCAACCACTAGTCTACAAACAGCAATGAGAAACAAGGTTGTCGAGCCTTTTATGGTAGATCTAGCAATTGGCTTAGCTGAATTCTCAAAGTATCAATAATACTCTTGTATTTAAAAAAAAAACACTTCATATATAAATAAATTTTAGAATGCATAAGGCATGGGGTGGTGTTCTACGACCACATCTCAAGTTGCAAAGGAAAAAAATATCCCAAAGGGTTTGACGAGACTTAATGCGAACATATCATGAATAGAGGATAGGTTCAAAGGTCAAATACTGCATCAGTCGCATCAGATGGACTACCTAAAATTCGAGCACAATCTATTTACCTTTCCATCCCCTAATGTTTTCCCAAATGGTTGAGACACTACTATCCCTATGGTTACAGCGATAACAATTCGTTCCACACAGTTCTCCTCTCAGTGTCTGCACTGCATCTAACTTCTCTCTCTGATGATAATCTCTCTTTGAGCTGAGGACAGACATCCCTACATTCACCTCACGGAAAAACATGCACACAATTATCTGATCAACCAAATCAAGCTGCATGATAACATAAAATTCTAACGTTAGTCAAATCCAAATGATATAAGACGTCCATTCTATGGAAAATTACTACTCAGAATAATATGCTCAACTAACAATTACTATCTCATAATTGTGTACCAAATAGTTCAAAATTCCATGTAAAAATGTCCAGGTGGCACCACTGCAAACAAAGCAACTGAAAAACAGTAATCCGGTTTAATAAAAAACCGGAATGCGACAGATACCCTCAATAATGAGGTCACTAAGGCGTAAATGGTTTCTATGTTGAGTGCCACATGGTGCAAGAGTAGTCATGTGGAAGGTGTTGTGTTTAGTTGGGCCCAAGGAAAATATATGTAACTGAATGGTTTTGACTATTTGAGAAGGCAGTTCACACGGGATGTTTGAGCTGGTTGTATACTATGCTCCTAAAGACTCTGTTTCCAAGATGTTTTTGTTTGAATGAATGGTTAACACCGTCACTCATCCCTAGTTGAGTGGGCATGTATACACCCAAATGCTATAACTATTCCCTTTGTGGCATCTTATAATTCTAGGTGCCAGGAAGCAGGTAGTTAAAAATGGCTTTGAACTCAATCACATCTTATATTGACTGTTTTCATTCAATTAGTTAGAGAGCAATAACTGTATGTTACCAAAATAGGTTAAGATCAGTTTAATACTAACTATTTGCTTTTAACAAATTAAAAGGCAAAGAGTAATTTGCCATGCACAAACTTTCCTCGTAATACACAAAGTTTCTAAACATCTGCAATGTTTTTCTTTGATTTCTCTCAAATTTCACCATACCATCATTCTTCGTTCATAGTGGAATAGTTTGAAAACAGTTCACAGACTTCTGTATTCATGATGTTATGTTCATTATTATGCATGTGTGCAAATAATTTATGGACTTTTGGCACTCAGTAGCATTTTTGGTTTCTGAAGTGACATACCTTTGTGATCTTCTCACTTGTTCTGGCACATTGTATTCATTGGCCTACATTCACTTGTGATGCAGTGAAAGCAAGTGTTCATTTACTTAGGTGAAACTTTGAAAGTTCACATCGTTTAGCCTGTGATTAATTACAACCATCATCACCAGTTTCTCATGTTGTTTTTTTATTAGAGGCGAACGGGAGGACTGGTGATTTGGAGGACAGGAGGTTCTATTGTTCTATACAGAGGAATGACCTACAAACCACCTTCTCTAAAAGCTGTGAAGCTTCAATCTGAAAACAATCAAAGGGCTGCTTTTCAGAATGAGGCATGCATGCCATCTGTGGTCGAACCTATCATCAGAAACAAACCAGTAGATGGTGTATATGAAAGAGGCATGAATTATACATTAGGCAGAGATATAACAGATCATATGGTCAAGAATGATCTGTTATCCAGCTCTTATGTTGACACAGAAATTGGCGAGGACAAAAATCTCTTGCAGCTACCAAGCAATCCAGACTATCAAAGTGAAATGAATAAAATATTGGACGAATTGGGTCCGCGCTTTACTGATTGGTCAGGCATCGACCCTTTGCCCGTAGATGCCGACTTATTGCCAAAAGTAGTTCCTGGCTACAAGGAACCTTTCAGGCTTCTTCCTTTTGGCACAAGACGTACATTGAGCAATCTGGAAATGACCAATTTGCGGAGGCTCGCAAGAAGTATACCTCCTCATTTTGCAATAGGTACATTGTGATTGTACAATTTTTTTGAGTTGCTAAAAATTATTGCTTCATAGTTTGACCTTCTTTTATTGCATTGATATGTTTTGCATTACATCTCATACCTTGTGCAAATTCATTTTTCTGAAAAGGGAGAAACAGGCAACATCAGGGATTGGCTGCTGCTATTGTGAAGCTCTGGGAAAAAAGTACAATTGCCAAAATTGCAATCAAACGTGGTATTCTAAATACCAGCAATGAAAGAATGGCTCACGAAATCAAGGTGAGCACAGAAATGATCTTTGGTTTTGTAGGGCAGAAATATGTTGTTTACAAAATTGTGGCAGACCTGTATAGTGGAACTGTAATTATAATTTACATTTTCTTTTTGATCAGCCAAATAAGTTATATTAAAAAAATATAGAAAATACAGGTGAAGAGGAGCTTGATCTCATTAATGTGCTGTTCTTTATAATTACAATGAGTTGATGATTATTGGTCATTGCAGCAATTGGTATTTCTTCAAGTTTGCTTATGCTTTGCATGTACAATTGCTCGTTATTAATATTTGCCTTATTCTTTCCTTGCATGATTTTATAAAATTCTAGATTTTTTCAATTTATTTTGGTAATCATAAAATATATGTTTAAAGAGGCAAAAATTTACAGAAAATAGAACTGAAGTGTGGCAGGATGGGCTGTAATTCAGATCTGCAGGAGTTTGCAAAAGAGAGAAACACACATGCTACTTATATAGCTGACCAGTACAGGTGACAGACTTTAAAACATTCAACCTTCAAGAGGTGAGTAAACACAGGTAATCATAAGAATATATGCATAGGATAGTACCAAGCCGTAGTTGTTTAGTCATGACCAGTTCCAAACAAGAGGAATGATGAGGAAGCACGAGTTTGGAATTTGATGTTATAGAGAAGAATTTGTTGTGCCACGTTTGTGTAGACCCTCTTTTCAGCCTCCTGTTTATTCATTGTTTGGATTCCCTAAGGAATCGACATCACTAGTCTCAGACCCTGTCTGATCCCAAAGGGGTTTAGGGGATTAAGGGCTCAAATTTTCAAGTTTCATTGGGTGCATTTTGCGACAGATCCAATGGTGTTGATGCGTCTGGAACACCCCTCTCAGTAGGGAATGACTGTCCATTTGTCCAGAAAGGACATTCAGGGTTCAAGATATTGCATCCAGAAGTTTCCCGACATCTGTGAATCAACGAAAGAAATTTGGGACAAACTTAAGAACATCTATGAAGGAGATAACAAAGTGAAGAAAACCAAACTTCAAACTCATAGAAGATAATTCAAGAGTTTGAAAATGAAAGATGAAGAAAACATTACAGCCTATCTTCTTTGTGTGGATGGAATCGTCAACAACATCAGAGATCTTGGAGAAAAAGTTGAAGATGCAATGATTGCACAAAAGGTGTTAAAGTCCTTTCCCTTGAGGTTTGACGCCAAAGTTTCCACCATTGAAGAAATGAAGGATCTAGATACTCGAACAATGGATGAATTGCATGGGATCCCAACGGCATATGAAATGAGAACCAAAAAGAAGAAATCATCAAAGCGACGGGCGGCCTTCAAAGCCCAAAATAAGGTGAAGAATAAAAAGCTCGAACCATGTGATAGAAGAGGAAGCTCATTTTGTAAGGAAGCTTAAGAAAGGATCCAAAAAGTACAAAAGTAAGTTGCCCTTTAAATGCTTTGATTGTGGAAAAGTAGGACATTTTGCCGCTAAATGTCCATATGCAGGAAGTGAAATTAGTGATGATGAAGAAGATCATAACATGAAGAAAGGTAGTAAACATCATCAATATAAAAAGAGCTACAAACGGGGAAAATCTAAGAAAGAGAAGAACTTTCATAAGCGCAAGAAAAGCCTCTATTCCAAAGAGGAAGGTAGCTCATCTAAAGATAGTAACGCTGCTAGTGATGGAGAAGTTCTATTTATGGCAATAGAATCAAAAGGGGATATCTTGGAAAGTGAAGACCAAAGAAAAGAAAAGAAGGATTCAGAAGAGGAAGAAAATGCCGAAATAGATGGGGAAGTGGATCTAGAAGAACTCATTTGTGCCCTAAATGAGATCAAGAAGCTTAAGAAATATAATCTAAAACAAAAGTTACAGTGTCAGAAATATGAAGAAGAGGATCGTGATTCAAAAGCAAAAATGTCGCACAACCCCGAGGAATCAGAAAAATGATCATTAACCTAAAGATTCAACTTGAAGAGGCAAAAAGAATAGAGGAAGAGGTGAGAATCCAATTGAAGATAAAAGAAGAAAATTGTGAGAGGTTAGAGTCCGAAATTGTTTCCTTGAGGAAGGAACTAGAGAAAACAACTACTATGTTGAGCAAGAGCCTCAAGTTTGAAAAAGGTACTGAAATCTTAGATGATATCATTAATGGCCAGAGGTCACCATTTATCAAGATTGGTCTTGGGTACAAAGAAAATGAGATGACTACCAAAGAAGATCCCAAAGAGCCACCAAATAAGGTAAATGAAGAAAAGCCAAAAAGCTATGCAAATGCTCTCAAAAGTCCCATAAAAAATGAACACAACAAGAAAGAAAATCATGTTCCTCAAAATACTAGCATTTCTCCCAAAGACAAGGAAAAAATCAGAAGATCACATGACCAGGTTTCAAAACTCTTTCTTTGGTTATTGGTTTTCGTGTAATCACTTTGGTCATAAAGCAATAGATTGTAGGACTCGTGCAAGAAATTTTGGTTGGAACAAGAACAAAAGTCCTTATGAGTCCTCAAATAGGAACTATAATTCATTTGCTCATTTACTAGATTACAATGTTATATGTTATAAGTGCAACAACTATGGACACAACACGCTTCTGTAGAAGTGGTTTTGTGGAACCTCTTAGGCAGAACAATAAAGTGGAAGCCTTGAATAAACAAAAGGAAGAAATTGCAAAATTTTGGAAAAAGAAGTGGGAGCAAGAAAAGAAGGAGAAATCCATGCTTGTACAGACTGCCTTTCAAAATGAAGGAAATCAATGATACATTGATAGTGGTTTCTTAAGCCGCATGACATGGGACAAGAGCAAATTCCTCACTTTGACAGAAGTTGGGAGTGATATCTTTTTCATCTAGTCACTAAGTTATTAAGGAGAAGCATTATGTCAAGGGGAGCTAATCATTGCATTATGACAAAAGGGGAGATTGTTGGATTAATTGTCATTGATGTCAAAGGAATTTGCTGTCAAAGGGAATCATTATCTGATCGTCAAAGGCCAAAGGCCACTAATTGCTGTCCAAACAAAATCAATTTCGAATCTCCATTATTCAAGGGCAGATCGCACCATTCCATGACATTAAAGAGAAGTTTATGATCATTGAAGAATGTTGGCCGACCCCCCTCTTTTTTGGTGTTAATATTTAAATTATGGGCCGACCCATGTCTAGTGCCCAAGATAATAAAGAGCATCCCTTGGGAGAAATCACACCCCTTCGAAGTGACATGAGAAGGTATAAAAGGAGATGTAGATGAAAAGAAAGTATGTGATGATTAATAAAGATATATCATTCAAACTCAAGCAGATTTTTGAAGGAGAAAAACAATGAAAGATCATTCAAGGCAGTTTTTTGTGAAGGAGATCTATTTAATTGTCATCTATTGAAGAAGTTCATTTGGAGGTTGATGTTTCCTAAGAGAAGAGATTGGTGTCTCTTGCTAAGTTGGTGCTTAGAAGTGGGGATTGGTGTCTCCAATAGGTTGGTGCCTACAAATTGCTTAGTGGTGGGGATTGGTGTCTCCAATAAGTTGGTGCCTACAAATTTTTTAAAAGAATTTTATTTTATGGCTGGATTTGGACAGTAGATCCAAGCAACTTCTCTTTGTGGTTTTATTCCCAGAAAGGGTTTCCACATAAATCTTGTGTCTCTTAATTGTTAGATCTTGTGTAAATGTTGTTATCGTGGATATTAATTTTTAATAAGTAAATGTTTATCTTATATTGATTCACCCCCCCTCTTAGTATAAGTGTGTGTTCAACACATAACATTAGAATTATAATGTGTGTGTGAGAATAAATAATATAGTGTGATGTAAATGAGTTGTAATAACTCATATAGTTTATTGTGTGAGTGATTTGTGAGAACAAATCACGTAGATTATAGGAGAGATAAGAGAGGGATAGTTAAGAGATACCTGGGTTCAAGATAGTGTTGATTCCTTCATCATAGGAGAACAACTTGTTATTTATTTGTAATCTCTTCAATGTAATATAGTACTGAATGATTGACTAAATAATTGTATGAGAGTTTATTTCGTGTAATTTATCTGATTAAATTTCTGCAAGGCTCTACCAAATTTCATACTTGGTATCAGAGCATGGACATGATATTGTGAGGAGATCCGTTGCCATAATTTTATCATCCTTTCCAAAATGCAAAGGTGTATGGATTTTTGATAGTTGTAGGGGCAGCCACACTATTGTTTTGCCCCAATTGATGGAAACATATTGCTTGATTATTCGTCTATAAACATAGTAATAAGTCAATATTTATTTTATATTTTGTTGGTTACAGGTGTGTATTTATTATATCAGAGCACAATTCTCAAAGATTTTAAAGGTGAAGGTAATGTGTCTGGTCTGGTGGTGCATTCAAGGGAGAATATATATTGGCACACTGAAGGGAACATATATATTTACAAATCTGATTTGGAGGCGCATATGAATTCCTAAAACACCAAAAAAGTATTAAAGAAGAATAGTCCAATTGTAAGATGCTGCGAGTATGTGAGAAGATGCATGTGTGATGTATATCCCTTGTATTTCAGTCTGCTCGAAGCAAAAATCCTCATGTGTTCCGTCATGCTTCTGTTGCCGCTTACGGTTCTACATCTTTGATGTGGTAGTTTTATAGAGATTAATTCTTCATGAAAATAAATTTGGATCTAAGCGCCATTTAGGAGAAATTTCAAGCACTGGCCACAATTTAAAAGTTTGTTTTGTTTCTTTTGGCATATTGGTTATGATCACGACCCTTTGGCGGCTTAGGGCATCACAGAGACCAAAGAATGACTCACATCCCCTCGACACTTAGGTGTCACCCTTGCAGACTTCAGTCTAGCTCGATTTGGTTTGGTTCTGGTGGCAAGCGGCATAGCTTGTCGATCTACACAATTTGGTGGATTTATAAGCACCTCCAAAGGCCCTCGACGCCACAAACAAGCCCACGACCTCCCATAGAGCTCCAAACGACGCCATTCCTCAAAGCCACAACTGCTTTAGGTGCATTAGGTCGTGTTTAGACGTTTTAGGTTGTAAGTTTGTGTTTTTTTAATTATGTCCATGTCAGTGTCAATAAGCTAAATTTGTCTTTATATAGCTGGGGTGGCTATTACTTTTTTTTTGGTAAAGCCGGTATTCTTGAGGCTGGAAAATATAGGTTTCAAGGACTAGTTTATGTTGTTTCTAGTTATAGTCATCTTGTTTAATGTCTAGGTTTTAAATAATTGTTTGAGCCATTTTTGTTAGTGTATAAAAAAATAAAAAATAAAAAAATTGTTAATATATTTTCGTTGTAAAAGTTGAAAAGTAATATTTAATTACTTTTAAACTGTCATTTTTTCATCAAAATAGAGTCATTTAGTCTATCATTATTCTAAAAAAATGTCTCTTAGGTTTAATATGTCTATGTTGTCAAAAGTAAAAAAATAAATAATAATGATAATATTTTTTTTTTTCATAACAACAAAACCTTATACTATGTAAAGCTCAAATTACATATTCGGCTATGCCAAGCTTGAAAGCTATTAGTCCAAGCTTATACATTATACTCCAGAAAAGCAGAAAAAACAATCATGACAAAGAATCAAGATTAAGAATAAGTCTGATATCCTCCTGAATCTTGTTGGAGGGGGCAAGCTATATAACAAAACAGGTCCTTGTTGTTTAGAGCCCAGTTAGCTAGTCCATCAACAACTTTGTTCCTTTCACGAGGAATGTGACTGAATTGGACCTCCTGGAATTTTCTTTTTAGTTGTTTTATCTTCTACACCTCTTTGGCAATACACCAATTGGGAGGAGAATCCAATCTATTATCAGAAAGCAAGTGGATAATAATTTGGGAATCCGATTCAACTTGGATTTTATGCGATCCAATTTTCAAGGCTTCTCGCATGCCTTTGTAAATAGCTTTAACCTCAGCAAGATTATTGGTAGTAGAGCCAAAATTTTCAGCAAAAAGGAATTTCACCCCACCTTTAGCATTCCTTCCAATACCTTCCATAGCAGCTTTCCCAGGATTTCCTCTTGAAGCCCCATCCGTATTCAACTTACCATATCCTAGAGAGGGATTCTTCCACTGGCCGTCTTTTAGGCCTTTGTTCTTGTTGTGCATCCTAGGGCAAGAAACATCCTTAGGATCAATACTTAGCTACTTGTAGATGTTCTCCCTTTCAGGGGAAAGATCTTGACGCAAAGATATCTTATGTTTCAGGCTTTCCGATATGTTGATTTTGGTCTTCTCCCACACAAAAGAGTTGTCTTTACTAGTTTGCACGAAGATTCTACTATTTCTTTTCTTCTAGATATTCCAAAGGAGAAGAGAAATATCACTCCATAGAACAGGAATAAGATTTTGTCCCTTAGGAAGGGATACCTGCCAAGCTCTAAAAATCTGCTCAAGAGAATCAAAATTTATCCAATGCATCTTAAATAAAGAAGCAAGAAGTCGCCACAGTGGAATAACCCAAGGACATGAGACAAAAAGATGAGTGGAAGACTCCTCAACATGAAGGCATAAAACACATCTAAACGGGTCACACAATCCTCTCTTTAGAAGACGGTCTCCTGTTAACACTCTTATGTGTATGAGAAGCCACAGAAAAATACTGACTTTTGGCCACATACCCAGATGCCAAATGTGTTTGAAAAGAAACTGAAGAGGATGAGGATTCTCATTAACCAAAGAGGCATATCCAATAACAACGGAATAAGTACCAGTAGCGTCCCTTCCCCATCCCATCTTATAAAGATTTGGGGACAAAGAAATAGGATGTATTTCTAAAATATGATAAAGCAAAAGATGCACTTGATGATCCATAGCAATTGGCCACTCAGGCGAAATCCAGGAATTCCCAACCTCCCATGGCTAACTAGTTGGTTTACTATAACGGGCAACCCTAACGCATCCTAGATCCTACATCTGATCTATAATAGGTTTGAGCTGGGGGTGTCGATGGATGATAGGTGCCTGCCCATCCCAAGAACCAGTCCAGAATTTGGCACATTGCCCATTATTAACAATCCAAAAAAGTTACTTCTTAATCATATCTTCTCCCACTTTGATGAACTTCAAGGTGGGAGATCCTTAGTGGGCAGAGTAGATCTAATCATTTTCTCAGCATGCTTGGTGTTGAACATGGCTGCCAAAGCCTTACTTTGCTTAGGCAAAGATCTGAAACCCAAACCTCCTACCACTTTTGGCCGGCAAAGAATATCCCATCTAACCAAAGACCACTTTTTCTTATCTTGTACTCCACTCCATAAGAATGTCTGGGAAATAGTATCCACCTGTTTCAAAATAGCACGAGGGATGTTTAGAACCAAGGCAACATAGATTGGCATAGCTTGAAGGACTGACTTAATCAAAGTCATCCTTCCTCCAGAGGAAAGCCATTTATTAGTCCACTCACTTAATTTGTGTTTAAACTTGCTGATTAACCACTGCCAATCTCTTAACTTCTTGGAAGCTAAAGGAACCCCAAATATTGACACGGGAGCCTTCCTTTCTGAAACTGAAAAATTCTCAGAATTTGTTCCTCTTGTCTTTCAGAGCAATGAAAAAAGAAAATGTTAGACTTTCCATGACTAATAGTCTGACCTGTAGCATGTGAAAAAGTATGAAGAACATTCTGAAACTACTTAGCTTCATGTTGGGGGCCCTCCCCAACATAGTGGAATCCCATGGATTTTTTGCCAATTGAATCCCATGGATTTTTTTCTCCTAACAGGCTTTACGAACAAGTTTGCCCAAACACTTAGCCATAATTATGAATAGGAAGGGAGATAAGGAATCTCCTTGCCTAATACCTCTAGAAGCTCCAAAGAAACTTGAGAGAGACCCATTCACCAACACAATGAAGGAGACTGAAGAGAAACAAGCCTTCACCCATTGAATCCATCTCATGGAAAACCCAAATCGATCCAAGATTTTACAAAGGAAGCTCCAATCTACTTTATCACAAGCTTTGAAGAGATCTAATCTAATAAACATAGCTGGAGTTTTCTGAACTTCCATAGAATGCAAAATTTCTTGAGCTAACACAATCTTATCATGGATATGACGACCAGGAATAAAACCCCCTTGCTTAGGAGATATAATCTTGTGAAGAAGGAGATATAATGTTAGACACCAACCTCGTTCCGCTATAACCTTAGTGATGATTTTATACAGAACATTACATAAGGCTATAGGACGATAACCAGAGACATCTTCCACCTCATTTCCTTTAGGGATCAGGGCAATGTATGTCTTATTAATGTCCTCAAGCAAATTATTAGTCATTCTAACTTCTTCAACCACTTGTAACAGATCTCCTTTAATATAATCTTATGAAGAATAGGTTTAAGTCTTTCCATTATAACCTTAGTGATGATTTTATACAGAACATTACATAAGGCTATAGGACGGTAACCAGAAACATCTTCAACCTCATTTGCTTTAGGGATCAAAGCAATGTACATCTTGTTAATCTCCTCAAGCAAATTATTGGTCATTATAACTTCTTCCACCACCAATAACAAGTCTCTTTTAATAATGTCCCATGATGTCTGAAAGAATTCAATAGGAAAACCATCCGGACTAGGGGTTTTACCTTTCTTCATTTTGAAAACAATTCCGTGAAGTTCTTCCTCCGTAACCGGTTGGATCAAGTTTTCATTATCTTGTTGCGAAACACAATTAGGAAGAACATCTAAAAGTTGTTGTTGTGACTCCATATCCAAGGATTGAGGAGTAAACAACTTTTGGAAATACTGTGCAGCCACCTGTTGCATCCCAAGCACGAAGCGAACCTTTGAGCCATCATCCTTAGCAATGGAGTGTATATAATTGTGGGCCCTTCTAGCCAAAATAGATTTATGGAAAAAGGCAGAGTTTTTATCCCTTTCCTTTAGCCACTGAATCCTAGCTTTTTCTTTCCACATTATTTCCTCCCTAGTATCCCATTCCTGTAATTCAGCCTTTAGAAGGCATTCTTTCTTAAAAAGCTTTGGAGATAAACCAGATTGTCTATGCGCAACATTAATATCTTCCAATTGCAAGAGAATCCTCTTTTTTTGCTGTTTAATGTCACCAAACTCGTTCCAATTCCAAGCTTTAAGCTTGAATTTGAGAAAGGCGAGTCTCTTGACAAACCTATAAATGATAATATTTTTTTGCCCGAATTGTTATTGGATGTATTTTCGGCCTCTCACCAACCACAAGTGACAGGGCCGCCCAATGATGTTGTGGCATGTATTTTTTAGTTTTCATCTATGTTCCACCAAGTTTCTTGGACGGGGACGGTAGGGGATGGGGGGACGTGTTTCCAGGATGAATTTTTTTGGAGGCCATTTTTTAGGTGACGACTATTAAAAATAGGAAATTTTATTAAAATATAGGAACTTTCAAATATTTATATGATAACATTGATAAGGCATTCATCATATATGTTATAGAACCTTATTACATAACATTAGAGCTGAATCGAGATTTAACATAATATTCAATGTGGATATATATCATAATTACACGGTCGTTTATGAAGGAGAGAGTTCAAGACAAGTAATTTACATAATTACATGTACAAAACATAGTGATCTACAAAATTTGCCCTGAATGATTGTATATCCATAACACATTTGAATTTTTTGCTGCATAAAACATTGTAATATAGAAATAGAAGCAATGCATAACAATAATAATCTTACATTAATCTAGTAGTAACAAAACTAAAAATCAATCCAAAACATATATGATATGTCGGTTTATAACTTTATTCCAAAAAAACATTAGGAACAAGGGCAACGATGTTCTTCTATGCAATATGCACATAAATGACATGATTTTTCAAGCCTTCAATCTTCACCAAAAGGAGCTCTTAGTTATTGCTTCCCACCTTTTTCATATGACAACATTAGAGCTGCATATGTAAGCATCCACACTCTTCATTTTCTCCCGTCAATATCATACATCATACCATTTTTTAACCCACAAATAATATTGTATTTAACCGCTACATTTTGAATAGAACAATATCAATTTGTAAATCACAACACCATCCATTCAACCTCCCCTTTGCATGACGGGTGTGTCTATTCAATAAGGCTTGCTCTATTTGTTATCTTGCTTAAGTTGGACCTTCAACTTCCTTCCACTCAATTGTAAGCCATTCATCACATTGATGGCGTATTGTGCAACTTTAGGGGAGTCAGAACTCAGGTAACCTGCCAAAAAATTGAGTTTTTTTAAATGCATTTTTTGTGTGTTGGGACATAGGGGACTTCTAGCCGTTCCTGGTACGGCTAGTGGACTTCTAGACATCCCCTGGCCTTACCAGGGACAACTAGCCATTCCCTACCAGAAATCAGCCGTTCCCAAACCGTTTCCTAAAATAAATAAATTTGGGGACATCTAGGGGATGTTTCCTACCCGTCCCCACATCCCTGAAACATCTCCTATAGGGGACACCCCTAAAAACATAGGAGACGCATCCCTGGGGTACATTGGTTTTCATGTCTTGTGTGGTAGAAAATACAAATAGATGAAGCATTCTTGTTCATGTGATATGTGAGAAATTCCTATGTAATCCTTTGATCTAAAAATGTAGTGGAAAACTAAAGCACTGAGAATTGTAATAACATAATGCCTCATTTTAGGTTGTTGGTTGTCCTGTAAAACCATCCTTGTAGGTTTTTGGTTGTTTTGGTAAAACCATCGTGTTGTGGTTGTTGGTAAGCTACTTGCAAAACCATCCTTTGTGTGGTTGTTGGTAAGCCACTTGCAAAACCATCCCTTTTGGTTGTTGGTTAGCCACTTATAAAACCATCTTTGAGGTTGTTGGTCGATCCCGTGCAAAACCATCAATTAGATCATGAGCAAGCAAAAGGCAGCAACTGCAGTTGAGTTAGTCTTTTCTTTAATTAATTAAAATAACTTAAGTCACTTTATTCCACACATGCCAAAAGTGCACTTAAGTCACCCCAACGAAGAATTAGAACATAAGGTACATATATTCACCCATCACTTAAGTCATCGACTAAATATAACATAAAGCACCTTAGGGGAGCATCTCATAACCTTATTTCACTTAAGTCACCTCAAAGTATGTGTCCAATGTCAAAACATAATATATAAGTGAAATGAAGGTGCAAACTATACCCAATAACCATCAACGTCACTAGCCCCTTGGGCATGACCAAGGCTAAGACGGATGAAAGGCCTCCTAAGCCACCTGCTCGGAAATGGGGACATTACACGAGATTTCAAATCAAGCTTAGTAAAATATTTAGCATGTTGTAACTGATCCTATAAATCATCAATAAGAGAAAGAACCTATTCTTGATGGTTATTTTATTCAAAGCTCTATAATCAACACATTCTCCATGAACCATTTTTCTTAGGTACTAAAAAAATAGGAGAACCACATGGAGAATTGCTGGGATGGATTATACCTTGTTTAATCAAAGACTACAACTGTTGTTTTACCTCATTGATATCTTTCAAAGACTGCTTGTACAATCCCAACTTTGGAAGTATAGTATCGGGTAACAAGTGTATCTCATGCTCAATTTGCCTAACCGGGGGTAGCCTCGTAGGCTCTTGGAAAACCTCCCTGAACTGTTGAACCAATTCTTTTATTTGTGTCTGCTCCTTGTTAGAAAACATGCTACAAGTGGTTTTAGATGCAATAACCTCATCTTTTGGCATATCTCTCAAAAGAAGTAATGCAAATTTCCCACTGGCATTAATAAGCTTTTGGGCTTCAGTGGCACTTACCAAAGAGATCTTCGAGTATCCTGTAAAGGCTGAAATGATGTAGCTCTTACCATCCTTCACCAAATAGTACTGGTTGGTTCTCCTCATGAAGATAACATCCCTGATATACAAATACGGGCTGCCAAACATTACACCACAAGCATCAAGGGGAACAACATCCAAAGTAACTTCATCAATGAATTTTTTATCAATACCAAATGTAATTTTACTTTGTTTGGTAACCTTGATGTCTACACCATTCTTTACCTAACCCAATGAGTATGGGATTGGATGATTGTAAGTTTCCAACTTTAACCTTTCCACTAACTCTTTACTAACCAAATTAGCTTGAGAACATGTGTCAAAAAGAGCATCCACCTTAGTTTTTTTCACTTGAATTTTTATATGAAAAAGCTTAGTCAGTTCATTTTCCTGAACAACACTGTTACTTGCCCAAACATACCTCTCTGCGGACAGAGGTACAACACATTGCCTCATCCACCTCTTCACTGCAAAATACTTCCTCTCCTCAGAGGGTAGCCAAGGCCTTCTTTTTGAAGGGATGTAATTCTGGGTGGAGCTTCCAAACATTTTTCCTCGGAATGAGTGTCAACATTATAAGGACCACAATGAACTTTAGTATCCTTCTTAGAAACAGAAGTAGCATTCTTCTTACTTTCCCTTTCTCCTTTTGTTTGGTATTACCTTGTTTGTTTGAAGTATGTTGAGAGGTAAATGAACTCTTCTTCTTGTCCTTCTCTAAATAGTGGGCTCGAGAACAAGCCTCGTCTACATCCACCGACTTGGCCAAGAGAATTGGTCTCCTCAAGTGGCCATAGAATCCACCAATGTACTTCATCAGAAGGTCCCGGTGTGCTAAATCTTTGTCCATTTGGACAACTTTCTTCCGGAACTCACTAGTGTACTCTTGCACATTTTGGCCTTACTTCTGCCTAAGATACTGCCAATACATGGACCTCTCTTCCTCATAATAAATAGGATAGAACCGTTTTTTTATTAGCCTCTTAAATTCATCCCACTTAGTAATAGGAGGAAGCTTCTTAACAACCAAAGAATGAACATAACTTTCAAACCAAGTTAAAGCATGGTTGGTTAATTTTAACCTTGCAAAGGAAATCTCCAACTCTCACTGATTTGATGCAAACTGAAATATATCTCAAGTTGGGCTAGCCAATGGTCTAGCTTGTCGGCATTCACGTCCCCATCATAAGGCTGAATCTCTATCTTCGCCTCTTCTTTGAATGGAGGAGGTGAAGGGTTAGCACGTGGCTGCTCTTCCTCATACTCATGAGTATCTTCTTTATGGGCTCCTAGTGCCTTGTTCGGAACACCAAGCTTCTTCATGAGCAATCCCATGGACTCCAATTTCTCCATAGACAAGGAAATATTGCCCCCCTCCTTGGACAGACTTGGCCACATCTGCCTCCAATTTATAGAAACGTTCTTCTCTAGTCTCACATGCATCTTCTGTACGAGCCATGTGTCGGATTCCTTGCTTCCACTTCTTGGTGGAAATGTCTGCTTCAAAAGGAATGAGGATACCTTCACCGCTTTCACTTCCCTTTTGGGCAAGGGGCATCTAACTGAAAAATGTCAACACAAGTTAAACCACACAACAATTGATCTTAATTGCTCTGATACCAAATCTGGTTCTAGTGATAATTGAATGGAAAAAAGACTAAGTTCCTTTTAACCAATATAATGTGCATGAAACATTCAATACTATATTGGGAATTGAGAGATGGAAAACAAAGGAGACACGAATTTATCCCGGAGAAACCCAATGTGGGAAAAACTCCAGTGGGTAAGCAAATTGCTTCTTTTTCACTATGTAATTCTCCAAAATACAAAGCTACTGCCAAAGATTGGCCTTCAAGAAGGATTCAACACTCTTAATTGTATTTGCTTGCTTACAATCCTCAACAATGAAGAACTCACTCTTAATGAACAAAACAAGAAAATAACTCTAACTCCTCTTTTCTCACACTTGAATTCACTCAAAATCACTTGCTAGAATGAAGAATCAAACTTGTATTTATAGTTGCTTTACCCACGGATGGAGGGAAAGGCCAAACAAACCGATCTGGGAAGTCCAAGCATTTGCAACTGCTCGAATTCCCATTTTGGCATCGTTGGGAACAGGACCGCTGATGACCACAGAGTGGCAGTTGTGCAACCGCCGGTCCCTACAAGTGGCGGTTGCCGTAGTTACCATGTTCTTACAAACTTAGTGAAAATTCAGTTCGAACCGTACTTTCTGGTCTGACCGAACTTACCAAACAAGTTCAGTCAAACATAATTTTTTCTTTTTTTAATTAAAAAATTTAAATTAAAAAAACTTAAACACAACAAAAACGAACAAGAAACACTAATACCTATGCACGTAAAGGAAAAACTCCATAGATAATATATTTATTTATTATTATGTGTAATTGGTTTTTCTTTTCAACTATCATCATATATGTATGGTATTTATTATTTATATATAATTTTATATTTTTAAATTTTCCAAACTGAACCGAACCAAACTTTTTGAAAAATTCCAAACTTCCAAACTTTTTCGCCTTTTCAAACTATCCGAATGTTTTTGAACATGGTAACTATGGCGGTTGCACAACCACCAGTCCCTACAAGCGGCAGTTGTGTAACCGCCAGGGCGGTTGCGTCATCGTCTCCTAAAAATCTCTAGAATAGAACAACAATGCCCTTTTGATGTCATTCGAAGGTGCCCGAATCACCATCAACCTAACTAGACCATCTCCAGAACTAAGAATATGCACTGCAAGTGTCAGATAAGGAGAATACATAGAATTGGGTATTTGAGATCCATTTTTGGATCAATGGATTTGTTTCCTTTAATTGTAGGACAGTCGTAATTCTTCTGTGGTAATTAATGAAGTTTGGAGTGTGATGTTATAGAGGAGAATTTGTCACACCGTGTTTTGTTGACCCTCTTTGCCGCTTCCTGTTCATTCACTGTGTGAATTCTTTGAGGAATCCACATCAAGGAAAAATCCCTATTAAATTCAAGATTAAACAAACTAAACTGGTTGTTATTACCTTGAGTGCCTTTGGGAGATCCACAGGAACATTGCACATAATTTTTATATTTTTGATTATAGGAATTGTTTGTTACAGGGGGAAGTTGATCTTAATTAAAAATAAAACTGAGATGCCTTCCCAGAAAGCCTCACCATTTATGGCTAATATTCAACATTGCAACCTGAATATCTTATTTAAAATCCTGAAAGAAAACAATCACTCCTTCTGTCAGTTACAGCCAATCTTCTTGTTTCGCTTCTCTTTTGCTTTCCCTTCTCCCAATTCAAAAGAAGCTTATGGTGTATTCTTCCAAGTACGCTTGACGTCTGGCTTCTTTACTTTTGGAATTTGAAGTTTCCCTTGTGCCATAAAGTCTGCAGTCATAATCCCGCAATATAACACTTCAGTACTGGGTGCCTTTGAGTTTTACTTATTTGACCAATCTAGCCATTTGTTGGGTCTGAATTTCGTAAGCAACGAGGCTAAGTGTTCTGAGTATATTCATTTATTTTGCATTGCCGTTTGTTTGGTATACAAAGGGACAGGAAGTTAGAAATTATAAATTTGAATTTTTTACGATTTAATAAATGAAAACTTACATATGGGATGTTTTACAGAATGGACCGTTATAATTTATGAGGATGAAGGATCTAAAATGATTACAATTATGTGTATTTATGGGAAACGACTGCTATTTGAAAATGTATATTTGGATAATGTGCAACTTGTGCTTTCATGCAATTTTACAAGTAATGTTCATTGCAGAATCTTACTGGAGGCACTGTTCTTTCAAGAAATAAGGAGTTCATTGTCATTTATAGAGGAACGGACTTTCTTTCTCCCACTGTTTCAGCTGCTTTACTGGAGAGGGAGGAATTGGCAAGGGAGCTTCAGGACGAGGAAGAAAAGGCGCGATTAAAAGCATCTTCGGCAATTCTAGATGGATTTGAAGAGGCTGAAGTAGCACCCAGTTTTGCTGGAACTCTGGCTGAATCTTTAGAAGCCAAATCCCGATGGTCAAAGCACATTGATAGCGAAGAGCAGGAAAAGATGCTTATAGCAGTAGCTAAGGCTAAAAAGGCCGATATAGTTAGAAGGATTGCCAGAAAGCTAGAGCTTGTAAGTTTCTCTCTTACTCAATGCAAGAAGCATAAAAGTGTGTGAATTCACTTCATTTAGCATCAACTGCTTCTCTGCTAGGTTAATACAGCATCTGAGATAGTGGATTTGATATTTATTGGGTTCAATGTTCTCCCATTTATGAAAGGAATCAGTCCTCTCAAGTGAATCTTTTTTTGCACCTGAAATATGGTTTAGATTGCTTACATGATTTCACATTGTTATTTCATTTCATTACTGTATCGTAGTGAAATATCTGGTTGCTCACTATATATATTCTGGATTTTCAGGCCCAAATAAAGGTTACTAAAACAGAGAAGGAACTGGCCAAAGTGGAGGCATTTTTATTGCCTGCCAAACCAGCATCAGATCAAGAGATGATAACTGATGAAGAGAGATTTATGTTTCGCAAGCTTGGTCTGAGAATGCGTGCATTCTTGCTTTTAGGTAAGCAGTTTTATTTGAAGAGATTATCATTTCTTAGTCCTTGCAAATTTAACTTGTAAAATGGATTGTGGTCATTTGTGATCAACTCTGAGTGTGGCACACCTTGCCTGTTTAAATCCATGTAACAGGGAGACGAGGAATCTTTGATGGTACGGTGGAAAACATGCACTTGCATTGGAAACATAGGGAACTAGTAAAAATCATAGCTAAGGAAAAGAGTCTAGCAGAGGTGAAATACACTGCACTAATGCTGGAGGCCGAAAGTGGGGGAATATTAGTGTCATTCGATAAAGTAAGCAAAGGTTATGCAATAATAGTGTACCGAGGGAAAAACTACTGCCGCCCACTTACAATAAAGCCTAGGACCCTTTTAACCAAGAGAAGAGCATTAAAGCGTTCAATTGAACTCCAACGGCGTCAGGTAATGTGTATCAGAAGAGTCCTTTTTGCCATGATGTTATTGTTATTCTCTTACAAATGAAAATGATTTTTTTTTGAGTTGGAATCAAACGTTTCTTTTACTCTTTGGTACTTATCTTTGTTTGCATGTCATCTCACATTCAAGGCTTATGTGCGCTGTTGTTTCTGCTGCATTTTCAGTCATTGAATCGGCATATGTTACAGCTGGAAAATAATATGCATCAGCTCAAATTTGAACTTGTATGTTTCTTACTTAGCAGTGTTATGATTCATGACACTCCTACCATAGAGGAATTTACTTGTTTTGTCTTTTAACACATTATAGATAATACTGGAGCTCTGTTCTATGTTTAGTATTCAGATGCATCTAACTTAAATTCTTTCCTGAAAGCTGTAAGCTAAGGAAGATCCTAATATTTTTCCTGCATGCCCTGAGCTTTCAGAGTAGAATTGAAGATGTTGACGTGAATCAGAGCACAGCAGTAGTTAATGCTGAATTGGATTCTGCTTATCTTTCAGAAGATGTAGAGGTGGGATGTCATTTATTAGCTAGTACATTATAATGTTATTGTATATTTTGTTTTTGGTTGTGTAAGTAATAAATATAAACAAGGAAAGTATTTAATAATTTCTTTTCAGGGATTATTTCAGTTCTTTTGGTATTTCATTAATAGCCATCCATGATATCATTATTTTGAATATTAATTTTCTTTTGATGTTTTGGTTTCTATGCTCCAGAGCGAAGATGAAGACATGTCCCATGATCCTTATGACAGCTACAGTGAAAATGATATATCTTTCGAGTTGGAAGGAGATCCACTTGAGAATCAAAGCACTGCAACTTTCAATGCAGAGTTGGATTCTGTAGATCTTTCAGAAGATGTAGAGGTGGGATCTGTCTTATATTAGTTAGTACATTACAAAATAGTAGCAAAAAACCGCCGAATTAGAAAAACCAACATTTTTTCTTTTTTTTCACCTATATCATTTTCTCTCATTTTTATCAACTTCAATTTTTGAATTATGTTGACCTAAACAAAAAATTGTTTGTGACGGAAGTTATTTATAGACAATATGTCTCTCAGGCATTTTATATGTTTTTGAAGCTCATCATCTGTGTTTAACAAACACTGCTATTGTGAATTATATTGTCATTTGTATATTCGCTTGTCATTTATGTTCTGTTAAACAAGGACAGTATTTCATTTGCATGAAATTTTACATTATTTGAGTTACTTCATAATTCATCAATTGTTATAACAGTAGTCATTTTAATGTAACAGAGTGAAGATGAAAACGAATATCACAGTCCTTATGACAGCTACAGTGAAAATGAAGATGTATCTTCTGAGGCAGAGAGAGACCTCACTGAGAAAGACCAAACAATGGAAGATAATGTCACCCACAGTGAAATTTATGTGATGAAATTTGAATAATGAAGCATATTCCGTAGACAGAAGTAATCTGGATGAAGAAAAGCTAGATTAGCATGAACCTCCTGTTCAGGATACACAGAACATGTCTGCAGAGATCATCAAATTACAGGAAAGAGATTCCTCTTGTGTTGAGGCTTTAAATGATAAGATGATAGGTATAACACCTAAAGACCAATGGAAGCTGTAATTTCACAAAGAGACATTCCCTTACACAATACAGGGCTGGACATAAATAAAACGCTACAGGATCTACTATGTTTCATTTTCTCCGCCTTTCAGGTATTTATCCTGGATTTCAGCATGGGTCTTTTCAACAGCTATTACCAAATATGACAAAATTCAATCCGGACATGATTGAAATGAGTTAAGTGATCCATTAGCTTGTAAAGAAAATTTACTTTGAAAAAGAGTACTTAATTTTCAATAAATAGGCTAAAATTTGAATCTTAAGGAGATTTTGTATGAAGGTATCAGATGGAAAGGCATGGGACACTCTTGTTCCATCTAGTGTTCTTATTGAATATAAATCAACTTAATTTTATTTTTTACTGATTGTCGAGTGCCTTATACCAAATTTAGGGTGCTATATATACCCCCTTTAATATTGTATTGACAAATGATAGATTAAAAGAAAAAGGAAATGTAAACTCGGAGATCTTGATCATAGGTTGATTGTGGTTAAGAAGCTACTTTATTGCTCTGCATATAGATGTCTACAAACACAAAGTGGAAGTATATTAATGTTCAATATTTGAAACTTGAAATTTGAATAATTGAATTCGTGAAAACTTGAGACGTGTGAACATGGAACAACTACAATTGATTGGTATATCGAACTGTGCCAATGTTTCCCACACACACCTTTGATGATTACACTTCAACTCACACAACAAACGTGCATGATCACAAACTACAAGTGTGTTGGAATGACACCCTTGAGAGAGTTTTCGCTAGCAATAGATGTGTTATAGCCCCTTTGTCGCTATGTCACAACTTTTTCCTCAAAACTTGCGGCCTACTTGCTTATTGTGCCAAAAACCCACGACCTAGGTGCATTTTCCATTTGTCAATTGCATGAGCTGCAAGGGTTTGTAACGACTATTAACAACTCTTTTGCCAACATACACCCATGTTTTCACCCATGTGTGTGTACACACGCGCGCACGCCCACGCGCACGCACACGCACACGCACACGCACACACACACACACCCATGCCCACGCGCACGCACACACACACATGCACACGCACACGCACACGCACATGCACACACACACAGGGCACCATTTATCCTATTTGATTCATCTTGGTTGTCCTTGATTCTTTTTCGTATCATACTGTCCCTCATATGTGATTATTGTTCACTTGATCTTGCACACAATTCAATGTCTCTCATTTACTCCTTGTAATTGGTAGGTTATTTCCCTATTACTTTAACCTTCCTCAAATTCATTGCAGCATACTCTCTTGCGTATGCCACAATTGATGATCTATTAGCTCTTATTTTCATCTATGGTGTTTTTATCTATATCTATGGGGTTGGTGGGGATCGAGAATGAAATGCCCTCCCTTATATATATGCCCCCCTATCTATACTTTATACATCCAATTAAATTATATAAACTATTGCTCTCTCTAGTATGTGTGTGTGTGCGCGTGCCATCTATAAACTATATATAGGTTGGTTGGCCATTCTCTGAACTAGGGCGTACATGCCTTTGCCCATATAACTTACCTTATAGTTATAGATAAGGACCCCCCATATATAGATAGGGCGTTTCCATATCTACATACAGAGGAGCATAATTGCCCCCAAAGAATATATAGGGGGCCCATATATACATAGGTCCCATATATGCATAGGGCACACATGTAGATATTAAGGGAGCCCCATATCTAGATAGAGGAGGCCTTTAGACACTCGTAGCTAAATCTATATAAGTGTTTGGGCTATATACAGTTGGGATCGAGGGTCTGTAGGATCGTCTTGAAACCCCTATCACCCCCATATACAGAGAGTAGAGGGGGGATGTGGGCGCGGGGTAGGTAGGTAGAGATATAGATTGGGCCTCTCTAATATATGGGTATAAGGGAAATCACTTAGTTAAGTACATGGCCTTGGAATAAGTTCTTCTCTACCATTTACCATTGGGTATAATACTTTGAGCTGTCGACCCAAAATGAATAGGGTTTGTATTCATATTAGTATTGTTTGTCGAGTATCAAGACTTCCAGTATGTTTATCGAAGGGGTTGTTGAGTTGAGTTCATGTATCATGCGGGCCTGTGCGTCTTGCCTCAATACACATGATTCACCATTTCCCATTTCTCCCTTTTCCACATATTGTTTCTTGTCTTCGATAGGGCTCTAACTAGATATATAGGGAGAGAGGCTAAAGTACAAGACATGATGTATTTGAGGGGATGGAGAAGAAGATTCATTCCCATGCCCATGAACTAATCAGGGATGGCACCATAACTAACCGTAACTATAAGGGAAGGGCTAGGAAGCGGGAAATGAATTCAGCGCCAATTGGGGCACATAAGAGGTGCATTGTTATGCTAGTTTACCCTAGACATTGTTCTCATTCGGTACCATCAGTCCATTCCATGAAGATGTCACGACCATGTGGGTAGGTAGACTGTACCCGTGATTTGGATCAATGTCCTCATAAGTGAGGAGTATGCCCATGCATTGTGACGAGAACATCGAAAAAGCCTAATTCAACTCCATGTAAGATAACCAAAGTATAATTGAGAAATCAATATGACATCTCTGCAGTCATTGTGTGTGAAGGTCATAATTCATAGGTAAATTCTATGGTGTTGATCAGGGAAGTGGAGAAAGAATTTGTTGTCCAGTTGTGATGAAGTGGGTCTTAGGAGCCCTGAATAAGAGGAATTACATTGAATCCTCTCGATAACATATGCATGTAATAGTGACGACTTGTAGTTATAGCCTATAAAGTTTGAGATATAGGGCCCATAGCTGGGAGAGAGGAATTCTCTATAATTGGGGGCTTATGAGAGATATAGATAGGGTTATGATCTATATATAGTTGGGGAGAACACTCGACCCTCCACCCCCATCCTATATATAGTTAAATATAGGTCATTGGCTAGGCCCCCCAAACAATAAATAGGTGGCCATATAGAGAGGGGCTTAGCCTCCTAGGGTCAGGAGATTCATATAATATATATACACAGTGATGACCCCTCGACCTCCCAGATCACCATATAGATCTATATTTATGTAGAAAGTGTCGAGTGATGACTTTGTCTCCCTCTCTCCTGTATATAGATGGGGTGAGGGGTTGAGTGCATAAATGACCTCGACTTAATCACCATATAAATAGAGGGGGTCAAGTGATAACATGAGTCTGCCCCCCACCCATATAGAAAATTCCACAATAGAGGCCTATACATATATTCTACATAGGCCTTGCCTCCCATACTTCACAATAGGGATCGTCATACTTAAATGAATTGATCCATATATCTATGTGTGTGGGGCGACGACCCCTCTCTAAATGCTTATGGGCCTCCCCTTGTCCACCCCCTACTATATATAGAGAATTTCATGACAAGGATCTACATAAATGGCCCTCCCTTCACGGTTCATAATTCTACATAGGCCTCATCTCCCATAGTTCACGATAGGGATCGACATACTTAAATGAATATATGTGTGTGTATGGTGCGTGCGCATGTGTGTGTGCATGCATGCATGCGCGCGGGTGCGCACAAGTGTGTGTGTGTGTGTGTGTGTGTGTGTGTGTGTGTGTGTGTGTGTGTGTGTGTGTGTGTGTGTGTGTGTGTGTGTGTGTGTGTGTGTGCGCACGCGCGCGTGCGCTGTATGCACATGTGTGTTGTGTGTGTGCACATGCGTGGGTGCTCACATGTGTGTGGGTGTGTGTGTCTCTCTCTCTTTGTCTTTCTGTCTGTGTGTGCACATGTGCGTGTGTGTGCATGTGTGTGTGTGTGCGTGTGTGCGTGCATGTTCATGCATGTGTGTGTGTGCCCATGTTTGTATGTACGTGTGTGTGTGCCTGCACACACGTTCTCTGATGGGAAGAGAGGGGCTCCTCACCCATGTCATTGTTCATTCAAGGCCCCAGATAGGTCTCACCTCCTTGTGCGTGTGCGTGTGCGCACACAAGCACGCATGCACACACACCATGCATGTGCATGTGCATGCACATGCGCGTTTGTGTGTGTGCATGTGTGTGCGCGCATGCGCATGTGCACGTTTGTGTGTGTGCATGTTCATGCCTGCACGCGTGTGCGTGTGCATGTGCATGTGTGTTTGTGTGCGTGTGTGTGTTTGTGTGCGTGTGTGCGTGTGCATGTCCATACATGTGTGTGTGTGTGTGCGTGTGCGTGTGCGTGTGCGTGTGTGTGCATGTGCGTGCGTGCGTGCGCACACTGATGGGGGAGAGAGAGGCTCATCACCCGTGTCATTGTTCATTCAATGGCCAAGATAGGCCTCACCTCCTTTCATCATTCGATATCCCGATCGGGATGCATAAATGCCTTTATCCCTACATATATTATATATATTGGGGGCATATCTCCTATAATTGTAGCCCCCTTGGCTCCATATACATAATAGATAGGGTGGGTTAAGCGCGCACACACACACACACACATAATTAACCATATATATCAATAGGGGTCAACACCCTCTACTCTATATACTCATTGGGGCCTTCCTCTGCCTCCATATACCTATGGTCCAGGCCCCTTTATATATAGATATTGCCTTTGTATATGGGGGGCAGTCATAGCCACGAGAAAAATCTCAATGCCATCTAAAGTTTTTGCCTAAAATTCGAGTTGGGTTAGGGCCCTAGTCTACCTATAGATTATGCCTATATATGGGGGTTGCAGTCATGTCCACAAGATCATATACATAGGCAGACATAGAGGAGAGAACCCTTTTGTTTCTAGTTTGTCCCTATATTCAGTCGAGGCCATCTCAATTAATCAAATTGAAATCAACATTGAAATATAAAGATCTAGATCCTTCAATCGATTCAAGCGCTTTGTTCTATTCCATTTTTATTAGTATATTTCTATTTCTCTTCTTCATATATATATATATGGGGGGTGCAATCATATCCACAAGATCATACAAATAGCATATTTACATAAATGACCCTCCCTCCACAGTTCATAATTCTAGATAGGCCTCACCTCCTTTCGTCTTTTGATAACCCGGTTAAGGTGCGTAAATTTTATATATATATATATATGTGTGTGTGTGTGTGTGTGTGTGTGTGTGTGTGTGTGTGTGTGTGTGTGTGTGTGTGTGTGTGTGTGTGTGTATGGGGGCGGGGGGGGGGGGGGGGGGGGGGGTGTGTAATCATATCCACAAGACCATACAAATAGCATATTTACATAAATGGCCCTCCCTCCATAGTTGATAATTCTAGATAGGCCTCACCTCCTTTCGTCATTTGATAACCCGGTCAAGGTGCGTAAATGATTTAACCCCTATATATTATATATATGGGGGGCATATCTCTTATAATAATAGCCTCCTCAGTCCCATAAATAGATTAGATAGGGTTACTCAAGCATTATATATATATATATATATATATATATATATATATATATATATATATATAATGACCGATATATAGCAATAGGGGTCGACACCCTCTACTGTATATACCTCATTGGGCCTTCCTCTGCTTGTAGATAGCAATGGGTTGCCCCCCTTGATATACACATTATGCCTACATATATATAGGGGGTGGGGGGAAGTCATCCATGAGAAAAATCTCAATGCCATGTACAGATACCGCCTTATTTGAGTTGGGTTAGGACCCCTGTCTATTTATAGATTATGCCTATATGTATGGGTGTGCAGTCATGTCCACAAGACCATAAATACATGCATACATAGAGAAGAGAACCCTTTTGTTTCTAGTTTGCCATTTTATATTTGGTAAGGGTCATCTCAATTAATCAAATAGAAATCATTAGGGAAATATAATTATCTTGATCCTTCAATTGATTCAAGAGTATTGTTCCTTTCCATATTTTATAAGTATATTTGTTTCTCTTTCTTCTTCATATATATATATATATGGGGGTGCAATCATGTTCTCAAGACCATATAGATAGGCAGACATAGAGAAGAAAACCCTTTTGTTTCTAGTTTTCCCTTCCAAAGGGCATATAAAATATAATACATATATCAATATAGGGGGAGGGGGTCATCCCCATCTATAGAGCCGGATATCTATAAAGTTGGGGTCATCCATTATTGATAGAATGGGAGGGGCTAATATCAATATCGATCGGTAGGTCAAATGCCCCAATAATAAATATGTGGGCATTAGATCCCCTATTTAGAATTATAAGATAAGATATATGGGGTGGAGGTGGGGCATCCATAAAGATGTCACCCCTCTGTTCTCTATATCTATTAGATCCCCCCTCTACTCTATATAGACGAGGGAACGAGGGAGACAATAGAAAGGGCTAGGGCTAGGTCAATTTGATAACTCTCCATCTAGATAGACATTTTCCATATTGATATAAACAACATATAGGATAGAGATAATAGAGAGAGGGTGACTTAACTACCCTATCCTTGGCGGTGACTCCATTCCCAATCTAATAGAGACGACACTCGATTCTAGATAGACGACTTGAATCTAGATAGTAGGTTCAACCCCAAATCCCTATTTCTGTTGGCCTAGATGGGGATACAAATGACAAATATTGGTATTGAGCATGGTTGGACCATCTCTAGAAAGAGCTATGGTGTGAGGTCCTATCCAAATAGAGGGCAATATGGGGTGGTAGAGAGAAACACCAAATTTCTAGTTGGGAGGGGGCAACCATCTATATATACAAGGAGAGGAGGACCCTCTCTCTATATCTTATCTGTTTGGTGCTCTCTCTATATCTTATCTTATCTAGATCTATAGGGGTGGTAGTTCTCTCTACATAGGGTTGTTGTCATGAGGCCCTCAACTTACATCGATTCAGTGCAACACTAAAGTCGGTTGAGCGTGGCCCTCTCCCCATATATATAGGGGGTCAAGCACTCGACCTCGAGAGGAGGTTGAGGCTCTCAATGAGATGTTATCTCAACCTGACCTCTCTCTTTCAATATGCCATAAAAGTGATGACCTCTCTCGTCGACCAATGACTCAGAAGTCCCATGTAACATAGATTTCTTCACTGATGGTGATGGTGACATAACTATCTATCAAATATATTAGATAACAAGGATCAATGCTTTATAAAGTTTTAGATCAAACGATGGTATGAGATTAAATAGGTCTCACCCTTATGTATAGATAACTCCCTTACCATTATAGATCTTCACAAGAAGTTGAGATCAAACAATGCCTAACATCCCCCTTGATCTATTCAATCTATCAACATGACCCCTCGCTTTCCATATATATGCATTTGCTCCATTCAACTAAATTGATACACTTCCCCTCTCCTAACTATATAAATATTGTAGGATCCATATGACAACTCTTATAACTCATTCCCTGGTTGTATTATGGTTACCTCATTTTCTCTAGGTCGTTTTTTGAAATGACGGGAAGTGGTTGTCTTGAGGATCCTCCAATGTTCAACACCAAGTGCAAATCCTTGAAATGTTTTTGGGAAACATGTAATTATATTAATATGTGGGACCATTAAACTTGAGACAATTCTCCAGAGAAGGTTGGTTCCTCTTCCTAATTTAATGTCTAAAACTAATCCTAATGTTGTAAATACAACTATCTAAACATATCCCATGATTCCAAGGGACTAGGGGAGAGAAAAATGCATGAAAATTAGGAATCCTACACTAAGGAGTGATAACACCAAGAGAATGTTGGTGTGGACACTTAAAAATGAATGGAAATGGGAAATAATGAAGGTAGAGAGGATTAAATTAAAATACCACTATCCACAACAACACTTAGAACACCATTTCCATAAAAGCACAATACCATTTACCCTTGCAAGGAGAACAATAAAGACACAAAAATAGCTACAAATATGAAGAAATGAAAGAAAATGCAATAACACCAAGCTAGGGTAGTGAAATAACCACAACACTATGATTTTATTATTTTAAATTTTTATACAATACATTCATATTGAAGAAAAGAGGAATGAATTCATCCTGAAATGTCCAAAAATGATGGCTTAGAACTCCATTTACATACATCTAGTAACTAGAGAAGAGGAGACCATTATTTTAAAATGTCCAACCCCTTTACAAATGATCTCATTTTTACATATATATAAGCTGGAAGAGAAATAGAGAAAGGGAAATCCCAAAATGGTGGTCATAACCACCAACAAAAGGTATTAAATGCTCTAAAAATGGCATGGATGACCCTAAAAACCCCATCTCTTCTCTGTACCATTAGCTTGAGGAAGAAGAAAAATTCCCATATTGCATTAATTATTCATTATATTCACTTGGGATGTTGGATTTTGGACCAAGTACATATCCTTTGTATTTTCCCACCAACTCCACCTACTTCCATATTTTATGATTTCTGAATTTAATAGGATGGTATTATGATTCCAATGAGTCTAATTTTATTAAATTTAGTGCATAGGGGACCAATTTATGCCCATGCGGGCTCGGGAGGTTTGTTTGGTCCATTTGACAAACTCTCGAGTTCGGGTTTAAAATCATGGGCATAGTTTGTAAGTGGACTGTGGAATTTTATTTTCTTTGGCATAACAAGTATCTCACCCCAGACTCGCGTGAGTTATTGCCTTCTTGAGGCCCCATTCTCTGTAAATCTTCGGCTCAGACCCGGGCCTACCTTATTCCAACGTGCCTCACCTTCCTCGAGTCATCCTGACGAGTTCCCTTATGTCTCTTGACCAACTATCCACCCTGTCATCATCATCAAGTTTTCCACTTTACTATATTTTTCAAGCATCCTAAGTACCTCAGCATCTAGGTTGACTTGGAGAGCCACTCACCCCCAAACTTGGTGTCATGCTTGTTTATTGCGGACATAGTTTGGGTCCATGGGGAACTCAAGAACCAACACTACTTCGAACCAATACCGCCCAATCCTCCAAACTTTGACCCTTTTGCACTACATTCATCGTGGCTCATTTTTCAATTTTTGGGTGTAAATCGACTCTACAAGGAACTCAAGCCTCAAGCACTAACAATCATTCCATGTTGGCCTCAACAAGCCTGCAACTTGTTCCCCACCAACATATAACTCTTCCTTCATTGTGCGACAATCTCGGTCCCGCAGGGAACTTACATCCTGAGTTCCATTTCTCCACCACACTCTCCGCAATAAAATTTCCTTGAACTCTTCTCTAACTCATCAATTCATTCATCTTGATTAAGCTTGCCTCACTCATCGAAGGTCCCAAAACTCTCTTGTGAGCTCGTCGAGATCCTCTCTAATTTTCCTTTAATCAAATTTCAATTTTTTTAAATTTCTTCAATTGTTTGGATTTCCTAAAAAATAGGAAATTTCCTTAGGATCAAAATGAGCACCCTAAGTATAAAAATACCTCTTAAAATTTAATTTTACACCATTTTTTCATATTTCTCATTGAGATCCCACCAAAGCTTCTCAGGTCCAAAACATCTCGAGTTGTCCATTTTTGCCAGAGGGTGTATAAGTGGATAACAATTTAGTGACTCAACACAACCAGTTTCCTATCAGATGAAGTGATCGATGACCTTATCATACCCAAAACATCCATTGGTCATTGAGCCATTCTTGGTGGCCTGAAGCTGATCTCAAAATTGAATCTCTAACCCCTAGATCCATCTAAAGAACTGCTTGAACCCAAAGCTAACCTGAAGCTTGAACTAATCATGCTCACAACATAATAAGTATTTTGAATAAGGTTTTATGTGAGTAGAACATTCTTTTTACCTAAAATATTCACCCACTTTCCCTCTACAAGCTGCAAAGAAAATGAACTTTCTGAAGTGTCTTTACCCCCATGAAATGCATGCCACTTTAATCTTTAACTCTGATATGTTGGGGCTGAATGAATGAAATAATCTAAAAATGTCACAAATATGATTTTAGTTTCTCTACATTTGATTTTTTCTATGAAGTATGCAGCTGATACCTGACACTTCTGAGGCTCTTCCTTCACCCATGCCTCTTCAACCTCTCATGACAATTATGCAAAGAGACCACCCAGAAGCAAAAAAACACTATGCAAAGGACTTATGGGAATTGAAACCTATTATACCAATAAGACAATGTGTTGAAAACACTTAGAACGAAAATGAAATACTAAACTAATATATACAAAGATGAGACTTTACTTCAATAACAATACTTTAGATAGATTCCATTGACTAAAATTTGTAAGTTCTTTATCCTTCCATATTTGACAACTGGAAATCATTATTACTCTTATAGATCCTAAGATCATGTAGGTACCACTCCATATAACATCAAACTTCTGAGTGCTTACCCGGTGTTTCCCTATCTACATCCCACTTTAGAACTAAGTCTCCTTCCTAGAAACTCCTAACTTTTTCCTTTTTATAAAAACTCCTTTTGATTAGAGCTTGATATTTTTCCATCATATGCATTACTTGGTTTATCATCTCCTCTAATTCCATGAGCTCTGCATATCTTACTTCCATAGCTTTGATTTTAGATAAGTCCATCTATTTGATAAGCTCTAGTGCTGGAAATTCAAGAGATATAGGCAAATTTTCTTCTTTTCCATAAACCATCTTATAGGGAGAGCTTCCATTTGATCTCTTAGGTATGATTCTATCATCAAACAAGGATGATTTTAACTTGGTGTGCCAAGTCCTCTAATTTTCATCTAAAGTCCTCCTTATGATTCTTAACAGGGTTCTTGTTTTTGGACTCAAATCTTTATGAAATGTTGGGGTAGTAGTTTTATAAAGTGCTCAAGTATATCCCGTTCTTAAATAGACATAATAAGAAATTTTAGTGCCAAGGAATGCTAAAGCATTATCAGAGATTATAGTGTATAGGGACACCAAACCTGGTTACAATTCTTTGAAAGAAATCAAGTATGCTGTTCTTATTTTCCTCTTTGAGTGCAACTGCTTCTGTCCACTTGGTGAAATAATCAGTTTCTGTGAGGATCCATTTATGGCCTAATCTTGAATTTGGATGTATGAATCCAATGAATTCTAAGCCCCACTGCATGAATGGTTGATAAACTTAGATTGGGTGGAGTGGAAGGGTTGTTAGCGTTTCCTTGCCTATGAAAAATGCACATTTATTTAACTTCTTAATCCATACATAGCAATCACTGAATATAGTGAGCCAATATTAACTAGCCTTCATGATTATGAGGGCTGTTACTTATGGAGGAAAGTGACCTCTAGACTTATCCATCATGGAACTCATGCAATATATTCTCCAACTGATATGTTGTAATGTACCTTAGGAGAACCCCATTCACATCCTTTTTGAACAAAATTCCATCAATAAGAACAAATGGAATGGATTGTAGCATAAAATACCATCTCTTAGCTTTGTTCAAACCTTTAGGTCATTTTCCTGTTTGGAGGAAGCTGATAATATCTTGAGTCCAACAAGGTGTGGGTAAGGCATTGGCTTGTTGTTCTTGATCATCCTAGAGCACTAGAATAATTCCTCCTTCATCCTTTCATTTCATGTGTTGATTTGAGACTAGTTGTTCACACAATCCCTTTCCTCTAACCAGTTTTATCACTTTGATATCTATATCATACTCCATCCACTCTAGTAATCTAACTAGATATTTTCTCATTTTAATCTTTGTTTAGGAGGAAATCCTTCACACCAACATGTGAAACGAGCAAGTGGATCTTGTTGTTGGAGACTAGGTGCTTTAATTTCTTCAAAATTCTTATGACAACCAAGAACATGCTTCTCAATCTAATGAATATATTACCTCATAATCTTCTAGGATTTGGCTGAAGAATGCAACAGGTTACTCCAAATATTCTTTGTTTAGTTATACCAGTATTGCAGATGTTGTGTTTATGGCACCAAAAGCATATAGAGTGAAGTCCTTTGAGAAGTCTTGGGTTAACAAGAGTTGGAGATTGTGATATTGACATGATTTATAACTTCAAAACTATATTTTTTTTCAGCTATCCATATGAAATGCCATGTTCTTCTTTCAACATCAATGTCAATGGTTTGACAAGATTTACAAAATTAGGTCACAAACCTTTTGATAAAAATTATCCTCTATAAGAAAATTTTGAGAGATTTCTTGTGACTAGGCAAGTGATAATGCTAGGATGACATTTAATCTCTTTGTATCAATAGCTAATCCTTATTTAGATATAATATGGTCAAAGAACTTACCTTAATGAACTAAGAATATGCATTTCCTTGGATTCAGGGAAACTTCAAACTGCCTACATCTCTCAAACACTTGTCCTAAGATGGGAAATATGGTCAACTGAATTCTTAGAAAATACTATAATATCATCAATATACACAAGAACAATCTTTTTAATCAATCCCTTGAATTCCATGTCCATATCTCCTTGAAATGTTTCTCTGGAATTGAATAAGAAAAATGGAATTTTCTTGTAGGCATAGGTTCCCCACTTTTTGGTGAAAGATGTCTTAAACTGGTCCTCCTCTTTCACCATGATCTGGTTGTAACCTGAGTAACCATCTAGAAATGATAATATATCATAAGTGACTGCTACTTTTAGAATATGCTCCATTGAAGGAAGTGGGTAGTGGTCTTTTAGGGAATCTCGGTTTAAATCTCTAAAATCCACACAAAACTTGATTTCCTCAATTCCTTTTTTGGACTGGAACAATGTTTGCAACCTAGGATGAGTTCTTGATAGGGAAAATGATGTTTTCCTCAATTAGTTTTTTTAATTCATTTCTTCATTAGCGAATCTATGTGAGGATTAAATGGTCTTTGTTGTCTACATAATGGGTTTATCTTTTGAATCTAGTTTAATACTATGCTAAGATAAACTAGTATAAAACCCCTAAGATCTTCATAGTTCCATGAAAATATATTAGGAAAATCTTGACAAAGTTGTAAACAATCATGCTTTTCTTGCTGAGTATTTACCTTGTCAATTTGGAGCAAGTTTCCTTCTCCAAATGAAAAAGGCTCTGAATCTTCACCTTTGACCATGATGTTTGATTTTTCATTCTGGAACTAATCATTGGGATTAAATATGGATTCCAGAGTCACTAGACCTTTGGCAGCTTGTTTATTTTGAGTTTGACCACCTGATCTCCACATTGTTTCTCCAGCTTGTCTTGGTTTCTTGAAGAGAACTCAGCCTCTTCTTGAAGGAAATTAATGATATGTTGGTCACTTTCAAACAATTTCCAACATGTGTTATTATCCAGTACCGTAGGCCTCACTATCACTTTGATATGAGGTTGTGCTTTTTCCTTCTTGATATCTATAGCAATGTCAAATGCTGCCCCAATTGTTGCAAGTTTTTCTACAAACTTCATTCTTCTTCATTGGTATGGAATTGATATTAAAAGATTCAAAATATTATAAGAGATACCATACTCTATTCTTTTAGGTCTTGAGAAGATCATTCTAGGCAACATTTTGTCCTCTAACCTCATTCACAACTAACTCACTGTCTCCAAATGTTTGCAAGTTCTTGATATTTTTTTTTCCTTGCCCAATGCAATCCATGGATAAGTGCTTGATACTCTGTTGTGTTATTAAAAAAAATGAACCGAAATATGCAAGGAGAGTAGTATTTGATATCTTTGGAGACACATACATTTCTCCTCCTCCTGCACCTTGTCTACTTCTTAAACCATCAAAGAAAAATTGCCAAACTCCATTCTCATATTCATCATCCTGCTTTGTGACACTAGGAAGAGAGGTATTTTCTTCATGTAGGCAATAGATACCTAATTCAAATTCTTCCATTTATTTGTATGGATCATATCCATGTTGTTTGTGTGCCCATTCATCAAGTGTCAAATATAGGAATGCCTCCAATTTTAGTTTCTTCCTCTTGAGTGATTTGGCAATCTTCTTGATCAAATATTGTGTAATTTGTATTGATAGTACTAGGGGTGTAAGGTTCTACATGGTATGAAAAAATTGGCTCAGACCTGATAGTATCTTTAGCTTCATATTTGGTCTTGAAGAGCATGTGAAACCAATCAACTAACAAGTATCCTCGAATCTTATCAATGAAGTCTCTAGATAATCATAAGGCAAAGAGTGGAGGTATGTCAATCATAAATATATCTTAAGGAAATGTGACATTAGGACATGCATGTTGTATAACGTTTATAACTTTGATGAATTTAATAATTCTCACTGCTGTCTCATCCAATTGAACCACTCCTTTAGAAATAGGTTCGTACTTAAGGCCAAGCTGATCTACAATATGCTTTGGCATCACCGAGCTTCTCTCCCTTTTGTCAATCATGAACTTGTGCAGTAGATTTCTCCCAATGATAAAGGATATGTAGAATGGTGGAGGATTCATGTTTCTACTTGGTTGACCCTCATCCTGCTGCATTGCATTGGTGATGACTCTTTCTTGATCCTTGGATGACTCATTTGGGATGGATAAATTAGCCATGGCTTTCTGCGATAAATCCCATTGGCCCAGAATTGGGCCAATGAATCCCACATGGAGATACTCACGTTGGTTTTCTTTGTTTGCTTAAGGATATTGAAAAGAGTTGGATTGTCCTTTTATTACACCTTGTTCACCACAACTTTCTCTTGTACACGAGCTGGTATGGAAGATGTCTTAGGGAATTGTGTTTGAGCTGCCACCTCCTTGGAGTGTCAGAGAAGGTTGAGAAGGAATTGCATTTGATGATTGCCCCTCTTCCATAGCTCTTTTCTTCGATATTTGTTTTGCAGCCACACCTTGAGGAAGAGAATGATTTATCCCAGAAATGGAGAGCGAGGAGCAATGGATCAAAGACGTTATTGAACATGTTGAGAGATAAGGAGCTGCAGGATAACAACTTTCTTAAGAAAGATCCTCAAGTAGGATTCAAAAACTGTAACAGCGATCAAGTAGAATTCGTAAACCGAAAAGTATATTTGAAAACGCATTAATGGAGATGATGGATAGATATAGAATCCACAGTGTGAAATTTAATCTGATTTTGATAAAAGATTATTTTGATGACATAAATGAAACGTATTTATAGTAAGGGTGTATAGGGAATCTATGCTTCAAACTAAATCGAAGATAAAGAAGAAAAGGTTACCACTTGAGGAATTGCACTTGTATTGCCAATAGGCAGGTGTTAATACATAACCAACGATAGTTAGTTATACCAAAAGACCATGAGGGAAATATGGATGAAAGATGCTTGTAATCCTAATGTTGACATGAAAAAGGGATTGAGATGTAACTTGTACGTGGGAAGAGGGGATCTCCAAAGGTGGTGTTCCTTAAGTTTATGCCCCAGCTCTGGGAAAGGGAAAGAACAATAAGCAGAACGCTGATCAATGTGGGAAATCTTTCGGAAAATGTTTATAAAATGAAGGTTGATCAATGCAGGGAAACCTTCCATATGCCATAATAACAGAGTAGCCATCCTTCGAGGGTATGGTCTACTTTATACATAATATGGATGACAAGAATAATATATATGATAGTTGTCCTTCAAGGGATCGGTCTATTTCTTTTGATTTTTCTTTGATTTTGATTTGTATGCTTTTCTTCTTTTTTTTGCATGAACAATTGTCCTTTGAGGGATCAGTTTGTTTTTGATGAACTTTGATTTTTGCCTTTTGCATACATGAATTTTAGCTTCACATGGGGGAGAGCTGGGAATAGCAAAGTAGACCACTTAGGAGGGGATAATGAATGTACAAGAGACACCCCTGGACCCTTTGCATGGCTGCAATAGGAGAATGAGAAGGTGATGGATGTAATGGTTATGGGGTCACATCAAAGTAGTGAAGGCGGACCACATAATTCAAGATCATTACAATGACAAATGGAAGGGGCTAAGGATGGAGGAATAATCTAAGGATATAACTAAGTGCTCATTGGTAGATATGCTAACAGTAGAGTGGTAGAAAGTGCAATGCATTAAGAGGTTTTGTCTCTAGTTTACCACCAAGAGAGGGAAGACACTCAAGTTGCAATAGGATGAGATGATAGACAAGCAGGAAATAAAACTATGTCCTTGAAGAAAACAAAAAATATGACCACAATGGTGGATTTAGATGAAAATAAATGATGCCCCAAGAGAGACACAAATATGGCCACAATGGTAGGACTTGATGTAATAAACGGTGCCCCCAAAAGAGAAAAATATAGCCACAATGGTGGACTTCGATAAAAAGGATCACTGAATGGAAGAGACAAACATGTCCTCAAAAAGAGGAATTCAATGAGAAAATATGATGCCCTCAACGAAAGGCAAAAACATGGCCTCAAATGGAGGACTTCGATGAAAATGTGTCCCTCAATGGAGAGACAAAACGTGGCCTCAAAAGAGGACTTAATGCAGAAGATGATGCCCCAAAAGAGGCATAAATATGGCCATAATGGTGGACTTAGAATGAGATTATGATTTGGACAGTAATAGTTTAGATTGGATGAATGTGAAGGAGGTAGACAAAACAATGTCAAGGAGCGAAGTCTCCTAGTGACAAGGGATTTGTATGGATGATGTGCTCAAGGGTGAGGGAAGGTTGTTCCCCCAATGAGTTAAATGTGAAGGAGTTAAAGGATGTCAAAAGAGTTTAGATGAGATTGTTTTAGATTTGGATGGGATAAACGATTGGAGACCACAAGTGCTTAGCAAGATAAGCGGTATTGATGAACAATGGAGGAACTTCCTTAGGAGGAATGTCATGTGCTAGGAGGGATATTAAGGGATGATATGGATGGAGGAATCATGGGAGACCTGACAGATGGGATATGAATTGGATTCAATGTAGATGGAGAAGTAACTTTCCCCTGAATGAGGAAATCATCTTTCTCAATAAGGTTGTGGACGATTGATCCGAAAGGCCTTACAATGTTCGATGTCATGGCCTGGGGTACGATGATAAGCACAACTACAATTAGGATTGAACCATGATGGCTTGGGACCATAGGGATTAAAGGCTTTAATGGGAGGAAGTGTGATGGAAAATATTCGAGTTAAATGTCAAAGGATATCTGTGTAAGACCCCATTGAAGTGTCATGGGGAAGGTAACTCTTGTGGGTTTTGATAGGATATCTTCATCTTGGAGTTAGGAGAAAAAGTGGATGTAGATTGGATGGATGAATTTCGTGTTTTGGAGGACAAATCAAATTTGGTTGAAGGATTGTATTGTTTAGATGTGGATTGATTGTTGCAAGATGTTGTAGATGGAGAAACTGGTCCTAAAATAGATGTTGTGGCATTGGATTGTTGAGAAGAGGGAAAATATGAATGTTTTCGAGGATGCGCAGGGGACTGTTGGGGATGTTTTTCCCAAGCCTTAGACTTCAACCGAGAAGATTTACCTCTAGCAGGGATGATTATAATTTCAACTCGAGGATCTGATAGTGGTGGTGTGGTTATTAATGGAGAAAATTTCCTAAAACAAGATGAGGATGTTAATGGAGAGATAGGTGTTTGTATGATGTGATTAATGATATATATGTGAGATGTGGATTGTTTTAGTTTTGGCATGGAAAGAGTTGATTTTGTAGAGAGGGAGAAGGTAAATCATCTTTATTTGATTTAGGTGGATGTGTTGGTTCAGTAGATGACCCAAAGGGTATCTTTGATAAGGTTGTAAATTGAGAGGATTTGGTTGGTGTGATAGAAGGATTAGGTAAAGAGTATTGTGGTAGACTGGGTGATGTGGCCATGGGCGAAGATATAGGTACATATGTCAAGGTAGGGATAGGTGGATTGTTGGTATGTAATAGATATAGGGGTAGTTGGGATAGATAAAGATGTAGGCATTTTTGGAATATTTGGAGATGTGGTGGTGTGATAACCGATGGAGTAGACATTATGGGTAATGTAGCAAATGCAGGAGCATTTTCGGATGTAGAAGTAGAAGGGACTGGTTGTTTCATAAATGTTTTGAGGGGTAAGAATGATATGTTTGCTAATGGGGTTGACATTAGAAGGTAGGGTTGTAAGGGTGCATGTAGTAGAACTGAGTTTTAGTTGGGATGGTTGTGAGTAATGTAGGTGTAGTAATAGGTGTATTTGAGGAAGATGTGGGTGAAGGAATAGGTGTGAGATATGTAGGGATATGTGTGGATATGAGTGGGGCTGAAATAGGTGCCTAAAGTTTGAATCTAATGTGGTAGATTGGGGTATGTTTGAAGTGGACGGAAGTGGATGGTATAGTCAAATTTGATGTGGATGTGATAAGGATAGGAAAGGGTGTAGGTTCAGGACAAGTAGTAAAAGTTGACATAGGCGTGAAAGGTTCCGAATAAGGGTGGGAATAATGTCCACTGTGGGAACATGTGGAGTTGGTGATAAGATGGGATCTTGATTGACAGTGTCAATCATATAAGAATTTGATAGTTGAGATGTAAAGAGGGGTGACATGATTTGTTGGTGGTTGATTAGTTTGCGCAGTGGAGCTATCGATTTGGATATCCCCTTGATTTAAGAGTTGTTGGACACGATCTTTGAAGGAAATGACATTTCTCAATGGTCATGCCCTTTGACTTGATGATATTTACAATAGTGGGCTTTGTGATACCAAATAGGCTTGGCTTGTGAGTTTTCCATGGGTCGTATGGGAGGAAGTTGGATGGAGTTTATGGTCATCAACTTGTCAAACAGAGAGCTATATGATTCTCCTAAGGGAGTGTAGTTGGTTGTTGATTGAGGGGATCGTTGTTGAGACCATGTGTTGATGTAGATGGGGATGAGGGTTTAATGACCATAAGTGTTGGTCCACACCCTTAAATGCGTCGTTATGTGTGAATGGTTTAGTAGATTCAACTTTAGGTTTAATTGATCTGAATTTAAGATGACCTTACTCAATGGCACGGGTTTCAGAGTTTGCGAGCCATTGTGAAAGCTTCATCAAAGGTTAGGAATGATTGGATCTACAAAGTAGAAGATATATGTTTTTCACACGAACGCGAGAATAATTCAATGAGTTCGGTTTGTGAAGAGAGTGAAGGATAGTTGGTTTATAACACCATACCATCGTGCGACAAAGTTGGCGATGGGCTCATCTTCAAACTGTCGAATGGTATATAGATCAGCGATAGTGGTTTTACGTGTGATATTAATAGAAAATTGTTCTAAGAACAATTGTGCAAGTTGGGTGAAAGAGAATATGGAATGTCACGAGATACTGTTGTACCAGTTCAACCTCGGGACCAAACAAAGACATGGGGAAAGTGCGAAGAAGTAGATCGTGATCATGCGCAGTAAGACAACATGCGTGTTTAAATGCAAGGAGATGTTGTTGGGGATCTTCCTTATTGTTGAACTTAGTAAACTGGGGACAGTTTCCAATGAGAGGGATAGGGTTTGATTGGAACTGATGGATGAATTGGTTCATTACAGATGTGTTCATAGGATAAGGTGTTCTTGGGTGCTACGGTAAGGGTTTCTAAACTAGCCAACTAATTCATTAAGGCATGAATTGGATCACTTGAGGTGTTGTTAAGTTGATATTGGATTAGTTGTTTGGTTTGAAAAGTAGTTTTATAAGGTGAATGATGTGTTTGTAGATGTGTGGGTAGTTTGGTGAAGCATTTGATAAGGTGGTTGATAAGTTTGTGGATAGGATGTTTGCAGAATGGTTTGATAAGACAATTGATTAATTTGTGGATATGTAGGTGTTTGGGGAGTTACTTGGTAAGGATTAACATGTGTCATGGGTTGGGATTGTTGTATAGGCTGACTGTTGAGCGATAAGGGACATGATGTGGTTGTTTAATTCAGGTAGGTTGTTGTGGTAAATGGCAAGTGGGGATATAAGAGATTGAGTGTTGGAGCATTAAGAATGTAAGTGTGAAGACATTGAGATGGGGACAGGCCTATTAATAATGAAATAGAATTGTCAAAATGGGAGGTGGGTGGAATGCGATCCACCAATTTAGGATATTGGGAGGATTGAGAGATTGTAGGATATTTTTGGAGTAAGAATTCATATATGGGGTTAGGAGGAGGCCCAAGTGTCTCTAGAGGAGCAGGAGATGGTGGTGTAGATCGGTTTAGGAAGACTGGCTTGATGAGGGATATGAGGGTTGGTGTCAAGGTGGGGACAATTTTGGATGACATGGTTCTCATGAGGTGAGACCATGGAGACTGGAGGTTGAATAACTAAAGGCGTGGTTTTGAGTTTAGAATCTTGTTGGGTCGAGATCGTTAGAAGAAGTAAGATCATTAGATAGAGCAGATTGTTTGTTTGTCTCGATTTGAGAGAGAGAGAGAGAAAGAACGACAATATGTGTGAAATAGAGAAACATTTGTTTATGTATGTTGTTGACAAACAAATCAAGCAGAATATTTTTTATCATCATGATTAATTTTGAGATGTAATGTAAAAGAAAAGTAGGTAATGAAGGTGCCTAAAGGAAGTCTAAGGCTGGTTTCAGGTAGTTTTGGATTGGGAGATGTCTGAGACGGTTTCCTGTTGGGTGTTTAAGTCCCAATCAGTTAACCAGGTGAGAGGAATGTTTTGATGTGTTAATTATGTTTGTGCAGTCTCAGGCAGTGTGTGATAATGTGACATGTAGAGAGTTAAACCCCTTACTTAGGCTATGTAAACAAGCAGGATGCAGAAGGTTCATTTTAGACCAAAATGAAATGTGACATTCGATGTGAGACAATCACTCAGAAAAGGGAAAGTTCGATGCAGAAAAGAGAAAATAGAAAAAAATGAGGAATACCTGGAGAATTGCTTATTGGTGTAATTTGATTGCACTTGTTTAGAGGTAGTTATCACGAACCTGAAATGTCTAGTGACCTTAAAAATGCACCATTCACGAATGGAGGGGGAGTTTTGGATAATGTTTTTTTTTGCAGTTTATTTGATCGCATGTGATGATGGCAAGGTACTTGAAGGCGACGGTCAGTGGCCAAGAAAGCCTGAGTAACTTGAAATGGCACCGTCTATGTTTGAAGAAGATAAAGTCGTTAAAAGCATTTTGTGTGGTGTGTTTGATTTAAACATTGGTCTTTGACATCGTAATGTTGTTGTCGTGGGGTCATAAACATAATATCCTGCAAGAAGATAATAAATGCTATTAGTTAAGGTAGTTAAAAAATGACGTTATAAATTTTACAAATGGTGTTGTCATAAATAAATAAAATATAAAATAATAAATCAATCTAATTAAATGAAAAAATGTAGTTTTACTGTTCCTATTTCATTTGAGTAAATAAGAGACAAAAATTAAACAATAGAATATAAAATAGTTATAGGAAGCAATTGAATCGAAAAGATAAACTAGATTAATGAAATAATAGCTAAATATAAAAGGTAAACTAATAAAGTGATATGACTTATAAAAGCTCAACTAATAAAATGACATGACTCGTCAAACCTACCTAAAGGAGGAGCGAATCAAAAGTGGTGGGTGATACCACACATGGATATGGATCTTCACATGTTTGAGAATCACATAAAATCTAAATGAGAAATATATAATTGGTTATGGTGCTACGAACACTGTTTATAAATGTATTGTACCAAGAATTGTAAAGTGATTGTTATAAAGAGACATGTAGAGGCACTAAATTATACTTTAATATTGAAAAAACATTGTTTATATAAAGACGTTGTTAATAACTGTGTTTTAAAGAATTGGAATCCATATTACTGTAAAAAGACTATACAGTGGACTACCACAGAGCTGCAAGAATGAGAAATGGAGCGGGAACCAGTTGGACACGCTCTATTCAAACATCGGAGCAGGTGGAAAGTCGTGTGGACTGGGTATATGAATGTGTCAAGCGAGATGAGGGTTGTTGGGGACGAGTAGATTAAGGACGGAGGATGAGTATGGTAGTGGGGAGAATAGCTCGTGGAAGGTAGGGCTATGAAGAGCTTAGCGTGGGTGCACCCATGGCTCAAGGAAGAGAATAGTTGATATGAGAATAGAAGACTTATTTATAAGGTGCCTAACTACAAGTTGGTTGTTACCAGTTATAACTACATCCAACCGTTTTGTAACTATTTCTTTTATAATAAATAGACGGACACAGTCTCAAATGTGTGCAATGCCCAGACTTCTCTTTATGTCTTCCTGAGTATACATCTCACTGATAGTGGTATCAGAGCAAGGGAAAGCGAGTTGAAAGAGAGAAAGGTAGAAAAATCTGCCACATCAGGGCACGAAATCTGAAGCGTAAGGAGAAAAATGAACACATTGACTTTGTTTATGATTTTCAACAGAGATCTAGGGCATTTCAAAGTGGAGGACACAGTCACGTTTTTTTACATAGACATTATTTTTCGTGAAAGGAGAGAACGTAATTGTGAATCAGAAGAATACACTCACGTTTTTTTTCAAAAAAAAAAGTCACGAATGGCACGTTTTTCAGGAAATCTAACAGTTTTTTCGAGCACGAAGAATACAGTCGAGAAGGGTATGTTTTTTTAGGAAAATAACAGTATTTTCGAGCACAAAGTAAGACGTGAATAGAGTCATGATTCAAAAACATTTGAAGGCCATTACAGTCAGCCATTATAGTCAGTATTTGAGCCAAAAACAGTCACGAATTGGAAGGGCACAAACGTTTTCCACAGACATAAATCAAGAAAGACGCAGAAGCAAAAATACTACCTGTGGGGAGGGCACAGAACTGGTGCAACTAGGATTTTATTTTATTTTATTGGGATTCATTTCTAAAATATGCAGTTGTATTTATTCTATTTTATTAAAGAATGGAAATGCCCATGTGAAAAACTATTCTGGTGTAAATCTTCATATATGGAGAGTGAAAAGGGACAAATGCAACTTATGAATAAAAATTTGTGGGGCATTGTAAACGGAAAAGAGACAACACCTACCGATGCATAGAAATTGTTAGGATGGAAAAGCAGAGATGATAGAGCGAAGAGATATTATTGGCCTTGCTCTCTCTGACTTTGAACTTCATCATGTAGACCTAGACAAACCATCGAAGGAAATTTGGGATACTCTAAATAAATTATTTGGAGCGAAAGTAGTCAATGTCTTGATTTTCCCTAAAACTTTAGCTTATATCAGGTTCAAAATGGCATGAAGGAGTCTCTGTGTCAAGCCACATCAATAATCTAAGGTCCTTGATCAGACAACTAGCAGAAGTGAACGCTGCAATTGGGGATGAGGATGTCAAAGCAAAATCCTATTAAATAGTTTGTCTGGAAAATATAGCAATGTAGTTTTTACCCTCAGTCAAATTCAATCTCAATCTCTAGATGATATGATAACAGATCTTCTAGCTGAGGAAAAATGAACCACAGAGGATGCAAAAGGTCGTTCCCAGCAAGAAAGCGCATTCTATTCTAGAACCAGACAATATCGTAGAAGATCAGATAAAGATAAATCGGAGATTGAATGTCATTATTGTAAGAAAAGAGGTCACAAAACATGGGATTGTCGTGTTCGAGCCAATGATGTGCTCAAGGGTAAAGTCATTTCAAATACAACCAATATAGCTTAATGGTTGAAGACCCACCAAATGATAGAAGGTAGTGAGGACAGTGATGAATACGCACTATAAAGATGCTCTAAACTTTGAAGGCATTTAGAAAGGATACAGGGTAGATGAAGCTCGGTATGGATGGTTGCTTAGATAGTTTGGGAGACTGTGGATCTTGGGAATTATACCCTCATTGAGGGTCATGAGACAACTTGATGGAGCTTCTGGATGGCTCAGTATGGATGGTTGTCTAATAATTCGTGGCAAGATCTGTGATGTCAGGAGTTCGGGGAGGTTGAATCTGGGAACTCGGGAATTTAGCTCGAGAGCTACACCTTTACGAAGGTCACAACTGCAGCTTGATGGAACCCAACCTTATCATAGCATTGCTTTTAGAGTGAAAGTGTTTGAAGATAGCGTAGTTTTGTTTTGTTAGATTGTTTGTTTTTACTTTATGTAGAATAAGTCTTAAGAGGGGGTATGAGAATATAAGACTTATTTATAAGGTGCCTCACTACAAGTTGGTTGTAACCGGTTGTAACTACATCAACCGTTTTGTAATTATTTCTTTTATAATAAATAGACGAGCACACAGTCTCAAATGTGGTGCAATCTGACTCCTCTTTGTTTCTTCCTTGTATGCATCTTCTAACAGCTGATGACGCAGAGTGGTGTAAGGAATTGGAAATGGGGTGGAAGTGAGGATTTTGCGGGGAAGAGTAAGATAGGAGTGCGGAGAGAGGGAGATATGTGTGAACAACGAGAAGGGAGAGTGATGTATGCATGGTGAGCAGAGGAAAAGCATTGTGCGGGTGAAGGGGATCAAGAGGTGAATGGGTTGGAAGGAAGAGGCGGTCAATGGGGGAGAAATCCCGGTCTGTGTGGGATGGAGAGCCGAGTAGCCTGTGTGGAGACAAAAGGGGATGCAGGTTGTGTGCAGGGTAGTGAAGTGAATCGTGAAGAGGGATGAAAGGAGAGGGCTCGGTGAGGAGGGGAACAGAATGGCTCAGTGGAGAGGAGGAAAATGACTCGGTGGAGAGGGGATGAAGCAGTTCGGGGGGATGAGATGAATGGATGAGGCAGTCAATGTGGGAAATATCCTAGTATGTGTGGGATGGAGAGCCGAGAGATAGCGCAGGAGAGAGCTCAGGTGGATGGGGGACAGGAGAGCCTATGGGTGCGGTGAAGCGTATGTGTGTGGAGTTGAGTTGGACAGGTCTGCGGGAAAGGTGCGGAAGAGGTGTGGCGAAGAAGTTGGTGAGGTAGGAGCTCATGATAAGGGAAGTGGAGAGGGCTCGGGAATAGAGAGATAAGTGGGGGAATAACTCGAGAACGATGCTGAAGGGAGTTGTGTGGATCGGAGTTGTGAAGAGTCATGGGGAGAAGTGGATGGGAACTCGGGTAAGGGAGAGATGGCGAGCTGAGTGGGAAGGAGGGACATGAGGTCAAAAGGGAGATAGGGAGCTCGGTTAGGGTGAAATGGGGTGATAGGTGGGGGGAGGGATAATTTAGGATATTTATTTTTTTATTTAATTTTTGTTTATATTTATTTTATTATTATATATTTTAAGTATAAAATACATTTATTTATTTTTTTATATATTATTATTAATTCATTGTTTTAATGCAACAAATATAAAACTATCGACCAATTATAACACCACTAATAAAAATACATTCTAAATAACAAAACCATGTACCTCATGATAGAGAAAGAAGATAAAGTGTAAGTAACATGTGAAACAAACAAAGATAATACTAAACCCTGGGAACAGGTGAGTCAGAAAAACAAAAGATGCAAAATATATAGATGTGATGACAACTAGAAGAACAAGGTTAATTTTCATATTTATATCCCATGCAGGTAGATGTCAACAAAAAACAAGCAATAGCACGTACCTCCTAGTGATTTCAATGAGTGACAGTACTGACCTAAAATCGACAAATACTAAGATATTGCAAACAAGCAAGTTAGAAAAGATGAAGTAAAATAACAAACAAAATGACCAGATCTAGGATCCGGTCCCACCGGGCATGCCAAAAATGTTGTACAGAAAACTTTGCTCTCGAGCAGGGTGAAGGCCGATACTGGAAGCCACCAGCAACTTCGAATGATGGAGGGCTTAGGACCTCAGATGCAGATGTGGATCTACGGGGCGCAAAGAAGATAGATATATAATATAAAGAAGTTGGATCTGTAAAATTGAAACAGATAAGATTAGATCACAATATGTGGGGGGTTGCCCCAGACAGTGCCGGTTCTAAGAGGATTTTAACTCCTTTGGAGGATGTCAACCCCCGTGTCAGACAAGATAATAATAGATCATGAATAGTAGTAATGGAATATAAAATGACAAGTAACTAAAATGACGAGGGAACTTAGCTTGTGCTCTACTATGGAGATGAACCGGGCATCAAGATGGCAATATAATAAACCATGGAAAAGGTTTCTTCCTTAAACTGGCAGAACTTAATTAAGCCCTTTCTTCTCTTCTCCAGCCTAGGTCTCTCCAGGTCTTCTTAAAAATATCAGTCATTGTCTAGATTTTCCGTCCTGCCTCCTGAAATATGGGAGAAAACCCATATTTATAGCTTAGATGTGAGGTTAGATTGGAGTTAACAAATAACCGAGGTTGAGTAAAGTAACATGAGTTAAGAGGTATGATGCGATCACATGGGGACCACGGCTTGAATTATTAGATGGAGTGGGGAGCATGATTGACATAGTAGGTGAGATGATAGATTCCATTTAGAAAGGGGTGTCAGATGGGTATATTAATACCCATGGATTAATAATTTGTGAGAGATGGGGGTTAATGCCAAAAGTCAATTATTAAATGGGTTTATATGGATCCCATTTAATAATTAATTAAACAAGGTGAGCAAATATATGAGATTTAATTTCATTTAAGAAAAATAGAAGTGAGAATGTAAATTGCGTGAATGTGAGATGATGGATGGGTGCTATAATCAAATATAGTTGTCTACAATACATGGATGCTTTCACAGTACAAAGCAGCACTTTTGAAGAATCCATGAAAAATATGGACAAAGTCTTGAAGAGATGCAAAGAGCATAATTTTTCCTCAAGTAATTAAAAATGCTACATGATGATGTTTGAAGGTATAGTTTTGGGACACTTTCTTTCTTATGATGGAATTCAAGTTGATCCGGTCGAGATATATATTACTGTAAATTTTCCAACACCAAGGAAGTAAAAGGATGTTAGGAGCTTTCTAGGCCACGTTGGTTATTACAGGAGATTCATACAAGTTTTTAGTAAGATTATAGTGTCATTGTTTGTATTACTAGGAAATGACGTTACCTTTGAGTTGACTGAAAAATGTGAGACTGCATTCCAAAATTTAAAGCAAAAGTTAACTATTGCTCTTGTACTAAGAGGTCCTGATTGAAACCTACCTTTCCACTTCCACATTGATGCATCAGACCATGTCATTGGAGTTGTCTTAGGATAAAAGGATGGAGTTGTAAATTATGCAATTTATTATGTTAGCAAGAACTTGCAGCATGTTGAGCTCAACTACATAGTAATAGAGAAGGATTTATTGGCAGTTGTATATGCTATCAATAAATTCAAACACTACATCATAGGTTATCTAGTGTTCATTCACACCGACTATGTTGTAATCAAAAATTTGATAAAGAAACTAGTAGTAAGCAGTTAAATCATCAGATGGTTGCTCGTACAAGAGTTTGATGTCATAATATTGGATAAGCCTGGCAAGGACAACTTGGTATCATATTTCCTTTTAATAATGGAGACTAATGATGAAGAACAGGTAGTTGATGACTCTTTTCTAGATGAACACTTATTTTCTATCTCTACAAAAACACATTGGTATGCAAACATAGCCAACTATCTGGTTTTAGGTAAAACACCTCCACACTACTTATACTCTTAAAAGAAATATATAGTTGAAAAGAGTGCATTTTTCTTGGATAGATGGATTTCTATTTCATACAAGACAAGATCATGTAATGAGAAGATGTATAGATGAAGAGGAAATATATGATGTCCTCAGAGTATGCCACAGTGAACCTTGTGGAGGACATTTTGTTGCAAAAAGAACAATGCAGAAGGTGTTAACAACTAGTTATTATTGGCCAACACTGCATAAAGATGTAGCATTTTACACCAGGAGATGTGATAAATGTAAAATAATGGGTAAGCCTACTATATCTAATGAAATGTCATTGCAGCCTCAGTTGGTCTTCCAACCTTTTGACAAATGGGGCTTGGACTTCATTAGCCACATAGATCATAAATCTTAGCAAAAGGAATATATCTTGGTATGCACAAATTATCTAAGTGCATAGAAGTGAAGGCATTGCCAAGTCATAATAGTGAGAAAATAGCCAAGTTTCTCTATGATCGTATCTTCACTAGATATGGAGTTCTAAGGGAGATTGTCACTAATCAAGGTACACACTTTATTGTTGATGTAATTTCTGATCTAGCTAAAGAATATGAAATCAGGCATAGGAAGTCTACATCATACCATCCCCAATCCACTAGTCAGGTAGAGGTAAAAAATAAAGAGATAGAGACTATCTTGACAAAGACCATTGCACTCCATAGGAAAGATTGAGCAGACAGACTTCTAGAGGCAGTATGGGCATTCAACACAACATGGAAAACAACTGGCTTCACACTATTTGAACTCTTGTATGGCAAGACTGTTGTTTTTCCCATTGAATTTGAGCACAAAACACTAAGGACAACACTTGAACTAGGTATAGATTTATCTAAAACTCAAAAGAAAAGGATTCTCCAACGCAATGAGTTGGATGAAATGAGAAGATAGGTTGTGCATAATACAGAGGTGGTGCAGAAACAAATAATCAAATGGCATGATAGATACGTAAAGACAAGACAATTTTAAGAAGGTGACTAGGCACTCTTGTTTGATTCAAAGTACAAGGACCATATGGGAAAATTTAGGACAAGGTGGTTAGGCCCCTATGAGATAGAGAATATCTTTCCCAATGGAGTTGTAAAAATCACCACCATAGACCCTGTGAGATTAAAGTTATTGGTGAATAGACACATGTTGAGGTTGTACAAGAAGCCAACTAACAGAAGTACCTTCATGTAGCAGTTTAGAGGAGGAAAAAGAAGGATGGAAATAAGGACATTAGAGTTAAAATAAGAATTTGAGTCTATTGGTTCATCTTCTGAGATTCCATAGGATTGAGGAATTTTAGTGGCCTTGGTATTTTCAACTTGCTAACTATTCCAAGGGAAAAAAAAGGTGTTGTGATCAACCCTTTCAATGATCAGCAACACTCAGCTAACACGTTTTATTTGTTAGAATTTCTGTTTTTTAGGGTTTTGATGTTAGATGGTTGTAAGAGTGCATGTTCTCCATCACAAGGAGAGAATGCAATGATTTAAGGTCCACTTGTAGTAGCATGCCGCAGGCTCCTATTTTTTTTTCACATTTGGCAGAGATCTTGAATGTATGAAGAAGATCAAATATATATACACCTGTGAAAGATGAAAGAAGAGACAGTTGGTACCCCCAACAGATCAGTGTTACCTCTCCAAGAATTAGTTGGTTTTAGTAAGGAGCAACCAATATAAATCTAACACATGCACGCAACATCATAGCGGCATCCATAGCAAAATAGAAAGCCTACATGCAACAACGGTGCAAATTTAATAAAGCATGCAAAATCATCATTCTAAACATGCATCAAGATAAGTGCACTTGACTACCACTTTACTAAATTATGATTAGAATGATAATTATTGATTCGTATTTATGCCAAGTCATCATGTTTTTATTTACATTTAAAAATGCCTCCCTTTATCCTATAAGGTGTCACTACACATAATCCCATATCATCAGATCACTTTACCTCGCATGCTTCATGCAGTCACACCAATTAATTACATCTCCCATAATCGTGTTGTGTGTGCTTTGGTCTCAAAGTTAAAAAATACTCAGAACAATCCCACACAATTCAATTTTGCATTATTTCTTCAAAAAAAATGTGTGATTGTGTGTTGGGATTAGAGCAAGCATTAGGTTCACAATGGGAAGAGACTTGATTTTCCATGAACCCACAGAGCCCTCTCAACTTCTTAGCAACCCTCAAATTTCACAATATTTTTGATACAATGGGTGGCTAGATTACATAAACTGATTCTAGAGTTTTAACAAATCGATTGTTGAAGATTTTGTTAATATATTCAGAGATGGGGAAACAAAGATAAAGGGTTTCTCAGTGAGAATTAGTGATGATATCTTGGCAAAAGTAATTGGACTTCCTGCACAGGGCGAACCATTTCCTGAGAAAATAAATCTAGAAGCATCCATAAGGGAAATTATTGATGAAGATGATGTTTTCATCAATGATATACAAGGTACACATAGAAATTCTCTCAAACCTTTTTGGTCTGAAGTTGTAAATTATATTATCAAGTACTTTACCTGTGAGGGAGGATACTCTAGGCTGAATATGGTTCACTTTAAATTGTTAAATCATTTAAAGAACAATAGACAATTGAATGTGCCCAATTGCTTGAATGAGATATTGAAGAAGATGAGTAGGAAGGAATAAAAGGGTCGGTCTACACTCTCACATCACTACCTCATAACCATGAAAATAAAGCATACCATACAAAAGGATCATCTTAAGATAAGATGGGAGTATTTTTCTAGGTCAAAAGATATAAAATATTTTTTAGGAAAGAGGAGAAAGAAGAGAAAGAGTACTGAGAGTACCTCTGAGCAGGTCATAGAGGATGTACCATCAACTTCCCAACCTAAACAACAAACTGAAGAGCACCCTGCCTCTGAAAATTTACCACCTAATGAAGAAACTATTATTCTTGTATCCCCTAAAAGAATATTTATTGTTGAAACCCTCTTATAACTTTCTACTCTTGAATCATCCACCTCAAAGGGTAAACTATAAAAGAAAATCTTCCAAGTCCACCCCTACACCACAAAGGTGCTCTCATAGGCTAAAAACTAAAATACCAAAAACCTCTAAACCAACAAAGTCACAGACCATATCACTTGATAGTGATGTGGAAGTTGCAGAAGAGAACATTGAGCCCATGGAGATAGAGCAAGGAGGTGTGGATGATACATTCCATGAGAAACAATGACTTGAAGAGTACATGGAGGGATAAGAAGACCAAACCCAGAATGTGGAGACAGTGTGTGTGAAGGAGGGTCATGTAGAGATAAAAGAGGAAGAGATTAGAGGAGAAATTATACAAGAGTACCTTGAGGAGTGCATGGAGGAGCATGTAGCAGTAACTCATATTGGTGAAATGGAAGGATCTGAGGAGCAAATAGGAGAAGAAATTAGCAAGAAAGTTGACCAAACAGCTCATGTAACAAAAGGTGCTGAGGAAAACAAAGAAGGGGAAATTGGTGAACCAATTGAACTTGCACATATGCCTCAATCTATTGAGAAGGTCATTGAGCACTTAGTTCATGGAATTGAGGAAGAGCATATGTTTTTGGGAGTTGAACAAGTACCAAAACATACCCCTATGAGTTGAACAACCACCATTTTTACCACATGCTAGCATGCATCATGTCAATGTTGCCCCATTGCAGCCACAAATTTTTATCAAAGAAGTTATAAGAAAGCATGTCAAACAAATTTTTAGGAAGATGGAAACACAAAAAACGTTGTTGGATTAATGGGTGAATCAATTTGAAACCTATGTTAATAGGTTAAAATGAAAGTATGAAAGAGAAAAATAAGAATTCATCTTCTAACACAAACAAGAAATTGAGGTAAAAGATAAAGAAATTGAAAGGCTAAAGAAAAAGTAGGAAGAGGCACTTAAGGTGGCCCATGAGATATTCAAGTACAGGCCTCCTTGCTAATGTATATGTTATTTTCTTAAAAGAAAAGATGTTACGGCTCAAACTTACTTGTATCAACTCTGACATGCCATTTGATATTAGTGGAGCAAGAAGCTTCTTTAGGTTGTACCTAAATAGCCCTCATGAAACTCATCTTCTACTTTGTGAACTCTACATGTATAACTATGCTCTTGAGTGTGATAGGGATTTAATATCAGTCCTATACATTGGAGATGTTCCGGTTAAATAACTTTGTTCTTATTTTCTGAACGAGTTGGATAGGGAAAGACAAATGGAGGACTATATGCATTTGGAGAAAGTACAGTCATTGATGGTTAGGGCTAAAGCTGGTAACACTAAAGAAATTGTAGAGCAATATGCCAAGTATATACAAAAGAAGGAAATTAGAAGAAGGGTATGGAAAATGAGGAAAGTAGCTCATGAGGAGGTCAAAGATATGATTAAAGATCATGGAATTCAGATAGGTCAAGCCTGCAGAATGCACTAGGATGAAATGTTTCCTGAACTGAAACAGAAGGAAATGCATTCATACTTTAACGTAATACCAACTCTAAGAAGAGTGAATGCATACATTCACATTGCCACCGGCTGTGCAGAAAAATGGTTCCCAATTGGCTATCATCCCTCAATCTTCCACTTTTCAATACCACATTGGTTAGGTGATCAACCATTGAATGAAATAATACAGGATAGAGTCATGAACACACTCAGGGTGAATGGAGGTTACTTCTTCACAGAACCAGAAGGTATGGATACTCCAGTGGATTTCATACGAGTATGCAACACCATTTAGGCGAAACCTAAAGAACTTGAATGAGGACATTCAAGAAATTAAGCATGGGGATGTGATGAGTTGATTAAATTTTATTTATAAACAACTCATCATTTGTACTTTTGTTAAACCATTGATACTATGTCCTTATATTTCCTTATCATACTGTTGAACATCATCACTACAACTTGAACTTATTGGCATGATACTGATTAATATAGTTATTACTAGTTAACTTTATTTTGTGGTATTTTGAGTATGTATTTATTCTTATAGCTACAATGAGTTGTTTGAATGATGATTTGTGTGATGCCACTCTTGTTTGTAAGCAACTTGTTAAATGAAGCAACATGTATCCAGCAAAGGACCCGTTCGCAGCAAAGGGACTCACCTCCAAAGGAATTATCCGCAACAACCAAAAGCCAAAGAAGATCACCTACAGTAAAGGATCCATGATTATGAAGATCTCTGGGAACATGAAGGATGACACTCTAATCCGGTACATGTCGTGGAAGAGGAAGTTACAAACTAGAACATGAGAACTAAAGATAACTCAACAATATAGATCTAACTACTTATTATGAATCACTAAAATAACTGATTGATTAGTTAAATATGTGATTTCAAGAACTTAACGGTTACTTGAGTTATGTATTTGATATCTGAACAATTGTTAGTTAGTTTTATTGCATGTGTTTAAAATCTTGTTGTTCTGTTTAATATCTTCCACTTGTTTCATTGAAGATCTTTTACTTAGTCTGTTTTAACTCCTAATTAAACTTTTTTCATGTTTCATTATAATTGAGGAATATAGAAGCGAAGAATTAATATTGGGAATGTATCAGATATAGATCTAGACAGAGAATTAGAGAATAGAGGATACACAGAGAAGAGAGTTGATTTGTTCCTAAATGAAATATTCATGCCAAATCAATAAAGAATCTGAGTTTTGTTCAGTAACTCTTAAGTACAAGCCTTAGGAGGGATTAACACCCAAGGAAGGGCTCACTTGTGGTCTACTAACCCCCTCCATAGTTTGTTGCTTTGTTTTATTGCATGGATATACTAGCAAGCAATTCATTCATTCATTTATATTCTGAATTTACTAGCAAGCAATTCATTCATTTATCTATATTCTGAATTTACAAGCTCTATTTTAGTTATAGTATTTGGAATTTATTTACTTTTAGTTTGTTTTCAGCATTATCTCAAGCACTATATTAACAACAATTTATTTCCTTACCTCCTAAACTCTTTGTAATTGTGCATACATCACTGGTATTATTGAAAGTTTGCGTCCCTTGGTTTGATGATTAAATAACTATAGATTAATTAACAACATATTAATTGTTGCAAGTTAATTTGTACCATCAAATACTATGATTACCTCTCTCAAGGATGAGATACATCTCAAAGACACTTCCAATGCACATATTAATTCTATTTTTATGCGTCGTGATATTTCTAAGGCCAAATCTATGCACTATGATATAAGTTGATACAGGGGCATCCTGTGACTTAGGTAAACTTGCACTGAAGAATGAAGGTGCACGTGTGAATTGGAAGATGTGTGGGAAAAGAGAAAGGAGAATGTTTGGAAGAGGCGTGATAGAATAAGGAGTTGCAAAAAGAATAGGAAAGTCATGAGAGAAAGCAACGAGGATAGAAGAAGTGGCCTAAATGCACCAGTGAAGAAACATGCATGGAAGAAATGTGCATGGATAAAATAATGTCTCAATGAGGATAATTGTGTTAAGGAAATACATAAGGCCAAGAGAAGTAGGTTAAGGAGCAAGGGCGTAGAGAAAATAATGCACATGGAGAGAATTAGAAAAGATCACACGAGGAAGTTAGGGCACACATGGAAAGGGGAAAGTGGGAAAGTAGAAGAATAAGGATCCATGGAAAGGCGCAAAATATGCACAAAATAATGAAGGAGTGCATGCAAGAGAAATAAGACAAAGGGAGAAAGGCAAACATCCTAGAGGCATGAGGCACGAAGAAAGGTGAAATCAAGCATGCGAGGGAAATAAGAAAACACATGTAGGAGAAGAGTGTGGCGTGTGAAATAATGGTGCACAAATAATTGGTTGATCGAAACTACAACCAAGTACGAAAATGCATAAGTATGCACAAAAGGATAATTTCCCATAGATAAAGGATGTACATGTGCAAGGAAGCACATGCACATGAAGGTGTAAAGAGATAAAATGGAATTACACATAAGTTTTGAGGGGAAAATAATAAGTCGTTAAGCGCAAAGAAGACAGAGCCCGAGATGAAAAGACACGATGATAACATGAAATAAAAGGACAGGAAAAATCTACATGGTCACGTGGGTGATGGTGGCTGGATGATATCGAGGCTAATAAGAAGAATCTAACCACTGAATTATGTGGCATGAGAGGATTGGCCAAGAGAATATTGCGTGGATAAGCGCATTAATGAGGATGAATTCAAATTTGAATTCCAAGAGGGAAATTGGATAATCCAACACATAGGAGAGAGAAACGGGTGCATGTAGCCATAAAAGGAGGAGGAACTGATAGATGAAGGTTGTTGATAAATTACAAGATTTGGCCATTGGGATTTGACCACACAAAATTTGGATGGAATTTGTTGAGGGTCAAAGGGCTACAAGGTTAGGCAAAAATAGAGAGAAGGGGGGTTGAGAGATAGATACCGGGATTGACCATAGAGCTATAGGAGAGAGTTAGAGTGAGATAAGTCTACTTTTACCTTAGAGGCACCAACATTTGTAAATCTCAAGAGGGACATTGTAGATGCCATAGGGCTTTACCCATAAATGAAAAGGCTTCTCTTATATGGAAATCAGTTACAAGACTTTGAGAAAACGGAAGGCTCAAGGAGTACCTAGTAGATCCTATCACCAGTCATCCCTCAAGTGGTATCATAGTTGGCTCTTTCCTCCAAGAACGTGAGGAAGTGTAATAGCTGGCAGATCGTTAAATGTGAGGCAACTAACTTAAGTAAATAGGTTTTGTTATCCCAAATTTTCCCCCCGACAAATTTGGTCAAGACAACTCCTACACATAAGGAAATTATGAAGGAAACGACTCAGCTCCACGAGCTCACATTCCAGGACGAAAAACAGGTTACAGGTGGGCTCAGAAATGAAGGAGTGGTGTCGCAGAGAAGCCAAGAGCAAGAAGGAAAAGAAGCAGTGAAATTTCAAGGTCTTCGGGCTCAAAACCATTCAGGAAAGAATCCAGAATCGACTAAGTATGGAAGAGCCAGCAAAGAGAGCCACGTGTCCTAGCGGCGCTACTCCAATATGAATCCATAAAGGGAGGCTCAAACAAGCCCCGCATCTCCATGTGTCCCAAGTCAATGCAGGTCGTCAGGGGTTTTCTTAATTTTGCATTTCGCGAAAAGGGGGGAAAGGTAAATTATGGACCCGCAAGCCTGATTTTTGCTCTAATCTGGCTGCCACATCTCCCCATATAAAAAGGAAAGCCCAAATGAGCGTCAGGCTGCCGCGTGGCCCTGGTAGGTGAAAATGGAGAAAAGTCTTCTAGGCCATTAACGTAGAATCCAATCTCTTCAACTACCAGATCTGATTCGATTCAATCTGCTGGGGAACCAGAAGCGACATATTGTGGGCGGATTTGTAGTAGGCATTGATATTTAGTGGTTGAACTTTCAAAGTGGTATTCGATTCATTTCTCATGGTGGTTGGAGCAGGATTCGACTTTTCCCTCTTCTATCTCTTTTCTTTCTGTATATACTGTAACACTTCTCATTTGAGAGGCAGAGACATTCTGGGCATAGAGAAACTCTGTCAAATTTATTTCTCAACGTCATTTTTGAGCAGCGAACCTTCTCCCACTCCTGGAAAATGTATTTGTGCCTCTATTCCATAAATGTAATGGTTTGTGCACCTTCTAGAGCAATAAAAACGTGTTTTTGTGGTGCTCTTCAACCCTTTGCATCGTTTTGTTGTTTCTCCATGCCTCTCCCTTCCAGATTTGTTTTTTGTGCATGTATTTCACGTTTGTAAGTGCAGGTTGTTGTGTTTCATGGAGTTTAATGGTGAAATTGAAGATCTGGGCTATGTCACTTTTGTCTAACCTCCTTCATCTCCATTTTCTCTGTTTCTTTCTCCCTCAACAGAATATCTCGCTTCCTTTGCTGGTGTATCACCGTTTTAGTGTAGGCTCTGTTTTTTCAGTTTTATCTCTCTCCTTGTCTCCTTGGAAGTTAAATTAGGATTAGATTATCTTGCCTGCACTAGAATAGCTTGTGGCAGGGAGTTTAGGAAGAGGAACCCAGCGTTCTCTGGAGAGCTTTCCCATTCGCAAGGTCCCACACCTTGGGGAAGTTAAATGTTATGCAAATCACACCAAATGAGTCTGCCTTAGAAAAGCATATCCATAACTCATTTGGGGGTGTTGTGATTTCGCACTAACAGTTTTGGCACACCCGGTGGGACAGGTCTGAAGCACCTTACCACTTCACTTCATTAGGTTCGATGTGCTCTTGGTGAAGATTTCAACCTTTGGAGGCACATCTGGCGACTCCATTTGGTCAAAAACCCATTCTCTAAGTTGCAGACCTTTTCCATCCATTTCCACTCATTTCATCCATTTTCTTCTTCCATATCTTTCATTTTCTCCCATTCCATGAGGTTGTGAAATCATGACTTCATTCCCTTCATGGAACTCACACTTATAGTAATATAGTCCACCTCCAATGGACTTCCCAACTCCTCCAGATCAACATTATAATCAGATCCAGGACCATTATGCTTACCCATATGAGCAGTGTCAAAACCAATTTGACTATGAAGCTTATCAAGGACAAGGGGATGCATATGATGACGATAGTTATGCAAAGGATGCTGGTTTATTGGAGAAGATTCAAAAAATGGAGGCTGGCATGGTTCAGTCAATGGGCATAGCACAAATGAAGGCATTCGAGATTGGTTGTAGGGCACCTTGTCCATGGGAAGGCCCTTTACCAAGACATTACAGCCATTAGAAGAAGCTAGACTTCATGGTTGAAATGCTGCCCCAACTTGCACAATGGACTGAGGAGATCGATGCCTATGAATTTGGTGTCAGACAGCCATGTCAATGAGTAAATCCTACACCATTATCTGGTAATTTTCTCTCTACTCCTCAAGCAAAACCATCTCAATTTGAGCTTCAATTTCCAAGTTTCCCATTGTATGCTGCCCCAAGTGTGAAATCCATTTCTCCATCCCCTAGTCTTCCATCTCATTTCCCTTCCTCTTCCCTTTTCCCTTCCGAATCTGTGTCCCCCTCATAAGAGCCAAAATAAATACCTTCCCCTCTGCCACAAACAAAGGAACAACTAGTGGACACCCCCACCCACCACTCCTCTTGCCTTCCCAAGTCCATGTTGGGAAGGGACTCCAAAAACCAACGAAGGAGAACATCGAACAGAGGAACCCAACAAAGAAGAAATCATAGAAAATCTGAAGAGTTGGGCTGCTAAATTTGAGTTTTCAAAGGTTCCATTGTTGGTTAAGCCTATAGAGGAGGATGAGGTCAAGCCACAAGTGGTGGAAGCTCCAGCTACAGCACAAGCAGGGGAAGAAGGAGCTACTCCTAATCCAAAAGAAGAGGAGTACATTTCGGCTGTGGAGGAGGACCATATAGTTTTAGAGGCTCCAAGTGTGAAGCAGGCCACAGAAGAACCTTCAGTTCTTCCTCCCACTTCATCCCCTTCAAGCTCTGATGTTGAAGAAAGTTTGAGCTTTCAAACTTCATGTTTGAGGATGAAGGGAACCATGGTGATTCAATTGTAGATCAGGAGGACACCATGAAGGAGGTTGAGCACCTGCAACAGGACATCAAGGAGGAAGATTACTTGTCTGACTTGGAAGATTGCCTTGATGGAGGGGAACCCATGGATATCATATCATTTTTTCCTCCATCTCTCACATCCCAAGCACATGAGCCTGCTACCATGAAGGAGAAAATTCAAGAATAGCAACATGCACTTCATAGCAGCCCTCTGGAACCAAGATTGGAAGACATGGCTCTCCCATTTTCTTCACAAGAGAAGGAAAAGAAAAAGCAGGAAGATGTCATCATCCCTCTCACACCATCCATCCATGAGAGTCAGCAAGAAGGCTCCATTCTTGGAGTTAGAGTTCAGAACCATGGGTATATTCAAAGGACCAAACCTTGCCCAATCAGATATTTGGCTTCATTAAAGCCAAGGGAGAAGCCAAAACCAGTCATGCCCACTCTAGGGCATAAGGATGAGCATCAAAGTACCAAGGATCAGCTGCAATACCTCTGGGAACCAAAATGAGCAGCTGATTGAAAAGGTATTTATTTTGTTTCTAGTTGATACCTTGATGGAGGGAGTGGAGAAACAATTTTTAGTTAGCCTTCCACTCCTAATAAGAGTCATGTTCAGCTCTAAATCATTTGCATGGCTGCCAATTTGAGGAAAGGAAGCTATTTTGGACAACCAATTGCAGGGTTTGTTTAGCTCACCTTTGCTCCTAGCTAGCATAAAGTAGGTAGGTTTGCTTTCAGCAGAAGAAGTGTTTATGCACACTCTACATGTCTCATTTGAGGCATGTATGATTTGGTCTTTGTATATAATTTTTGTCTATTTTGCTCCAAGGGTGCATAAGGCCAGGCTCTTCAATATTCATGGCAAGAAGACTCATAGTGGTCTATAACAGTTGCTAGCTCTAAAAGGGAACAAATCCAGAGAAACTTAAGTTGTTTTGAAACAGTCCATTTCAGGGATAGGTGAAAGCCCAGGTCAATACAATTTTCTACTCTCAAAAACTCCATTTTAAGATTTTCTTATGAAAATTGAGAGTGCCAACACGCGGACAGATTCAGAGTCAGGCAGAGGTTAACAAAGTGCAGAGAGTCAAGGAATCCATTTTATAAGAAGGATCAATGTCAAGCTATCATTCTTGACTCCATGCCCAATGGATGCTCCAAGACCACTGGTCTCTTCATCTAGCAGGCAGATGTCCCCGTGAGTCGCCAAATTGTTATCCCAAATTCGTCCCCTGGGCAAATTTGGTCAAGACAACTCCTGCACATAAGGAAATTATGAAGGAAATGACTCAGACCTTCGAGCTCACATTACAGGATGACAAATAGGTTACCGATGGGCTCAGAAACAAAGGAGCAATGTCGCAGAGGAACCGAGAAAGAAAGGGGAAGAAACAGAGAAGATCCAAAGTCCTCATGTTTAAAACAATTCAGAAAAGGTCCGAAATCGACTAAGTATGGAAGATCCAGCAGAGGGAACCACGTGTCCTAATAGTGCTTCTCCAAAGGTGAATCCAAAAAAGGGGGAAGACCAAATGAGTGCCAGACTAACGCGTGTCCCAGAGGAAAGTGGGGCGTCGAGGGAAAAGTTGATTCTTTTCCCCTTGTTATCACAAAAAGGGTAAAAGTTACAAAATGGCTCGTAACTCCATCGGGGAAAAATTTAGCGTTAGAACTCGAGTCAAAGCCAAGGTGGGGAGTTGGAGGGAAAAGTGAAAATTTGCCTTTCGTTCAAAGGGCAAAAGATAAATTGCAAACCCGCAAGACCAATTTTTTGTTCTAATCCGGCTGCCATGTGTCCCAAACCAAAAGTGGGGCACATTTTTCAAATTGTTTTCCCCCGTCCATACTTCGTATAGACCCGATACAAACTTCGAAGAGGGCATATCTTTCGAATCAGGTCTCAAAATATTGCAGATTTGACACCATTTGGAAAGATCCTGGCCTCACCTACGCCATGGAGGTCTGAGACTTTAATTTGAGGAGGTTAAGTAAAGGAAAATGGAGGAAATGTCTTTGGGCCTTTAATGTAGGATCCATCTGTCTCAACAACCAGATCAGGATTCGATCTATTTCCGTCGTTTCCTCTTCTTTCAAGGTACCCGAATCAAGGGGCTCATGCAGTAAAAGATGGATTTTGGGGACATATTTTATCAGAAGCATTAACATCAGTGGTTGAGCTTCTAACCCACTTTTCTTGCTTCCTTCTCTCTTTCTGCTCTCCGATCAAATCTAGAAATAACAAGGGGGCAGGATTCATGGTAAAGGGTTGTTCATATCTTCTTCCCCTACCCCCCCCCTTCTCTCTTTCTTCTTCAGGGTCGAATGTGGAGTTTAAGCCTCCTCCCTTGGCTTTGTAATGGTAATTTCTTGCCTCTTTTCCCGTTAATGGTGTACTATGTGAACTCCTGAAGTAATAAAATTTGTTTCGTGATGCGTTTTGTCCATCCCTTTGCTCATTTTTTGTCTCTTCTCCGCCCTCTCCACCATTGCAAGGTATACTGTGCATTGTCTCTGATGTCCATTGTAGGTTTTTGGGAGTTGTGTTTAAGGGGTTTGAAATGGTGTTCTGTGTGAACTTTTATCCTTGGTCTGTGATGCATCTGTCCATCCTCTCCATTGCTCGCCTCTCTCTATTTCAGGCAGTTGGGTTTGTGATCAATAGTTCCCTTTTCTCTATGTTATCACATCTGTAGTGTAGGATTTCTTTATTTTCATGCTCTCTCTCTCCTTGGTCCCTTTGGAATTGTTAGATTAGGAGTTAGATAGTCGCATTTCCTTACTTAGAAGTAGTTTAGTGCTAGGATTAGGAAGAGGAACCAGTCTTCTCTGGAGGATCATTCCCATTTGCAAGTCCCACAGCTTGGGGAATGATCCAATGTTATGCAAATCACACCAAATGACCCTGCCTTAGAAAAGCATCTCCATAACTCATTTAGGGGGTGCTATGATTTCACACTAACAGGTTCTCCACATTGAGGAAAGGTGGGGTAGAGAATGCAGATAGAAAGCAGAGTGCATCGATTGACAAGATGACGCCAAGAAAGGAAGTGTGTCAAATGCAGTAGTCATGAAGAAGTTTGAGGAAATGATGGAAAAGCTTCAAGGAATCCAAAATGTATGGACTTAACTGGAGTGCGTAAAGGAAGACCACTGAAAAAGTAAGGGTCTTATGGATGAAAGTGGAGAGAAGAAGAAGGACTTGTCAGGGATTCAAATGCGTGAAGAAAAGAATGCACAAAGAGTGATACAAGACCACCAGAAGGAGGCATGCACAGAGGCACATCTGGAGGTTACACAAGAAGATCACAAAAAAAAGACATAACTCATCGCGGGAGTAATGCCAAGAGAAGTGATTTCATATATGGGAGTACCACAGAAGGATGAGCAAGCAAAAGCACATCAAATGACGGAGTGTGAAAGTATCACGCTAACAAAGGAGACTACCTAGGAGGAGGAGATGGTTGATTAATACCATGAGCACATAGATAAATGCACAAAACTTTGGAAGGATATCATGGTGAATGATTTGGAATAAAAAGAAGAAAGTGCACACAAGGAGGATACATACACATAATACATAAGAGATACAGAGAAGAGCATCTCCTAGGAACATGAAATGGGACGTGTCGTATAAAGTGCAAGAGAAGAGAACCTGGTGAAAAGACATGGCATAAATAGATACACATAAAATAAGACTCTAAATGGATTTGAGGAGCATTAAGACAAAGAAATGTGTGGAAATGGGAGCACTATTGCAGGGAATGCTAAGTAATATATGGATATTGTAGGAGTGTGCATGAAAAAGGGCATACCTGGTATGATCTCGAGAGGAAGCATGCATGAAACAAGAAAAGGAGTGCACGAACCAAAGGGATTGCGAAAATAATTCATAGAAACTGCGGGAGGATGTAGAGGAGGAAGTTAGGATCAAGATAGGCTGGGAGATTTCTGACTGATAAGAATTTTCCCCGAAAGCTACAAATGCAGGGTAACTAAGGAGAAGATTTGTTAAAGTGCGCTTGGAAAAGATCGCACCAGGAGGAGAAGAGGTCAATAGAGATCTCAAGGTGGAGCGTTGTAGAGAGGCTCCATAAGATCTACACATAGGGAGTGAAAGAGGAAGTGGCAGAGAGAAATTTCTGCAACAAGAGGGAGGAGAAGATAGAGGTTGTTATTCAAAGTGTCTCCTAACAAATCCTGAGAGACGAAAGCAAGGAGAAGCAAAAGGATTGTGTCAAACAGAATTCGTGATAGATGTGCAAAGATATGGAGGAGAAACGCGGAGTTAAGAAATGCTATAAAATCCCAAGTAAGGGTAGAAAGGAGAAGTAACATGCACAGAAAGGAGGCAAAAGAGAGAGTCACGACAGAAGTAAGAGGAGGAGAAAATGAAAAAAAAACCATGAAGAGAAAAATAAGAAGACAAGGAAAGAAGTGAACACCAGGAGAGTGCGCAAAAGGGAGAAATGCATTGACATAGTAGACCAAGGGGGAGGACATGAGAAAGGACAGACTTGTGTAAATACAAAATGGAGGTGAGAGAAGACTCATAAAGTAGAAGACCGGGAGGAGAATACTTAGGGAGAAAAAGAGAAAGAAGAGAAAGACCAACATCTTGATATAGAATATCCACTCTAGGATCATTTATTTGCTGAATTTTTTATGTAGCTTGTCTTTCTGAAAGTAAATTTTTCATTTCACCTTTGACTGGAATCAAGGCATAAGACCAATCCATCTAAATTTTCCCTCTCTAGCAAAATATTATGCTCAAAAGCATCCCATAAGAAGCTGGAATGTCAACTACCAAGGTGGTGGTTTTAACTCTCTTATTTGGGAAAGTTTTGAATGCAACCGAAGCATATTTAATATACCTACTCAAAGGCACTTATTTTGTTTCCATAGAATAACATTGACCATGTGATCTAGTAAGAGCATTACCAAGGGCATGAGCCACTTTAGTGGGCATAACATTATGAAAAGCTCTAGAATCGATAATGTAATTGTTGAGTCCTATCAACTATGAAACGTAAAAAGTTCTTATCTGGCCATAGGTAGATGGGAAGGATGCTAACATGTTTTTTGAGGTGGTGGATTTAGGACTAGGTGGGATCCCTTTTAAGGATAGAAAAGTATGAGTTATTCAAAGTGATATTTTTGATGAATTTGACAAATTTATCAAATTAGTCTAGATGAGTTTGTAAGTATTCAAATTTAAAAATTCAAACCTTAGATTTCTCGCTATGATCAATAATATCAAACATAGAAGTAGTGACCTCTTGAGCAATAAGAATAGTGGTTTTGACATTTTTTGCGACTACACTATCTTTTGCAACCAAAGTACTAGAAGGAGATGAAGTACTTACTTTCCTTTCTCAAGGCTTTGGATAAACATGGAGGGGAGATCCTTTTTTGGAAATGACCTTGACTGGAGTTGTTTTGGGGAGAATATTTGATTTTATCCATTATGTTAGGTTGTGTTACATCCTTCTTCTTGGAAATCCGAGACCAAGTCAAAACATCATAAGAGCATCTATTCATGCCTTTCACATTTTCATCATAGTCATCATTAAACGAATGATAGTCCTAGAAGCCAATACTAGAATCTTCTTCATGTTCCTCAACTTCCTCTTCTTATTCTACTTCCATGGATTCTTTGTCTCCCTCCTCTTGAATCTCACATCAAGCCTTTAAAGGATCTTTAATGGCTAGTATGGGTTGAGTAGCAGGTAAAAAATTTATCACCAAATTTTCTCCTTGGAATATCTCTCTATGTATTTGTGGGAACATTTTGAGAGACTTACTTATTTAAGGTTATCAATTCATTTTCCATATTCTGAATTAGTGGGTAAGAACTGATTTATCTGGATTTTTTAGCCTTACCCTCGATGGGATCTTTGTTCAATTTACCTGGAAATGACAAAGCCGTCATCTGCACTTATAACTATCCTATAAGGATCATCTAGATCCACCAAATTATTTCTCCCTAGAGAAAACCATCCTCTAGGAGTTGGGCTTTAATGAAAAAAAAAAAATTGATATTTTCCCCTTGGCCAAACATTGATAGCGATTTTATGAAAAATCTTGTTAAATTTGAAAAAAAAATCTCTCATGGGATTGTAAGGCTCTTTCTTCATATGAGAAATTTGATCCAAAAGAGCATGGTCATCTTTATCTAGTTTGAACCTTGCCTCAAACTTAGTTCGCATAGTATCCCAATAGGTGATACTATTTGGAGTAAGATGGTAGAACAATTCAACTACATTGTTTATCATAATTTCAACAAATAATCTTACTAAGACATCTTCATGTGCTGCAACTAAGACCCCACATGTAACAAAAAATGTCACAATGTGTTCATCTAAATGTTTCTTACCATCTCTTCTAATTTTAAAAAAAATCTTTCTACTTCCTATTGGAAAAATCATGGAGAGGTCGAGTCAAATCCAGAGACCTAATGTTTTGTTCTTAAAGAATTAGTATTTCCATTTTGAGGAAAATAGTTTGCAAAGGAAAAATAGTGCTAAATAAAACTTATGCCTCACTCAAATTAACCCCTATTTGAGATCTTATTTTCTTACTACATGGAGGTTTACTGCCAAATATTTTGCTTTTCCTTCTCTTCTCACGAGATGAACCAAAATTGCACTGCTTTTGATACTTAAAGAAAGGATCACTAACACATTCAACCTTATTAATATGTGTGAATCTCCTTTTATTCAGTTTTAAAGAATTTCACGTAATCAAATTTGAAAAAATATTCCTAAACCCTTCCTTTTTGGTTTTGCATTCTTTTAGCTAATTGAATCCTCTTTAATAAGGTTAGCATTCCTCTTCTTCATCCAAAACCATAGAAGCAATATTAAAATGTATCCTACTTACAAAATTTCTCTAAATAAAACTCAAGTTTGCATAAATTTCTTGTTGATTATCTTGCATCAAAATAAGATTTGGATGTAGAATAGGGGGATTGTATAAGATAGTCATTTCTTGGGAAAATTATAAATTTCTATGGGTTACAGAAAGAGGAAAAAATGTGCCCCACAGTGGGTGCAAAAAAACTATTGGTAGAATATTTTTTTAAAGAGAAAATGAGAATTCCATAATAGATTAGGGGATTGGAAGTCCCTCCTCTATTGTCTAAGTAGGTTCCCATATCAAAAAAACAAAAAATGGAAACAAAATATTATCTACAAAAATTACACTACAACTATCTTGATGTATATTTTTAGAAAAAGTGTGAAGGAAGAAAATAGACATAGGAAGGTAGAATTTCATAAAGAAAGAAAATGGGATATACCTTTTGAAAATGTAGATTTAGATCTTTAACTACTCATGCATGTCAATAATAAAGGAGAGATATAACATTTTATAACAAAAAATAATCACCCACAGATCGAATAATTTCATAAATGAGTAAAATTTATCTAAGTAGATGCAGATACAAAATCAACACTTTTATAAGGAAAAATATGAAATCAAAGTTTCATATTCCATTGCATAAAATGTACATTTTTTGACAAATAAATAGAGAAGTGGAAAGAAAATAAAGTTCTCTTATGTGTATGTTTTCTAAAAATTACCAACCCTCTATAAAGAAAAATACCTTCTTTAAATAAGAGAGGGGTCATAAATACCTCCTGCTAATATTTAGTTACTATTAAATTTTACATTTCCGTACACGATTCACCACTTTAACATTTGTTGTAGGAACATTTCCAAAGGCTAGGTTGATATGTTGAGAATTAAGTTGGGAAATAACTTTCCCCTATGGATCTTTCAATTCTTTGGTTTAAGCATCAAAATATTGGCATGGGCCAAGATAATGATTGCACATTGCACTGAACTTGGAAATCCACCTACATGAGCAAGACTACTATTGAAAGTTATCTCTACCAATGTAATTCTCTTGTCATCCTCCATTCATGTCCAAAATTTTGGTAAGTCCATTTGTTTAATGTCATTGCCCCCAATTTCATGTACAATGGTTGTAAGGGAAGAAATGGGCTCATATCCAACATAATGAAACTTCTTTTTGACAATATTCGACTTTAGTTAGGCGATTCAGGGATGATTGGGTGAAGAGAAGGAATTTATTACAAACCAAGAAAAAATGAGGATATGGTAAAGGAATTACCTAATAAATCTCAAAAAAATATGGAATTGCACACATAGAGTGTCAAAACGAAGTGTTCAATAAGGTGTTCTCGAATATATCTCCAATTTTGAATTTCACTAGTTAAAAAATGTTGTAGGGACATGAAATGGATAAGGCAGATGGGCACATAGGTGAGGAGAGCTAAAATTTGTGTTGGGAAAAATAATAATGACTTAAAATAATCCCATAGCTTTTTTTATACCCCATTCTATTAACGAAGCCAAAGTTCGAAGGAACACTTTTAATTGTTTGGTTTTGTGCTTATTTGGGGAATCAACTCTGAATCATAACCACAAAAATGTTCCACGAGTTCCATCGGAAACTAATAAAGTTGATGATCCTTTTTATCAATGTGGATGGCTCCTGATGGAACTTGGGAACAATTCCTTTGGTATCAATTATGATCAAGTTTACCAATGCAATGCCTAATTAATAAATCTGTCAAAATGAATCGATATAACGAAGGAATGGTTCCACGAGTTTTGGTTGTGGTTGACACATTCAATGTTATCAATGCCCAAATCAAAATGAAAAGGCTAATCAACTCCAATGAATAATAAGGGAATAAAAGGAAAAGTTCCACTTGTTCATCCTAGAGGTGATAAAAGCCAATTAAGAGCCAAAACTCTAAAATTTTGACTAACTCCCAAAAGAGAAAAATGTTAAGAAGGATTTGATTTATCTAGTAAAACAATAATTTAAAAAAATTGGATTTTTTTTGTAATTTTCTCCTTATGTGATGACAACTAGTTTCTTTTTCAAGGTATTTCAAATTTGATTGGCGCTCCATCCATATTGAGAACATGTAGAAGATGTAGAGTGGTCAAAATTTCAAATATTTACCAAAATAATTTTAAAGTATCTGAAACTTATACTTAACATTTATTTTATTAAATACACAACATGTCTTTCACTTCTTCAACTTGCACTACTTACAACCTTTGTGAAATGTAAATCAACATAAACACGTACATGTGTTATATGTTTTAACACGATCATGTTTAACATGTACGCATTTTAGATTCGATGATCAATTAACCTAATGAATGAAATCATATACACATTATTCAAAAACCATGTACAAATTTTCTCTAAATCATGATAAATGTCCACTTTTTGGCCTCCCAACTTCCTTCACGTACGTTGTAAAGCTTCATCAAATTCAAAAACTCAAGAATAACATTAGGAAATGGAACTTCTAGATTAGAAATAATACATTGTGAAATAATATAGTTTTCGTCAGTTTCATACATCATTTCATTGTTGAATCATCTCATTTACTAGATTATATACATTGATACATTATTGTTTGGATATTATGTGGTTTTATTGTGGACTATTTTTGAGATACAGGTGGTGTTGACGCACACAATGCCAATTTAGTGTTGTGATTTATATTACTATTTTTTTGTACTTATGTTGTTATGGATACTAGTAGGATGGGATTCAGTTAGATATTACTTGATATATGATATATGTATGTCAATTATGTTGCATATTTTGATTACTAGCTATGGTGACAAGGATTTAGATGGTATCATGTAATAACTTAGATGGATGATATATTTTTATCTACTATGGATGTAACTCATTATGGATAGTTATCTCATCCAGATAGTAGTTGCTTCTTAATTTAGATATGTTAACCGTAAGTGATCTAACTATTGATTTATGTGGTATTGTTTCACTTGTTTTATTATATCGAGCGGGTATGATGACGTGTGAATCAAGTGTGCAGGTTACATGTTCACAAAGGAGGGCGTGGGACTCAAATTTGCACTTCCAAGTTTGCACAAGTGGTCGTCTGGGGAAAACATCACTTTTCCTTAATCATGTGTCCTTGTTATGTTGACTTCAAGTGGTTTTGGATAAATCACTCTTTTTGTGTATGTGTTGTCAATAATTCAAGAACCTCTAGTTGTTTCCTTCTTGACTTTTTTTTGGATTAATTTATCTAACCCTTATTTAGATTTGTTTCAAGGGCCCAATGGTCCCTAATTGTGCTAATGATATTTTTAAATTGTTAATATTGTTTTAAGATGTATGGGACCACTTAAACATGATTTGGGTGAGTCCCACCACCTTTTATTATGTGTCACTTTTCCCAAACTCGAAAATGGGATATAAGTGTGATGAACCCCCATTTTTGTCATGATAAACCTTGTGTAATTATGTTCAAGACATGTCAAAACCTATACTACTTTTGATATTATTATGCATGATGGACAAATACATACTTTATATTTACTACTTTACTATGTTTATGGGAAATTGTTGTGTACTTATGATGTTTGACCTTGTTAATTCTTGTGCATAAATGGCTTGAATATGATATGGATAAACATTAATTCTGTGTGCAAAAAGTGCATATGTTCAATTGTTATATTGAGCACAGGACTTAGTATATACGCTAGCGCTTGACTCTATTTTGTGTGATAGCGCAGGAATTTTGTTCGTGTGTTCGCACATGACTCTAATCCTCATCAATAAAGGCCTAAAGATAGTACATTCAAGCATCTAACCCATCAAACTTGATCCCTCAAAGCTCGAGTGACACAAGCACACATGCAGATAACTTAGATTCTGGAATTCCATCTGGCAACATCATTTTCTACCAAGAATCATTGTCATTTATCTATCAACATTCAAGCCACAAGAAGAGTGAAACAATAATGACTTAAGACTCACCATCATGTCAGTTTCTTCAATCAGTTATGATTTGGATAATCTTCTAGGGGTGATTGACTCCTTCAAGGATTCAATCACGGATCCCCTCTTAAGTTATTGTAAATGCTTCAAGATCAAACACCTACGAATTGTTCCCGTCATTGATGTATTACCAAGAATCAAGGGAATTGTTTAGTTCAAATAGTTAGTTAAATTTAGAATTAGTCATTTAGAATATCTGTCTCATGGAAAGGACTAGGACTCTTTTTGTATAAAATAGATAATGTAATTAGAGTTATGGGTGCAATATTTTCAGTTGTAGCAACATATTTTGAATTCAATAAAGGTCAAATTCAGGAGGAAGTTAATTTTTCTAGATGTTTGGTACAAACCTGATCGAGGGGCAGTATCAAGGGTTACTCCTACCCAACGAGAGGGAGATTCATTCTTACTTTCTTGTTTTGTTCTTTAACAATTGTTGTTACGGGGTTACTATTTCTTTCTGAATGAAATGATGCCTTTAATGTTTAATGTTTTAGTTAACTTTCGTTTCTGCTTTCAATTCCAATACTTTAATTTCATACATTTCATTTGTAATCATGATCAGTTCAATAAATAATTAGTTTTAAGATAGAAATCCATGTTGAGATTGTGTTCCTATTGTTCCCTTTGTTGCAAACAACCGTTGGACATCGCCCTAGATAAACAAATTAAATTTATTAAAGTACGAGCCCCAATGATACTCGTCACTTTTTGGTGTCGTTGCCAAGGATCAAGGTGTCATCAAAGGTTAAGGTGCTAACTCAAAGATATTGTGAGGGTGTCTCATAAGTTTCCATTTATAAATTTCATTTCCATAACTCTTTCTTTTTAAGAAGAATCCGGAGACTTTGTAGTGACAACAAGGATCCCCTGGAATGAGTATGTGGAACACACACAACCAAGTTCAGTATCAATAGTTAGGGAACCACTTTCAATATGTTAGGATTGTATGTTTAGACCTAGAGACCATAGAGGACAATTTATTAGGATAAACCTTCGAACCCCCCCCTCCAAATCAGCCTGTGGAGCAACCTATTGCTCAGAACATGATGGCTGACCCCAATGGTGGGTATAATGGTGTAGAAAATCCACCAGGTAGAAAATTTACCGATCCTATCTGGTTGGATCCTAATGATCAAGCTCCTATGAAAAACATATCCCATTCAATTTTACCAAACTTCCGGGGGCTAGTTTCAAAGGACCCTGATCAATTCCTTTTTGAATTTAAGGTTTTGTGTCAAACTTATGACTACACTGTTGATGGCCAAAAACTTAAAAATTTTCCCTATACCTTAAAAGATGCAGCTAGAAGATGGTTTATAAGGTTGACCCCCATATTTCATCAATACATGGGAAGAAATGAAATGAGTTTTTCCTAGATAAATACCAGGACTATTGTCGAGTAAGGGATAGGAAAGAAGAACTCTTTTGAATTCAATAGAAAGAGGATGAAAGTGTAGAAGACAACCTAGACTAGTTCCTTTTTCTTCATAGAAGGTGTGGAGATGGCCTAGACATTAACCTACTCAAAACCTTATTTCTAAAAGGATTAGATGATGACACGCAAGAAGCATTCAACCTAATGGGGAAGGGAGACATGAGCAAGTTAGAGTTCATGGATATCATTGACCTTTGCAGGAATTACTCAAGAACTTGCCCCAATCTTAGGAAACAAAAAGGAAAAATGGCTAATGGGGATCTATCCAAGCTAAGGGAAGAAATTACAAATTTAAAGACTGACCTCTTAATTCAACTCAACACTACTATGGATAGAGAAAAGGATAGAAATACATAACCGTTGTTCATCTACTACCCAAGGTGTAGAGAAAAACATGGATTGAAGGACTGTCCATTATACAAGACAAAAATTTGTCTTATCTGTGAACTTAAGCATGTCACTGATCAGTGTGGCCTGCTTCCACTACTAAATAATCATTTAAAGCAAAACAATCAATAAGAATCTGAGCTTAACTACATGGGTCAGAGACAGGGAGAAAATTTTCAGTCCAACCAAAATCAAAACTACAACCAAAAAGCACAATGGGTCCCCAAACCAGTGGAATGGACCATGGTCATATCCACCCCCTTGGGCCCAACAAGTTCCATAGGAGTAGAGCCCACAGTATGCACAACCAAATTTTTATCAAAAATATGGGCTCCACATCTAAACATTCCACAATACTCACAGTATAATCCTCAGTACCAACAACAGTGGAATACACCACAAGGGTCTGGACAACAATATTATAATCAACGAAGATCACAAGGTCAACAAGTCATGTTGGTTGGACCAAGTAATGCTTCCCAACCTGAATAACCCACCCAACCACATATACCTTCTCAGACTGTGGCAAACCCTAAAAATATAAGGCAAGGCAATCCAGTATATACGGTAGAAATAGAGAAATACCCTACGGTAAACTCTCTAGATTTCAAAAACATAATGTTGTGTTCAGGGAAGGTTACATCTAAACCTTCTTCTCTCATCATTGAGAAGATCCATGAAGACAATGAAGAACCAGAGAAAATGAAGCCTAATAATGTTGAAGAAACTCAACAATCAAACATTGACATTCATTTTCCATCTAGATTAGTTGAGAAACAAACTGCCACAATTCCTGAGAAGCCAAAGTATTGGCATTCCTTTGCTCCAGGATCTTAAGGATATTCCTGAATTAAAAAAAAACTATTAAAGAGATATGTTTCAAGACTCTAGGGAGAAGGAAGAATCAACCAAAAACCATTCATGTTGATGGAAAACTTGCTAGCATCTTAGAAGGAATTAATCCTCCTCCTAACTATGGGGATCCGGGCAGTCCTATTGTAATTGTTTGCATAGGAAAAGTCCAAATCCCTAATGTCTTCATTGATTTAGGAGCTTTGATAAATTTCATGACTACAGATACTCTATCCACATTGGCACTCCTTGAACCTCAGTCAACACATATTGTCTTATAAATGGCAGATGAGTCAGTGAATAAACCCAAAGGAATAATAGAAGATGTTATTGTTACAATTGAGTCTTGGGACTATGCAGTATATTTCATTATAATCAAAACAAAGAATAGAAATATTGGTCACCCCCATAATCCTAGGACGTTTGTGGTTAGCTACGGCTGTTGTCCTCATTGACTGAAGGAAAAGAAATATGGTCATTAGCAATGGTCAAGATTCCAAGAAATTTTCACTATACCATGTAGCTAAACCATTTGCCACAGACAACAAACATTGGTCTAATGATGACTCTGATGGTTCTGAGGATATCATCTCCTCTCTTTCCATGATAGTATTTCAAGAACACTCAGATCAGATTCAATGTGACTACCATGATACTGATTCTGTACATATCCTGAGTCATGTGCCTGAGTCTTGCGCTAGGTTCATTTAAAGTCTTGCTCTATAATATAAAACTCAGTCAGGATTGTTTTGGGCCCTAAGGTGACCGGCAGTATTATAGTTCCTATCGAAGTGGCTTTAAGGCTATCATAGCCTCTCAACGTATTTCAAGTGGTGGAACAGTTTGTTTCCCCATATCCTAGTTTTTGGAGGAAAGAGAAAGGGACTATGTTAACTGCGGCCCCATCGTCAACCATTGCCCGTTTTACATAGTTATTATAAACCCATACTTGTAAGTGTAAGGCTGGATCACCTCGGCGTGCGATCTCAGCATCTATGGGCATTTTACTTATTTCGAATATGAATTCGACATCCTTGTCCGGCTGCCCCGGAGGGTGTATATCAAAATCTACATGATTTACTTGTGTTTCAGGAGGTGGAGTGATGTTAATTAGATGACCTAGACCTAATGCTTATAAAAGAGCAGCTCTGTGAGGAGGAGAGTTCTTTAGTAAATCTAAAAATGAGATGTGCGAGAAGGTCTTTGTTAGATCATTAATTAAATCGTAAGCACCCACAGGTTTTTCTACTATTCGCTGACTCTTATCTGTTTCTGGCAGATGACTTGGGCTCGGTTGAGAGAAATATTCTTGTGTTCTTGTTATAGCTTCGATAGGTAGTTCAACGTCTAATTCTACCAAACTGACTATCTTGGGTCTCAGTTGACTTCCTAACTGTGGCACAACTGATGGATTTAATGAAGTCGAGGCTTCGTGATTATTGTTTCCTGTCATTGCACTTTTGTTTGTTCCAGTTGGATTCAGCCTATTGCTATCATGATTTGGGAGTGGATCGTTAAAGATCTTGAGAGGAGCATTCTGAGGGGAAACTGCCCCTGCGAGCGTATTTGGTGGTGATGAGACGGGATCTGCCAAAAACAAATTTGTGAAGAACTGTCTTTGTTCTTCTGGTAAACGTTGCATGAATTTATTGTAGTCACGGCAAGTTCTAGTATCATGACCCCGAATTTTGTGGAAACCACAATAAGAATTGGGATTGTAATTCTTGTTTTGTTGGTTTGGTGTATATTGTGGCCTAAAATTTTGATCAAACTGTTGCCTATTAGGATTAAAATTTTGCATTTGTTGTTTCTGGCTTTGGTTTTGATAACCAAATGAGTTTTGACTTGGCCCTTGTATGGGATTTTGCCGTTGTTGTTGTTGTTGTTGTTGTGGATGGTTAAAATCCACTGTATTGATTGTCGGGGTAAAGTTATTGTTTCATTGGTTGTTTGTTTGTGATGGAGTATTGACAACATTTACCTTCTTGGGCTGGTCGGTTACTCCATCCGTTGTTACACCCCGATTCTTATTAAGGATTTTAGGTCCTTGGTTGACATTTGTGGTAGCGGGATAATTTGTAGTGTTCTGGCTGGAGATGATTAACCTCCCGTTTGCTCCATATGTCTTACGACCACTATCTATCACTGCTTGGTCTATTCGAAGAGCGCTCTCAAGTACTTCATCGTAAGTTCTTAATGGGAACTTCTGGACTTCTTCTTTCACCTCTCTGCTGAGAGAATGAAGGAATAAATCACATAGTTCCATTTGATCCATGTTTAGAGCACTTGCTGAAGAATAAAGAACTGTACGCCACCTTTGGATGAAATGGGCGACATATTCGTTGTGTTCTTGTTTGATGTGCAAGAATTCCCTGATTCCTGTTCTCAATAGTTTGTTCATGTTGAAGGCCTTAATGAACTCTGATATGAGCTGTTTAAATGAACGGATGGAGGCTTCAGGTATTCTATAATACCAGTCGAGAGCGATGCCTTCCAAATTTTTGGGGAATATTTTAGCAACAACCCCATCCCATGGGAGTAGCTCTCGAATGGCTGTAGCATAGGCTTTGATATGTGCGTTCGGATCTCCCTCGCCTTTGAACTTGGGTAAATCGAGAAGGGGTCTTGGAAGCATGACGCTTCGTATGGCGAAATCTAAGGGCTCTTTTAAATATTCTGAGTAAGTCCCTATTGCATATGTTTCAACCATTAATGGTGGTTGCTGAGGGAGTGGTGGTGGGATGGGTTGTTGATATGGCGCAGCGTATGCGTTGGCAGGGACATAGGGAAGTCCCTGCGTTTGAGCAAAAAGGCTGGGAGAGGAGAACATATCTCCTTGTGGTGATTTGGAGTACATGTTGAAGTATGACGGGGTATTGTCTAGTAATGGATTGTTTGATACTAGACCGGGAGGAATAGTGTTAGAGATGATGGGCCTTGTTGGCGTTTGTTGTGGATAGTGAGGCGGCATGCCTAACGTGCCTACTCCTGTGAGGAGATCTACTTGGCCAGGGTGGTATGGAGGGTTGGAACTTCCTGCTTGAATGAACGGAGAATTTTGACTTGCTTGAGCAAGTTCTAACCCTCTCACTTTTTCTACTAACGTTGAAATGACTTCATTTGGTGAAGTCACGATGTTTTGCCTGAGCGGCGTTTGTTGTATACCCTGGTGTTGTATAGGCATGTGATATCCTGTCATGAACTGATCGCTATCTTGCCAAATTTCTCCGAGAGTATTTCCTATATGCAGTGGCATAGAGGTATTTTCTTGAAAAGAGACCTCGGGTTGTATTTGTAAACCTCCTATAGGTGGGTACATACCCTGAGAATGTTGTTCACTCCTAGGATAACGTATTGACCGTTCATCATCTAAGACCAGATATGGGTCTGATTGTCTACTAATTTGTGGTCTAAGTAGCATCTGAGGAGACGAACCAGATTCCCTGATAAACGTCATATTGTTCGAGCCCGAAGGCTCTGTTTGTTGCGTTCGAGGAGGTTGATCTAACTCCCCCGTTTGAAGAGACGAATTATATCTGAGTCTTAGGGTTTGTGTTGACAACTGATTAGTTGAATAATTGTCGCCCCATACTGAGAGCGAGGGTGATGATTGCCTATTCTGTTGGGCATAGTATGCCTCGAGACCCAAGAGGGGTCTGCCATATTCATCGAATCCCGACATATTCGAGGGGTATATGAATACCCGGAGAATAATGGGAAGGAGCGAAGGTGATTGAGATGAGATGAAAGTTCTCAAAGAGAAGGTGAAACAATTGTTAGTTTCACGTCGGGTTCACCAATTTTGTACGCCGGAAAAGCGACAAGCGAGCATGGGAATCTACAGGTAACTCTTCAGCGTACCCGACCTCTCGAGGTCATGCCGAGACAGCCGGTGGGGATGGAATATGCGTGGTATATAGACAGACTAGTTAGGCAGTCTGATGTCTTCGACACGCACTAGTGGAATTTGCGAATCTAAGGCAAAAAAGGCCCTTCTAACCTGGACTGGTGTGATAGATCGATCGGCAAGGATGACTGCTCGAAGGCTGCAATCAATATCGAGCTCTGGCGTGATTCGATCTATGGGTTGTGGAATACGTGGGAAATGACCTGGGATAGTTTCGTGTATGTCTCCAGATAAGGTCATATGGTGGATGGTGGAAATAATTGACTCTATGGACGATTCTCTGGCCTAGTCCAGAATTCTCTAGCTTCGTTAGCCGCTATATCTAGTAAGGACAATTGTTCGATGATAATAGGTGGAAGTAGAGTAGACTGAAATACTAGTGTGCTTAGGCCAGTGTCTATATCTAATTCTCTTATGGATTCGTTGGGTTACGGGATCTGTGGGTCACAACCATAGGTTCGTGGTTGTTGTGGACCAGCTATGGTCATGCGTGGAGTCAAGTCCTGATCCCTAGTATCCAATAATCATACGCTTTCTCAGCTTCTACGTTTAGAATCAACGGTTGTGCGATCTTCTCAGAATACCTCACAGGCGTTCTTGCAACCTGGATTCTTAGGCCGGTATCTATATCTGTGAGGGTGTCTCCTGCGTCTGGTTGTGGAACTAAAGGGTCACACCCGAATGTTTGTTCTCTTTCAAACCCTTCTACAGTCATATAGATGTTTTTCTAGGGTAGTTTGTAGTTTGGCTGATTTGACCAAAACGTATGTGCTTGGTCGTCTTCTATGTTTAATCCTTCTAACTGAGATCTGATCTGCTGGAAGTCTGTTGTTGTTTGGAAGACTTGGATTCTAAGATTCTAGTCAATATCAGTTATTGCTGTTATGAGATTGGGCTGAGGCACGATTGGCTCGAAAACGTATTCTCTGGGCTCCCTAGGTCCCGTAATTGTCATACAAACGCAATAATATAAACAAACTGTGATAAATTGAACTCTAAGTATACGAAATATATTTAAGTATTTATGACTTCTTTTTTCGTATTTTTTGATGATTTATAAGAATTTAAGAAGGCAGCGATTTAAAATATTTAGAATTGACAACTAAACTAATAATTTAAAACAAACAGAATAGCCGAGTGTAGCTATTTGTCTGTGTAATTTGTATATCTATTCTAAATAATGAAATAACTAATCTATTTGCAAGATTCTCGATCCTACCTCAAAAGTGAGGAGTGAATCATAGTTTCTCAGAAACTATCAATCCCCACAGCTTCCCTGGCAATATCGAGAATAGAATTTACTAAAATAAAGCGATTAACTACTCTATTTGATATGATTTTAACTAGAAATTTGAAAGCTAGAACCTGGATTCCGTAGAACAGTGGCGAATCCGATGGTGTGTGTGTGATCTTGTCCCTTCAGTATGATCTCTTCGTTCTTTGTGCTCACGTAGATCCAGAAAAGCGTGTAATGCTTGCATCAACAGGAGTAGGTGTTGGAACAAGGGACAACCTTTAGAATACAGACTGAATAGAACACGAATAGGAGAGGGATAGCGCAAGAGTACAGAGCTTGGCTTATGCAGTTCCTAGTAGGATCTATTGCGAATCATGCAACATAATGCGTCTAGAACCTAAAACTATCCTGTTTGAGGAGCAAAACCTGCAACTTTAATGGCTTCCTAAGCTATTCTACTTCTAGTGGATTATATAGAACAGCAACACTGTTTGCACAAGCTGGATATGTGGCTTACCAATAGCTGGACAATGCTAACTAAGCATGCAAAGAATTAAAACTATGGCTTCTAAACAGAATAACAGACTAAGCTATGAAAAAGAGAGCATGAAAGTGAAATCAGGGGCAGACCTGGTTGGATAAAACAACAACACTGCTTGCACAAGCTGGATATGTGGCTTACCAATAGCTGAATAAGACTAACCAAGCATGCAAATGAACTAAAACAAGTACTCTAAGCAAAATTATAGCTAAATCTAATGCAAAGAGAAATTCAGAGACAAAACTTCAGACCATTTGTTTATGCACAAACCATTTATTTATAGCTTTCATTCACCCAAAAATCAAAACCAAACTGAACTCTAAAAACCATAAACAATGGCCAAACACTATTCCAGGGGACCAAAAACATAAATGCATGCCCAAGTTGGCAAAGAAAAGCTGGTGAAACGTTGATATTTCACGCGAGTCGCGTCAAAAGAACGTTTTGGAAAACGCGTAAAGGACCTCCGCCCTGCTCAGGGCAGCGGTTATAGGAACGCCGCCCTGTTCAGGGCGGCAGTTACAGGACCGCCGCCCAGTTAGGGCGGCGGTTTCGTTACTAAAGAGAAAAGGGGTAAGAAAAGAGGGGAAAAGGGGAAAACAAAGCACGCGGGGGCTGAGCGGGGTATGCGGGATGTTAACGCATATTCGGAGAGCTTTTCCAGATCCCGAACACCTTGCGAAGAGACCTGTATCATCATTGGGGCACTTATTACGTTGTTCTGCAGTACAGTACCTTGCAATTTTGGGTACGTACAATTACCAAATGAGTTGAAGTGCAGGCACTGCCACATGCAAAAGATGAGAAGGTTGCAGATTTTCTCTATGAACGATTCTTCCAAATATTTGGAGCACCAAGATCAATTTTGTTAGACCAAGGGCCACAATCCATGTCATGGGTAATCAACTCTTTTGTGGAGACATATCAGTTGAAACATAAGAAGTCATCTCCCTACCATCCATAATCAAATTGGAAAGTAGAGGTGACCAACAGAGAATTGGAAAACATACTTACAAAGACTGTGGACATCTTAAGGAAGAATTGGGCTCAAAAGTTACCAGAAGCTGTATGGGCCTATAATACCGCATGAAAAAAAACAACAGGGTTTACACCATATGAATTGGTCTATGGTTAGAAACCAATCATGCTGATAGAATTTGAAATCCATACATTGAGGATGACATCTAAGGTGGGAATTAAATTGACCAAGGTACAACAAGCAAGAATTATTCAATTGAATGAATTGGATGAGATCAGGTTTCTAACCTTGCAACAAACTAAGATCATCCAACAATATAGGAAACTTTGGCATGACAAACAAATCAAGCCAAATAAGTTTCAAAAAGGAAACTGGGCCTTACTTTTTGAATCAAAATATTATTTTTTCAAAGTGAAGCTACATATGAGGTGGATAGGTCCTTACCAAATTGCAAAAGTATATGATAATGGAACCGTCCAGTTGATTCTAATTGATGGTGAAAGGAAAGTCATGTTGGTTAATGGTCACAGATTGAGGTTGTACCATAAACCAACATCTTGACAAGATTTTCAGAGAGCAATACAAGAAGATTATGATCTTCATTGTGTAGGCAAGGTTTCTTTGTCTATCACGATGCAAACCTGAACTATCATCTTCTAGAAATAAAGAGGGGATGATTGAAAATCATAAATGGAAATCATCTTCCTTTGGAGCATTGGGTGAAAACCAGAGATGGTGCCCCGTGTTTTGTAAAAAAAAAAAAAAGATTAAAAACCAGAATAAAAAGGTACGTACCACTGTACACATAGAGCATGACATCATGAAAGGTGGTGGAGAGGTGTCACACTTCAAATTTCAATTAAAGATGGAGTATTGAAAAGACTTAATATCAAGATATGCACAATTAATAACCCTTATCATTGAAAGGTTTTAAATTTAAAGTGAAATTGTTCCATCATGTATATTAATTAACCACATTTTCCCAAATCATATCACAAGTCCTAAAATCCACTCCAAATCCATGTCACCCATTAAATGCCACAATGTTTCGCACGTGTCAAATTACTTATCCCATGATCTAGGGATTTTAGCTTAAATTTTCAACATTCAGTCATATCACTTTTATAACAAGGTTATTAGACATTTTTGTTCTCATTTGGGTTTCTCTTTATCGTACGACATACTTCTCTTGCGCTATTCCTAGAAAATCCTACATTACCAGTCTTATACTGCTTAATTCCTTCTTCATCAAACTTAAAATGGGACCTAGACTCAGACATGAGCCTACCAGTTCAATTGAAGCTCTTAGAAGATGTGAATTTATTAGAATTTTTTGATAAAGTTGGGAGGTTGGATTTTCTCCTAGAATATGAAGAATTCAGCATCCTCATGATATTGGAACTTCATAAGGAATATCGAGGAAAGATAATCAACCGTAAATGGTAAGGAAACACCCTTCTCCCCAACGGTAATCAATCAATTGTCTGGAGTTCCAAATGATGGTTTAGCTATTACTAAGTGGAAAATGTACCATGAATTAATTAAATAGATTTGCAGTATGAATAAGAGAAAAATTACATTTGGTATTTGATAGTCAAAGGAAAAGTAAAAGGGATCAAAATACTGAGTATACCAAAACCCTGGGCAAGGGTAGAAAAATGGTTGAGTAGATAATTTACTTGTGAAGGGCAGTATGAGATAGTGCTAGGTTTGGTATTCAGGATGCTCATACATTTACGCCATGTGAAAAGGAAAAACCCCGGTATAAGGCTAATTTTCCTTAATTTTTCTATGAAGCTATTTATGTGGCCACTGAAAATTTTCACTAGGGGGGAACCTATCTCAAATTTTAGGGTTTCATTTATTTAATCTGCAAGTATAAGTTTTTGAAAAAAGAGAAATGGCATGAGACAGTGGCTTAAATTTCAACAATCATACTCTCCCTCATCCACTTCTAGCAGACCTAGCAAATTTCGTCATACCTCTCATATAGACCTATGTTATCCCTAAATACCTAGAGGAAAATCCAATGAAACGGGAAGAACATGAAGTAGTTGAAACCATTCAAACATTTGGTTAACACCCCACCCGAGTCTCCAACTGATCCAAATATTTCATCCATTCGTAAAGAAGGATTGGTTAGGGATAAGGGTAAAGCACCCATGGAGGAAGGAGAACATAATTCTCCTGTAGACTCTGGTAGTTTGTTCCCCAATGTGATGTCCTTGTATAAAGTTCATTTTGAACTTCAAATGGCTCAAGAAATGGTTAGCCAATTGTAAACATTATTGGACGCAAAGGATGCCAATTTTTCCCAACAATTATCTTCTAAAGAAAAATAGGATTTAGGAACTGTAGAGTATGGTATCACACCAGGAAGAGGTAAACTCTTCAATTACAACAAGGCCCTGCACAAAAAGGAGCAGCAAGTATATGTATTGGAAGCTACTAAATTGGAATTGGAAGCATCCGTTACTTGGTTTCAGAAATTAAAAAAAGAAGGATTTCCCTCAAATCAATTGTATTGAAGGGAATGACCAAATGAATGGAAGAATGTTACTTGTTGAAAAAGGTTGAGGAAGAGAATACAAGTTTAAAATAATAGATTGAGTTGCTAAAACAAAATATTGTCCATTGCTAGTTAGTTGTATGACCAGGTTCTCTCCTGTAGACATCCCTTCAATTTTTATGCCTTATTCTTACAAGAACAATTCCTTAAATGAAAAATAAATAGATCTAGAGATCGGTTGGATATTGAATTTGAAAATGATAATAAATTTTTAGGATCATACATTGTTGTGAATGATGTTGAAAATAATTTAATATGTGAAATTTATATGCACAAATTCTTGCTCCCTAAGAAAATAGAAATACCAGTAAATATGTATGTGGGAGAAGTTCAATTGAGGTTCATTTGTTTCGACCCTAAGACATCAAGGTGAGTAGAGGGATCAAAGGGAAATATTTTTATATTCAAAGTCTACAGTATGCCTCCTTATGAGGCAAGATTTTCCAACACCACTTGGATTTTTCAATAGATTTAGATCACAAGTATACTATCTATGTCTCGTAGATAGGTACATTGAAATTCTGTATAACTGTGTTAAGAACTTCCGGGAGTAATTGATTCCCACTTTTAATGTCAAATTTATTGCATCATAAGCTATGATATCAATTTTTTGTTGAGCCATATTAAATGAAGGAATTCATTTCTCCCACTAATCTCATAGGTGGTCATTAAAAAGGGTAAAAGTTGTAGGTAAAATTATCCTAAGACTTAAAGAGCAGTTGGATTGGAACACACTAGATGAAACCTCTTCTTATTGCTCCAATACCAAGATGGAACTCAACAAATGATCGTAACAGAAAATAGTTATACTACCTAGCAAAAGAATGTGGTAGATCACTTTAGGTTTTTTGATATAACAACTGATGAGACGTGGTAGACATTCACATATGAGTATAAGTGCTCTTGGACTAGTTTAAATCCTTAACAGGTAGCAGGAGCACCTGCTAAATCTCTAGTCAGGGGGAGGTAATGAGCCCCATTTTTTGTCATGATAAACCTTGTTCTAATTATTTTTAATCCATGCCAAAACCTATTCTACTTTTGATAATATTATGCATGATGGATAAATACATACTTTATATGTACTATTTTACTATGTTTATGGTAAATTGTTGTGTGTACTTATGATGTTTCACCTTGTTAATTATTGTGCATAAAAGGTTTGAATATGACATGGATAAATATTAATTCTATGTGCAAAAACGTGTATAAGTTGAATTTTTAAATGGAGCGCAAGACTTAGTATATATGTACTGGTGTAGGAATCCATTTTGTGTGATAGCACAGGACTCTGTTTTATGTGATAGTGTAGGAATTTGGTTTGTGTGCTAGCACAGGACTCACATCCTCGTCGAATCAAGTATCCATCTCATCAAAACAAGATCCCTCAAATCTCAAGTGACACAAGCATGCATGCAGATAACTTAGATTATGGAATTCTAGCTGATAACATCATTTTCTACCCATAATCATCGTCATTTATCCATCAACATTCAAGCCACAAGAAGAGTGAAAACAATAATGACTAAATACTCATCTGTCACTTCAATTTCTTCAATCAATTATGATTTGAAGAATCTTCTAGTGGTGATTGACTCCCTTCAAGGAGTCAATCACGGATGCCCTCTGTTAATTATTGTTTATGCTTTAAGATCAAACACCTACGAATTATTCCCACCATTAATGTATTACCAATAATCAAGGGAATTGTTTAGTTCAAACAAGTAGTTAGAGTTAGAATTAGTCATTCAAAATAACTATGTCCCTTGGAGAGACTAGGAATTTTTTTGGGTATAAAAAAGAAAATGTAATTAGAGTTAGAGGTTTCATATTTTTCCTAGTCGTAGCAGCATATTTTGAATTCAATAAAGATCAAATTCAGGAGTAATTTTATATTTCTAGAAGTTCGGTACATAGACTTGATTGAGGGGCAGGAGCAAGGACCACTCCTACCCAACAAGAGGGAGATTCGATTCTTACTTTCTTACTTTGTTCGACAACAATTATTGTCACCATTTTATTATTTCTTTCTAAATATAATGTAGTCTTTAATTTTTATGTCTTAGTTAACTTCCGTTTATACTTTCAACTCCAGTACTTTAATTTTATGCTTTTTATTTTTAATCATGACCAGTTCAATAAATTCTTATTTTTGAGATAGAAACTCGTGTTGAGACTGGGTTCTTACTATTCCCTTTATTAAAAACAGACATTAGATGTTGCCTTGGATTGACAGATTAAATTGATTAAAGTACGAGCCCCAATGACACTTGTCAAAGTGGAAATTGGAAGTGTTGCTTTTCTCTTTGGGGTCACATTTACATGAAAATAGACCCCTTGTAGCCTACCTATAGATAGAGGAAGTATTTTCTAGGTTCATATGGGGTTTTCCCTCCCATTTAAGCCTTACTTATCCACATCTCTTAGCTAACTTGTTTTATGAGCCTTATTAGGAATTTGGAATGGATTTTATTTTTTATTTTGTTATTTTTTTGTGATTCTTCTCATTAAGACTTTTGTCTTATGTTTGATATAGACTTGGGAGGAATATTGAAATTGAGAGGAAGAGGGGGGACACATGTCACCTTATCATTGGATGAGGATCATAGAGATTCTTCTTTTTCTTCCTCCACTTTGGAGGGGGTAAGGATATTTTGGATTCTTTTTTTTTTGCACTAGGAAGTTTGGAGAAGAGTGGGAGCTTGGAGAACTCGGGATTTAGAGTACTTGGTTGAGAGGTAGGAATCTCATCCTCTTGATTCATGTTTTATTATATGTAAAAATGAATGGAATGACTCTCTTGTTTGTTTGTGCAATTTTTTAAATTGTAAAGTGTATTGCATGCGGTTTCTTTTACTTTGTTTCCATCCATCACACTTGAGATGAACTTTGAACGTTGGGGAAGAGGCTTTAAAACCCCTTCTTATACCCACATGCCTTGATGGGAAATCCATGATGCGATTTGTATTTTAATTTTCTTCTCGCTCATATGGATGATGAGGGAGATGGGTTTTATATGGGTTGAAAACACATTTCCCTTCCTTGCCAAAGAAATCCTCAAAGGTTTGAAAAACCTTGGTAAGGAAGAGGCTTGGAGTAAGGATTTGGAGGTTACGTGAAGTTTTGGAGTATTGTGATTCTTGTGGGATAAATATACGATATGGTTTTTCAAAATTTTGGCAATGGGCATCCTTTCCCATCTTCCTGTCCATGGAGAAACTTGGGGTTCTTCATTGTGTTTGGTTTTGGGTGGATGTATTGATTTATGACTATGTGTGTTTAAACCTTGAATTTTTCCCCTTCTTGTGAAACTTGGAGGCATGGAACCTATCTCTCCCATGGCTTGGAGGGAGGCTATCATGTCCTCCATTCTTAGAGATGACATGTAATGATTTCAATAGGTTGGGTGGACAATTGAGCCTTTTCATTCTCTTGTGTTAAATAAATCTTGTTCAAAGGAGGAACTTGACCTTGGAATATTGAAGGAAGCTTCCTTTCATGGAGACAAAGAATATTTCTTGAAAATTTTGACATGTTGTTCCCCATATTGGGGATACTTTTCCACTTGGATTTCAAAATGTATACTTTTTTTTTTTTAGTTTCCAATGTGGAGTGGAAAACTATGTATTCTTCAACTTGGTGGGAAAGATTGAAATATTATTGTAAATTTTATTGTGGTAGTGAGGAATATAAGATTATAATTGAACTACCCTTATGAGAAAAGAAAAATAGAAGAATCTGCATGGATATTATTTACTTGAATGAAGGAATAATTATTGTGTGTAACTTGAGTTCCTTCATATTGTGATAATCTTGAAAAGCAAAGTGTAGAAATATTTTGGGTATAGAATAGTATGGGCTTGTAGAATTGTAAGAGAAGGATGGGTTGTATTTGAATGGAAATTTTTCTTTCTATTTTATTCTTATTCACAATTGAAAATAAGGAGGGCTAGCTTAGATTTGAAATACCTTAGGTGGAAGATGAAAATAAGACTTTACATAAAGCTAGCCTCTTGCAACAAGGAAATATAATTTCTTTTTACATTTTTTTCTATAAGAATTATGAGTTGGTTGAAATGAAAATAGTTGTTGATGAATCTGATTTATTTTAATGAATCTTCATAATCTTTATTTGAGGGTGATCTAGACAACAACCCAGGTGGCAATTCTAGTGGGGCAACTTTCGGAAGTCATAACTTTTGCATCATAGCTCTTATTGACTCTGTTCAAAATGCGTCAGAAAGATTAGAATATGTAGAATATGGTGAAATGGTTTTAAATTATTTTATGGAAAGTTTTACCTTGAAAATACATGTATAAAAGCCTCAAATTATAGTTTTTGTAGTGTTGTCTAAAAATAGTAATTTCGCGACATTTTCGCATATGTAATTCATGAAAAGTAAATCGCCTTATCTCCCTAGAGATTGGAGACCTTCCACATTTTTCTTTATTTCTCTTCATATTTATAAAATTAATATATAATTATATGTAACCCATAAGGGAAATACACACATCTCCTTGCATAGATAGTTATTGTAATCACAATTTTCTGAGCAATATACAACTCTTTTCAGAGATAGGTGTTTTATTTACATATGACACAATTTTAATTTTGTCCTTTAATTACAATACCTCTAAGTTTTGGATCATTAGTATCCAAGAAAATTTTTATTGAGAGTATATGATTCCCGGGATGAGGTCGGGATATAAAAATCTTGGGTGGTCCACACAAGATCCTTCAAAAAATTTGACTACTTGTTGGAAGAGACCTAAAATGGAAGAGAACAGTGAGAAAAATGATCTTCTCAATAATATGGTGAATGAGGATCTCATGGATAAAACGGAGCAGATGTTACAACAATTCACCCAGATCATTCAACAACTACAAATGGGAAATCATGCATCCTCCTCTATGATCCAACCCTTCAGTGTCCTGACACCCTTCAAGGTTCAAGTAAATTTTGATATTCCTATTTTTAAGGTAGAAACTTGGGTGGACCAATTATCCTCCTATTTTTCTATCAATAAATTCATTGATAAAGAGAAGATAACATTTTCTCTCTTGAAATCGTCACTTTCTGTCAAAAATTGGTGGGGGTGTACAAAAACAGACTCAATAGGGACAAATTTGGCATTGTAGAGGAGCCCACATGGGATAATTTTGAGGATATCATAAAGGAAGAATATTACTCTATTGTAGTCTATGATGATGTGTACATATAGTGGTAGTAACTCCACCAAGGTAAGGACTAGTCAGTTCAAGATTATACAAATAATTTTCATTCTTTGTCTGTAAGATTGGGCATTGAAGACACAAAATAACACAAGATCCTAAAATATCACAGTGGGCTACACTGGTACATATGGGAGGACATGGACCTATTTCAATTTCATACCCTTGGCGAGGTGTGCAATTTTGCGATTAATATTGAACAAAACCATATAAAGAGAAATACAAAAAAACCAAACTATAAGGGGGGAAAATGGTAAGGAAGGCCAGACCCAAGGTCAAGTTTGGAAACAGAAGGAGTAATAAGGAAATAAAACACATAAGGAGAAGATAGGGAAGTGGTGTGACCTCCACAAGACTAATCATCATTCTAAGGAATAATGTAGAGCCATCAAGTCCTTACTCCTTGAGTCATCATCTTCAACACCCATTGTTCCACTGGTGACACACTCCAAGGTCAAAGATGAAGAAGATGAAATTGTAGATGTTGAATCAGATGTGATCATTACCACCTCACAATTCAAGAAGATGGATGAGAATGGAATGCCATTTCACTTTAAGCTTTGGTTAAAGGGTAATCCTTTGCATTTTATTATTAATAGTGGAAGTCAAAAGAATTTAATTTCTGTTGATGTTGTAAAAAGTTTGAACCTTCCTATAAAGCCACATCCCCAACCTTATAGTATTGGGTGGTTGAACCCAAGAAGAGATCTCCATGTCACACAAAAATGTCTCCTCCGATATGCAATCAAACCCTTCCATGATGAATTATTATGTGATGTTGTTTCATTGGATGTTTTTGATGTACTCTTGGGCCAACCACTCAGGTGGGATAAACATGGCATCTATGAGTCATGAGCTTGAAGTATCATCATTACCATTAGGATTCAAGGCTACCGCTACCCAAGGTCATTATGTCCAATTGTTTTTTCCCTCATCAGTTCTAAGCAATGTAAGACTTTGGTGGAGAAAACAAAGCATTTCGTCATCCTGGTGATCGGACCAAAAACTACCAAGAAAGTTGTCATAGCCACCTTGAACACACATTCAGTGCAACAAAATAAGAAGATACACCAAATCATAGTTAAGTATGATGATCTATTCCAGTCACCCATAGGAGTAACACTTCAGTGCACGATAAAACATGTTATTGATTTGGTCTCGAGATCTCTTTTACCCAACTACATGTGTATCTTATGTAAGTCCTTGAAAACGACAAGATTAAGAGGCAACTCCAGGAATTGATTCAAAAGGGACACATTAGGCAAATATATTCACCATGTGGAAGTCCAATTGTCTTGGCACCAAAGAAAGATGTAACATGGAGACTTTGCATTGACTATCAGGCCTTGAACAAAATTACTATGAATGATTGCTACCCTCTTTCAAGGATTGATGATCTGTTGGACCATCTCCACAGTGTAAAATTATTCACCAAAATTGATCGCAATTCTAGCTATCACTAGATTCCCATCGAGCCCACTGATGTCTGGATGACTGCATTTAAGTCTCTGGAAGGTCTATTCTAATTGTTGGTCATGCCCTTCATATTAACTAATACTCCTGCAACATTCATGAAGATGATGGATGACATCTTGTGGACATGCACCAATTCCTTCGAGGTTGTCTACTTAGATGATATATTCATCTATAGTTATATGTGGGAGAAACATCTATAGCATGTTTGAGAAGTACTTCGAACCCTTCGAAAGCACAGGTTGTATGTAAATCTAGAAAAATGCACATTTGGGATGAGGAAGGTTCAATATTTGAGGTATGTTATGGATGAAGGAGTCCATGTTGACCAAGAGAAAATATAGGTTATTCATAAATGGCCTACTCCAAATACTTACAGGGCTTCATAGCTTCTTGGGTCTTGTCAATTTCTATCGTCAGTTTGTCTTGGGTTTTTCACATATTTCTTGGCTATTGAACCAAATGATTAAAGGAGGAAACACGACTACATTCTGATGGGGGGGGGGTGTAGCAGAGATAATTCAAAGATTTGAAATAAAGATTATGCTTGGCCCTTGTTCTCTCCTTACTTGAACTACATCAACCTTTCAAATTGATGATAGATGTGTCTGAGTATGCCATGGGAGTTGTTATCATGCAACATGGCCACCCTGTTGCATATAATAATGAAACATTTAATAACATAGTTAGGAAGTACCCAACATATGATAAGGAGCTTTATGTCATCGTCTAAGCCTGCAAGAAAAGGAAACACTACATTCTGGGAAAGGAGATAGTCATCCACACAGACCACATGCCATTGGAATTCCTTCAGACGTAGATAAAACTAAGGAATGAAAGAGACCAGAAGTGGGCCACATACCTACAAAAGTTCCACCTAATAATAAAACATAAGGGAAGTGATAATTCATCAACATATTTCCTAAGCCGTCCTCCAATTTTAGACCTCACAACTATCCTTGACCTCTGTAGAGATGATACGTCTAGTTGGTGCACTTTGTATGAGATGGATCCTAACTTTTCGGATACATATCAGGCCCTCCAAGGAGGAAAGCATGTCCTCAATTTCTATCTACATGATAACCTTCTCTATCACATGGGACACATTTATGTTCCAACTGGTGAACAAATAGAAGATGATATGGGAGGCACACTTTAGCAGGACATGTAGACAATTTGGCATGGACAAAACACTAGCAGTACTTAAAAAACACTTTTACTGACCCAACCTAAGGAATGATTGTTGAACCCAGGTCATTGGTGTTGTCATTGATGTCAAGTGGAATTGATGGCAAAGGTGTGAAGTGGTGAAGTGGGGATCAGTCAGGGGCATAAAGGTTGATTGGTAGTGCCTTCTCAATGATGGTTGGAGCTTACAAAGTGGATTTAGAGTGGTTTTAGGATGACTTCAATGTGTTGTAGGCTTGGTCAGTGAGGTAGGTGCCCACTGGAGGTAGGGAGATGCTTGGTGTGCTTGGATTAGGTGTCCCAAAGGTCAGAAATGATGTTTCTAATATGTGCAAGAGCTTCTAGGGTGAGCATCAGGTCAAGTCTTACAAGTTACAGTTGCAACTAACTCATTTAGGCTTAGTTTTAGAGCCTAATGAGGTGTTAGAGCTCATTTCAGGACGTATAAATCCTAGGTAAGCAATGTAGTGGCCTAAGAACACTTCCTAGATCATATATGATCATCTACAAAGCTTACTTTAGCTTTTGGATGAAAAATTCAAGTTCTCACCAAAATTGCCTTTGAGAACTAGCAGTGAAAGCTTGGATAAATGATATTGGTTTACATCGTACAAGATCATTTATGAGAAATCAATCCATAGATCATGTAGAGGGAGGTGTTGTGGTGCTCTGGATCAACTTTCATCAAATTTTTAAGAGAATTGTATAAGTTATGAAAGTTTTACCAAAACTGGTTTCTTGAAAAAGGAAAACTAAGCACCTTGTCTTCTTAGCACCCAAAAAAAATTATCAAGCCTCCTTCAGATAAATCATAGAAGTAATTTTTGAATAAATATCCAAGACTGAATTTTTTCAAAAAGTTTGAGGATAATTGGGTAAGGAACAAAAAAATTCTATTCATTTTACTAACAAAGTTTTTCTCTCTAGACCTCCTTCTCGAAGCAATAGGCATAAAATGAGCATTCTTGTATCTAAATCACGTTTTCAAGCTGGTACAACCCCTTAGGAGTGTAGAGTACTTTTTCTAAATCAAAATGTTGGGTTTTTTGTTTCTCAAGGTGGACTGTACCGTATAGGTGTGTCTTTGTTTCAACAAGTTTTGCATATTCAGTCCTGTTTTGAAGGATCCAAGGTGAACCACTGGAGGTGAAATCTTTCTTTTGATGTCTAATCCATGCTATCAAAAGGTTCATACACTCTCCTTTTTCATTTGTTATGAACTCGGTCTTTATTCTTCACCTACCACTAAAGAGCAGTCATGCCAATCTAATCAATGAACAAATTGCAATGTGTTTGAAGGTTATCTTTGTGTTTTGGTCTGAGATTTGAGATGAGAAATAGACATGGACAGCTTATGTAGGTCCAAGATGACCTATTGGAGATCTTAATAGCTGTGGTGAATTATGAACAATCCTAGTTTGCATTGCTCCTAAACTGCCATGTATAATTATTATCAAGAAGATTGTTTTTATGGTTTGTGTTCGTAAATGTCCCTCTACAAACTAGGCATTCGAGTGACTGGAGGAAGTGTGAATGATATTCTTGAATTGTACCTACCATGGGTGGTCTTGAGGTTGCAATCTTCGTTAGAAAGAAACTTCCAAGTTTATATTATATTGTGTTGTCTCAAGAACTAGTATATATTGTCCTGTAAATGCTTGTTGTCATGTCTACTTTTCTTGAAATGGTGATTACTTTTGGAAGGGTGAGTTGTAAAAAGGATAATATATTCTCAATATTGTATCTTAGATACTATAAATAAATATTTATATGCCATAAACATATCCTTCTTGAATACTATGAGTGGTTTCTTATGACAATCATGGAGAATGTGATGGTGAATTCAAAACTTGAACATATCCTACTATTCAATGCAAAAGAAGATTTGAGTCTATTGAAGGGACCTCTAATGAAGTGTTCATACAGTTATACTGGCATGAAAATGGAGAAAATTTTTGTGAAAGCCTTAAGATGCATGACTAGGGTTTGAAAACCAAAACCCTACATGAGCACATTTTGTGGAGATCAAGAAAGTTATGATCTCATGAGCATGATATCAAACAAAGGTGGACTTGAGGAGTTGAACTTCAATCATATCCTTCTTGAAAGATGTCCCTGGAGTTATCCTGACTAAGAAAGATGTGAATTATTGAAAATGCATCTTTGTTTTATCAGTACATAAAATACCTTGATCTAATGAATTTCTTATAAAGAAATTGAAGTGCTTTGCTTCCCTGATGTGTGGTAGATGATAAAGTGTCTCTAATTCATTCTCTCCAAGATGTGTAGATGTTGAAAACTCATTCCTCATGGTGTGCAAAGATTTTGATTTGGTTGTGACACTGAATCTAAGTTGAATATCTTGAAGAATCAATGAGAAAAGAATTCCATACCTTGTTTTGCAAATGTTCAACACTCTTGTATTTGGAATGAGCATATTATTTCATGACAATAGAACTTGAGATGAGCATACTACTCATTTCCTCTTCAATGCTCAAGATTGAAATAAATTACTCTTGCACTTGGTATGCACTCTTTTGGTCTCATATGGAACTTGAAGGTTCAATGGTGAAGCATGAAGTAGATTTAGAGGTTAAAAGGGGTCATTAAAGGACTTGTAACGTTTGCTTTTACTGATTACTCTTGGAAGAGTCTTTATAAATATACAAGACAAAAGATGCTAGTTAGAAGAATATGAAATAGGTCTAGTAATACATTATAAAACAACGAGAGATGTTAGAAAAACACATAAGAAATCGAGGACAATTATAAACAGAGTTCAGGGAATTCCATGTGGCATAATTGGTCTCCAAAGCATCATGTTTGGACCTGAAAATTATGAGAATAGGATAGGCCTTTGTCATATGCATTTATGAATCCTTGTGGTAGTTTAGAATACAATTCAGCTCATCTCCTTGTACAATTTGAAAAAGTGGTTAGTTGAAGTGTCAAAGGCACATGAAGTGCAAAGGACATATGTGAAAGATTATTCATGTATATAGGTGTTTTTGGCAGGTTTGAAAAAGGCTTGTTGATACATGTTGAATCATGAGAGAGATTTGATGATGAGAGATGTCATCTTGGGTAAAAAAGGTGATATGAAGTCAATTTGGAGGGCAATAGAAGTTTGAGAAGACCATTTTCATGAAGTAGAGAACTAATCATCCTTGAAGACCTGATATCACTTGTGTGGGCTAAAGAGAAAATTAATGTTTTGAGAGAGGAGTGCAAATGAAGTGAAGAGCTGAAACAATGATCATAATGTGTTGATGTGTGATAAAAAAAGCTTCTTTGATTAGAGTGTGAGTTTTTGCTCAACAATTTGGGAGTGGGTGCTTCTTTGCAAGAAGATGCTTACAAAATTGTTAAGTGGGTGCTAGATTTTATTTTGGAGTGGGTGCTTCAAACTTGGATTGGGTGATTCAAGTTGAGTGGGTTCTCAATATATGGTGAAATCATTGTAACTTTATAGGACAATTTTACAAGCTAGTTCTCTCGTTTCGGTGGGTTTTTGTTCCTTGATGGGTTTCCCTCATTAAATCTTATCTCCTCATGTGTTCCTGTGTGCTTGTCTCTGTCTCTCTCTCTTGTGGTGGAATAATCACACTTCATCATAATTAAGATAGTTTAATTATGGATTATTGAAGAATTGTATATTGTTTTCAGAGGTTTGAATGAACACTGATTCACCCCCCTCTCAATGCCTAGAATTCCTAATAATGGTGTGGTTAAGTAATTTCCAAACCAACTAATAAGAAACAAGGATTATATACGCCATTGTCGGAACCAACTAAGCCCTGGGGATATATCTTAATGGACTTCCTCTCAAGTTTTCCAACTTCAAAACATGGAAATGATTGTGTTTTTGTTGTAGTTGATCAATTTTCTAAAATGAATATAATGATTAATTGTAAGAAAACTATTTTTGGTAAAGAAACAATTAAACTCTATTTTAGTCATGTATTAATCACATTTTGGCTTCCCGAGTCTATCGTTTCTGATAGGGACAGTAGATTCTTGAGCATTTTCTAGTCCACCTTTTGGGGAATGATGGACACTAAGTTGATAAATTCCACATCCTTCCACCTGCATACTGACAGACAAACAAAGGTGGTGAATTTCTTGATTATCCACATGTTTCATATGTATCACTCCAAACACCCACATACATGGGATGAGGCCCTCCCCTACATACAACATGGATACAATCAGTCCCTACACATACCAAGAACAATCCATTATAAGTTTGTTATGGATTCCATCCTATGACACCCATTGTTGTATGTATTTCAGTGCATAAAATGGAATACACGTCTCATGGAAAAACTGAAGTAGAAAAGAAAACAAGGTTTGTTGAACATATTTAGTACACTCAGTAACAGGTCCATGATATTTTATAGAAGATGAATGAAAAGTATAAACAATGCCATGATCAACACATGGTTCCACATCATTTCAAGGTTGGTGACAAAGTTTGGTTGCGGCTTCAGAAGGAAACACTTGCAAGTCCACACAAGAAAATTCAACCTCTATGGTATGGTCCTTACACTATCACCAAACAAGTAGGTGAAGATGCTTTCAAGTTAAATCTTCCACCCTACCTTAGTCAGCATCCTATCTTCAATGTGGACCTCCTCAAACTATATTACCCACCTATTTTGGACATTTTGGTCATAGCAGAACAATTGCACAAATCTGAACTCAACCCATAAAGCTTTTCTCTAGTTGAAGAAGATTATATTGTGAAAACTTGGACAAAGACCACCAGAGGATGTCTTATTGAGCTCTATCGGGTGTAGACACAAAATCACACTCTTTGGGTAATTATTTAGTCTTGATTACATACCACTATTCATATGATTCCTAAGTAAGAAAATTACTAATTAACTCATGTTTTTGGCCACCTTTTGTTGCTTTTTGTTACCACTTTTGGTCTTACACCGTTACTTTCTCAGTCTGCCTCTTTACTCTTTGGAATTTTTCATCCTAGACACCAGTACCCAGCCAAGACTCCAATGTCAGGTGCCCCTGTCCTCTTTATACTTTACTCACACTTTGTGGGTCCTTTCTAGCTATTTGAGCATCTTATCTTTTTGGTAGTAGGTCTTTTTAGGGTTAATTATGAAATTCAAGCAAGGGAATCATATAAATATAAATTTATGTGATCATAATAAAGGACTAAGCACTAAGCATTATCTATCACCACCTAAGGTTTCTTCAATCAAGGCATCTAAGAGCTCCATTACATCCATCTAGCCCCATCACAAGAGACACAAGGGTTGGTTTTCTGCATCACACTTCATAGGAGGGAAGTTCATTCTATTCCATGCACACCTTTACTACATTCTACATCTAACTACTTGTTCACTATCCAAGTGCGACTGACACAAGAGCAACCTAGGGCACAATTCTGCACACACACAAAACTACATTGGCTCTTAGATGTAGTGTAGTGCTCAATCATAAGTTCACCATTGTGACAACTGAGGACAGTCTGACCCCTTATTTTGCATCTTTCTTTTTTAGGATTTGATGTATGTTTGAGGGTTTTGTAGTTTCATACTTTATTACAAGTTTACAATGACCTCGGTGATCTCGGTGCAACCTCAGAGTGATCAAAGGATACTAAAGGTGAACACCTTACGACACCTCAGAGGAGGTTATATGAGCATTTTCGCAAACCCAGGCACCTTAAAAATGGACCTAGGGCACCTGCAGGTGCCCCTATCCCTCTCCAGGTACCCCAATCCAACATGTTCCTCTAGTTTTGCATTATTCTAAGCTCTAATGTGATGGCTAGTGCTTCAAATTTTTCTTTTCTCCAACTCTGTGCACTTTCTAGAACTCTACAAATAATCTAAGGCTTCTTACCCTCTCCTTGTACTTAGAATTTGGTACTTTATTGTTTAATTTACTTGAGTGTATTTGTTTTACTTAATTTATTATTCATTTATTGCAAACTTACATTCAAAATAGGCATAATATTCCATATTTTGCATAAAAGTTTTGGTGAACCTAAACTCAATCATTCAAGTTCTTACGGTCCTCATCTCTTTAGGGTTTTTTGATCGTGAATATCTCTATACATGCTTATCTGTAAAATCATCCTGATTGTATCAATAAGCTCAAAAAATATTTAACTACTACTTATATTTCTCCTCACACATCCCTCGAATATGTGTACAATAAGTTTACTTCTGTTTTATCTCTTAATGAGGATCAAATAACTTTCACATCATATGAGTTACCTTCCCAAGCAATGTTAGAGCATGACCCCCCTTATATATTCAGGTTTGTATTAACAACGTCAGGGTCAAACACAACTTAGTTGACAATGGGTCTGGCCTTAACATCTATAACATAGCCTTTCTTCATCACTTAGGTCTTTCAGAAAGTTATTTAGCTCCATCATCAGTTTCCATTTGTGGTTTTGACAATATTCACAAGCGCGTCTTAGGTACTATTAACCTCCTATCACTATTGATCCATGTATAATCACTATTCCATGTCATGTCATGCACAATAACCATAATTATAATATTCTTCTTGGACGGCCTTGGATTCACATTGTGCATGTGGTCCCTTGTACTCTACATACATGACTTAAATTCCATTATCAAGAAGCTTTTTATGATATCCTGGTTGATCCATCACCTTTCGCATATTGTCATTCTATTGAAAAATCTAGTGAAACTCCTAGTTCTTCTGATGTCACTCAAGACTTTTCTAAATATGGATTAGGATATGAATACCTGCACCATTATGGATTTTTTGATACAAGAACTTGGAATAACAACACTTTGGGACCTTCCCACACAATCTCACAAATTTAGATTGGGATATCATCCCCCACCTATCCCTCCTTCGGAAGTTTATACTACCTTACACACCTCTTTACTTCCTCTCATTCATCTAGAACTCATCAATGATAGTGGCTCTACAGTTTGGGATAATTTAGACACTTTTTCTATTGATGATGCTCTTTTAGAATACATGGGGGTTTATGATCAACTCCCTTCCTTTCACCATAAGAGACGATCTCCATTGTCCCTTAATATAACTACTTACTTTGGAGACTCTGATACACTTGTTGATGACACCGATCCTCCTGATATTATTCCTACAAATCCATATGTCAAAGATCGATCCAACCCTTTTAATGAATAAACCATTCAATATACCCTTGGAACATATGAAAATCCACATATGGTTTTATTAGCTACCTCTCTCATGCCTAGAGAACAAAAATATATCAAGCATGTACTCCACGACTTCTCTGACATTTTCACATTGGACCACAATGATATGCTAGGTATTGATCCATATGTTTCAATGTATAACATTGTCCTTAACCTAGGTGCAAAACCAGTCCAACAAAACATCCACAAAATGCACCCCAAGGTGACACTCCTAGTTAAGGAAGAAATTCAAAAATTACTCGACATTGGTTTCATTTGTGTTGTTGATTATCCCAAATGGGTATCCAATATCGTACCCATTAAGAAACTGGATGGTCGTGTCCATTGTTGCACCGATTTTTGTGATTTAAATAAATCTTATCCAAAGGATAGTTTTCCCTTGCCTCATATTAACGCCATTCTTGATTCTACTGCTGGCTACGATATCCTCTCTTTCATGGATGGTTTTGCGGGTTACAATCAAATCAATATCAACCCCACTGATCAAGAGAAGGCATCTTTCACCACATCGTGGGTAACGTTTTGTTACATTGTCATGCCTTTTGGCCTTAAAAATGCCAAGGCCACTTATCAACGAGCAATGACACACATCTTTCATTATTATATTCACAAGATTATTAAAGATTATGTTGATGACATCTTGGCTAAATCCAGATGTCGTTTAACCCATGCACACAATCTATGAATGTTGTTTGAACACTTATGTCAATGCCACATATGCCTAAATACCAAAAAATATATTTTTAGGGTCACAACCGGTAAACTCCTCAGATATATCATCTTGTAATGTCGCATTGAAATTGATCCCAACAAGATTAAATACATTGTTGATATCCCTCTGACTAAATATTTACATCAACTACGTTCATTACAAGGAAAGATTCAAGCTATCCGGTGATTCATTGCACAACTTGTTGATAAAACTCAACCATTTACATGCCTCATGAAGAAGGATACTAAGTTCGTATGGGATGAGTAGCGCCAACATGAATTTGATGACATAAAAGCATATATTTAAATTCGTTTGTCTTAGTCACCCCGCTAGTTGACCGACCTTTCTTATTATACATCTCCGCCACATTTCATGCATTAGGGGCCCAACTGACACAACATGACGATTCTCAACATGAAAAGGAAATCTATTACATCAATCGAATGTTCCTCTCTTATGAATGCAACTATATCTACATCGAAAAAGTCATGTCTCGGCCTTGTCTTTGTGGTAGATAAATTGTGTCATTATCCTCTTAATAATGGGGTACATATTATAACCAAGGTCGATCCATTATAATACCTCTTGTCCCATACGCATCTATCGAGATGGATAGCACACTGGGTTATGTTTCTCATTGAATTTGATTTCAATTTTATAGCATAGAAAGCCATTAAAGGCAAGGTCATAGTAGATCAATTAGTTATGGCACCCCTTCTCGATGCATCACCCATCTCTGATTATTTTCGCGATGATTTCACTACCTATAATATCGATCTTGATACATGGACAATGTACTTTGATGGGTCTCATTGTCATTCTGGCACTGAGGCCAGGATAGTTTTCATCACCCCACAGGGTGATCCACTTGCCTTTGCATATCACTTAGGGTTTTGTTGTATAAACAACATCGTTGAATACGAAGCTCTCATTCTTGGCTTTCTCACCGCTCAAAAGATCCTCATTCATAACTTATGCATTCATGACGATTCCCAGCTTGTCATAAATCAAGTAAATGACACATATAACACAAAGGAAGAGCACTTAATTCCATATAATACGCTTGTCAAAGATCTCTTGGCTAGATTTGAATCTTATTCCATCACCGCCATTCCTCGTAAGGATAATTGTCATGTGGACGCCATGGCTAGTGCGACGTCACTCATCCCACAAGATATTACTGATGAGCAATCCACATTCATCATTACACACTTACGACATCCTTCCATTTCCGCTTTACCTCTTACAACTTGTGCATCACCTGCAGTCACGATAATCCTGAATGGTTTACTCCCATTTATAACTTCTTATATAAACAAACCATTCCAGATACTCTGCAACATCATGAAGCTCGTCGTTTCTGACATGAGGCTATTTGTTATGTCATCGTTGGGACAAAATTATTCAAACGTGAAATTGATGGTCGGCTCTTACATTGCCTAGGGCTTGCCGATATTTCTACTGCTATTTCAAAAATACACGATAACACGTGCGAAGGTCATTTCTATGGCAAAGCTATGTCTCAAAAGATTTTGCATTAAGGATATTATTGCCCTACCGTGGAACATGACTGCCTCGAATTTACTACTCATTGTGACAAGTATCAAAAGCACGATAACCTCCATCATGTACCTGCATATCATCTCCAACTGATTGTGCCAACTTGGCCATTCACCCTTTGGAGATTCGACCTAAATCAGCTGATGGACACAAATTCATTAATATTGTTACCAAATATTTTACTAAACGAGTTGAAATGAAAAAAATAAAAATAAATAAATAAATGAACAATAATCAGTTGCTTCCATAGTTGGGAGGCCCTCAACATACATCCTGATCTCGAGGAAAAGTGAGATAAACCATAATCATCGTGATGCCTCCACCACGAGAGACCTACAATAAGCAAACACAAACAAAGGAGAAAGGAGAGATGTAAAAGAAATGAAATAAACAAAAGGAAATGGAGCAATATAATATAATTTTTAGGGTTTATAAACTCACCTATATCAACGGTGTAAGATCTTCTAATCCTAAGGTCCTCAATAGACTTAGGAAATGCCACTTGGTAAGTGATCTCCACCATTGACTTTTTTTTAATGAATAAGATCTTATATTATATTAACAAGTAAAATGATACAAGATAATTCACAAAATATGGAAGTACGTCCCAAAGCCACGAAAAAAAACTAGGCAAAAAAGCTTAGGAGTGAGGGAGAGCAAAAATCATCAATATATGAAAGACAAAAAAAATTAAGCTGCCACTGCAAATCACTGTCCTATAGGGGGCGGGTCCTAATCGTGCCAACCAGAGCTAGGCTTGCCCTTTTTCTTATGTAATTAAATGAATTTAATTAATTCAACTTGTTGTTTAAGGGTGTTATTGTTGAAATTTGGCCCCGCAAAATAATTTTAGGAGTTGACTTATATAAGTAGTCTTATAAATGTTTAGTGGAACCTCTTAATGAGAATATGTTATAACACACATTAAATTTAAATACACGGGAAAAATTTAAGCTACACTTGGAGATAGGATATCTCCCACATGAGAATTAGGGTCAGAAAAATAAAGTAGGAATTATTAATCAACTTATTGAAAAATGGTAGTATTTTTTTAATTATCGTAATCTAGTAGGTAGAACACTCTAAGCAAGCTCCAAGTGTTATTTAAGTGATACGAGCCTAACATTCACGGGGTGTAAAAGAAATCCAATTCCTTATATTCAACCTCTAATGGAGGAACCGAGCATACTTTAAACGAGTTCGAATCTTTGCTTGTAACTTAGTAAAAAAAAATTACCTCAAATTCTGCGGGATAATGGACTAAACAAATAGATAACTTTAGGGAAAAAATCCTGGGTATGACAAATACCTTCAGTACAAATTTACTTGCTTGCTTCGGTGTATTAATCTTCTAGATCTCTTTCAGTGCGGTCTACATTAATTAAGGCATGTGTTGTGAAGGTGGTAATCAATATAACTATATTTTTAAGACTGACTCAATGCAATAAAAATTAATATTTTGCGTAGATCTAAGGATTATCGACAATATGACAACAATATAATTATAAAAGTACAAAACCCTAATAAAGCTAAAACATTCTTTATCCACTCAAAAAGTTGATAGTTCATATTCCAGTTGGCACCCCCTAGTTGGATTATCCATATGGTGAGGTCATCAATGCTCGTCGGGGACTTGGGTCATTCAGATGAAAGGTCTCCCCCATCTAGTGATCCCAACTCACGGGTACTCCCTCTCGCCTTTCCACAACTCTATACTCTATAGAGTATACAAATATCATACCCCCACATTTCATATAGAGAGGGGGAGAGGGGGCCTAAGTGGAGTCGAGGGAGAGGGTCCTGACGATGGAATATATCAATCCACTGCCCATCTATATAGAGAGGGGGGAGACTAGGCCTAGGCACTTAGTCGGTCGACAACACTCAACCTTACCTTATGGCGAGTGGAGGGGTGAGCTTGGTTTAATTGGCACTCGATTTATACTCGGGCCCCTATCCCCTATATATATATATATGGCAATCTCTATATGGGCACCCACCCTGCATGTAGATATGGTAGAAATGACACCCCTATAGTTCTATCTGGAGGGGGGAGGGGGAGGTTCTTTAGATCGGGAGGAAAGCTAACCAATAGAAGGCTCACCTCCTGATCAGGGTTGGGAGTGGGGAGCAGTGAGGGGTCTGATTGATCAAGGGTAAACGGATTGGCTAATGGGCTTGGGTAGGGGGTATGAATGGGTTAAATCGGTATAACCGTATAGTCCATATATGTCAATCGAACTACAGGGGTAGGGTAGAGGGAGGTAGATTCGATATCCCTATTGTGGGCCCCATGGGGAGTGTAGGTTGATTTATCCAGGCCTATCTAGAAAGGGGAGTACCCTATGTTAGTAGCCCTTGGCCTCCCAAGCATGACATGAATGCCCATAGAGTTTATGGGTTGTTAACCCCTATCTAGACTCTGAACTGGGGGCAGAAGGGGGGCGACTATCTGATATATAGTTGGGTGGGCCATATATAGACTATATGTTCTCTCTTGCTCCCACCCCTGAACGATTTGATCTCTCTGGGGTCCCCCTATCTATATACAGTGCGTTCCCTAGGCACCTGCCCACCCTGAACTAGATAGAGGGATTTGATTGGGGGGCCATCTCTCTATATAGAGGGTTGGGGCCTCATCTAGAGTTCGGGAGGGGGAGGGGCCCTGAACTATAATTATGGTAGATATTGCTATTTTGAATTCAAAAAGTTTATAAATACTTAGGTGCATTTAAGATTAAGAAATATATGAATGAGTGATAGAAGAGAAACCTTGTGCCAAAAACAATCACAAGCATTCAATGTATACATTCTAGCATTTAAGGATGAGTAGACCTTGCCGCCACCCCAAAACAAATTCCCTCGATTGGCCTTATCCATTTCTCCGTCTCATGCGCAGGAGCATATCACTGAAGAGGGAGAACACATTGGCTCTGGTTCTGACTATAACCCTCCTGACACTGGGAAAGACTTTCTAGGCCCTGGTTGGCATGACCATGATCCACTATTGGTTGGGCAACAGTTCGTGGCGACGACTTAATTTTTTGTTTCCTTTTTTTTTATGTAATAGATTGTTTTTTGTAGGCTCAACCTAATTTTGGTTGTTTTGCTCCTAGACCCTTTTGTGTTTCGGATTGGCTAGTGTCTTTGGGGTGCGCTCCCTTACCACCTATTTTTTTGTGAATAATCTTGTATCATAATACTCGCGTATTAATATGAGACCTATTTGATTAAAAAATATATGAAATTAAAAAAATGATGGTTATAAAGAGATTGTCCAACCACACCTAATTTTTTTTAGTGTATTAATATGAGATCTATTTCATTAAAAAGTATATAAAATTAAAAAAATGATGGTTATAATGAGATTGTCCAACCACACCTAATCTTTTTTTTAAAAGAATACACTTATTAATTTATTGATTATCTATTTATGTAGTCTAATCGATACGATAATACTATCTTACAATTACGCATGAATCACATGATTGGGAAGCATGAATCATAGTTGCTGCAAATTGAAGCATATCTCTACATCATATTTGCAGATGTAAGATAAAATCAAACTCTAGCCTTCATTATTTCGTGAGTTCAAGTGCATTATTCTATATTCGATTTGTTTGTGGCAAATGTGGATTGGGATTGTCGGAAGCTCTTCAAATTAAGCTGTCGGAGGTATTTGAACTACCCATTTTTGAATTTTGCACTAGTTTTTTCTCCACGTAAATAAGATGGCATCGATCTGTTGAAGGTTGTGTTTAAGTACTTTCTTTCAATAGAGAAATATAGCATATGAAATGGAAAGACGCAGAGGCAATGCGGATTGTGCTCCACTGAAACTCGCATTTACTTGTTTTCTTGCTATTAGTTTTGTCCCCTTTTTATGCCATTAGTTTCTGCATTCAGTATAATTGTTTGGTTCCTCCCATAAAGTCCCCCCCGCCCTTCCAATGCTGGCAGGCAGCAGAGGAGACCTGCATACCAATGCAAAGGTCATGTGGGATAGATAATTTCATTAATAAATTCTTGTCTTATTTTTTGGATATGCTTCTTGATCAACATTGCAAGCCACAACGATCAGCTTTACTGGGCAGTAATAGGTTGTCTGTATATTGATCGGCGGATGTAACTTCATACTTCGCTGGCAATGCCTCTATAATTTCGATGGGTTTTATTGCTGGGATTCTTTAATTATTTCTAGGGATGTATGCAAAACAAAGCAATTAACCTCAAAACAAAGGATTCTTATAGAAAGGGCTTTACTCACAGGGGATCCAAAGCTCTTATTTGGCTGCTTTGGTCATCGTGTCTGTTTATGAGAGATGAGTTTGTCTTGTATCTCTGTTCAGAATTGTTAATATATATACAATTATTTAGAATTTGTTTGAAGCAATTGTGTTATTTTGTACGCTGATGACTGGTACCAGTGCTCCATTGCAAAAGCATTCAAACAAAAAATTGTTTGCCCTACATTTGCCATTTGTTAGTGCATGTTTTAAATGACACAGGAGCTAATTACCCAGAAAAATATTGAACAAAATGGTTATGGAATAGAATATATTGGTTTGTATGTCAAAAGTCTTGTTGTTGTAAACTGTGAACGCCCATCAATTCATTTGTAAAAGTAATTCCACTTCAAAATACTAAACCTGGGTGCTCAGCGAGGCAGGTGTAATTTGATGATTTATCGTAACCTCTTTCAGGAAATGGGGAAGAAGGAATACTTAATCGTTTTAAGTCAGGTATCTTGTAAAATTAGTTTTCTTTGGAGTGTTATATTAATGGACGTAGTACATGCAGGTGAAAGTACCATTGTTCTCCTCTGCCACATTCCATATTTAATACTGATTCTCCATAAGACATAAATACAGCAGTTAATATCTTAATTTACTGCTCTCAATCACTCCCTAAAGAGCATTATAAGGAGAAGAAGTTAATCTTGCTACTGTTCTCAAAACTGAGCTGGGTGGTCTTTTGCCATGCTGGCACTGTGGAGGTTGGGGTTATCCACTCAAACAAGATGGGTAGGCTCCTCCTCAGCGAAACAAGTTTCCCTGTTAAGCTCTGGGTCTTTCACCTCTGCAAGCTCATACTCATTTTAGGAGTATCCTTTAAAAGTGGCAACGTGATTACCCGCTGGAACCCTGTTTTTTTAAGGGAAAGACCTTCTAGAGATGATGAAAACATCCTTATTTTCTCCACCAATGCTGGAAAATATTGACTTTGAGATGGATGCCCAAAATTATAATTAAAACGAAAGCCAGGGTTTCAGAATGTAGTGTGCACATAGTCCACCAAGATGACCTCTTGGAAAGTTAATTTCTACAACGTAGAAGCTTCAAGCAGGTTAGCAGAAAGTAAATATATGACATGAGATCTGTAACACCCTTTGAATAGAGAAATGGAACCCTTTTTCTTAGAAATTAAAAAAAAAAATTCTCCATAACATTGAAAGCTATATAGTACCTATGTGTCGGTAGATGGCAGGGTTGGAGTCCCATGTACAAACATTGGGATTACAACAGATTATCTTAACAGAGCATCAAGACAATGAACGCAAAATTAGATGCTGCACAAGTAAGCACCATCACAAGTATGGTCGTCATGAATGTTGCTTTCATTACACTGAAAGGCGTTTCTTACAATGGGAGAGGCGAGGGGGGCTCTTACAGGTGACAGATTGATCAGTGGACCACAGTTTACAGTACTTTGACGTCCACCACGGATCCAACTCCGACCGTCGATCTAATGATGTAACTGTAGGCTGCATGTTCTGTGCGAGTGAACTGCAGCATATCTGTCGGCTCTCATTTGCATTTTATCTCTCCACCCAGGATCAAGTCTCGCCCCCTTGTGTTTATTTTATAAACTGAAGCAGCAGCAGTCATGGCAGACTCGCAGCGACTTTATCCGGCGAGAGAGGATGTCGAGAAGGCTGCACATGAAGACGGACACAAAAGTCTGCCACCCAACGCTCCTCTTGTGCCGAAATCGATCCTGGTGTCGGAGAAAGGAGACCCGGCTCTGAATGCAGGGCAAGCTATCCACATTCAATTTCCCAAAGATCAAATGTTTCCCACACAAGAGGCCCCCAGATATCACTCCCACCCTCCCCAGCGCCCCCACTGTAACCTCTGCTGCCGCTGCCTCGTCTGGTGATTTTGCCTCCTTCCCCTGATCGCCGCCATAGCCATTGCTGCCAACATTCTATATGCCGTCTTTGAGCCCAGGGCTCTGAAATACTCAGTGGAGAATATTTAGATCACCAGCTTCGCCATCGGCACAGATGCCACCGTTTCTTCGCAGTTCTTGGTGGACATGAGAGCTAGGAATCTGAATAAAAAGATCAGCATTTATTATTTAGACAACAGCTATCTTGCGGTTTTCTACACCTGCACGGAGCTCTGCAGAGGCAAACTTCCGCCTTTTTACCAGGGGCACAAAAATACTACAAATTTAGACGTCAGTCTCACTGGCTCTAACATTCAGATCACCAGCAAAATGGTTAATTCGCTGAATGCACAGAAGCAGCAGGGAATATTCCTCTGCATTTCAAGGCGGATGTTCCAGTGAAGGTAGAGTTCGGTAAATTGAAAACAATGAAGATTTCTTTCCGCTTGCGCTTTGACCTTGTGGTTGACAAGCTTGCTGCCAACACTAGTGTGAACATCAGTACGAAGAAATGCAAGGTGAAGCTTTGAGGGTTTGCAGAAGACGACCATGACCAAAGCTTGTTATTCGATCTGGTTAGGGCGTGGTAGCTTATTTATTTTTCGTTAGTTTCCTGTGATTCATTTATACACTGTTACATTTAGATTCCGATTTGTATCATGGCACTGTAGCCCTGATTGTACACAGAAAAGACGATACACATTTGTTGTTACAGTTTAATGATATTCATTGATTTTATATTACTACGGCGAAAGGCGTTTTTATAGCGAGAAGCTTGCCCGCCCTTTGACTGTGTAAAGCTGCACACGAAAATTTAGGTTATAGATCTTGTGGGCCGTATTAACGTCTTCTGATGAAATTGAGCCATATATTATTTGCATTAGATTGGTTTGCAGTAACGCTGTCGACGTCTCCTCCTTTGAGCATCTCCCAAGTAATGCAACCACCGTACCATTGTGTATATTGACAGATCGGATATGTCGACCAACTGAGGGTGGACGCCGAGGCAGAGTCAATCTTGGTGAGGCAGGTGAGGTCGTTGCAGACGTTGATGTTCATAGTGCACGAGCTTCAAATTCCTTCTTTGTTGGATCGCCTGGAGTCTGCTATGTTGCCAGGAAACGGAAACGGAAACGGAAACGGGTACGAAACGCGGAAACGGCAATTTTCAAAAAACCTTGGATACGAAACGTTGACGGAAACGTCCGTACAATATATTATTAAAAAAAAATAAAAATATATATATATATATATATATATATATATATGCATAGTACTCATTTTATAATTGTAGACCATAAGAGATAATTGATAAAGCACTCAAAATAGTTTGAATTCATTGAAATTTGAACTTCTAAGTTCTAAAGAGTCATGATTCAACATGGTTACAATTTCAATGATTCACATATACATAATAATAATCTAGATTCTAGAATATATCATCTAGATTTCCTCATAGTCATAATCATCTCCATGAACACCACTAGCACCGACATTTCCACTCCCACTAGCTCCACTCTCCCTACCTTCTGCAAAAGATCCCGATTCTTCTTCATCAATACCAAGCAGTGAAAGTTGGTTAAGAGTTGCAGCAAAAGCATCAAAGTCGCTAGTCTCAGGATCAATATCCCAAAGTTTGTTGGGACCTCTAACATAGGCTTCACTCTTGTGTGATAGAATGCGCAAATTGGAATGCACATACACTAAATCCTCGGCCTTCTTGGATGCTAACTTGTTCCGTTTGGCTGAGTGGATGAAGGAATATGTACTCCAATTCCGTTCTGCTGAGGAATTGCTAGCCACCTGTTACAAAAAAGAAGTTAGAAATTTTCAATTAGTAATACTATAATATTAATTTACTAAGAAGTAAGAACATACATTTTTAATTAATAAACAAACTTTTGATTTCATTTTAATATTTGATACCTGTGAAAGGATTTTAATGGCAACAGGTCGCAGCCACTTGGCATCATGGCCATGTGCACACCACCACATGCATGGGGTCATCTTGTACCTGTCAAGTGCTGCATCTATTTCACCCATGCTACTATTAGATGAAGAGACAAAGAGCGTCATTTTACAGTGGACTGTACTAGTTACATCTGGATCAGGAAAAAGCCTCCGGAATGCTGCCTTAGCTCCACTTGCAACTTCATGGTCATCATATGGTTTTTGCCTACCAGGTAGTGCAAGTATTTCACTGCTATAAAATTTGGGATTCAGGGCATAGGCTAGGAGATGCAATGGGGTGGTCATTTTATTCCACCTTCTCATGATCACGTTCTTAACTTCACTGTAGAATTTTTCTTCAGGATCTTGCTCTTTTTGTTGTACGATGTCTCTAATTTTTTCAAGCATAGAGTCAATGCCATCATAGATCTCCCCTATGCAAGCATTATCCGTGTCTGCATATCTAATCATAGATAAAATAGGCTCAGTAAAACTAAGCAAGTATGCAACCTTTGCCCACCAAATATCACTGATTTTATTTTGATGGCTCTTTCTGTGTTTGATTGCCTCCACACGGACCAAACATCATCAATCACCATAAGCTTTAAGGCTTGCTTTACCTTCACAAGTCGTCTCAAGACGAGCGTGTGAGAGGCAAATCTTGTTTCAGCAACCTATTAAAATAAATTAAAGCAAGTTAATTAAAAAAAAAATTAAAAGCAATTCAATTGATAATTTGATATTTCATAAAAAGTTAGCAAATAAAAATTAGAAACTAGGAAATTGTTTGGTTACCTTCAGCAACTCCAATGTCGAGAACCTCCTAAAGATAGCCTGGGACATATGATGATTTGTGATAAACATTTGGATCTCATTTGCCTCTGTATAAACTTCCTCAATCCATGGTATTTTTCCAATCTTTTGCAGCATCAAATTCAAGGAGTGTACTGCACAAGGTGTCCAAAAAATGTGCTCATATCTCCTCTCAACAATCAGCCCTGCTGCTCTACAATTTTTGGCATTGTCCGTGATGACTTGGACAACGCTTGCAGGGCCCACTGACTCAATAGCCTCAATCAAAATATTAGCAATAAATTGAGCATCTTTCACTTCACCCTCACAATCAACAACACTTAAGAACATTGCCCCTTTAGGGCACATTGCAACAATGTTGATTAGGGGTCTATTTCGAGCATCTTTCCATCCATCTGAAATGATAGATGCCCTTGAGTCCTTCCATGAGTCCCTAATTGGCTGCAAATAAGTATGTACATGGGCCACTTCTTTCGCCAACAATGTGGTTCTGACCTTCTCATAACTAGGGCTTTTATACCCTTTCGGTGCATCATTAATACCTCTCACCATTTGTCGCCAATAAGGTGAGCGCAACACATTGAAGGGCAGCCCACATGCATAAATGCATCGAGCAACCAACTCATCAGCAACATCCCTTTTCTCATTTGCAAATGCTTGCTCTAATGGGCCTGAAAATTCTCTTTCGTGACAAATACTCTCCCTCTGTTGGAGTTTCAATTGCAACTTGGATAAAAGGAGGGTTTGATGGGTTGGGTGGTTTTTGTGAACCCCTATTTTGCAAAGGAGCTGTTTTAAATCTAGCTCTTGAAGCTTCCATATCAATGTCCTCTTGCTTTTTCATATATGCCAATATATGTCTATGTTCAACCTTGCCACATTTTCTAATCCCCGTTTCTGATTTTCCCATTAAATGAGCTTTGAGTCGGGTATAAGAGGATTTGTATTGTATATTGCAATGATTGCATACCCAAACTCGAGAGCCACCGCCAACAAGGTTCTCCACAATTTGCACATGTCTCCAAAGAGGAGCTCTAGGATCTACACCCCCACTTTGGCTTTCTTCCCCTTCCCCATGCCCTCCCACTGAAGCTGAACTAGATGTCATTGAATCAAACCTTCATTGAAAAATAAAAACATAAACTTAGATAACAATAAATTATTAAATAGAACCACACCCTACATATCCTATTTTGCTTTTGATCACCAAGTTCACTGTTTAGGCGCTAGGTGAGAGCATACACAGAGTTTGGATTTTTTAATTTAAAAAACAAAATAAACTTTTTAAAAAAAACAAAAAAGAATTAAATTTAAAACCCTACACATCCTATTCTACTTTTGATCACCAAGGTCACCGTTCAGGTGCGAGGCGAGAGCATACACAGAGTTTGGATTTTTTAATTTAAAAAAATAAAATAAACTTTAAAAAAAAAACAAAAAAGAATTAAATTTGAAAACCCTACACATCCTATTCTGCTTTTGATCACCAAGGTCACCGTTCAGGCGTGAGGTGAGAGCATACACAGAGTTCGGATTTTTTAATTTAAAAAAACAAAATAAACTTTTTTAAAAAAGCAAAAAAGAATTAAATTTAAAAACCCTACACATCCTATTTTGCTTTTGATCACCAAGGTCACTGTATAGGTGTGAGGTGAGAGCATACACAGAGTTTGGATGATATTTATAATTTAAAAAAAGAATATATGTTTTTTATTTTAAAACGCAAAGAAAATGTTACATTTTTTTATTTTTTTAAGCATAGAGTTTTAAAATTACTAAATTCAACCTACATATTGACATCATGATCAATGATCACATTAACATTTTCTTTAGCCAAATAAAAAAAAAAACTTGAAAAATACCTGGTTTTTCCTCCTTGAAGTCAATCCCACCTTCCAAATCTGATTTGAAATTCTCCTTGAAGCCTTTAGCTCTTAACAACACGTCCTAAACACTTCCTTCAAGCTGCTCCTTGATGTCTCTTTGCTCTTCACAATGCTAAATGCTAGTTTAATGAAAACTGTATTTAGCAAGAGAAAAATGAGAGTGTGATTTAGAATGGACCCAAGAGGTCATTATATAGCTTTTAGGAAGTGTGTTTAGCAAGGTATGCAGTCGTATTAGGGTTTCGCCGCATTTAATGCAAAGATTTTTTACTTTTTAAAACGTATTTCTGTTTTTTTGACTTGACAGGCGCCGGAAAACGCGAAAAACGTTTCCGGAAACGCCTGTGTCATTTCCGGAAACAGCATAGGCGTTTCCGGAAACGTTTTTCGCGTTTCCCCTCCATACCAGCCGCACAAAACGTTTCCGAAACGTTTCTACCCCGAAACGGGCCCCTGCCCCGCGTTTCCTGGTATCACAGCCTGGAGGTCAGGGAAGGGTCCATCTCGTTCTTTATTTTAATTAAAGTGTCCAACACCATTACCCCGCACTTCTTGGTGTTAATGCTGTACTCCTTTAGTCGGGGCTTCTCTGTATGATCTGGATCCTATTTGTAGATTGAGAACGTTTTTGCGTTGCCTTCTTTTGTTATTGTTATTAAGGAGGAAAAGGAGCGTCTGAGGATCGAACCTGTGTTCGAGCATCTCAAGCCTCTTTGAAGGGCTCGCAACATAGCAACCATTAGATTGTGTGTTTTTATTGCCGCATCACGGAAAAGACGAGAGTATCTGCAAATATTTTCACCGTTTCAGGCCAGTTTACCTAGAGCTCTTCAGAATTTGCAAATATTTTCACTTGTTTAGGCGCCTGTTTCAAGCTACTCGTGATTTGTGTCCATGAAAAAAAATTTCCCGCAGAGCTTTTAGAAGAGTTGTGGTCCATGAACATAAAAAAAGAGCTTAAATCATGTGGCGCCCTCACCAAAAATATTTAAACTAGATGTTGATGTGCTGAGAAACCTTGGAATATTTATTTTTAAAACAAACCTAGACGGTCTACACTCTGTATATATGATTATTTTGTTAATAATTATGCCAAAAGCATATTCCAAATTACATATATTGATGCAAGATTGTTAACTTTGTTACCATTGTATCGGTGACATAATATTTTTTAATTGTTTGTTGCTTTTTTAATTCTTCTCCACGCTATCATGTTGGCCTCCCAATTGGTTGTAGTTGATAGGCGGTTCTACCTACTTGGAAATAACCAACCCTCAATAAACCATGGAAAGACCACTCTATCTTTCTTTCCTCTTTTGGAGAAGAATGACCACCATGAAAAAGGAAATGCCCAACATCAATACATTTCTCACAATTAGCTTTCTTATTTTTTCCATTTCATATTTCTAACGTGTGGAAATTGTTTCCTATTTGGTGCTACATGGATATCTCATGAACCACTTCATTATTAACTTTCTATATTGTATTATTGTTGATGTTGACCTACACACCCAAAAGTGTTTCAAGTAAATAAAAATTAAATTTCCTTTCTTTGCCTATTATTTTTAAATTAAGAAAATGATGATTTATGATGTCGTAAGCTTACACAAGAAAGGATATCATGCCAAGCAAACATGTTCGGGTCCAATGTAGCATGACGGAAAAAGGCAAGTCTAATGATTGGTTCATTGTAAGCATTGAATAACTAGCAATCAAACACTGGGGCGATCACAAATTGAACTCATGTAAATAATGCAAGCAAGATCGAGATGACAAAGTGTAGCATAGATAGAAGATATTATTTAGGTAGGAACAATATGAGTTGTGCAATAGGTGTGGGACATTGCGGGAATTAATTCCCACATTTTTCTTTCCAACTTTCCATTCATGTCTTCGTCTTATCTAACAAATTTTCTGTTTCTTTTAGTTGTGGAAGGGCCACACTATTTTTTGAATAACTTGACTCGTGTTACTTAATACTTCTTTCATCATATCCGCCAACCGCCCCCAAAATATTCTCTCCTTGGTTTTTCCTCACTATGTCAAATATTTTAATGAGCAACCCCTCCATATGGCTTAAAATAGACAATACAACTTTATTCTTAAACCCAATACGGTTTTTGATTAAAGTTGACTCAAGTTACTCAATACTTACTTCATCATATCCACCCTCTGCCCCCAAAAGATTATCTCCTTCATTTCTCCTCGATATGCAAAATGTTTTAATCAAACCTTCTAGATATATGTCAAAATATCTTTCCAAATTTATCACCTCCCAATAATTTAGAAAAAGAAAAACTAGATAGACCTATCAAAGATAGTATATTAAAATGTGTCGCAGTTCTAATTGCGTTGGAAATAACTATACCTCTGTAAACCATGGAAAGGCCACCCTATTTGTCTTTCTTCTTTTGGAGAAGAATAGATATCATGAAAATGAAATTGCCCAACATTAATACATTTCTCACATTTAGCTTTTTTTATCTTTGTCATTTCATAATTCTAACCCATGGAAATTGTTTCCTATTTGGTGTTACGTGGATATTTGATGAACTGTTTTGTTATCAACATTCAAAAATAGAGCCGATGTCATGTTTTGCAAGTTTAACATCCTCTCTCATTGAAAAAAATATTGCGATGAATTGACCCAGTATAATGTATTATTGTTAATGTTGACCTGCACACCCAAAAGCATTTCAAGAAAATAAAATAAAATTTCCTTACTTTGGGGTGTCTATTAAGAAAATGATATTTTATGATGTTCTAAGCTTACTCAACAAAGAATTTCATGCTAAGAAAACATGTTCCACTCTAATGTACCATGGTGGAAACTAGCCGAATCTTGTGGAATTTATTGTTATCCCGAGCATTTCACGTATGAACTGCATGTCACTTTTTCCTACTATAATTAGATAATCTATTTAACGCAAGGCTTATTGAACATTATTTCTATCTTAATAGTCACCAACTTGAAAATCCCTACTTTTTATTGCATTTGCAACTTTTAGAGATTAGCGAAATCAAATTGTTGTGTTGTAATAATGTAAGCATGGAAGGAAAACCAAAAAAAATGGTAACGAAAAGTGAAAACATGTTTTACCCTCTTTGTAAGAGCACTAAATCAAGGGCCTACACATCCACATCTCCAACTATAACAATTATTAGTGTTTTTGATATGTTCCTCTTAACAGAGAGGATAAGATGGACAATGAGGATGAGCTAGAGGACGTGTTAGGCAAGGGAAAAAGCATGACATACAAAACATATGCAAGCATCCTTTTTACAACCAATGGTGATTGAGACTTTACAAAGCATCTAAGGTTGGGGAGAATGTGGATTTCAAGGTCACTGGCTTGAGGATTACCCTCTTAGGCATGAGCCATTGTTGTCCCTTGTTTGGAGTAGTGACGGAAACATAAAGTTTTTTGTCTTCAAACGACTGAGGGGGATTCACATCATCAGAATGTAGGGTTTGAACTTCCGCCATGGAATGCTTTGAGAGGATTTGAACCAGTGACGTGATTGTACTTTTAATTTTGCTGGGAAGAAGGTTGTCGGCAATACATTGCCTTAATGACTGTGCATAACTGGTCCTTACCCCTTTAAAAGATTCTGCGAATATGTCACGTGGTTGTAGGAAACTAGAGTTTCACAATGGTTCCCCATACCCCTTTACCCAGTACGAGTGGAACGCCTATTGATCTAGAAGGGAGCATACTATATAGTATAGAGACTCTCCCTCATGTTCCACTTTTCGTCCTCCTTTACATCCCCTTTGTAAAGATGCTTTGGTTGGTGTCCATATCACAGGCATTTCCTGCGCTTATTCCCCATCAAATTTGATTCTTTGCATAAAACTTTTGTTCTGTGTCAATTGCATTTTCTACAATTTTTCCCTGTTCTCTTCACTTGCATTTCAGGTACTTTCCTTTAACCATTAACCATAAATAGTTTCTCCTCTCTAACATTACCACACATTACACCACCACCCATCGTATTAGTTTTAACTTTTAACTTCTATTCTACTCTCTCTTCCTCCATATAACAGACAAATCAAATACCTTAACCAACACAAGTACGCTTCTTAGTTTCCTCCCCTTCTCCACATATCTTTCTTCTACTGCATCCCTTTCAGCATTCACATCGCATTGCTTGCATGCGATTGCTAGTAATATCTTACTATGAAGCATGAATCACTATGAATCATAGTTGCTGCAAATTGAAGCATATCGCTACATCATATTTGCAGATGTAAGATAAAATCAAACTCTACCCTTCATTATTTCGTTAGTTCAAGTGCATTATTCTATATGTGATTTGTGTTGTGACAAATATGGATTGGGATTGTCGGAAGATCTGCAAATCAAGCTGTTGGGAGGTATTTGAACTACCCATTTTTGAATTTTGTAATAGTTTTTTCTCCACGTAAATAAGATGGCATGGATCTGTTGAAAGTTGTGTTTTAGTACTTTCTTCCAATATAGAAACATATCATATGAAATACAGAGATGCAGAGGCAATGCGAATTTTTGCTCCATTGAAACTTGCATTTACTTGTTTTCTTGCTATTAGTTTTGTCCCTTCTTATCCTATACTCTGGTCAGCTGGACCAAGGGGACCATACTCTGGATCACTGGCATTGGGCTTCTCAATTCATTGTTTCAAGCTGTTAAAATTAATCGTTGCATATATCAGTGAGATTAGATGTATATTTTTAGCTGGTGAGGCCGAGTGATCCAATGCTAATCCACAATTAGTTCAATTCTTGGCTGTGAAGAGCGATACTGTGACTTGCCGATTACACCTAATTGTAGGAGAAATCACCCAAGCCTTGCTAAATGTAAAATCCCAATAGTCTTACGTTTACCTTTGTGTACCTGGCAAGAGGGCTGGCCTTACCTGAACGGGGAACCTGACTAAGTGCTAGTGGGCCTGGGTGGCTTAGTGGGATTTGCAGAGTTATTGCTACAGTGGTGTACCCCTGTCTATTAGTTCCTTTGTGGGGCTAAAATGCAGCTCTGGGTTCAATGAGTGAGAGACCATAGAAACCTATCAGGTATGCATGCTCTCCCAAGGTTTCCGTCAAATCATTCAGAACAATGAACTTCATGCTTAAGGTGCTCTAGACAGCAACATAAGCAGTAAAGATCTATCTAAAGAACGACACGGATCCTGCCCAGTGCATTTCTTATAAGCTGATTTATTCTTTTGTGTACAATGTTTTCTTGTTTGCTTGTTATTTTTACTTAGCATTTGATAAACTATGCTATAAATGGCACACCATAGAGAAAGAAGGCACACCATAGAGAAAGAAGCCAATGATTAGTGATCCACCAACTCACCACCTTCTCATACCCGGCAATTCCATTTATGTTTCCTAAATCTATACTAAATATTTGCAGCCTGCAATGTCATCATATTTATGTTGTGAATACAGCAGCGGTGGAAGTGTTTTGTTTTGTTTGTCATTGTCTCTCATTCCCATCTCTCAAGTAAAGTAGACAAAGAAAAGTAAAACTAGCTATCAAGATCCATCGTGTGGGGGTCTTTCACACCATTGGTTTACTGCTATGTCAAAAAATATAGCCGAAAGAATACTATAATTGAGTATCCAGGCTAAGGGAATCCATTCTTAAATAAAACAATCATAGAAACAATCTTCCAAACATGTAAACACAAGCATGATAGCTCCTTTAGGTCAGAAATAGGAAGGGAGCTGATTACAGGTATACACCATTAGCCAGAGTTTGTTTAGGGACACAGCAATCATCTCAATAATGAAGCGAACAGCTCTGTCAAATCTACCATACAGGTAGGGACTCAAGCCAAACATGACCATTGTTTGCTTAGTAAATTTGTTTATATAAACTTAAAAAAGACTAAAACAAGGGTTACGGAGAATGCATTGGCTGTTGCAAAGAACTTTTGGGAATTTGGGGTTTCACACTGGTTAAGCTTCTTTTTGCTCACCCCCTCTCTGCAGTAAAGGTGAGGTTCTAATTTCATTGAATTCAGAAGAAGTTAAAATTTTAATACTTTGTTTCCCCTCTGTGGTGAAAGAGATTTCCGGTCATTGTCTCTGAATAATTTTACCACTGCAGGCTTTCTCTTCTGCCTCTGGATTTCATATACATATATATTGACCATTTTAGTTTTTATTGAATATGAAAACCCTGTATCTGTTAATAGCTCCATTGTTGTATTCAAACATACTGTTCCAATTTGTACACAAGGAGGCAGATAGGCAAAGGGCGTGACATTTGATACCAAAAAAATCCTAAACCCAAGCTTTCAAAGCTGTCTCAACTGCAATTCCATCTCTAATATGACATGCTTAACAAATTTCTTTGTTCTCCAAATAAACTCATTATTCACAAGGTTGTTAAATGTTCCAATTTCAAGATCTTTGACCATTCTTGCCAAACATGATATGTAAAAATATTACATTAATATGCATTCTGACCACTTGTGTAAGATATACTGCAGTGAAGTCATTTTACAGCACAGAGTAGAGGACTATAGAATACTTGAGGTGATGGGAATCATATCACTGTGATCTAATGTCCATGGAAAGCCCAACTTGAATTCTCAGCTTCAGAGGTCCAAATCTGTCAAATATCCCACTTCCTGATACTGCAAAATTTGTGCCTTTAGATGCTAGTGTCATGTTATGTTTTGAATCCTTTAGCAGCTCTAAAAGATTGGGAATGGAAGACCTAAAATGTGGGCTACATGAAATTACAATAAACCAAAAAATCCTTAGCAATAGTTTCGAGCTTTCTATTATATACGCTTTTATGATTTATGGTGGCAAACTACGCATGGGAACTTCAGGCCTTTCAAATGTATTATCTATATAATCAGTCTGATTTCTGCGAAAAAGAACCTTCCAATGGGTAATCAGGCCAACGAACACCATAAGAATTTTTTCCACAATGAAAGAATGCTGCAATGACAGGAGGATTAACGCCGTCAGTGTCTGCAGATTAGTTTCCAAAACCAAAAAAACAGATGATCTGCACAGTGTTTGTATGCATACAATACATTAAAACCAACACAAATGCAATCAAATAACCATGCCAAGTGCATAAAAACTATTCAATTAACTGCCTGGTAAATGCCTGGTAAATGCTGTTTGATATTACCATATAGAGAGCACAAAAATGGTCATCAGTGCCAATAATATGGATGACATTTAGGTTTCCATAGCTTGCAGTCTTTGCCAAAGACAATTGATGTATCTTAAACCTGAACAATTCCAATGGCATTGGATTACTCCTTATTTATTTGTGTTTTCATGTCATTTTATTTCTTCCATCTAGAGTACATTTTCTTAATAAGCTTGTACATCTGAAGAAAACTGAATTCCCAGTTCCAAATGGCTGATGTAATTCTGCAGTACCCTCAATGGTGTTTAGGCCTTTCTGGCAAATATACCTAATGTGGAAGACCATACACATGGCTTTCTGATGACCATTACCATAGTTGTCTTTGAATTTTTTACTGTTGATACCCTCATGTAGCAAGGGAAGAGTGGGTTGGCTGATTTTTTATGGCTATAGACACATCAAAAAGCTTCAAACAACTTCATTAGCTCACAAATTTATATAGATGTGCACTAAAGAGACCATATACCTGAAATTTAGTACATGAAACTCAACCATATATTAAAAAACGAACACAAGTTCAATTAAATAACCATATCATCTGCATAAAAGTACTTAATACTATTGTCTGTGAAATGCGATTGGTATTACCAAGTACTGAGACCATGAAAATTGCCATGAGTACCACTGGGAGTGATGAGATTTGGCTTTCTATAGCTTGCTTTTCTACTTTAAATAGCAAAGAAAAAATAGTGTATTATAAACATGAACAATGCCAATGGAATTGAGTTAGTCCATATTAAATTCTATTTTTTGAGGTCTTTTTACCCCCATGCATTTAGAGTTCTTTTTCTTTCTAACTTTTTACAGCTGGAGTCCCACATGTTTGAAGTAATCATGCACCCTTTATTGGGTTTAGGCTTTCTGCCCATTATACCTGATTTGGAAGACCATACACATGGCTTTCTGTTAAACATTAGTATCATTGTCAGCGAATTTCATTATTGATGCCCTTTATGTAACTTCATTGGTTGATATTTTTTGTATGTGCGCTTTTATGAGACCGTTTACCTGCAATGCTTCTAGTACTTGCATTCCAAACCATCTAATCATTGTTTTGTTTTGTTAAATCATAGAATTCGCTTTATCCTGGTAGGATTATATTTGCTGTTCAGGCCATTCATTCAAGAGCATTCTGAAATTAAAATTGGTTTCCAAGACGAGTGATCGCTCCCTCGGCCACAAAGCTTAGTTACATCAAAATTAGCTTGCAGGATGGGAGCGTGCTGAAAAGAATTGTTTTAATTAATTTACATATAGGGCATGAATTAATCAAAGGAAATATGATAATTCAGATACTATTGAATGACAGTCCTGATCAGACCTGGATTATGCTAAAACCGGTAAAATAGAGACAATCTAATCAATCGAAAATCTCGGATACCTGGAAATGCCAACCAAGGCAGCATACCAGTGTATTGACATACCAGGTACTGGTACTGGTACTGGTACTGATCTTGGTACTAGACTGAAACGTTTTCCAAAACTCTAAAACAGTTTTGGATGCAGCTCTGCTGTACCCAGGACGTTTCTGTACGGTTTCATCAGTGCTTGGGCTGGACCCGGGACATTTCTGTACCTTTTCAGAGTGCTTCTGTTATTTAAACTCCAAAAAAAAAACACTAGATACTTCTGTTTCAGCGATACTTAAGGAAAATCTGGATGATATATTGCAGAATCTAGATTATAATCATGTACATATGAAAATTTATGCATATTGAATGTTTTGAACTTTCATGAATACAGAGTATTTTAAGTGTTTTATCTTTTATGGACAAAAAATGAGGGTTAAGCATTTTTTATATATATTTATATATTTTTAATAATATATTGTATAGATGTTTCTGTTTCGTTTCGTACCTAAGGGTTTTTTGAAAATTGGCGTTTCTGTGTTTTGAACTCATGCCAGAACCTGCACCCGTTTCCTGGCAACCTAGTCAAAAATAGTAAAAGGTACAAGATCATAGGCAAAGCAGAAATCTGACTTGATTCTGCCAATAGGATTATTCATATTGCACAGTGGATTCAGAAGCTGGAAATGGGCCCAAGTTACACTCATATACAGGTTTTGTAAATTTGTTCTTCTGAAAATATATCTAGGTCAGGTTTGTGGGAGACTGGTCAGGTTTGTGGTAGAAAGGGTCTACTGGTCGGGTTCGGATCTTAAATTGTCTGGCCTGGTCAGGTTCATTTCCTATCTGAGGGCTATGAACCTGACCTTTGCTGCTCTGGTCGATTTGGAAATTCTGCTGCAGGTTCGCCTTTGTCTGAACTTTTGGATTCAAGCTCTGAAATTGTGTGTTGATGTGTGACAATACAGAATGGAGCTCTCCTTTGCTTAAAACCCTAAAAAAATTCAAACAACAAAACTTGATCAAATGCACCTTAGCCAGGGCCTGGACTGAATTCTCATACCCCATCATATGAGTGTTGCACTACATATTTAGAAAAGCAAGCGTGGTTGAGTCAAGGCTGATGTAGCTCTCCCAAGAGGAGTGAAATGATATCACTCCCTGATCCTTTATGCGATGCAACTATGGAATCAATATACAACTTAGAATGATCCTTTCTTTGGCACAAGACACTTGGCAACATGCAACTTTGACCTTTGCACTTCAGATTTAGCTCGTGGATTGCTTTTTGAAGATATGGGATTTGTGTAAGCCTCTTGAATAATGATCTCCAAGGTGATTAATTGATGCATAGAGCCTCTAAGGCATTTGTATTTATACGAGACATTTCGTTGATTTCCTGCCAAAACCGACCTGAAAGTCATGCCTAGGCTGACCTAAGAAATGATGCCCAATTTGAAAAACTGACTGTTGGATAAGCAGAGGTCAGGTTTGTGGAGAGGGGGACAAGCTCGTGGATGAACTTGACCAAGTGGGTCAATTTTGGAAACAAACCCACCCAAGGGGCTACGAACCCAACCTAGAGGTCAAATACTCACACTCAAAAACAGAAAATGGAGAAATATCTATGTAGGTGGATTGAGGTTTTGGTATAGATTGCAAGTGATCCCAAATGTGGAGATTTGGCAAATGAGATTCACTTAGTCGACATGAGAGTAGTAAGAAAGGGGAAAAGTGTGTAAAGGGAGCCAAATATGTGATAAAAGTGTTGCACATTCACCTGATTGGCTAAAAAGGTGTAAAAACTGATGTTGCCAAGTGCCTTTGACAAATTTAGGGTACTACAGAAATATCATTTTGTATTTCTAAGGTCTAATACCAACAAGTAAATTACATGTGCTTGATACTTTCGTAAACTACAAAATCTAAGACCTTTTTTCTGCATATGCTACATCATTGTTTTGTGCTTTCTCTCTTCATTTTCTGAATGGTTTTAATAAGACATGTCAAGTTGTTCTTTCATTTGATAAATGGAAATAGTTTCTAGTAAAACGAAAGCTTTGAAAGACATGTCAAGTTGTGCTTTCATTTGATAAATGGAAATAGTTTCTAGTTAAATGAAAGCTTTAAAAAAACATGTCAAGTTGTGCTTTCATTTGATAAATGGAAATAGGTTCTAGTAGTAAGGAGTAGGCAGTTAATTTGATTAAATTAAGGTATGAGTCTAGTGTTTCAAATTGACTTTTATATTAAAACATAGCCATTTGGTTGTACTTAGGACCAAAAAGTGTTCAGGAGCGAGTCAGCAACCAAGGAGATCTTGAGGTATAGACTAAGATTCAGCCTACACAGAAACATTTTGCTGCCATAATCCTTATTTCTTTTAGTATGACATTACATGTTTTTGGGATGGTTATGTTCACATTAATAGTACACTGTGAAAGCTGTTTAATGACTGAGCATATTATATCATTTACTACCAGAATTTGAGATGTTAAAAGTTGCAGTTCTAAAACTACTGAGCAGAATTCAGCTGTAATTTTGATTTCTTGTTGCTGTTATTATGGGTGAAATAATGATTTTTTCAAACCATTGAGCAGAATCTAAGTCTCTTCATTTATTTTGTATTGATGTAAAAACTATATGAGACATTCAGTGACCATCTCATTACTCAATCGAAGTAATAATGGGTTAAAATCAAGATTCTTTATTGTAAATATCACAATCGAAGTGACCATCTCATTACTCATGGCTTCCATGATTATCGACAATCAAGAGCTTTCTTTTTGTGGGTAACACATCAGCCAGAACAGACAAGTTTGAAGCAGTTATGGAGATTCTGGATCATACCAATGCCAACAAAAATATGGATGTATTATGGTTAACTGCAAATGCTGAATGGGATAAATATCATATGAAATCAGAAATTTCTGGATTTGGTCTCATAGTGGAATCTGGATCCAGAGCAGTAATAGCAAGTCTCAATTGGGCTCACAGCAAAGTGAACATGGTGCCAATACCAGTTTGCATAAAAAAGCATAGAGGAATCGTACACATAACCAGATACATTGAAAAGAGAATAGTTAAATTTGTTTAAATATTTCAGTCTACTTCCTAATAGCCCTTGTTGACATAACAATGGAGGGATTTGTATGCAACAGGCTGAAATCCAGCCACATACAGTTCTAATCCCTCTCTAAGAAACGAACGACTATTCTATCGTAAATATTACCATTATATTACAGGAACACAAATATGATATTTCCCTCACTGTTTGTTGTTTAGTTAGCTGCATGGTCATTGCTACTTGTATTTTAGTCAGGGTCCTATGAATAGGCTAAATAAAGTTTGTGGACTTAAATTGTTATCGGTTTGATTAAGATTACTTTTACTGGCGATTAATGCTTGACAGAATTTGCAGTTCTATTGTAGGTGCTAAAGATGCTTTGTGTCTATGCTGTCATATATAACAAATTCATTTGTTTTCAACTCTCATTCAAAACAACAAATAATGTTTATGTGAAGTGATAGTGATCTTGTATGTAACCTGATGTTGAGAGAGTGTAAAAGTTATAGGAGAAACACCTTCCTTAAGAGTATTTTATTTAACGAATACGGAAGCATGTGAGCTTTCTTTAATCATAGCATTTCCAGTCATATTTCCATGACAATGTCGGTGGAGTGTAATGGGATTTCAACTTAGTGAATACAACCTTGCTACAGAAACCAGTTGCAGGTCCCCCTTATATCTTGTCCATGTGTTGGTGAAATCCCCGGGTTGGCGGGATTGCATGCAGGCCTGATGCAACTGTTGCAGAAGTGTATGTTGGGGGGCTGAACTACAGGTGGGCGTAGTGAGACCCCCTGGTGGTTGGGGTGAGAACGTGGAGGAATGTAATAAGCCTGCACAAGTGTTGTGCCCTGAGTGTCACCTGCTCAACAAAAAAAAACTCATCTTATGACTTGTTAAGCTAGCGAGAACGGAAATGTTAGAGTGAATGAAAATGTGGAAATGCAGAAAGTTTGTAGCCTGTTATTCTAAGGCCTATGTTGGGACTTAAAAGATGTGGCTAAGTTTCCAATTAACCTATATGACAAAGCATAGAAGTATTGTGAAAGGCAGAAAATAAATTTATGGTCCCTCCTCACTATGATAGACATCTGGCAGCCCATTCCTGCACCAAGATATCTTTGTTAGACACAAAGCAAGCATGCATTTGGTAACTGCAACCTGTACAGCTCTATTTCACTCTGCCGGCTATCTTTAAGCCATAAAACCACGAGAAATGTGGCAACTCTTTAACCAAAAAAATATTTAATAGTATTTGATATTATTTAATGAGATTGCCAAGCATCACCATGGTTGTAAGGCTAACTACCAACTAGCTAACCTTGCTATCACTCCATACCAGAACATGCTAAATATAAAATCACACAAAAAGCATCCATCAAGAGACAAGATAAAGCAACTATGGGGATTCCATAATTATTCCATATAATCATAATACAACCTAGGAAACTCGCCTTGTCTTCATTCAACACAACTTTAAAAGGCAATGACCAAAGCTGCGACATAACCCTTATATGCAAAAGTCAATGAACGCCTAAATGTATATATACATTTAATCATACCTAACAAGTGTATATTAATGAGACTTGTTGTCATGTAAAATTGGACAGTCCAGAAATTTGTATTTCGTGACTTGTTATGTCAAAGTTGCCCGTTTTGAATTTCAAGTATAAAATTTCTCACGGTCAATGGTCATATTCATTGGTCTCGTCTTGGGTCATTAGCATCATTTTAAACTTTTAGGTCTCATTGATCTTCTAAAAGCTCGATCAAGATTAGTTGGCTCCTTCTGAGTTATAATGCTCCATAAAAGTGTTGCACATTCACCTGGTTGGCTATCATTATGGAATAAAGCTCAGGCGTCAAGTACCCAAGAGCATGATGGCTTTGTTTCTTTGAAAATATCAATTATACTAGTTTAATCATGTTGATGGCAGTCGACAAGTTCCTCATTCATTCATTGCGGCCGCTAGGATGGAGGCTTGGTATTTAATCGGTAAAGTTGGCTTTTTGAGGAACAAGGCATATTCCTCGAGTTCCTTTGTTCCCCAAAAATCCCGATTCACCGACAACTTGGAAAATCTAATCCTATTTCATTGCTTTAGCAAGTGTGTCGGTCCTGTGAGGAACTAATGGAACATTCCTCGCATTCTCCTATTCCCCGCATTCCACGAATCTCCGCTTGGTCCGACATGCATTTGTAAAAGCTTGGTGATAGTATTGGTTAAATCGGCTACATAAAGAACTAACGGAACAGTTCTGCATTTCCATGTGTTGACCGTTTTCTTGATACTTCCCATATGTAGGAAGAGAAGTCGGGCATTATGAATGGTATGTGCAGAATGGATATACAAAGGAGATTCATCTTGAGAGCCTAATTAACAAGTCCGAACTCAACTCTCAGCCAAATCTCTTCATTTACATTGTTCCTGATAAAACTTGCAATTCGTTATCTATAACTGACAGAGGTATTGGCATAACCAAGTCAGATCTGGTCAATAATCTTAGAAATATTGCAAAATTTGGCACCAAGGAGTTTATGGAAGCATTCACTGTTGGTATAAATGTTAGCATAATTGGTCAGTTTGCAGTTGGTTTCTATTTTGCATATTTGGTTGCATGTGAATTGTTTGACAGAATGCCTCAATGAAACTGTTCTTCAACATATTCTTGATGTGGGTTTTTAGCGTTCCCTAATCGGTTTACGAATAAGGAAACGACATTGGCGAAGAAATCTGGGGCAAAGTCACTGTCATTGTTATTGATGAAAATGTTAACGATACAATAGCAGATCACGATGTTCAATTATCTACCATTCATTGGCTTCTGGCACATAGTGGTCTTGAATTTGTCTTGCTATAATTGTTTGGTGATTTGCTAGCGAAGATACCGATCGCAGCTGCCGTGACTTCATTTGTCTTGACTATAATTGATGGAGAGATGGGATTTGGTGCCTTTTTTGGAACCTTCTGTTATATTATGATTCTAGCAGCTAATGCAGCGGTTGGAGTGATAACGGAAACAAAAATGCAGAAAAAGCTCTGGAAGAGCTAAAGGTTGTTAGGTTGTGGAGCTTGTTTTCATGTGTGAAAGTGTTGAAGACTGTACACTAAGAGTACTGTACACTTTTCATGTATCCTCGCCAGGGTTCTGGGCCGGGCCGGGCCCTGAGCGGGGGTCCGGGGGCGAAGCCCCCGAAATTTTTTTTTTTAGGTGTAAAATTTTTTTGGCCTCGAAAAATGCACCCGACATCGGGAAACGTGTTTTTCTCATATGGGCGAGTTTTTGACCCATAGGTTTATGGGACGGGTTTTGCCCATGGTTTTGATACCCACGGTTTTGTAAAACTGCTTAAGCAGTTGTCTATTTATATGGTCTTATGCATATGATAGATGTACAAGCAAATGTATTGTAGATGTGTTTTGAATTCGGCTGTGAATTCTGTAGAGTTTGTTGAGCATAGCTCCAAACGGATCTGGGTATTGTATTGCGAGAGCGGTGGCTTGTAATAAAATTTGAGCAAGTGATTCTTGGTGGACGTAGCCCAACTTGGGTGAACCACGTTAAATACTGTCTCTTTGTGTTGTGTTATTTTATTTTGCAATTTTTTTTGAGATCTGTAATAATTTCTGCATATTAGTTTCTACTGTTGCGATTCTGTGAGGGATTATTCCGCATATTTTATCCCTTATTTCCTAACAAAGGCTTATCAAGCTGATGTTGCAACTGTCTTGGGAAATGGCCTTCTGTCAATTGTACCTGCATCGGATTTTGTTCTTGGGGATACAATGGAATTTGGAGTTGGGTGCAAGGTTCTATTTGACATGCGGGTAATTGGGATGCCAGGGAGTCAGTTGCACATTGATCAAGCTATCCTAACTGGTGAGAGTTGTTCTGTAGCAAAGAAAGTGGGGTGGCAAGCTTGATATATTGGTTGCTTGTGTTGGAGATGGTTCAAAAGCAATGGGATGAGACCTTGGTACTGGTATTAGGTGGAATGAGTTGTTTGTTGTGGCCTTTCTTCCCATTTCCTCGGACCTTAGACAGCTTCGTGAGAGATTGGGACTCCTTGATGATTTTTATTCTGGAAAGCATCTTTCACCATCGAAAAGTGCCCTATTATCTAGGGATGGATCTTTCACCATTGAAGCTAGGGTTCCTCTGGGATCTTACTCCACAAGCTGGATATTTACAAACAGCAGCTGCACATGAAAAAAAATATAAGTGTATGCATGAATGATCTTCCTTTCACCCCTCTTCTCCTTTTATAACTTTTCCCATGCCAAGGAACCCTAAAAGGCCCAAGTCGCATTTTTCCCTAGGGAAGACCAAAATAATAAAGTAACTTAAAGTTACTTTTTCCTTTTCAAGTCGTCATGGTCCAAAAAGGTGACCCCAATGCAAAATTAGAACACTAGGAGTTAAGTGGCCCCTCCCAACGACAAAACATAACATCTAGTCCCTTCGAAAGCACTTTATAAACCTGTTAACGAAAAATTATAACTGGACTAGATATTCATACCCAATAGCTCACAGCGTCTGTAACCCCTTGGGCATGACTAGGGTTAGGACCCGTATTGGCCCTCAGGCTTGTGGCGAGGGAAAGGGGACATTACAGTCCTCCCTTTTCAAAATTTGTTTGTCCCCAAGCAAATGCAAACTAGGATGCTGTAGAATCTGCTCTCCCTCCCAAGTAGCATCCTCAAGAGGCAAACCCTTCCACCGTACCAAATATTCTGTAATATCTCTGCTCCTGAGCTTCCTCTGTCTGACCTCAATAATAGAGTCTAGTTCTAAAACCAGCTTCCGCTCCTCGTCCAATGGTGGCAACTCTGTAGAAGGTACAATATGCTGTCCCAAAGCCCTCTTAAGGCATGACACATGGAAGACATTATGTATCTTACTGTGCTCTGGAAGATCCAACTCATATGCAACTGCACCCACTCGTTGAACTACCTTGTATGGACCATAAAACCGTGGTTTTAGCTTTTTTGCCTCCTGCTTGAGTGACGACTGCCTGTATGGCTGCAGACGTAGGAATACCAAATCTCTTACCTCGACGGACCTCTCTATCCTGTGCCAATCCGCATAAACCTTTTGCTGATTCTGCGACTTTTGGAGGTTCTCCTTAAGAGCTCGCAGGATATCCTGGTTCTCCTGTAACCAATCCAGAGCTTTGGGAGCCCGACTATCTGATAATACCAAATCAGCAAATGACATGGCATCGTATCCATACAAAGCTCTGAAAGGAGTCATGTCGATGCTCATCTGATATGTGGTATTGTAGCAATACTCACCCATATGCAACCATCTTATCGATGCCTGCTGATGTCCGGTCACATAACTCCGCAAAGAACCCTCTATCCATTTGTTAACAATCTCCGTTTGCCTGTCAGTCTGAGGGTGATAGCTCGTGCTAGGAGTCAACTCAGTACCGGCAAGTCTGAATATCTCCTGCCAAAAGGTGCTCATGAAGATCTTATCCTTGTCACTGACAATATTTTTAGGCAAACCATGAAGCCTAAAAATCCTTGTATAAAATACCTGAGCCACGTCAGCTGCCTCATGCTTCTTAGGTAGAGAAAATAAATGCGCATACTTGGTCAATCGATCAACTACCACATAAATGCAATTGTGCCCATGCACCATAGGGAGTCTTGTGATGAAATCGATGGATATGCTCTCCCACTTCTGCTCGGGGATGGGAAGAGGCTGGAGTAACCCTGTAGGAAAAGAATGCTCCGATTTGGTTTGCTGGCAAACCATACACTCTCTGACGTGATTAAGGACATCGTCCTTCATCCCCTTCCAAGTGAATCTCTCTCTGATGTACCTGTATGTTTTGAAATATTTGGGATGTCTAGCTAATGGTGTATCATGTACTACACGAAGGATCTTCTCCTTCATCTTAGACCCCGATACAAGGAAAATCCGATCCTTGTAGAAAATGAGATCATCTACCACCTTGTATCGGTCATCCTTGATAATACCATCCATGATCTCACATGCAAACTGATTCTTGGAGTACTCAACAAGTATGTGAGCCTTCCAATCTGCTGAAATCTCAGACATAGAACTCAGCATAGTAGTAAGGTAAGGCCTCCTAGATAAAGCATTAGCAACAACATTATTCTTACTTCTAGTGTATTCTATGTCAAAGTCATATGTTTGTACCTTGTTCACCCATCTCTGTTGGCAGTCATTGAGATCCTTCTGCCTCAAAAAGAACCTCAAACTATTGTGATCTGTACGTACAAAAGATATGGCAAGTGGTCCATTGATTCTCTGTTACGTGATTCATTGACCAGTGATGAATCACCAATGGGTGAGAGTGTCAGCCCCATCTCCAGAGTGCTGAAATCAGAACCTCGAAGATGTGGATTGAAAAATCTATTCCAGGCTTGTGTAGCCTGCTGGAGTCTGTGCAAAGACTCAATTATCCTGCAATCGAAGTCATCTCGATCACGTCCTTGCATCACCGTGTAGTGTTCATCCAACTTTTGCAAGAAGAGAAATGTGACCATATGTGCAGTAGGAGTTAGAGACAACTCCGCAATAGTAGGAGAAATAACCATCTCCATCTCAGCAATGGTCTCTGTCTCAACAGTGGTAGGAGTGAGAATCAACTCCTCATCTATTTGCTAATCTATCCCCCTTTGTTGGGAAAGATTGTTCACAACACAATGAGAAAACTGGTCATGCTCTACTGTCCTTCGAGCAAGGACCTCTGAGTGAGTGGCTGGGCATGCCATCTCACCATGCATTGTTAGTGCATTTGGAATAGTGGAGTCTCCATCCACAACAAATTGTTCTTCAAAATGAGGAAATCTATCCTCCCAAGGCATGTTCGCCTCCCGTACACCTAGTATAGTGGATACTCTCTCCACAATAGGTGCATGTAGTTTGACTGTATTCAAGTCAATAGATTTGTGAGGAATAACTTCCTCCCAAGGCACTGTAGCCTCCTGCACATCCTGAATGGTGGAGCTGTCCTCCACACGTGCATTCATGTTGATCGCAGCCGGATCAACAAGCCGATACTGATCACCTTCCCCGATACCAAGGGCAACTATCCGTCTTTGTTTGACATTAGAGACAACACACTTCTTTCCACAGAAATCCACATAAATATTGGGATTTTCAGTCAATTGACAAATAGATAGAAGATTATTTTGTAAAGAAGGTACATATCTAACATTCTGTACCAACAACTTATGAGCATTATTCAATACAATGCATATATCTCCTATCCCTTCTACTGCAAGTGATTCTCCATCAACTAGCACTACTAATTCAAAACAGATATTTGCAGTAAATGAAACATTCTAGTCCCTACGACATGAAAAGTGTGCAGATGCACCAGAGTCAATGATCCAACAACTGGTACCACTGTCATTCGCGCAGGATGTCGTAAGACAATAAAGAGCATGCCTGTCATCCGAATCCCGTTCTTCTGCAACTTCTGCCACATGTCCCTCATCACATAGCTTTTTGTTTTGCTGCGAAAGATCATACTTCCGCTTCCGGCAATCCTTCTTGAGGTGCCCAACCTTGTGACAGTAATAGCATGTGACCTGATACCGAGTGGAAGACTCACCAGATTGATGTTTCCACTTTCCCTTTGACTGAGTGACAAGAGCACTTTCTGAATGGTCACAATTAGATTCTGCCTGAAGTTGTCTCCGCTCCTTTTGCAATAGGTAGGAACTCACCTTGTCAAACGTGAGTGTTTGACTTTTAGCCATTAAATGGAGTGCCTCCACAAATGACTCATACGAAGAAGGTAAGCTGTTCAAAACCAGAGCCACCATATCATTGTTGTCCACCTTTTTGTTGATGGAAGATAACTGGTCTCGGAGGTCTTTCATCTGAAGTAGGTGCTCAGACAACGATCCACCTTGTAACTTTACGGAAAAGAGCATATTTTTCAGGTATAAAACCCGACTCTTTTCTGACGTCTGATATTTATCCCTCATACTGTCCCACAACGTGCTTGCTACAGTAGCATTTCGCACTTCCGGTATCAAATCATCCGACACTGATAACTTGAGAAGCAATAACGCTTCCTTATGACGTTTGTCATAATCCTCGAAGTTCATTGCTGGTTGACTTTCATCACCTTTGATTATTTTATCACAATCACGAAACTCCGTTAAAATCTTATGGCTCCATACATTGAAATTAGTGCCCATTAATTTTTGTGTCTCCGACAAAGTTAAGTGTGATATGTTTGCCATTTTATTATTCCAAAGTAACGGAAATAATAAAATAAAAGTTTGCAACACCAATAAAATAATGTATTATCCCACCAACTATTACTTATTCCAATAAGTAATATTAAATTATGCAAATCACCCGACTATATTTGTTTGTATTGAAAATATTATTACTTATTCCTCCAAGTAATATTAAAAATAATTGCTCCACCAAATCGTATGAAATTAATTATGCAAAGGTGAATACCGTTGTTGAAAAAAATATTATTTCACCGACCTTGGATAAAAGGAAACGATTTTGACACTCACGTTTTCCTCCAACAAACAACGACTGGGTATTGCTACAGTCAAAGCCCACAATTTTGCTGGTGCTGGCCACGACTTCACCTTTTCCACAAGCCACGACTGATCATTTTCGTTCTGAGCAAAGATCACGACTTGAACTGGATTTGTGACAGGATTCTCGTGTCTCCTTCTTCACACGACTTCTGCCCTTTTGACGTCTCTCTTCCACGATTTTGCTGGTACCTCTGCCCTATTCTTACCCACGTTTCACGATTCTGCCCTCGTGAAGATATACTTCTCCACGATTTTGCCCTTCTTCACGGCTTTACAAAAACGACTGTATTGTCTTCGAACTGAGTCACGATTTTGTGCAAAACCGCTTTGTATTGCTTCACATTTTTCGCAAAAACCGACTGTATTTTTCTTTCACGAATTTAGGCCCTCGTACCATGTTTTCTTGACCTCAAATGGAGGAATTTCTTCCTTCTTTGCCCTAGTGTCTGGTATTATTCTCCAAATACCCCACGTTTTATCAAATTCGTGCCTTGTTAGGGCTTCCTCAAATTTATAGTTCATACCTCTTGGAGGATTCCTCGAACTGCAACCTTGGACACTCTAATACCAATGTTGGAACATGCAAAGAGAAGAAAGAATTAGAGAGAGAGAGCAAACTGCACTGTTCAAATGATACAGGCAGAGGTTTATTATGTAGAGAGGTGGTTACAAATTGGTTACATTTGGTTGTTTGGTTACAACCTCTTCAACTGCCTAGAATCACATTACATTCTATATAATGCTCTATAGCTCTATATTTTAACAGCAAATTGGATGGCTATTGTCAGTTTTCCTCGGTTTGTTTTGCATCAGGCTGGAGAATCTTCAAAATCATTGGCTAATAGCAACTAAATGCAAATCCGAAACAAGCTTGGATTTATTGTTCAGTGGCCCAGAATCAAGCCTAACCTTCAATATCTTGAAACCCACCCACTTATATGCAAATCTATGGGTGTCAAAATTACTCACGGGTTTGTTTTGGAATGGGCTTAGATTACATGGCAGCTTACTGGTGATATAGAAGTTAGTCTGTGTTCGAATGGCTATTGTTTGGTTGGATTTTCATGCTTAGAAGATTGTCTTAGGATGTTTGATGGTGTGCTCTACTTTTACAGTGATGCAGGAGTTCTAAAGAAGCCTTGGCTTCTAGGGTTTGACCATGTTGAAGATGTCCCTTCCTTTTTACTAGTGCAGATACAACTTTTCTAACTTCCTTTGGTGTATTTTCAAGAGGATATTTTGAGAGATTTCCAGTTGGGTTAGAGATAAAGGAACTACTGCGTATACATGGATATGTCTTGAACCTAACCTGGAGCAGCCTCTTACGGAGGAAATTAAGGTCCAATTAGATGACCATATCTGGTTGCAGATAGTTGACTATGAGGCAATTCCTGTTCAATGCAAGCACTGTCATATTTATGGGGAGTTTGGCTTGTCAATGCCCATCAAAGCAGATGTATCATCAACCCTCCTCTTTTTCGTGGATGTCTATTAATGATAAAATGATGACCTGAGGAAACTGACAAGGACGGCTTCATCGAGGTGACAAACAAGAACTTTAAAATTTGTTCTCGTGGCCATTCGTCTTACCAATATAATGAAGTTGCCAACTCTTTTTGCAGTAAGTATATTTTATTGAGGGACTTTTATTAGGAAACCTTTGCTGCTCTTTTCATGGATATTGAAAATGGGGAGAGTAACTCAAATGAAGATAATCAAAGTCTGCTTGATAACGATCAAAATTATCTTGTTAATACATCATCGAGTCCTGAACTTCATCACCGCCACCAGCTTCAGCTGATGATGTTCACGCAAATAAGTCCTCGTCTGATTCAGAAATCGGAGTTTAGCAGTTTATTCTCCCTCAATTACTTTGGCTATTAAAGTGTTTTTTAAAGATATTGGTAATTCTTCTAATACATCCTCTCTTGCTTTGAATTCCTCTTGTTTGAGTGAGGTGGTTATGTCTTCTTGAGTTAATAGTGAAGGGACTCAGGTTTTGTTTGATCAGAAATAACAGAAACTGGATTTGGGTTTAAAACAGCTATCAAATAAGAAGTCAAAATCCACTGCTTTGATTATATCGGACAGCAATAAGGTCATTGATCTTCAAGTGATTGCTTCTCAGGTAATGAATGATGCTGGGAAACCAACTTCTCCATTCGAATCCAAACAATAGGTCCAAGCAATTGGGAATTTATTGTCAATTGAGGATATCACACCTGATTGTGCTATATTGTAGGAATCAACATTTATTTGAAGTAGATACAGTTGCTCTTTTTGTGGAGAGGATGTGAATATATGGCTGTAGCATCTTCTGGCAATTCTGGAGTTTAGTTATTCTTTGGAATTTAAAGGCTTTTTGTGGTTGGGGTCAGAGATGCTCTTCTACTTTGCTGTTTGGCTCGAGTTCAGGGTACTTAAAACAGAAACAGGATTCTGGATAAATTGTGTAAACAAGTTTTAGAATCGACATTTGGAACCACATTGTTTGGTTTGAAATGTCGATTCTAAAACTTGTTTATGGAGTTTTATCCAGAATCCTGTCTCTCCTTCAAGTATATGGATTATGGAAGTTTGAAGTGTCTTATTGGGGTTCTTCCTTTGTGATTTCTGGGGTCTATGCTCCGACTGACAGCTCAAGAGGAACCGATAGAACAAGCTTCTGCATCTGCATTCTGTTTAATGATTTTCTTCAGATAATTGATGGTGATTTCAACATTGTGTCGTCTCTGAAAGAGAAATGAGGTGGTAATAGAATTCTGGATCAATCCAATGTTTTTCTGCAACATTTTCTTCAGAATAATAATCTGGTGGATGTTCCTCTCTCAAATGGGTTATACACTTGGACTAATAGGTGTATTGGTCTCAATTTGAGTGCTGAGAAGTTGAATCATTTTTCTAGTTTCTGAGGATTGGTTTCTGGAGGTTGTTTGATTCATGGCTCTTTTTTGCCTGGTTGTGTATCAGATCATCGGTCCATTCTGTTGGACCTTTCCACTATATCTTGATCTCTAAACTCACCCATTCAATTTGATAATATGTCGTTAAGGGATGCTTCCTTATTGAATCCAATGAAAAGATGGTGGGTTTCTGGTACCTCTCCGTTTGGTACAGCCATGTTCAAATTTACTAAATGTGTTCAATTTGTAAAACAACTTCTTACAGGTTAAAAATCAACTCATTTTGGTAATTGTGGTTTGCAAAGGCAATCATTGGACTCAGCCTTATTTTATGTTGAACGAGCTATAGTCAGGAAGGTCTTTCAAGGGATATTGTTCATAAAGAATCCTGGATTCTTCAGCAACTTGATGAAATGGCCTACTGGGAAGAAATTTATTGGAAGAAGAGATCAAGAGTCAGTTTTCTTAATGAAGGTGACAAATACTTCTTTCTTTCATAAGGAGGCTTCAGCTAGAAGAGAAAACATTTGGATTGATGAAATTTCTTTAATGGAGAAGTATTCTCGTCCAATATGGTTATCGAAGAGGCTGTTGCTTATTTTGAATCTTTATTCACGTAGCCTGCATGCGATTCTTGTGAGGATAGACGGAAGATTTTGGAGCATGTACCTTCTTTACTTTCTGCTGAAGATATTCAAATCTTATTAAAGAAATTATTGTTCTCTATATTTTGTCCCCAGAAAAAAATTGATCAAACACGGCCCCGTGCAAGAAAGAAATTCCAAAAAACGGTTCCGTCGAATGAGCCCACGCTTCAAATCCAATAAATAGGTTACAGGCAGGTTCTAAATTGGAGTAGCAGGGTTGGGGAAGGAGCAAACAAAAGGAAGAAACCAGAGGCTCAAAGGAAAAGAAACGGAGAAGGCTCAAAGTCTTCGGGCTTCACAAATGGTTCAGAGCGGACCCAAAAACGACTAAGTATGGAGGAGACAGTGGAAGCTGCCAAGTGTCCAAACGGCGCATCTTTAAAAGATAAATCTCAAAGGCAGTCCTCAAACAAGTGCCAAGCCTCCATGCGTCTAGAGCCCCAAAAGTCGCACCGACCGTTGAAAAGTTTTCGACTCAGTGGAAGGTGCCAAGTGTCCAAATGGCGCTACTTCAAAGATAAATCCAAAGAGCGGAGACCCAAATGAGCGTGGTCTCGTCACGTAGTTCAAATTGAAAAGTGGGACGGAGTGGGCCCAAAAACGACTAAGTATAGAGAACTAGCGGAAGCCTCCACATGTCTCATCGGCGCAATTTCATAAGGAAAGTGTAGAGGCAGTCGCCAAATGAGCGCGGGCTCGCCACGTGTCCCAAGTCTTAAAAAAAAGGGGGACAGAGTTGGGGGCTGAATAGTCAAAGCAGAGGCAGGCCAGTGGAAGGAGCCAAGTGTCAGCGTGGTGCTATTTCAAAAGTGAAATTTGGGGCGGGTTTCCAAACAAGCGCTAAGCCTCCACGTGTCCAGGGTCAGACTTTTGGCCCCGCCAAGCAAGGAGACTTGGGCAAAGTACAAAGGAACACCATGGAGCCTGTGGAAGTCGCCACGTGTCAGTCCGGTGCGATTTCAAGAGAATAAAGGAGCCAAATCTCCAAGATGCCCGCCGTTGCCACGTGGACCCAGTACGAACACACTCTTTAAACATGGCGTGCCCGCAACCCTAATATTTAAATGGCCATATCTTTTGACTGGAAACTCAGATTCGGGCGGGAGGAGACTTTTTGGAAACGTTTCGATACCCTCTACGCCATGGAAACATAAAATATCATTCTTAACAAGCTTTAGTGGGTGAAAAATGGGAAAACGTCTTCCAAGCCATTAATGTAGAATCTGATAACTTCAACTACCAGACTAGATTTAATTCGATCTGCCAGGGAACCAGAATCGATATATTGTAGGTGGATTTGAGAGGGGCATTGATTGATAGTGGTTGAGCTTTCAAAGCAGGATTCAATGCATATCTCAAGGTGGTTGAAGTAGGATTCGAATTTTTCCCTCCTCTCTCTCATTCTTCCTATATATTGTAATGAAGGGGCATATTCAAAGGGTTGGTCGTTGTTTCTCCTCTGCCCCCCTCTCTCTTTCTTGCTTAGGGTAGAATGCGGAGCCTAAGCCTCCTCCCATGGCTTTGTAATGGTGTTTTCTTGCCTCTTGCCCACTGATGATGTACTGTGTAACATTTTGGAGCAATAAAATCTGTTTCGTGATGCATCTGTCCATCCTTGGCTTATTTTGTTGTCTCTTCTTACCTCTCATCGTTGCAGGGTATACTGTGCATACTTTGATGTTTGTTGCAGGTTCTGGGAGCTGTGCTTAATGGGTTTTGAAGTGGTGTTCCGTGTGAAATCTATCTTTGGTCTATGGTGCATCTTGTCCACCCTCTCCTCTGCTCACCTCTCTCCACTCTGGGCAGTCGGATTTGTGATTCAATCACTTCCTTTTCTGGTGTATCACCGCTTAGTGTAGGCTCTTTCACCCTCTCTCTCTCTCTGTACCCTTGGAATGGTTAGATTAGGATAGAACAGGTTCTGCCTGCCCCGGAGTAGCTTGTGGCAGGTAGATTAGGAAGCAAGAACCGGCTTTCTCCGGAGGTCCATCTCAAGTTTTGCAAGTCCCACAACTTGAGAGATGGTCCCATGTTGTGCAATCACACCGAATGCCCCACTCCACACCCAAGCCATTCGGGGGTGTTGTGATTCTGCACTAACAATTATTATGGCAGAACTTGAGCATGTTGTTTTTAGCATGCCTACAGACCCTGATGGTTTTCCTGCTGAAACGTTTCAGCATTTCTGGCACATTATCAAGAATGATCTTTTGATTGTTGTGGAGCCATTCTTAAGGCTACAAATAATATTTTATTGTTGAGCCCATGAAAGATACATCCAAATACCTTTTCTGATATTCATCCCATTTCTCTATGCAATACCATATACAAAATACTTTCTAGGCTTGTTATTGAGCATCTCAAGCCCTTGCCTCCCAAATTAATCTCTGCTGAACAAGTAGGCTATGTTCAAGGCTGAAAAGTTATTAATGGTAGCTTTGTGATCCAAGAGTTGCTTTGTTATATTGGTAAATCTGGTCAACCTTTTATGGCAATCAAGTTCGACAGATCTAAAGCATATGATGAAGTCAACTGGTCTTTTCTCTCTTCAAAGCTTATGAAATTTGGGTTTCATATGCTTTTGTCTCTTGGTTGGAAAGCTGTTTTTTAACCGTAATTTTTCTATTCTTGTCAATAGTTCCCCTTCTAGTATTTTCAATGCATCTAGAGCTTTCTGTCAATGGGATCCTCTTTCTCCCATTCTATTTATTCTCATGGTAGAAAGATTGGGCAGGCTGATTAAAAGGGACTGTCCTCTATAAATCCCTTCAAGGGGTTGGTATTTCGTTTCATCTTCCTCCTTTCTCCCACCTTCAGTTTGTTGATGGCTCCTTCTTAGTTGAAGTGGGTAACCAAAGGGGACCTTTCAATATATTTCTGTTTCTTTACAATCTTATATCCAGGCTTTTGGACAAGAAATCAATACTGATAAATCTCTCATTTCTTTCTTTAATACAGAGCTGACCATTTAGCACATAATCACTGCTATGTTGGACTTCAAGAAAGCTTCGTTGGCCACAAAGTACCTAGGTGTTCCCTTGATTATTAAAGTTCCTTGTAAGGAACTGACAGGACCTGTTTGACAAGGTTTGCTGTAAACATGGCAGTTGGGCTAACAAATGGTTACCCTTTGTGGGAAGGATAGTTCTTCTTAAATCTGTATTGCAGGCTTTACCCATATATCTTTTTGCTTCTTTGTTGGCTCCTAAGCCATTTTTAAAACAATTTGGTCCTTCCCTCAAGAGTTTGTTTGGTCAGGGAAAGGAAATATACGGAAGAGGCATCTTGTGAGATGGGATATATTTTGCCTTCCTAATGACAGTGGGGCTTGGTATAAGATCGTCAATATTGAACAACCATGTTGTCAATGCAAAACTATTATGTAGATTTTGCTCAAGCACTCAAGCTATTCGGATAAATATTATTCTTCATAAATCAAGTTCTCCCATTTTCTAGTTTGGTTCTCCCACGTGAAACTCAGCGAGGAAAGGAAAAGAGATTGTTTTTCTTAGTATATTTTGGAAAGTAGAACTTGGTATGGTTTTGGGAAGGTTCTAGGGAGTACTTCCCTCCTTCAATTATTACTTATCCTCAACTGGAGCCTTTAAAGAATGCATTTTATAACATTGGATGGTTTACTCTAGATTTTTACTATGCAGATGTTGATATTTGGGGTATTCTTAAAAGGCAATGGAAGAATCCTTCCACATTGCCTAAAGTGAATGAGAATTTAAAAGATTCATTATGGTCTACTATTATCAGTAGTCCCTAGGTTTCCTCGTCAAGACATGCTACAGTTATAGTCTCTTCATTGGATGCAATCATGCAAGGTTTCCTTTTTGGTTACTAATGTTATGCTCTTTAACAAAACATGAGAACAAACTGAAAACTTTGCATGCAATCTTAACTACTTCTATTTACAGGAACTATGAACATTAATCAAAACTGTAATGCATAAAAGGCTAGGGAAATAAGACTTTCATTAATTAAAAAGATAAGATATTGCACTAGTCTATTACTGCAGACCCAACCTTCTGCACACGGTTTCTTGCATTCCTTATATTCTTTCTTATGACTCCTGTTATTCCCAATGAATCCTTTCCTCTTCTCTTCTTTCTCTAAGAGTGTTACATTCTTCTGTCTTTTTTCAATACAAAATGATACAAACTATTACTTTGTGTGAGCCTTATACTTTGACAAAATAATATATATAGTTGGCCTTGGTCCTAAATTACCTTCCAAACACTTTCCTGTACATAAACAGTTGTCTTATTCTGAGACAAAGATGTAGCAGCTGTGTTGTGTTGTGATGCTTCGTTGTAGTACCCTTTTGTTGTATTTCCCTGCCATGCTCCATATTTGAATTTTGTACTGTCCGTAGTCTTGCAAGGAACAACATTTATTGGTTTTCATTCCTTGCATACTACTTAGCTGCCCGTTCAGTTTTCGATCGACCAAGTAGGGAACCAATCGAAGAGCCCTTTTGGGTTTTCAACATGTTGGTTAATCTCGAAGGCTGCCCTTTATGGGTTTTCAACCTCCGTGGCCCTACTTGCAGTTGCTTTCTATATTCAATACTTTGAGCCAAAAAAAATTTCAGGTTTTTTTACGGTCCCTTTACTTGCTCATCGTTGGTGGAGGTGGTATGGTGTCCTTCTGCTGAGAGGGCCCTTCTTGCTTTCATGTTTGCACTCTTGGAATTGGCTTATGTAGGGAAATGCTTTTGGAAGTCTCCCCCATCAGGGCTTGAAGGTGCTCTCCCATTTTTTGTGCTTGAATACCAGTGAAGGTATTGCATGCATATTGGGCTCCCAAGTTCGTATTTAGTTGAACATGCTATGTCTTACTTGCAATGACTCGTTCACTACTTTTTTCCCACTCTATATCGACTGCATACCTATGATTTTTGCTTGGTCCTTCTGTCTAGCTTTGACATCCTCCTCGTTGTCTTTCAATGTTGGACACAGTTGCGCATTCCAATCAAGGAGTTGAACAAAAAGCTTTTGCACTTGGGCTTTGGCTTGTTGAAGCATTTTGCTTTTCTCCTTTAGCATTAGTCTCCTCTTCATTTTCTTCCCACCTTGCTTGTCATCTCTGAGCTTGGGGACAAGAGTGGTTAGTTGCATTTGTTTGCTCATGACTTCGTCACCTATGGCCTCTTGAACTAATTTAGGAAATTTATCTTCAATTTCCTTGTGCATATTGCGCATCTTGTTTTAGTGTCACCTTTTGATGCGCATGTTGAAGGGCAATGGCATTGATGTTTTCCTGCAAATTTCTTGTTCCTTCCAACTGTGTTTTCAGTGGCAGCTTTTCCAGATCTACTTCCTTCTGTGTGGTTGACACTTGTTTCACTTATGTGCTTATGGAGGGTTGTGCTGCTGTCGTTGGAGTTGCACAAATAAAAGTTGAAGGGAGGATGAACATGCCTTTCTGTGCTTGTGTGGAGGATTGAGTGAACCACTAGTATTTATGGGCTTCGTCCCCTTCCTTAGATTTAGAGTCTTGCGATGCAATGGGATCTGATTGGAGCTCTCGGCCTCTTGTGCTGCATCTTGCACAAATGCTTTGGTTTCCCATCTCGACTCCATTATGGATGGTCCACTTGTTGCATCCTTTGATTTTATGTGGAGATTTTTGGTGCAGTCATTGTTTGCGCAATCTTATCCTTCTCCCGCTTCTTCTTTAGCTCTAATTCTTGTGGAATCTTTGATTGCTTCTTGTTGTTGCTTGTGCTTCTTTTTATTTTCCTTTGCCTCCTTTGTAACTTTTTTCATTGTGGCTTTCACTTCTACTGCCACCTGTTCTACTGCTACTTGCCTTTGATGTTCTTCTTGCACCTTCACAATCTTGGGAGCTTGAACCTCCTCCAAAGCTTTGTCTTGCATTTCCTCATGTTTGGTGTTTGCGGCTTCCTTTGCTCACCTTTTTCGCTCTTCCTCAACTTGTTTCTTTTTCTTGTGGATCTTGCACTCCGCTTTTTCTTTGTTTCGTTCTTCTTTCTTCTTGTCTGCTTCTCGCTGGTCGTTTTCTTACTTGCTTCTCACTTCCTCTTCTTTCTTCTTCATTTCCTCTTTCGTAGAAGTTCCTTTGACATGTTATTGTTTGGTTGCGTGATGCCTTGCATTTGTTGTTCCTCCTTTGTTATGGGGTGCGGTTAGTAACGGCGTATTTGTAGCGGTGGTTCTTCCTGTTGTGTATGTTGCATGTCCAAAAACTCTTTAGAGATCACTGGATTGTCTGCTTGCACAATGACAAGCTTCGATATGTAGGAAGCTCTCGGGGTAGTCCATTGCAATGCTTTCTCCTTGGCTGGGAATTGAAATGTTGGGTCTTGTTGAGCAAATGGGGAAGTGTTCTTATTGGTGGTGAAGGTGGTGGTGTTGTGATTTGCGGTGGGCTCAGATGCATGGATGCATGCAATGGGGATCCAAGTGGGGTACATTGCGAAGATGGATGAGGTGAGTGTAGTGGTAATGTGGGGGATGGAGTCTATATTGCTTGCAAGACCTATTCTTTTTGCACCGTGGCCTTGTGCCCTTCCTCTCTTCTTTTGCTTTTGCTTGGGCCTTCCTTTCCACGACATCTTGATGTTCAGTGTGAAGCTTTGTCAATTCATGTTGTTCAGTGGCTATCATCCCAGATCTCGACATTCACCTCATATGTGTGCCCCATTATTGTTCTTGCAGTAGCAGTTCCAATTCTAACTCCCCCATTTATTTATGTACAAGCTTGAATGGGCTCTCTTGTGTTGTCCCACCTTCTTGTTGTCGAATTCTCCTTCTCTTCTTCAAAGGAGTCACTGGGGTTTCTATGGGCTTGTCTGCAACCTTGACCACCAACAAACTTGGTTTTCGTCCTTCCTTCGCATTGGCACCTTCTAGCCCTTGAGCAACATGCTCACATGTTGGTGCTATTTGGTCCGGATTTAGCAAAAGTGAGTTTGGGAGAGGGGAAAGTGTATCCAATCTTCTTTGCGCACGTTAGGTTGCACTTGGGTTGTGTGAATAACCTTCCATGTAAACCATTCCCTCTCCTTTGGAGCATATGGCTTTGTTTCGATATCCTTCAAGGTGAGCTTCTGAGCATGCACAATCCTCGATTCAATGCATGAGAGTTCATAGAACCATGTGGGAATCCTGGGGTCTTTAGGAATTTCTACTACCACCTCCTCGGTTTTCACAATTTTCTTATTTTTCCTTCCCTTGGGTTTCTTGTGCAGAGGTTTTCTTGCCGAGGCTTCCATTACTTCCTCTTACTTGTGTCTTTTCCCTCGTGTTATTGTTGCTGATATTGATGTTGTGGGTGGTGCCTGTGCGCGCAATGGTTGCACGATACTTGGATCATTCCATGTTGCCTACTTCATTCTTCTTGTACCAGTTTCAAATTTATGAAAAACTGTAGCTTCAGCGGATGCTTTGCTCCCCGCCCTTCAGATTGCCAACCAATCTTTTGTGCAATTGTGTAATCACTCCCCATGGCGTGAGGTATGCCCGTGGATTCCTTGGGACCCTAGGGTTTGAACTTAAAATTTTCTTGATGCTTACGTGCTAGAGACCCATTTTTTGTTGGTGGCCATACATATTAATCCGTTTTGGAGGCACATATTCTACAAATTTTTCATGGGGATATACCCCAACTGTACCTCTATTATCCCTTAAGAACTCTTCCAATGTGTAAAATACAAAAAAATCAACCATTGATATTGGAAAGTTTTACCAATGGCTTCCAATAACTTTTATGCGTTGAGATTGAATTTGTGCGCAAGGAATTCATCTTGGTTATAACTCTTCCTTGTTATCCGACATCCCAGTGACAATGTCTATGCCTCCTAATGATGCTTGGTTACCACCTCTTGTTGCTTGCCAATAACTTTATGCTTTTAGTTCCATGAGTGTGCACATTAGCTTATTGTTGATTTTGAATGTTGGTATGCCTCTTCCTTTCCTCAACATATCTCATCGATAGGAGGGTTTGTGCTCTTGAAGGGTATTATAGAAGTTCTCTTGTTTGGGAGATATGTAGCTTTTCCAACAATTGTTGTCGTGATCGTGATTGACTCTTGTGCAACAAACTAGATGACATTATTGTAATATCTTCTCAATATAGTTTGTATAAGGTCAAGGTGGTTCCAAAAAGTTGGCATTTGTAGCCACTGTTCTATATTTGACCCCCTTAATGTATCTTGTTCAACGACCGCTTGCCCCGTTTGATCTCCACTTACTTTTGGGTTTTTCATATTAAATGGTGTCTCCCATTCCGCTAGAAAATCATGATGGCTTGGGTTACTCCATCTTGTTTGTCTCAGGTTGGCACTGATACCCATTTCTTCTTTTTCGTTGTGCTTAATTAAAAAAGGTATACTTTGTTTATGCCATTATAGCCTGTAATTTTCCTCCAATTGGTTGCGTGAAGTGATTTGTCATTTATTTAGTTTTTGTCTTTCCTCATTGTTTCCTCTTGTGTATTGTTATCTTCTTTCCCTTCCACTCTATGGCTGCTCCTCTCACATTGGTGACTCCTCTTTGTTTCCTTAGTTTGACGGCTCTCATTGTAACCCTAAAATCTCTGCTCAGAATGTTAATAGCTTTCTCGAACACTAGCTTTAGTGTTATTTTATCTTGAAACTTTAATAAGTGTTAAGATCCGTCTATCTTTTTCCTTATACTTTTCTTTCTTTGCCCATCGTCATATTTAGAACCATGATACCTCTAGCTGCCGTTTTGACACAATTCAGTTTTGCATTTATTTTAATACCTATTGAGTTATGACCCTTTTGCCTTTTTGTGTTTTAGATTCATTGTATGCTCTTGCCTTGCTTTTTGAGCTGCCATCTGATTTATTTGTAGTTGTTCGAATTTGATTCTCCTTTTGAATCTAAATCTCTATTTATTTTTCCCCCCATTTCTGCATTCTTCTTTTCATGGGGCCATTGAATCTTCCTTTGTTGCATAGTATTCCCAAACCTAAAATGATTTATCAGACTTCCTAGGTTTTTCTCACAAATTTGTTGCTTCCTACCCTTGTAGATTGATACCAAGAGCTTTTTGTTTGGTTCCTCGATCTTCCCCACTCCTACCTATTCAAACCCCCTTACACTTCTATCCACTCACACATTGCCTAAATGGAATTCCTACTCTATCTGGTGCTGTGTGACTTTTATTTTTGAAAATCCCTTCTTCAAGCTAATGGTGTTAGGCCTTTAGTTTTCTCCTATTTATTCTCTCTGCCTATACATTCCCTTGTATATCGCACTACACAATTATTACTTGGTTTGTGATGTGGCAAATCACATATGTCTTTTTCCACCTTATTTGCAACTTTCCCGGGTGCATTTTGAACATGATTTCATATACTAGCACCATTTGTCCCTCTTTGAAGTCCATTGTGCACGTTCCCATCATGCCATGCTTTCTGATTGTGCTTTTGTGTTCCTTGCATCCAGTTGGCCATCATTCGCATCTCCTCCAACTTGGACAATTCCAACAATTTATTCTCTATCAATTCCTTACTACGCAACCTCATCACCATCGCCATCCACAAGCTTGTACTCTATTGACATGATTGCCTTTATCCCATAGACTAGTTGGAATTGTGTTTGTCCATCCCACAATAATATTAGAATTCTATCCTTCTAGACATTCCTTTGCGCATTACAAATCTTTGTGAACATCCTTTCACACACCTTGTTGGATGCTTTTGCCTTGGACACTTGAACCTTGTTATGATATTTTCATAGAGGAATCTTTTGCCTTGGACACCCGAACCTCGTTATGATATTTTCATGGAGGAATTAATCGACATCTTTGGCTATGTTGTTGGGTGTTGCAGCTACTTCTAACCACATTGTGAAGTTATTTATTGCACTCATGATATATCTTGTGTTGAAGCATTTGGACGATGAGTTTATTGGTCCCGCGAAATCAATGACCTATTGTTCAAACAATTGTGCAACTACAACTGGATTTAGTGAGATTTCATCTCTTTGAGTTGGCTTTCTTATTCTTTGGCACACATTGAAATGTTTTTCTATGTGATGAGCGTCTTGGAACAACGTGGGCTACTATAATCCGCTCTGCAAAATCTTCCTTCTTGTTAATTCCCTTGCAAAATATCCCCTACCTCTCCTTCACGTGCTTCATTCAAAATAGCCGCACGTTCATGTTCTAGTGCTATCTTGTACAATACATCATCCTTTCCTAGTTTATATAGAAAACCACTGATGACAGTGAATGGAAAAGCTCTTGTGACTATTTGTTGCTTCTCTTTTTTTGTGTAGTGATCCGATATAACCCCCTGTTTCAAGAAACACACAATCTCTTCCAATTGTTTTGGAACTTGCACAAAATAGGTGGGCATTAGGGAAATCTTTATCTAACTTCTGGATCTTCTCCATTTTGCACTTTACTCAAATGGTCAGTCTTACATGCTCTCTCCCTGGCTTAACAATGATTTTGAACCTATATTCTTGGAACAACATAAACCATTTGGATATGCGGCGTCCAAGCAATGGCTTGTTAACCATATATTTCAATGCCCGGTGATTTGTGAAAAACTCAAAAGGAGTTGCGAGGAGATAGTGTTTGAACTTTGGTGGTGCATATACCATTACTAGAGATTCTCTTTCCATTGTGATTTAGTTATTTTCCCCACTAGATAGCTTGTGACTTGCCGAATGGAAGGAATGGTCCAAGTTTCCTTCTCTTGGGTGCACAAATATAGCTCAAATTGCAAAGCCCAATGTATCCATATGGACATGAAAAGTTTTGCTCCGTTTGGGAAATAGAAGGTTAGGTGTGGAAACCAATTTTTCTTCAATATTGTGAACACATTCTAGCATTTTGGAGTCCATTCAAACTTTACATCTTTTCGCAATGGCTTCTCCATGGGTGCTGTGACAGTGGCATTTTCGAGGATGAACTTCTTGTAATATCCAATGTGTCCTAGAAAAGAGCATACCTTTGATTGATTGGTCGGGAGTTTAAAGTCCTATAATCACTGCAATTCTTGCTTGGTCCACCAAAATCCTATCATTGCGAGCTATGTGTCCCAACAACACTCCAAAAGGTGTGAAGAAGAGGCATTTCTTTAGATTCGACACAATGCACAAAGATCTGCATTTTTTCCAACATGAGGCACAACTTAGACCAATGTCCCTTAAGTAAAGAAAAAACTTCCCAACCATCAAAAGAAACTTCCAGAAAGTCATGATTAAAATCTTTGAAAGTTCTGACCACCACCCTTGAGAACACCATAGCCACATTTTTCAGTCGGAATGACATTACTTAGTATACAAATCAACTCGCCATTCCATTGCTAAGGTTGATTTTAATTGGTCTTCAACTATAATAGGTATTTAATGTTATCCACCAAACCCATACATGAATGAATAGATTCCATGCCTTGCTATTGCTTCCAATATCTTGTTCGTGAAAAGGGTAGGACATGGGTCATTCACGTAGGCATTGTTCAAGGCTATGTAGTCCCCAACAATTTGAATCTTCTTTGCCTTATTTGGCTGAATCGCTACCGGGCTTACCAAATTTGTTTACGCACACTCCTTGTCTGTGTTATTCATAGCCACCTTGATAACCCACTTGCATATGGCTATCTTGGATGACTACAAGATGTTGAAATACAGGCAGGAGATCTTAATTTGAGGAGGGAATTTGAAGTCATTGACATGAAGATTAAAGAGTGTAGGTAAGAGCATACAGATAGAATGATGGAAGCAAGATTGATTTACCCAATAAGGGCAAGGCCAGTAGTAATTCACCCAAAAAGATAGGGAAGATTCGGATTTGTGGGGGACTATTCAACCTTGAATGATGCGTGCTGTGAATGATGCATTTCCTACCCCTTCCACGGATGAGATCTTGGAAGCAATCACAAGGCATGAAGTCTATTCATTCAAGGACGGGTTTAGTGGATGCCATCAACTACCTATTGCAGCTGAACACCAATAAAAAACAACCTTCACAGTAAAAAACAACCTTGTCTTTGCAAACCTCCCCACCCTTAGTGTTGATACTGGTAGCCCTCGTATGGAATCTGTATTGAAGATGGCGTCCAATGTGGCTGATTCTGGGGGGACGAAGGAGTCCATCCTATCATATGTTGTAGAAACATTGGAGCTCATCTCCTTGGATGTCGAGGTGAAGGAGGAGCCCGACTTCCATGCAGTGCCATTTCCATGTCTTGCGCAATTAGCTGAAGTTGCATCGTCTTTGTGCTTAGGCTTGGACCGCAAACACACTACATGCTACATCATCTCGCAAGTCTTGTATGGCACTACAATGCTTAGATTCATGAGTGGTGGATTGATAGAAGCTGCAAACCGAGCTTTGATGCTGATGCAAATAGTGTTGTAGCAAATGACATTTCTTGGTTTGATGTCCCCATAATTTACAAACTTCACAGTACTTCGCCCTTCCATCAATTGTGGTTGGAGGTTTATAGTCAAGGACTTTGAGACACTCATTGTTGTTGTCCCTCCATCTCGTAATTTGAGCACCATACTAAAAGTTGATGCTTCTTTCCCTTCTGGAGTTCTTCAATCCTTCTCATTATCGAATCCAAATTTGCTTTTGTTTCGGCACTCCCTGATGAACTCTTTTTGAAGTTATCAATCATTTTTATGCGGATTGTAGGTTCAATTGCATATGTTTTCATGGAAAACTTGGTTTGAGCTATAGCAAACCAAATTCTATTGCGCAATCATTTCGCAAACCGAGAAACTTTACTCAGTTCATCAAAGTTGAAGTTCATTTTGTTCATAACATTTGAAAATCGGAGATCATACTCCAACACTGATTCACTGGCCTTCTTGTTGATTATTTTCATGTCCTGAATAGTTGACTCGCTCACTTCTTTTGAATTCTTAAGTTAGTGCATCCCTGACATCTTTTAGGGTTACTTTGTTCTTGCCCTTCTTGTATATGAATTCCAAGGCCCTTCCTTGTAAAGCCACACTGAGCTCAAACCTTTTGATGTTGTCATCTGTGACCCCTTTTGCTCCCCACTTCATATAACAAGTCAACAGGGAGTGCTCTGGGTCTGTGGATCCATCATAGGGCTGCAACACAATGTATATGCTTGGGTGATGCACCATTGTATTTGTGCAAGAGCTGGGAGCTCATTTATTTTCCAAACAGGGATTACTGGAGGCTCTATTAGCTTGCGCAGTGGCTGAATTGGGTTGACAAATGCGTAGTGACTAAATTGGTATGGGTTGTTGCACGAATTCCTATAGGTGAAATTCTCATAACCAACACTACCGGTGAATCTATAATGCCCCCAATGGGATAATTTATAACCCCAAAAGGAACACCTGCAAATATGATTTATCAACCAATTGATAGAAGGAATATTTGATAAAAATGCAGATCTGAATTTTCTTCTAGAAAATGTGACTTGCTTTAGAGATTATTGGCACTCAAAACAGATCTAAACTTGATCAAATCTTTGCCAAAAATAACCAGAGTTTATCATATATGTAGAAATACAAAAAATATAATTTTTTGACCCAAGAAGAAGAGCTGGAATTTTATTAAAAGGCTGCAGAAAACCAGCTTACAGAAATGACTCGAAAATGAGTTTCCCAAGCCCAAATCACATGCAAACAAGCTGGAAATGATCTCTAAAATTATGGCAATGAATATAGAAACCATATCTAGAATAGCTGTGCCCTAGGGTGCTCAGATTCCTCCCACAAGTAGGTCGCTCCTCTAGAAAACAGCTGGAAATGCAGGTAAAAATCAGTCACAATACTTTCTTCTTCAAACCCTAGCTGAAGATGGCACAAATCTGCAATTTAGGGTCTTCAAAACACTGCTGGAATTCAAATTATGTACTTAAAACACAATAGAAACCCTTGGATAGAGCTTCCTCACACAAAGGATGAAGATTTTTTGTTCGTCAACCTAGGCAAGAGAGGGTTTTAGTCTTCTAATGTAAACACATCAAAGGGTTTTCGTCCTCTAATGCAAACACATCAAAGGGTTTTTGTCCTTCAATGTAAAATTGGAAAACAATTGACTAAATCAAAATTTAGATGTCAAAATGTGCAAAGAGACGTCTCTCCCAAGTGTGGCGACGTCCTTTTATAATTGCAATTGGCACATGAGCCCACACAAAAGCCCAATCAGCTCGATCCCCTTGGGGGAAAGTAGCTTTAATTTAATATTATTATTCCCCTTGCTTTATTTCCCCACATGGGTCGCATTTTCTCCTTAGGGAAAAATATAAATAAAATGACATTTTATTTTATTACTTTATCGCTAATAGATATGAAAGTGCTTATAATAATATCATTATGCACTAAAATTAATTTATTAGGATTAGTTTCCCTTACTTTCCATCCCTTAGCCGTTGCAAAACAACGAATAGGCTAAGGGTCTTTGACCTGTTGAATTTGAACTAGAAGTAGAACTTGAAGAACTGGGAAAATTAACTTTGTGTTTAGGGCTCAAAAGGTTTTTATCATCAGAGCTGCTGGATAGAAGCTCAATCCTAGCTGAATTTGAACTGGTTTGCTACTGCGTACAAATGTTAAGTTCCAATCCGTTTGCGGGCTTTACTGTGTGGATGATTGTGTAACCTGTAGCTGGGTCTACTTGGGCTATATTGGATCCTTCTTGATTTGGCTTCCACTTCTTTTGTCTTTCATCAACCTTGTTTATTGTCCTCCAAATATCTTTTCCTTGCTCGCTGTTCATCCATTCAACACAATCTCTTCCTGAATTAGCATGGGGAATTCATATCCTAAGGGGTAGGAGAAATTTCTTGTCCCCTACAAGTACTTGTCATGTATCGGGTTTAGAATCAATTCCTTCTCATTTGTGCTCTAGGCTCGTTGTAGACTTGCTTCATAATCACTACATTGCTCTACTTTTCCGATCTCTTCGTCGTCCTTGGTTGCTTGGTCTCTTTCACTTCTAGGGACGGTCTCCTCTTTCCTTGTTTCTTGGTCACTTGGTTCCTCTCTTTCTGTGTTTTCTTGGGCCGCTACTGGAGGTTGCTTTCCCCCTTCCTCGTGCCCCATTGCTACCCTACTACTCGCAGCAGCCTACTGTGCTCCTGTAAGGGAACTTGTGTTTCCCATCTTCTATGTTGTCTCAACTCTCTTTGAGTTTCAACTAGCTTCCTCTTCTCTTCTTTTTGATTCTTTTTAGACCTCTCTGGTCCCATAGTTACCGCAGGTTGTTTCCCATCATCTCTCCTTCACCAAGACTACATCCCGATACCACTTACTTGACCACTCCACGTAAGAGGGAATTGGCACCATGGCCTTTTCCACTACCAACATATTTACAAACATAGGCAATTCTCCAATGATTTTCCCCCATATTCCACAGATTAATTTACTCAAAATCAAAAGAACAATAATTTTGACAAGAAAATTCAGGTACGCAAAGGTCTATTGTCATTTGCATCCAATAGTCTATCACCTGGGCCACTCGAATGCCTACCTTGATCAACTTTTCGAATTTCTCCTCGTTCCGCTTGAATTCTTTGTTTGATCTGAACCTAAAGCAATAGTGTTCCAACCTTGCTCACACCAAAAGATCTTGTAATATGCTTCTCCACTATCTTTCTCGCAGGGATTCCTGTCCTAATAGTTTCTTCTTTCGCAAAATAGTCCATCTTCTCCTCTAGCCATCTCTCTGTATCTCTCTATCCTGACAGCCATCTCAACATTTTTGGGTCTTGGCAACAAAACCATTGTTAGCAGGGATCCTTGGATTTCCTTGGGAAGATATACTACAGTTTTAATCTAGTCATCGGATGCATTTGCCCAAGGTTTCCTTACTGGTAGGTGATGTCATGTGCTTTTAATAGGACTCGTGAACATGTTGAAAACAATGCATGCAACCTTAACTACTTATATCTACAGAAACTATGAACATTAATCAACAATGCAATGCATAAAAGGCCAGGGAAATAAGACTTCAATTAATTGAAAAGATAAGGTATTGCACTAGTCTATGATTGCAGAGCCAACCTTCTCTGCACAACTTCTTACTTTCTTTACAGTCTTTCTTATGACTCTTGGTATTCCCAACAAATCCTTTCCTCTTCTCTTCTTGCTCTAAGAGTGTTACATTCTTCTTCTGTCTTTGTCCTATACAAAATGATACAAACTATGACATTGCACAAGAGTTATACTTTGACAAAATATCATATATAGTCAGCCTTGGTCCTAAATGACCTTCCAACATCTATCCTGCAGCAAAGGCATCTTTTCCCTCTTCAAAACACGACTCTTTGGTTGGGGTTGCAGCGGTAATGGATTATATTCAGTCCAAGCCCATTAAACTTCTCTTTTGTTTGAAAGGAAAATTCCTATTAAAAAAAGATCTGGTCTTTACTTTGGTTTGTTAACCGATGGCCTAAAGTTAAGACTTTTGTTTGGCTTGCCTTGCATGGCGAATTCCTAACCCTCAACAATATGATAAAAAAGGGTTGCTATGGCCATTCCATTTTCCCTTTGTGGTTTGGAGAAGATAAAAGTTGTGATCATCTGCTTTATACATGTGTGCTTACCCTATCATTCGGCTTTTGGTAGAGTATAGTTTCATATGGATGCTCATCATTTTGCTTCAATTGTGGATCTTTGGAATCATTAGGTACCATCACCTTTTAGCTGTCATGTTTTATTGATGATTTGATACTTGTTCCCAATGTTCATATTAGGATAATGAAACCTGTACCAATTTTTGTGTATTTTTTACACAAGGGTGTATTACCGACCAAAATTCAGAATTGTGGTTCCTTAACTGTTGGTTCCCTTGGTCCTTTTGAATTCAAAGGAATAGCAAAATGGAAATCACGGGTCCTTTAAGGTGAACACAAATGGTTCATCCAAAGTAACCCCTGGTAAAGTTGTTTTTGATTTCATTATCTGTGATCATTGTGGAAATCTGTTATTGCTATGGCTGGTGGTGTTGATACCAAATTCAACAATTATGCAGAGACCATTGCTAATAATGAGGGAGTTCAATTATGTAAAAGTTTAGATTTTTATTTTGTGATTGCTGAGACTGGTTCCTCAATCACGGCCAATTTAATTCATGATGAATTGAGTTATCCCTTTGATAGAAGGCTCGCTAATGTTATTCATGCCATTGAGTCTTTCCTTTTTATTGTACGGTTGTGAAGTTGCTCACAATTATAGAGGTTAATTGGGTGGCTGACTATCTGGTTAAGATTGACTCCTCTCTCTTGGCCAACAGTTATTGTCTGATGAAAGGGGATCGACAAGTGGACAATCAATTATCTACATCTCAGCAACTTCAAATGATATTTGCTCTAGTGGATGGGGATAAACTATAATCTGAATGTTATTGCTGATTGCCATTTGAATGTTTTTGCAGATATGTTTGGAAAAATCTATGTTGGTGTTGCTCCGTCAACCTTTTTTCAGATTAAGAGAATATGGGGATATCTGATTCTTATGGTCTATTTTCTTGTTGCTGACCTGTTACTGTTTGGATCATCCTTTTGGGACTTTTCATAGTTATGATAACTTTGTCCATCTCTTTTCAGTTTATTTTAGGTTATATTGGTTCTTAGGCTTTCGGTTATGATGGTCACTTTTTTTTGTCTCGATTGCATTCTTAAGTAATCCGTAATAGTTACTCGACATTATTTTTGGAATGTTGAGCCTATTGAGAGGGGTCATTTAATGCCTCCCAAGAACTTCTATTGCTTGAACTTTTTTATTTCTTGCATGGTATGGAAGATAAACTACTTTTTTTGTTTGTTAAAGTACTTGGGACTAAGTCACAAGGTTCATGTTCGTGTTTGGTGACGATTATATTCTAAACAAACTTGTTAGCTGATAAAATTCGGGAAAAACAATTCATGATTAAATTTGAAAAATAAACACGAAGTAATAGTACTAAATAAATTATTAAATAACTTAATTACACAAACTATTAATTAAATGCTAATTAAATAATCAATAGTATTATTCAATAATCTATTAAAATAAAAGTAAAATCATAATTAATAAATTATAAGAAAAAAATTAAAACATAAAACCTAAGCTCAAGTTCCTATAAGCTAAAAAGTTCAGAGAAAGATTTTAAAACTAAATACCTAGAGGTTGATGGTTGGTGGCCTTCTCTTGTGCACTGTTGTTTCACACTTCTTCCACTGTGTAGACAAATGCTTCCCATGTGGCAACATAGTTTGACGATAACACAATCCCTCACAGATGCACTTATTAACTAAATACTAATCGCATAATAAATAGTATGTTTTTTATAATTTATTAAATGCTAACTAAACTATTAAATAAACACTAACTACTAAAATGATGATAAGTTAAAAAATAAAATAAAATTGTAACTAATAAAATTTTAAGAATTAGAAAGAAATCTACAACATAAAACCTAAGTTGAAGTTCCTATAAACCAAAAAGTTCAACGAAACATTCTAAAACTAAATACGTAGATAGTGATGGTTGGCGGCCTTCTCTCGAGCACAATGTCACACTTCTTCCACTGTGTCAACAAATGCTTCCCATGCGGCAACATGGCCCCGTTCCCATGTGACAGTCTCTAGCTCCTCACAGAGGAACTTATTCATTAAATACTATTTACATAATAAATAATATTTATTAAATACTAACTAAATTGTTAAAGGAATGATAACTACATAATAAATAGTATTATTTAATAATTTATTAAATATTAACTTAGCTATAAATACTAACTTTTATAGTAATAGTAAGTAAAAGAATTAAAAAAAAGTCGTAACTAATAAAATATTAAGTAAACAAAAAACATTTACAACATAAAACCTAAGCTAAAGTTCTAATAAACTAAAAATTTCAATGAAACATTTAAAAACTAAATACCTAGTACCTAACAATTGATGACGATGTTGGGTAACCTCCTATGCACAATGGTGCCGCTCTTCTAGCATGTAGACATATACTTCTCACGCAGTAGCAATCTCAAGCTCATCACGTCGGCAGTAGCATTGTCCCTCACAAATGCACTTAGAAGGCAGGGTTGTTCTCACACAATCACAATCACAATAACACGAATCGACATTTTTTTTCATGCACCCGGTTTTGACGGCAGGCTGCAATGATCAATTATTCTCATAGGCACAACCAACACTACCACCATATACAAATCCTAAGTTCTAACCCTACTTGACAAAAACTCACAAAATTGAGCTCTAACGAAAAGAATGAGTAGGATGATGAATAGATCCAAAGGATCAACTCCGAAGAACAAAACAACAAACAAAGAAACTTATACCAATATTGACATGCAAGAAGAAAAATCACTCGGCAAGAATAATATTTCACTTGCAAATACATGCGATGCATGCTACAAGGGTGTCTTGGAATATATAGCCATGATGGTTTGTTTTCACAACAAACTATTAGTAGTATTCGTCAAATGATGCACATAAGAAAATCTCTACATGCACTCAAGTTGTTAAATAAACAACTTGATAACTAATCTCCTTACATTTGGAATTTATTTTATTCTTAGTGTGAACATGCATAAAATGAGACTAGCTAACAAAAGACCTAGTCTAATGTAAACATACCAACACCCTCCCATAAGCGAAAGTTAGGGAGAGAAACAAATTAATCACGGGTCTTGACTTTCAAGCCCAATAAGATACCCATATACATCAAAGAAGGAAAGACTCGAGATGAATCCCCCACAAACAACGTCCTTCACCCCAAACAAGGATCATAACTGAAGGTTGCGAGGTGATGCCAAGGGTTTAGTAAAGATGTTGGCAACCTGCTCAGTGGTAGGCATAAATTATAGCTTAACAAAGACATCCTAAATGAGCTTCTTAATGAAGTGCATATGAATCGTAATATGCTTCGTACGCTGACACTCAATTGAGTTGTGAGAAATCTCAATCTTTAGTTATCACACCAAACAATAGTGGGATTAACTGCGGGAAACCAAACTCACTTAACAACTGTTGAAGCCGGAGAGCCTCTTCATCGGCCTTAACAACACTATTTTGCCTCAGTGGAGGACAAACCGATTGTAGCCTACTTTTTGCAAGCTCATGCAATTGGACCACAACCAAGGTTGTAGACAAATCTGCAGGTGGACTTCTGAGAATTAACATTGCCTGCCGAATTTGAGTTGGTATATCCCTCAATATCTTAGGTTCATAGATGATCCGGGAGACAAATTTAACAACAAAAGAAAGATCAGGATGAGTGTGTGTTAGGTACAAGAGACTGCCCACTAGCTGTCAATACAAAGTGAGATCAACCTTAGGAGTTTTTCAGCTAGTAGATAAGACAACACCTAATTAAAATGGAGTGGGGGAAAACATGCAATTTTTCACGATGAAACAGTGAAGTAGATCACGAGCATACTTCTGCTGCCTAATGAAGATCACTTTAGAAGACTAATGAATCCAAAGGCCAAGAAACTAGCGTAGAAGTCCTAAATGAATCATGTCAAATTGCTCCATAAACCTGTGCTTGACATCTTGAATCATGGGGTTTGAATTGCCTGAGAGAATGAGATCAACAACATAAAGAACCAATATCAGGACATTATTCTCTTGCTTTTGGATGTAGACAATATGGTCGGAGTAATAATGGGTGAAACTAGAATTGAGTAGAAAACTATCCATCTTCTCATACCAAGATCGACGAGCTTGTTTGAGACCATAGAGAGAACGACAAATCCAACATACGAGTGAAAAGTTCCACAAAAATCCCTATGACTGCTCTATATAGATCTCTTCTTGAAGATCACCATGTAGAAGCACACACTTCACATCCATCTGGTATATCGACCAACAATGTGTTGTAGTGAGGGAAAGTACAAGACAAACAAAGTCCATCTTGGCAATGGGGGCAAAGGTTTTAGAATAGCCAACTCTTTTAACCTATGACCCTTTACTATCAGACGAGCTTAATACTTGTTAATAGAACCATCAACTGCATACTTAGTCTTATAAACCCATTTACATTTCATAAATTTTGTTTCCTTAGGAAGAGACACCAAATCCCAAGTATTATTCTTTATTAGAGAAAAATATTCCTCTTTCATAGCAACATACTACTCTGGTCTTCCTATTGCTTCAAAATACATTATAGGATCTTCTGAAATAGCATGGCTCACAAGAGAAACACTAGAAGTCTGAGAGCGAGTACAACATGAATTAGAAGGATTACCAACTAAAAAACCTGCTGCTTGCAGAGTAGTATGGGCCCACTTGGACATAGATTGAGGAGTAGGAGGTGGAGAAGGCGGTGCAGGAGCATTATCATCATCATCATCAAGAAGTAAGTCTTGACACTCAATTGAAGGAGTGAGGGACGAAAAAGTAGTAGATGCTGCCTCCATTGCAATGAAACTCTCATCACCCTTGACATCCCATTGAAACAAAACATCATGAGTGATTGGATCAAATAGGAAATAAGCTTTAACATCTTCAATAAATATGAGCAGTTGGCTACTCTTCTCCATAGACTTGTACTTGTTATCACAAACAAATGCCCATGCCTTACTTCCAAATATTGAAAATCCAGAAACATCAAGCTTGTTACTTAACTAAAAATATTTAGGAGTCTTGTTCCACATTGTTTTATGAGGTATGCGGTTTTGGATATAGTTCACAATTCATTACTTCAGCTCAAAACTCAAGTGTCATATCCTTGGACTAAATCATGCAATTTGCCATTTATTTCAATGTCTGGTTCTTCCGCTTAGCGACACCATTTTGTTGAGTAGTATAGGGCATTATGAATTGATGGAAGATGCCATGTTCGGTACAAAGTTCTTTGAAGACTTTACTCACACACTCTCCCCATTATCTATTCATACCTTCGTGAGTGATAAATACAATTGCTTCTCAACAAAGGCTTTGAATGCCTTGAAGTTCTCAAATACTTCACTCTTGTGCTAGAGAAAATACATCCATGTTTATTGGGAGAAATCATCAACAAAAGTAAGTTTATATTTTTCTCTTGAAAACGATCGAATGGGAAATGTTATAAGATCACATGTCGATGGCACCAACTCGAGAGGAGCTTTCCCTTGGGAAGCCTTGCTTTGTGGAAAAGGGTCTTAATGTTGTTTACGAAGCATGCATCCTAGACAAACATCATCAATACAAAATACATTAGCAAGGCTAATCACCAAATTTTGTGTACTCATTTGCTGGAGATATCTATAGCTCAAGTGACAAAACATTCATGTCACATTTTATTCATTGAATCAACATGAGCAACTAGAGATAAACATGATGTAGGCTCAAATCTCTCAAAGCAATATAGACGTGAACAGTGATCAACAACACCTGTTGCAACCACATCCTGCAAATCTTGCAATTCTCGTATAACATTATGTGGAGAAAATTCCACAATCTTCCTAGTGACTGAATTACATATTTGATATATGGAAAGCAAATTAGATGTAATTATGAGAACAAGTACATCATTGATACACCCTTCCTGCATCTAAACTGTGTTGGATCCCAAAACATCAACTCAAGAAGAGTTGTCGACCACAATGTGAGTGTTGGAATCCAAAAGAGATGTGAGAAGATGACAAGAATGAGTTAGATGGTGAGAAGCACCAAAATAAAAAATCCGAATATCATGTGATGTAGTCAATGCCCTAGCACAAAGTGCTTTCCCTTTCCCTAAAGACTAACAAAAAGAGAAGAAACAATTTTTTGTGTTGTTTTACTACTGCCTCTAATGCTTCCGTTTTCTTGTAACATTTGATCTCAAGATGATTTGTCCCGCTACAAAAGCCACAAGGATCATACATCTTTTATTGACTTGAACCTTTGGGCTTAGTGGAATTATGAGAGTCAGAGGTAGATTTTGTAGGTTTATTTGAGGGCATCGTCTTTGGCATAGGTTTTAGTTTTCTGTTAGAAGAGCTAGCAAAGAGCATCAAGACTCAAGTGTTGTCAACTTGGTTTGCTCTCTAGTTAGTTCACAAAAAATTTCAAAAGAAGGCATCCATTGTAGAGTGGAAAGTGGAAAAAAAGACATTAAATAGACCCTTCAATTTTGACAAAATAAAAAACACAACCTTTTTGTCCTACTTGTATTTTCCGCAAGAAATTCTTCAATTGTGGGACAGTCAGAGGGCAAGAGAGAAGTTAATTTAACATCAAGTTGCAACAGTCTGAACTCATTTTTTGTTCTAAATAATTTTTCAAAAATGTCCTGGACTTCTTCTGGAGATTTAGCATCTGTGATATGGAAAAACAGATCATCGAACTCATTCAAGCAAATTAGACCAAGGGATTCATCTTGTTCACAAGCATACACTCTTTACAAACCTTGAGATTGCAATAATTGTTGCATCTTAGGTCACTAGACATGATAGTTGGAGGTGCTTAGTGGTTCAATCAAGTGGGTTCTTGTCATTGCGGAGGAGAAAGAAGAGGAGGAGAACGACCAAAAGTTAGACATAAGGCTCAAACAACCCTTAAAAAATGATTCCCTCTTGAACAAATATGAGCCTTTACACAAGGATGGGAAAAATACAACTGCCATTTTTAAAAAATAATTTGCCTTTAAAAAAATAGTGCACTCCTTTTACTAAAAATAGCACCACAAGAAATAGGATCCCACATTTAAAAAAAATCTCCTTTGAAACAATGATACCCCCACTTTCAAAGGTTATATTAAAGAACAAGAGAGGAAAAAATCAACCCTCTGAGCTTTCTTAGTGGGAAGGCTTTATGAAATATTCCTTGTGGGATACCACACAGTAGTACACAAAATATAGATAAATTGCAGCAAAGAAAATCTGTTTTTTTGTAGTAAATACCCAGCTAGGGCAGCGATGATTTTTATTGATATTTTTCACAATACTTGCCCACCACACATGAAAATTTGCAGTAAACTTGCTATGATAATAAAGAACACTAGAACAATATTTTTGGATTTTTCGAATCATATATGACTGCTAGAAAATTACAGAAAACCCTAAACAGCTAGAAAACCTCAAAAATTTATATCTTCTCAAATATTTATGATAAAATTCTGAAATTTTAGAAATAGCATCTATTAATAATATGAATGAAATCCCAATCGCCAGCCCTAGAAAAAGCACTTTAAAAACCCCTCCAAAAACCACTGTAAAATTAAAAAATGGGTCGCTCCACCTGGAAAGAGACCAAAAACCCTCCAAAATTTCTCAAAAAATGGCACCAAAACCTTCTCTAATCGCTGCAATAAAACAGATCCGGAAACCCTTGATTTTTCTCCAAAAACAACCCAAAATTCCTCCAAAACCCTTATTTGAAAATTCTGAAAATCAACCCTGAATTAGTTCCAAATTGACAAGCTAGGGTGGATTTTCCACCACCGAAGAATGCCCTGCTAGCTAGGAATGGATCTCTCACCACTGAAGCTAGGCTTCATGTGAGATCTTACTCCACAAGCTAGAAAAATCAATCAGTAGTTGCTCAATGAAAATCATAAGTGTGTATGCAAAAATGAGCTCCCTTTCTTCCCAAACCTCATTTTATAACTTTTCATTACCTTTTTTCCAAGTTGGGAGCTCCATGTGAGACTAAAAGTGACTTAAGCGACCCCAACAAAGAAATAAAATAATAAAGTACTTAAGTCACCCCAACGAAGAATTATAACATTAAAGTGTTATTAGTCACCCCCCTTAACGACAAAACGTAATGTTTGCCCCCACCAAGCCACTTAACACCCATGCCAAACCAAAATATAAAAATAAGCAAGGTGGAATACCCAATAACCTCTAAAGTCTTTAGCCCCTTGGGTATGACCAAGGCTAAGACTAAAGTTTGGCCCTTAAGCCCTCTGTGAAGGAAAGGGGACATTATAATCCTCCCCGAAATTTGCTTGTCCCTAAGCAAATACAAACTAGGATGCTGTAAAATTTGTTCTCCCTCCCAAGTAGCATCCTCAAGTGGCAATCCTCTCCACCGCACCAAATACTCTGTGAGCACCTTGCTTGTAAGCCTCCTCTGTCTCACCTCAATAATAGATTTTTGTTCCAAGACCAGCTTCCCCTCATCATCCAATGGTGGCAACTCCGTGGAGGGTATGATATGCTATCCAAGTGCCCTTTTAAGGCACGAAACATGAAAGACATTATGTATCTTACTGTGCTCTGGAAGCTCCATCTCATATGCAATTGCCCCAACTTGTCGTGCTACCCTGTATGGACCATAGAGTCGCGGTTTCAGCTTCTCTGCACCCTTCTGCTTCAATGAGGACTGTCTGTATGGCTCCAAGTGTAGGAAGACTAAATCTCCCACCTCAAAAAACCTCTCTACCCCATGCCTATTTGCATATATCTTCTACTGATTTTGTGCCTTCTGAAGGTTCTCTTTGAGAGATTTCAGAATATCATGGTTCTCCTCTCACCAATCACGAGCTTTGGGAGCTCGACTGTCTAACAATACTAAATCTGCAAATGACATAGCATCATACCTGTATAAAGCCCGAAAAGGAGTCATGCTAATGCTCATATGATAGGTGGTATTGTAAAAATACTCACCCATGTGCAACCACTTAATTCAAGCACGCTGATGACTTGTCACATAGCTACGCAAATAGCCCTCTATCCACTTGTTAACTATCTCTGTCTGTTCATCAGTCTGTGGATGGTAGCTCGTGTCAGGGGTCAACTCAGTACCTGTAAGCCTGAAGATCTCCTACCAAAAAGTGCTCATGAAGACCGTATCCCTATCACTAGCAATAATTTTTGGGCAACCCATGAAGCCTAAAAACCCCTGTATAGAATATCTGAGACACATATGGTGCATCATACCCCTTGGGCAGAGAAAAGAAATGAACATACTTAGTCAACCGATCAACTACAACATATATGCAATCATGCCCATATACTGAGCGAAGTCCTGTAATAAAATCCATGGATATGCTTTCCCACCTCTGCTTGGGAACAGGAAGAGGCTAAAGTAATCCTGCTGGAAAAGAATGCTTGGCTTTGGTTTGCTGGCAAACCACACACTCTTTGATATGATTAATGACATCATCCTTCATCCCCTTCCATGCAAATCTCTCTCTGATATACCTGTATGTCTTGAAGTATCTAGGATGCCCTGCTAATGGTGTATCGTGCACTGCTCGAAGGATATTCTCCTTTATCTTGGACCCTGGTACAAGGAAAATCCTATCCTTGTGGTATATGAGATCATCCAAGACTCTGTACTTGTCATCCTGTTTAATACCATCCATGACCTCACATGCAAACTGATTTTTGGAATACTCAACAAGTATACGAGCCTTCTAATCTGCTGAAATCTCAGACATAGAACTAAGCATAGAGGTAAGGTAAGGCCTCCTAGATAAAACATCAACAACATTATTTTTACCTTTCGTGTACTCTATGTTAAAGTCATAGGTTTGTACCTTGGTCACCCATCTCTGCTGGTGATCGTTGAGATCCTTCTGCCCCAGTGAGAACCTCAAACATTTGTGATTCATACGAATCACGAATTTGCTGCCCACAAGGTGCTGTCTGAATTTGGCCAAAGCATGCATGATGGCCAACATCTCTTTGTCGTAAATTGAGTACCCTTTCTCCACAGGGCTCAATTTTCGACTCTCATAAGCAATGGGGTACCCTTCTTGCATAAGCACTAATCCAATACCCTCTCTTGATGCATCACACTCAAGTACAAATGGGCGAGAGAATTCTGGAAATGCAAGAACGACACATGAGCTCATTACCGCCTTGAGGTGATCAAAAACCTGTTGTGCTGCTTCAGACCAAGCAAAAGCCCCCTTCTTGGTCAAATCTGTCAATGGAGCAATCAACCGAGAGAAGTTCTTCACAAATCTCCTATAGTATGTGCATAGTCCCAAGAACTCTCTCAACCGTGTCAATGTCCTGGGTGGCGGCCAATCCAAAATTGCCTGTATCTTCTCCCTATAAACCTTCACTACCCCTTCACCAATCACATATCCCAAATATAATAGCTCTGTTATGCCAAACTCACACTTAGAAGCTTTCGCATATAGCAAATTAGCTTCTAATATCCCCAAGATCTCAACAAGGTGCCTCATGTGATCCTCCCAAGTCTTGCTGTAGACCTATATGTCGTCAAAGAAAACCAGTACAAGCTTCTGCAAGTGGCGGTTGAACACATGATTCATACAAGACTGGAAAGTCGTTGGTGCATTAGACAACCTGAATGGCATCACTAGAAACTCAAAGTGACCATAATGGCACCTGAAAGATGTCTTATGCACATCTTGCTCTCTAACCTTGATCTGGTAATATCCAGATCACAAATCTATTTTAGAAAAATAGATTGCCCCTTGTAGCTCATGTAACAACTCATCAATGCGTGGCATTGGATACTTATTTTTTATTGTCTTCTTGTTCAAGGCATAGTAATCTATGCACATCCGCATGGTTTCATCCTTCTTCACCAACACCATTGAAGAGGCAAAAGGACCGGAACTGGGTTTGATATGCCCCATCTCAGTGAGCTCATGGATAGTCCTCTCAATCTCATCCTTAAACCGTTTGGGCCAACAATAAGGAGTAGTAACCACAGGTCTAATGTCCTTAAGCTCGATCACATGTTCAAATCCCCTATTCGGAGGTACACTTGGAGGTATGTCGCCAAAAACTGCACTATGCCTATTCAAATCACGTGCTCTCCTAATAGCCTCATGCAAAGAAGAAGGCTCAAATGCCTTCACAAATACAACTAGAGCATCCGTCAAACCTGTTGTGAAAAGTGAGGTCAACCTCATCTCCGAAACATCGGGTTCCATGACTGATAATCTCCAAAAATCTGCGATGTACTGATCTAAGGAACATGTTTGTCTCAAGTGAGTAAAATACCTGTCAGGGTCCCTCTTGTCAAATCTACTCATCAGCCTATGTGTGAACTTTGCATAAGTATCAATATGTATGTGCCCCTATGTAATCAATCCATGATGCCACCAATCATGTGCATCTCCCTCAAGATGTAGGATAGCAAACTTAATTGCATCCCCCTCGCGCATGGGATTCAAGTCAAATTAGGTCTTCAACTTCTGAATTCAGGACTGCGCGGTGCACTTCTTAGAACCATCAAAGTGTGGAATGGAGATTTTTCCCAATCTCCTTTGTAACTCAGGTACCTGTAGCCGATGATCTCTCTTGGGTTTGCTACAAATATTCATTTTGCAATACTCTGTGAAGGGCATACTATCCCTGAAGCCCTCACTCGATGATAGGTACCTTTCCCAACAGAACTCCTCATCCAAATCATCTGTTGGCTGCCTTACCTGTGAAACTTCTGGATCCTTCATGAAAGAAGGTTCGTGGAATCCCAAAGGCTTGGTAGAAGAGTGGGGAAACTGCTGCCCTGACTTTTTATTTTCACCTCTTTAAGCCGCGTGTCCCCTATTACTGCTTTCCCCCTCTCTTTGTATGAGTCTCAAGTATGCCCTGTGCTAGTCTCTCTTTGAGCTGGCTCAAATAGAGATTAGTAGCTTCATGCCGCTTCACCATATTAGCAAATAGTTGTTTCAACAAGTCCACACCCATGTCATCATTGTCTTTGTCTCCCAACTTTCAACCCAACAGGCTAGAGGAATAATTGCTCTGATACCATTGAAATATCCCTTATGGGATACCACACAAAAGTACACAAAATATCGATAAATTGCAGCAAATAGAAAATCTGATTTTCTGATGTAAATACCCAGCCAGGGCAACAAACTGATTTTTATTGATATTTTTCACAATACTTGCCCAACACGCATGAAAATTTGCAGGAAGCTTGCTATGATAATAAAGAACACTAGAACAATATTTTTGGATTTTTCGAATTATATATGACTGCCAGAAAATTACAGAAACCCTAAACAACTAGAAAACCTCAAAAATTTATATCTTCTCAAATACTTATGATAAAATTGTGAAATTTTGGAAATAGCATCTATTAATAATATGAATGAAACCGCAATTGCTAGACCTGGAAAAAGCACTCTAAAAAACCCTCCAAAAACCACTGTAAAATTAAAAAATGGGTCGCTCCACCTGGAAAGAGACGAAAAACCTTCCAAAATTCCTCAAAAAATGGCACCAAAACCTTCTCTAATCACTGCAATAAAACAGATCCGGAAACCCTCGATTTTTCTCCACAAAAAACTCAAAATTCCTCCAAAACCCTTCTCTGAAAATTTTGAAATTGATCTCTGAAAATCAGCACTAAATTAGTTCCAAATTGACAAGCTAGGATGGATTTTCCACCACTGAAGAATGCTTTGCTAGCTAGGAATGGATCTCTCACCACCGAAGCTAGGGTTCCAATGGGATCTTACTCCACAAGCTAGAAAAAGCAATCAGCAGTTGCTCAGTGAAAATCATAAGTGTGTATGCAAAAATGAGCTCCCTTTCTTCCCAAACCTCATTTTATAACTTTTCATTACTTTTTTTCTAAGTTGGGAGCTCCATGTGGGACTAATAGTGACTTAAGTGACCCCAACGAAGAAATATTATAATAAAGTATTTAAGTCACGCCAATGAAGAACTATAACATTTAAGTGTTATTAGTCACCCCCCTTAACGACAAAACATAATGTTTGCACCCACCAAGCCACTTAACACCCATGCCAATGCAAAAATATAACAAATAAGCAAGGTGGAATACCCAATAGCCTCTAAAGTCTTTAGCCCCTTGGGTATGACTAAGGCTAAGACTAAAGTTTGGCCCTTAGGCCCTCTGTGAAGGAAAGGGGACATTACAGTCCTCCCTTCCCGAAATTTTCTTTTCCACAAGCAAATGCAAACTAGGATGCTGTAAAGTTTGTTCTCCCTCCCAAGTAGCATCCTCAAGTGGCAATCCTCTCCACCCCACCAAATACTCTGTGATCACCCTGTTTCTGAGCCTCCTCTGTCTCACCTTAATAATAGATTCTGGTTCCAAGACCAGCTTTCCCTCATCATCCAATGGTGGCAACTCCGTGGAGGGTATGATATGCTGTCCAAGTGCCCTTTTAAGGCACAAAACATGAAAGATATTATGTATCTTACTGTGCTCTGGAAGCTCCAACTCATATACAACTGCCCCAACTCGTCGTGCTACCCTGTATGGACCATAAAATCGTTGTTTAGCTTCTCTGCTCCCTTCTGCTTCAGTGAGGACTATTTGTATGGCTGCAAACGTAGGAAGACTAAATCTCCCACCTCAAAAGACCTCTCGACCCTGTGCCTATTTGCATATATATTCTCTTGATTTTGTGACTTCTAAAGGTTCTCTTTGAGAGATTTCATAATATCCTGGTTCTCCTGTAACCAATCACGAGCTTTAAGAGCTTGGTTGTCTGACAATACTGAATCTGGAAATGACATAGCATCATACCCATATAAAGCTCGGAAAGGAGTCATGCTAATGCTCATATGATAGGTGGTATTGTAACAATACTCACCCATGTGCAACCACCTAATCCAAGCACGCTGATGACTTGTCACATAGCTATGCAAATAGCCCTCTATCCACTTGTTAACTATCTCCGTCTATCCATCAGTCTGTGGATGGTAGCTTGTGTCAGGGGTCAACTCAGTACCTACAAGCCTGGAGATCTCCTGCCAAAAAGTGCTCATGAATACCTTATCCTTGTCACTAGCAATAATTTTTAGGCAACCCATGAAGCCTAAACACACCTGTATAGAATATCTGAGACACATATGGTGCATCATACCCCTTGGGCAGAGAAAACAAATGAGCATACTTAGTCAACCGATCAACTACAACATATATGCAATCATGCCCATCTACTGAGGGAAGTCCTGTAATAAAATCCATGGATATGCTTTCCCACCTCTGCTCGGGAACAGGAAGAGGCTAAAGTAATCCTGCTGGAAAAGAATGCTTGGCTTTGGTTTGCTGGCAAACCACACACTCTTTGATATGATTAATGACATCATCCTTCATCCACTTCCATGCAAATCTCTATTTGATATACCTGTATGTCTTGAAGTATCCAAGATGTCCTACTAATGGTGGATCGTGCACTGCTCGAAGGATATTCTCCTTCATCTTGGACCGTGGTACAAGGAAAATCCTATCCTTGTAGTATATGAGATCATCAAAGACTCTGTACCTGTCATCATGTATAATACCGTCCATGACCTCACATGCAAACTGATTTTTGGAATACTCAACAAGTATGCGAGCCTTCCAATGTGATGAAATCTCAGACATAGAACTAAGCATAGAGGTAAGGTAAGGTCTCCTAGATAAAGCATTAGCAACAATATTATTGTTAACTTTGGTGTACTCTATGTCGAAGTCGTAGGTTTGTACCTTGTTCACCCATCTCTGCTGGCGATCGTTGAGATCCTTCTGCCCCAGGAAGAACCTCAAACTATTGTGATGCATACGAACCACGAATTTGCTGCCCACAAGCTACTATCTGAATTTGACCACAGCATGCATGATGGCCAACATTTGTTTGTCGTAAATTTAGTACCCTTTCTCCACAGGGTTCAATTTCCAACTCTCATAAGCAATGGGGTGCCTAACCTACATAAGCACTGATCCAATACTCTCTCTTGATGCATCACACTCAAGTACAAATGGGCGAGAGAAATTTGGCAATGCAAGAATGGGACATGAGCTCATTACCTTCTAGAGGTGATCAAAAACTTGTTGTGTTCCTGCCCAGTCAAGCAAAAGTCCTCTTCTTGGTCAAATCGTGCAATTTAGCAGTCAACAAAGCGCCCTTCTCCTCCATCAATCCCCCATCTCACCCTAGTATGTGAATAGTCCCCACCATACATCACCAAATCTCATAGCTGTAACAAGTGGTCCTGGCATGAGTAGCCAATCCAAGGATTGCCGATCTCTATCCCACCTCCACCAGCATCGTCTTCTAGCCACCTCCCCCACGTGAACCTCTATTTTGGTCTTCACACGATCCAGATTATTTTTTGTGGGAAATGAAAGGGGGATATTAGAAAAAAGTTCCATATGGCTAACAAAGTTCATAGTCTTCCCTCCTATGAAACATCATGGCACATTGAGTGATCGAGACTTCCCATAAGAGGCACATCTTCTGAGAAACATGCTATTCTATTCACACCTTACCCATCTACACTTGCTGTTAGAATGATAAAGAAACTTTCCACATCAATATAATGTTCTTCCATCTTGTCCTTCAGGGTTATACCTTTAAGAAAGATTCTATTGGCAAATATTTTAGCATACACCATCAGGGACTCCACTCTAATGAGCATAACCGATGAAAAGACTAATGCAAGACACGAGACTTAGTTCCAACAGGATCAATGACTATTAGTACTCCTATGGATCTAGCTATCCCCAAGAAAAATTCCAACTCCTAGTAACTCCAGGGGAATTTCATGGAAGTCGAAATCCATACAGAGAATGGTGTGAAGCAGTAAAATCATGAGGCATACCTGGCTCCCATGTAGTGGCAAAAGGCCATAGAGCAACATGTCAGAACCTATAAACCAAGGATTCCCCCTAGGAATACACATCTACTATTACTAGATGCATTGCATAACATGTTTTTTTGTTAGCATATATGTAATACCCTTAATTATTTTTGCTCCCCACTTCCTTATGTTGAATGTCTTAGGAAAAGGTGTAAGGTGAAACAATAGGAAAATGGGTTCATCCCCCTATTGCAGTTTGGTATATTGAATACGGATGGTGCCTCAAGGGGACATCCGGGCACTTGGCGACCAATGGGGGGTATTTGAAGAACTATTTGTAATGAAAGAGCTTCAAATTTAACATGTTTGATGAAAACTCTATAGTAGATTGATGTTTTCACCAATTCAAGACAATAATGCTAATCATTAAAGCTGTTCATGTGAAGGCTCTGGGACAAGAGGTTAAAATTTTCAAAAAGTATGGGAGAACTCCCAAACAAATAGAATTTGCCTTCCATCAGATTACTGTTATGGATAGTTGTCTATTACCCAAGAAGTTCAGAGAGATCCAATAGGCAGATAGAGAGAATAAGTCAATTTACGCCACATATCAAAGACTATCAGTGAGGTGATATTTACAGTTGAAAAAATTATTAAGGTTTTTAACATCTTGATGACATTACTATATGACAAGTAGTCCACAATTGCTTTGGCCCAAAGAGTTAAAAAATAATAAATCAAAAACTACATAGGATGCAATGGTTTTACCAATGCAATCCACATGTGGTGGCATCCATTAGTGGATAAGAGAAGTTATGAAAGCCCAATGTTTCTATAACTTAGTCCATCCTGTCATAACTATTACTAAGTTTATTTACCTTCATAATGCTCATGATTGGACCTAGGTACATTACTTCCGGTCTTGTACAAATATTTATCTTCTCACCCACTAAAATGTGTGTGGATATTTCTTTTTATTTATTTAGATATTAGGAGATATTATCTAGTTGTTAGGTATAGTTCTTTCCTTGATCTATGGTAGGAGACTAGTTCATTGGGCCCTAGATCTATGGTATTGCCCATCCTAGATCCATGGGAATGTCTAAGTTCTCTCATAAATCTATGCCCACTTGACTAGAAACTTCTTTGATGCATTAGTTCTTTCCATGATTTATGGCTTGATCTATGACCTTCAGACTGGTTCTTACGATTGTTATTCCTTGCCTATATAAGCAATTACACCATTCTCACCTGTATTTCATTGAAAGTTCCATAACTAATATATGATTATGTGTAAAGTCATCATTTAGCTAATGATAACAGGGTTTTATGATACAAGTTACGCTTGGTTGCAATTGCTTTCATCTTATCTGATCGTGGTGTTTGATATAGCATACTGTGTATGACTTGGCTTGGTATGATCTGTTTATCGATTCCTTTCAATAACACCATTTTAGTCCACATGTAAATACATCATTGGTACAATATTTCATAGTTTGGACTAGGCTAACATATTCAAGCGACTCATAGTGATTATCTTAATGTGTTGGAGATTGTTTGAACAGAAGATATGAAAAAAAAGACTTTGGAAGGTACGTGATGCATGCAGTTCTCTAATCAATGAAAAATTTCATTTATTGGTAGCTCTAGAGTACAACATTGACAAAATTGCAATGTTTCAAAGTGTTTAAACTATGCAGTGAATAAGTAAGCTTGATATCGAATTCTCCATGCTGGTATGAGATCGCGAGAGTTCAAAATCTTCCTCAAGGAACAAAGTCAAGGTAAAGCAAAACACATGTGGGGAGTATTAAAGTTCATATCAAATTTCACATCTTGACATACATTTTCCTTCACTTAGCTCGATGGCCTGGGTAGAGAATTTTATTCCCTCAATGTTAATATTTTGTTGATAAAACTAGAGCGGGAGCCATAATTGTTTTTTTTCAAAACATTACATAATTAAACCCTCTCAGCCCCTTATTGCATTGTCATTAAGTATAGTGGATATGAATTAAGATCAAGGATTTTCAAATAGCTTATAATTAGACTTTAGTTTATGTAATTTTTTATTTAGTATTATTGATAACATAGTTTTAATTAAGTATGTGAAGCCCATGTGGAGCTAGATACATTAAATTACTTTCATTTGACCAGTTTAGTCTCAATAATCCACGTATTTTTGGAATTGACGAGTTAAGTCAATTATACGCCACATGTCAGATATTCAATGAGGTACATGATTTATAGTGATAAAATTATTAAGGTTTGTGCATAGATATAATGACATTAATGGACGATAAAGATGTCCACAATTGTGTGGCTTGTAAGAGTTGAAAAATAAAAAATAAAAAAATTACATAGATAATGTAATAATTTACCAATTGCAATACGCATGTTCATAAATTAACTCGTATGAAGAGAGTTAAATGGATTTCCTTCAAGGTTACAATCTAAATAATAACTATAATCCATTCGCAATAAAATCATGTGTTAGTGTCCACATATATATGTATATCATTGGCACTATTAGCTATTTAATTTTTTGGTATAGGTTAATAGCTAAGTGGCTATCCAGGCTGAGGTTCTGGTTCAGATGTGCTAGTGACGTTGATTTTGGTTGAAAGAAGATATGGAAACCAAATTACATTTGGAAGGTACATGCAATTGCACGAGTTACTCCTAATCAATGGCATTCTCAAAATTGCATTTTATAAGTAGCTATGAAGTACAATGAAGATTATAGCTTTAATGTTTAGAAAAAGTGTTTAATTTTAGTGCAGATGAATAATGTGAAGTCTGATATAAACCATGTGGTAGAGATCGCGAGAGTTTAAAATTTTGAGGAAAAAATTGTAAGGTGTCCAGCAACTCGTTCATTGTGATAACTGGAGCTATTGAACTAATGTTTATATCAGCATTTCATGGTCCACATGACTTTCTGGTGTGTTCCTCCTCCCACCTCCCTTATCACCCCTTCCATGTAGGAAACTAACCCATTTATTTAAAAAAAAAAGTCTACTGATTCTTGGATTGGATGGGACCCCGTCAACCCCTATAGAATCATAGTCATTGGTTGGTGTGGAGTGGGGAAGATTTATGGTAATGATTACTCAGACAAATTGGGTATTGAAAAAACATCGATAACATATTATATCTTAGTATGCGAATTCCGACGTGGAGATAGAAGATGTTTGAGGTAAGGAGTCTCTATGCCCTGAGGGGATCAATGAACAAATCGTTGCTCCTCATCACGTGGCTGTGAACAGGTGCAAGACGCACAAGTCTACCAGGGTCCAAGATGGTTGATCCACACCATTCTCAAACCAGGGCCTTACTCTATACACTCGATTAACTTGTCCAGATCGATCCTCCACTTGAGGCCAAAGTGGCTTGCGGAGAATACTCTGGCCTCCCATGGTGTTTTCAGTCCTGTCTATCAATCTACCCTCTCATGTTGTAAGTTCTTAACTCAATATCTCTGGCAATATTCCATGAATATTATTCGTTGGTTTGGAGAAGGTTCTGATCTCGCGTTGACATCCTGAACCCATGGAATTTAAGAACATAACAATTGATCTAAATGGCAAACCCAGTGATTTTGTCAACGCTGCCTTTCCATATATCCAAAGCATTTTCTTCCCCATTTATGATAGTCCTCTTAGACGTTAAGTTATGAAGTAATGCTGCTATTACATTTTTATGGTCAAGCCACTGCCATTCAAATTTAGGTTTTTTGAACTATTCTAGCTCAAAGAAATCAAAGATCAGGACTTAAGGCAGCAGTATTTGATTATTTCTTTTGCAATATGAGTTCAGCTTTAGAATTAGAGTCTCAGAATTATTGTTTGTCTGTCCCTTTTTGAAGCCTGATTTTTTGAAGACCTTAACCTATTCTTCTCCCCGTGGGTCTAAGGAAGAAAGCAAGGGGAAGATCTGGATTACATTTCTATTGTTGTTATTTTTATATTGGCATGTATCCTATTGGGAAGCCTAGTGCTCCAATAGACAAATTTAATTAGTTAGGAAATAAAAGTATTCTGAGCGTGTAGGCTCCAAAGCCTAATTAGATATTTAGAAGTACTTTCTCTTAAGGGGTTGGCCATCATTTTTGCATTGTAAAGCACTCACGGTTATAAATGGAGGTCGCTTAGCCATTAATGAATCATGTTTTTTGGTGAATTTTTATATCCATTGCTTGTTAAGCACCTATTTGGCACGTGCCGAGATAATCTTTGCAAGGATGCAAACCCTTGATTGAGACCAAGGTTCGAAAGCACCAGTCTTTGGAGCATTTGCTCTGGACGAAGTTTCACAAAGTTTTCAACACGTGTTCATTAGCATGGTTATAACTCTCTGATTTAGCCATTAATTCGTGTGATTAAATTGTAAAAAATTCTTGGGAGATATACATTTTTATTAAATATTAAAAACAAAAGATGGGTGATGTGGCTTGGACTTCAATGTGATCAACTTGCTTGCATGGTTGTAACCAAGCTGGCAGGTGGGACAATTAGTCTGAGCATGGGAGAATACTCGCTGAGTTTTAGAAAGCTATCCAATATTTTTAGTTACTTACAGGAAATCTCATGAAGGTGAAAAGTTGCCCAAAAAGATTGATTTATTGCCATCAATGTGTAAGCTCAAGAAAATATGCACTTTTGAAAACGATACTTTGAAAGTGTATGGATGCAAGTTTTTGTTGCTACATCTTCCTGGACCCTTTCCAAAAATGGCAAACTTTTTTGTGTGCTTGTGAAACCCCACACTACACTTGGTTTTTTTGTACATCTGTCATTGGAAAGGTTACATGTTTAAAATGTTAAATAAAATAATAACTGATTTAGCCCTAAGTGACTTGCTTGGGAGAGTGTTGGTGATGTGGCTGGTTTTTATGTGATCAATTTGCATGGTTGGATTCTCTGTAATTTCTAAAGGTGAAATCATCCATTTCTAGCAAGTGTTTGAGTGTATGTGAGTGTTATTTCAGTTCTGGAAATTATTATTTGAATCTGTAGTGGAAAGGTTACATGATAAAATAAAAATAGCATTTGTTGGTTTCCAAAAATCTGTTTTCTTGCATCTAATAATTTCTGGTTATTTCTCATAAATTCTGAGCATATTTCCTAAAGGTTTGAGTGAGATTTGTGCCTAGAAAAGTGGGTTTGATTTCTCCTAAGAGGTCGCCACCTCAGGAGCAGAGTGCTGGCAGCATGTTGGGGGTTTCAAGGTGAATTTTCAGTCATCTACAGTCTGCCCTAGTTCTGATTTTAGTCCTTCATAACCAGCTTTGGGTCATTTCCGGAACTCCCACAAAAAGGGACATTGCATTGTTCTATTTAGGTTTTAGTCAACTCACATGCCATCGCTAGAAAAGATCATAAAAGGATTGTGTTTGTTTATTTCTGTAGTGATTAAACTGTGATTGCTAGCTATTAAGTGCCCTTATTATAGGATTTTGATGAAGAAATCTATTTGGGAAGTTCCTTCACTGTAATGATTTTGTATTTCTAAGAAAACAAGCAGATTAATTGTGGATCTAGAGAAAGGAAACCTTGAGGTTTGCAAATGATCTTTTCCATTTCTCGTCACTATGTTGTATAGCATTTGATGTTTTCATAGGCATCTTGTAAGCTCATCATATATGAGGAAAGTCTAATCCATCTAATTCCAAGGTACAATTTGCCATAGGTGTTTTAAAAGGAAGAGATATTGGGTCTGTGTATAGTCTGGTTTTGTCAGAATGATTTCTGGACTTTTTGTTAGATGATGCCAAGTCTAACTTGCAAAATAAACTTACTTTATCACGTATCGTAGAATTGTTTTTTTTTTTTTTTGGATAATGTAAGACTTCTGATAAAGGTAATGGTTGATTTGTTTCTGTAAAAGTCAATAGGGGAAACATATATATAACTTTCTTGGCACACAATAGGTCCTGAGATAGAGATTTTCTATGGATGTCCGATTGTTTTTTCCTTGGCGTACACCACTTAGATCGAGATCATTTGTATGGATGTCAGATATTTTTCATGGCCTAGAGTCTCAGGCATAAGTGATCAAATGAGAAACTGCTAGATCAGGATTCCTTTTTGAAATTTTAAAAAAAAAAATCCATTTTCTAAATCTTCTAATGGTTACCATGTTAGGCATGCTTCCAAAGTTTTCACGACTCTTGTTCACTCTGTACAGGTACGGGAACAGTTTAAACCTTCCTGCTGGGCTGTATGTACTATTCATATGGAACAATCTGAGTTGTTAAAACTTGAGATCATTAGATAACAAACTTGATTCCCTGACATTTGGACTAATCTAGTTTTCTAATAGCAATAATTAAGATTTTTTTTTTTTCAGAAATCGTGGTCAGTGGTGGTGATTTGTGTTTGATGCATAAACATATTGTAAATTGGGGATAAACTTTGAAAGAGAGACACCTGGTTTTTTAGCAATAAGTGCTGGCGAATGATTTCTTCACTTTGCACCACAAGTTTCCTCTAGTTCGTAACTCGCATTCTGAATCTTGCAGGTACATTTTCCTTCTCAAGTGTGATGGCACAGAGAAAGCAAGGTGTGATCGCTTTATTTGATGTTGATGGCACACTTACTCCTGCAAGAAAGGTATCTGTTTATCATCTTTTATTTTCTTATTTACACAATTCAAAATTTCACTTTGACACAAGTCATTTCCAATGAAATGGCATGTACACAGTTTAGTTTAACACTTTTAAACTTTATGCGGATCATCTTTAACAACAGGTGAATAACCAGCTTGATTTGTTCATCCATCTGCACATAAATGCTTTTCTTTAAACATACTTTGGCGCAGGATTTACTTGCTGAGGGTGAAGAAATGAATCTTAATCATTGATACAAATCTGGTTTATTTTTTACTTTCTTGGAAAGCATATTGATTTCTTGATTCCAACACATCATATTTAGGGTTTAAGATAATGAACTCTTACAACCAAGTTCTCGCTCACATGAAAGTTTCACCATAGGAAATTTTCACTTACAACAATAATAAGAAAGGCATGAAAAGTTTTTATGTTGTATATTTCTATACATCATTGGCCCCCTATGGATGTGCATAAGTACCTTCAAATCTTTGATTTTCTAATTTTCAAAATTTGTCAAATAAAAGTCTGTTGGGGATAATCAGACTCTCCTGACCCAATGACCCTCATGTACTTCTATGAGTGCTTCAATTTTCGGATTCTCGCCCCCTTTCCCAACCCTCCTGCTTCAATACTTCAAAAAATGTGACTAAGAGCGAGCTTGTCAGGGGTTTGGGCCCTTCTTGTACCTGTTCAAAGTGGTGTGTCATAGGATCAAAATTGTCCATGGTCCCAAGACAGCTGAAATTTGCAAATGTCATGAATGTCTTTTTTTTATTGCTCAAGGTCATTGATTTGCATCAGATCCATCTTACTCATATTATACGTAAAAAGTCTCCTACTTGTGGTCCTCATAAATGTCCGAGTCATGTCTGGTCCTCATATGTTCACCAATCAGTGAACCCATGTTGAAGACAAATAGTGCTTTGTTCATAACTGTTTCACGTGACCTCCATTTCAAGTGCCATCAAAAACATTGGAAAGATTCTTCAGATTTGTTTTCAATGGTTAATGAATAAAAACTCATTAGAGGTCACTGTCAGAATCTTGTACCATTAAGGATATACATGGAATGCAATATGCTATCGATAATACATGTTCATTTCCCATACAATTGGGATAGGCAAACTGGTTTGTCAGTTGCCCAGATTGGATAAATATTATGCTATTAACAAGTAGATACATCCAAAGATCCATTGTTTTGCACATAATTTTTTGTAACTGAATATTTGGTGGTTTTCCTATACTCTGCCAATGAGTGCAGTCTCCAGACACAACCATTGTTATCCTCCCACTTTCACAAGGGGAACAACCTGCCTATTTTTCCAATTGGGCTACTGATTTAGGGAAATTTTCCATACTCAGTTTTACACATTGAAGGTGCTCAAAGATAAAAAGACGTATTATCATTGTTCAATTGCTCAAGGGGTCCTTGTGACCCAGAATCAAATGCATCATGTGGGTTTTGTCCAATGAGGGAATAAGGCAAATTTGTAGTGAATGTAATTGAGGATATTGTCTCATGATCAATGTTGATATTGTGTATCATGTAATGCTTTAAATGATTCTTTGGTCTGATGGATAAGGCCTTCTAATCTTGTGTCTAGTGTGTATTAATGTTTGCACACGAACCTTTTAATTAATTGTTTGTAGAATTAATTATTTTGAAATGTACAAATATTAATGCAATGCATGTGGAGGTGTCAAGTACTTGTTAAAGTGAAGTGGGTCCCATGTCCTAATAATATTTGCATGTCTCTATAGTCTATTCAATACTGTTGTCAATCAGTTCAAAATGCAAATATTAATTGTTTTGTGCAATGAAATTGCCGGGCCCTTGTGTGGGTTAGATGACACATTGAGTCAAGGTTTGGTCAAGTGTCAGTTAAGGTTAGAGGTAGTTATGGAAGTACCTGTGCATGCAGTGAAGCATAAACGGCTTGAAAAATTATGGAAAAAGGGTTCGTCTCTCTGCCCTAGAAGAGGCTTGCAACTTTGAATGTTGGACATTATTTTGAATTTATGTTCATGGAATGAGTTTTTACGGTGTGAGAATTAGTTACCTTTCATGGATGAGTCTAATGTATGTTCCGTGCAAAATCTGCTTTTTTGTTTGTAGATGGATGTTAGTTATGCGGCAATGCCCATATATCACTTCTGAGAGCATGTAAATCCTTCACAGTTTATAAAACTTTGTTCATTGGGTTTTGAAGAGTGAACATTGTGTCACTTACATGTGGTCAAATCTGGAAGACTTTGTGCTTCCCAACACTTTATTTTGTTCTCATCACACACACCAGTTATCATTTTCACTCACATGGAGGAGGAGCAACTTCCATCTAATTTCTGCTTTCCTTTTCAGGTTTCCTGGATGCTCCTCTGAATTTAGTAACATTGAAAGGTTTCCCATTTCTTTTCTTTTTTTGTTTCATTCCTTTTGTGCTTTCCTGATTAAAAGTACACAAAAGCTCCCGACCCCCCCATCATATGAGGTAACTGCCCCTCTCAAACTGCACTCAACCTATATGCTAGTTGCAGTGTTTCAATAAAATTCCGTATAGGAAGAAGAAAGACTGTTCAATTCAACTGTTATCATAGTTCTATCATCTTCTGTATCAAACATTGCTTTGCCAATTTGTGTGAGGATATTTTTAATTTTTGACAAATATTTACTTTTTTCTCATTTCTGTCGACTTTTGATTACACAATCATAGCATTGGATGCATTTATTACATCGTGGGCTTCCTATAATATATATCGCCATTTGTATGTCCTGCCTCCCAACTGTTCTTAGATTAGACAATATGCATTTATCTCTCTAATGTGTAAGAACATTGAATAGTTGATAGTGATTTTGATTTTTAAAATCAAATGTGGCTTTTTTCATTTGTATTAGTGGGAATTGTTGGTCAATTTTTTATCCTTTTTTGAACTTCACAAATCATAAAAAAAATAGTGTTCCCCTGATAACACTTTTCCGTTCTTTATTGCTGAAGCCATTAAGCCTATTCCGATTCAGCGAAAAGTTATGAAATCTGAAAATCTTGGACATCTTGGAACTTGGGAGTTTGTGCAAATTGTGGTGTTAAAAGCCAAAAATTCAGACAATTCCTCTCACCCTGAAAACCACTCAAAAAAGTACTTATCTCTTCAATTTTATTTGCAAAATAGAAAAATACTTATGACACTATTATCCAAATTCAAAAAATTAATTTTGTTTTCCACCCCTTACTACTCCAAAATTAGCTCTTCTAACTTTCAATTACAAAAACAAACTCCTTTCGAAATATTTTATCATCCAAAAGAACAAACATGGGGAAGAAAACTCTCTAAATACCTGAAATGCATTGTATCCCACACTTTTGGACCAGGTGGCTGGCTTTTATACTCGTGTTTCATACTACTCAAGAAACGGTTTGTTGTACACCTCACATGGTCTACAAAAATAATAAACTGCAGTTCTGATTTGAGGAGAGGGTTTCATTGTCCTGAAATGACTCTTCAACATCTGAAATAACTCCACAAAGGGACAACTAAGCCACCGTTTCCTCCTGCTGTTCTTTGCGACGAATTTGAATGCACCAAGGGACAGTTTTGTTCAAGCTCTTGACTCTGCTTCTATAGACTCAACAATTCTCCAACAGTAAATTTTTTTTTACAACAGTGCTACCAAAAACCATAGGTTCAAACTTACATAGCCTTTGCAAAAACAAATCGCAAAAAACCAAACACCAAATTACCTCCAGGGTTTATTCATCCATGCTCTATACTACATGATGAAATAGTCAAGGTCTCTCTAAACCCTAGTTGGCAGAGACTTTTTTATCAATATCAACGACACAGTAACAGGACTTTTAGTGCGTGTGTCCATAGGCTGTCATCCCATACCTGTACAAAATTTGCTCAAGAGCAAAAAGAAATCTATGGAAGTGGAAGCGCTTGCCTCTTTACATTCCTGTTTTACTCACATGTCTAAATCATAGTATACATGCTTGGCGAATACTCACTGAGTCGGTGAGTACTTGCCATTTTTTCCCCTAGGTGAGTATTTGCCAAAAAAAACTTGCCAGAATCTCCGACTGAGTTTTTTGGCGAATAGTTGTAAGTTTTGGGCAATTACTATCAAGTTTTTGGAGAGTTTTTTCTAAATATTTAGAAGAAAATTTGGCAAGTTTTTGGAAATTGTAAATTATTGCAATTTGTAAATTGCATAGATAAATGCTATTTTATGATGATAATTTTCAATGACAATAATAATAAATTCACAATACTTATTAGTTGGTTGTTGTATTTGCATGATGTCATGACCCCTTTTTCAAATAAAGCTAATTAGCCGATACATTTTGGATACAGGAGCGGGTACGGAGTATCCGATACGTAGAAACGGATTTTTTTTTTTTGGGCCTGAATACGGCGTAGGATACGACAGTACAAAAAATATATAAAAATTAAAAAATATATAAATTTCAGCCTTCTAATTAGGAATTAAGTTATTAACCACAAATTATGCATATGAAAGACAAGATAAAAGACAAGTTATAAGCTAAATAAGTGAATAACCACAACAAACAAGCTAGGATACCGATAAAACTTAGAAACTTAAAAACTTAAAAAGTTAAATTAAAATACTTAAATCAAACACAATGTGAATGTCATGATATATTAAATTCAATCTATTAAAATTTACACCAAATTAGTCATGATCAAAGTTCAAATGACAAACTATCTTTCAATATTCATCTATTCCTTTTCATCAAGAGGATCAACATCAGCTGCATCATCATCATTATGTGGTTCATTAGAACCACATGGACTCGAACCACTGTTAGTTGCACCCCCTTGTGCATATAGGTCTCGCGGGTGCCACAGAACTCTCCTCATCATCTAATGCTCCATGGTGGGAAATGGAAGCATCCAAGTCAACTTTCTCTGGATCAATATCCCAATGTTTTGTTGTCCCTTGTACTCCCTGCTTCTTGTGGGATAAAAGGCGCAAGTTGGAATGTATGTATACCAAATCTTCAACCTTTTTAGCCCCTACTTGTTGCGCTTTTGTGAATGGATGAAGCTATATGTACTCCAGTTGCGCTCAGAGAAAGATGAACTTGCAAACCTATTGAGGCAACGCAAAGTCTATGCAAAATTCAAACTTAAACACTCAAACTTAAATTTTAAAAAGTTAAAAGTTAAAACAAAAAAAGGAAAGACAATAAATAAACTAACATGTGCCAAGACCTTGATTGCAAGAGGTTGCAAGTAAACCGATGCATGACCATGGAGGTACCACCACATATAAGCATCCATCTTGTATTTGCTCCGAAGAGCAAGAAGGCTATGACTTGTTTCTTCTATGAAATTGCCAAACTCTACCATAACAATGTCTTGGGCCTTAGGATTAGGGGAAAAACCTAGCCAATGCCGCCATATATCCCTCATCGACTTCTACATCCCTATATGGTGCTACCCTCCCTAGAAAGGAAAGGATCTCCGTGCTGTAGAATCTAGGAATTAATGCAAAAGCAAGTAGATGTAGCGGGGTGGTCATTTTGTTTCCACCGCTATAATGAGGATTGATTGCACTTGTTTAAAAAAATGTTTCCTTAGAATCTTTTTCTTTTGCATTTATGGCGGCTTTTATCTTCTTAATCATTGAGTCAATACCATCATATATCTCTCCTAGGCATGGTTGATCCATGTCAGTAAAGTGGATCATGCTCATAATGGGCTCAGTAAAACTCAACAGATAGTCCACTCGATTCCACCAAGTGTCCTCTAAGATCATGCTCTTCATTTTTTGAGCCCGTTCAATATTTGATTCCCTCCATATAGACCAAAGATTGGAGGTTACCATCCTCATGAGGTGCTTCTCGCACCTTCACAAGCTGTCTCAAGATGATTGTGTGTGATGCAAACCGAGTCTCAACAACCTAATATAATAAGAATGAGAAACAAAAATAAAAATAAAAATTGAAAACTTTTGAATACTAATTATACTATATTTTAAAAAATAAAAAAACTTATATTTCAATTTTAAATTAAAGAAAAAAAAGGTAGCTTTCCTTACTTTCAGCAACTCCAACTGCAAGAATGATCTAAAAAATGCCCTGTGACTGGTGATGGTTGGTGACAAACATTTGGATCTCTTCAACCTCTGCATACACTTGTTGGATCCACTCTATTTTGCTGGCCATCTTCTTTAGCATTAAATTTAGTGAATGCGCGGCACATGGTGTCCAAAAAATATGCCCATACCTTGCCTCAACTAACATCTCCGCAGCTTTGCAATTTTTGGCGTTGTCTGTTATGACTTAGACAACATTTTGAGGCCCCACCGCCTCAATTTATTCGAAGAGGATGTTGGCAATGAATTGGGCATCCTTCACTTGCCCCTCACAATCAACCGCTTTAAAAAACATTGCCCCTTTAGGGCATACTGCAATCACATTAATTAAAGGGTGGTTTCTTGCATCTTTCCATCCATCAGAAACGATGGACACACCTGTTCTGGCCCATGAGTCCCTAATTGGTTGTAAGGAGGTTTCCACAATTTTTTTGGTTTATCCAATAGGGTGGTGCAGATCTTCTCATAGCCAAGTGATGTGTACCCTTTTGGGGCCTCATTGATGGCTTTCACCATCTCATGCCAATAAGGTGACCTCACAACATTAAATGAAAGCCCTTTAGCATATACACACCTTGCAATGTGTTCATTTGCAATTTCCCTGCTCTCATTCTGAAAGGCCTTTTCCAATGGCCCTTTTTTCCCTACTTTTCCCTTTCGTGCAAGGGAAGCATCCTCATCATCCGTGGAGGTAGGGACCACAAAATGGATGTGGCCATGGCCACAATTGGGGATCCACTAGGTGATGGGGCAACAAGAGACATCGTTGATTGAGATGAACTTCCTCTTTTGGCCAATGGATGACCTGCTCTGATAGCCACATTTGCCTCTGCATCTTCTTGCTCTTTGATATATGCCAAAACTTTTGCTTTTAGCACCCCAACATTATTGCTCCCCCTTGCATACTCTTATACCGTTACCCGTTATCGCACACAATTGGCTTTTCACCCGACTGTAAGAGCCTTTGAATACTCTATCACAATCATTGCATTCCAAACAAAACAACCACCACCTGGAAGTTGTTCGATAATTGTTACATGCCTCCATAATGGCAAATTTGGGTCAAATTCCTTGGCCAAAGATTGCCCAAAAGAAGCAAAACTTGTTGCCATTGTAAAAGTACCTACAAGGTTCAAAACAAACAAAATAAGCAAAGACAATAATGGCATGTATTGAAAATTAAAAAAATTAAATAGAAAGCAAAAAATTGATGAACTTAAGCAAAAAATGAAATGTGTGAAAGATTAAATAACAAAAAAAAAAGAGAATCAAATTTAGAAATTAAAAAACCCTTACCTTCACTTAGTAAACCACAAATCCTTCACAAATCTTCCTCCCTTTGCAGCTCCTCACACTCCTACAAGCTTAGCAATAGCTCCTCAAACTCTAGACAAACACAATGCAATTTTGGAGGAGCCAAAGGTAAGTTTCTTTGCTTTATGTTTTGTTTTTGTGTTATTCTTTTATTTTATTGTTTAGAGTTAGCTTTTAGGGTTTAGATTAGAAGATTATTATATTTTTTTAATGTTTGAGGTGCTTTAAAAACATTGAAAAAAAAACTGTTTTAAGCCTTGGATACGGCATGGGAGCATCTGGGGTAACAGCGGAAACCCTGTGGAAACGCTCGGGTACGGCTGCAATACCTTGTGGAAACGCTTGGGTATGGCTGCAATACCCGAGCATTGTCCACAGGGTTTTCCGCCGTATCCCGGATGCTCCTGTGCCGTATCCAATGCGTACCCGTATTGGGTACTCTCCGTACCCACTCCAGGGGGTCTAGGGGTGCCGTATCGGTATCCTAGAAATAAAGTAACAAATAATAAAGTTATATTTTAAGTTGTCAAGTAACTAAGAATTTTTTCTCAAATTAGCTAAGAATCTTCAAAGGATAGTCTTTCTTATCTTAGAAGTGTTCTTATCCTATTGTTATCCTGCCTAATTATCGATGGACAAGAATCTCTTTAATCAAAGCTCAGAGGAGGTTGGCTGATGCTTTTTGGGGGAGCTCATGCTAACGGGTAATCTTTTAGTGATTATTCCTCTTGGCCAAGTGCAACACTCATATTGCCTTGGATATATTTGGGCCTGAGTTGGTATCTATACCTTCTCGGTAAAGATTCTTCTCTTGTATGTAATGTCCAATATATTTTGAGTTATTTTGTTTTCTGATCCAGTTTTATAAAAGAACAATAGTTTGGTTCATATTCTTCAGCAGCTACATATTTCCACTCTTTAGCAGTTACAGATTTCATGTCTTCAGAAGAAGCAATTTTAGATTTTTCCCAGCTATATCATAGATTCTTTGATTCAAATATAACACCTGTTTTTTAATCTTTGATGTGTTCTCAGTTACAGATTTCTGCACTTAAGATTTTTTCTGTCCAATTTCAGATTATTGTACTGATTTCAGTTTCAGACTTCGTGGGATTTTAAACAGCTGCATATTTTTAGTTTGGATTGTGTCAACCATCTGGGCTATGACATATGGACTTTCTGCCAAAAGATTTTAATGTCATGGAAATTTACAAATGTTCCACCCCACATGGATAATTTACAAACACCACTTAAGTAGGAACTCATATGAATGTTTCACGGGAATTTAGTTCTCAGTTAAAAGTATTCTTGTAGTTCTTTTGTTCCTGTTCAGTGTTTAGGCAGTTGTTCCTCTCTACACCTTTATTTTGCGTATTATAAATATTAGGGCCTGGAATGCCAATTTCTTGTGTGCATCTAAATTATATGTTGCTGTTTATAATAGAATTTTTCTTCTTTTATTTCTCTTGTCTTGAATCTGCCAAGCGATGTCGCAAAGAAGGCTACTTGAATATTGGTCTTGTCTCTAGGCACACACGTGCACAGTAGCATATGTACAGAGTTGAAATTATGAAATGATGTTTTGTTGCAATTTATACTCTTGAATTTAACATGATTATAATTCGTCTGTATGTATCTATTTGTTATACAGGAGGTATCCCAAGAGATGTTAGAATTCATGCAAAACTTGCGCAAGGTATAACATTATGGGCTTTTGTCTTTGTCAAGCTTGCTTTTTTTAGAATTGGCTGCCATTCATCAACTAACGCTGCAATTTTTCTGAAGTTTTGTTGAAACTCTATAAATAATATTGAATCGGTTGTTGGTATGGTATAACATATGTTGAATAAAATTACTTTTTGGCATGCAGGTTGTGGCTGTGGGAGTTGTAGGTGGCTCAGACTTAGCCAAAATAACTGAACAGCTCAGCAAAAGTGGTTTGCACTAATTGCTTTTCAATTAGAGGAAAATTAAATTAGAGAGATAAAAAACATGACACAACTTCTCTCCATGTGAAAAAACGTTATAATGAAAATTTTCTGCCAACTTACAATTCTGTATGTTTCTCTCCTTTCAACAAGGAGAACAAATTTTCCAATAGTATCATTTTAGATGAAAAGCAGATGCAGAATTTTTTATTAAAAGGCCATGTCTCTTGTAACTTATCCTTCACACAAATTTGGCTAGACCAAAAGTTACGACAAAACTAAAAATGCTAGATTTTTGTCAAGAAGCGCTCAGTCCTATTGTGACTTTTGGTCTTGGCAAATATATGTGTAGACTGGGTGACAAGAAACATTTCCTCTTAAATTAAAAATATTTGTGCCCTTTTTGCATCTTAATGATATGTTTGAAAATTTGTTCTTCTAGTTGGAGGAAAGAATCATGGACATTCAGAAGTACAATACATCACAAATACTTCATAATATGCATGCCTCTTTGTGACATCTAACAAGGCTCGCAAACTAGAGGTGAAGATTCATTGTTCTCAATTAAATAATAGTTATCTAAATGTAATGAGATTTTCAACAGATTAAAATAATATGGACTGTTATTATTGAAGAGATTATACTGGTTTGCCAAATAGAACATTATATTCCCAATAGTTTGCGTATCCGTTTATCTTATTGAATTTGCACTCAAAGTTTATATGAATAAATCCCCTTCATTGCGCCTGTTTGTTGTCTAAGTGACTTTTAAACCTAATTTTGTGTCTAAAAATCTTCTGAAATGTGATCGGCTCAACATGACTTATCGGGTGATTATTTTGATCTTTGTGATTGCAGTTATTTCAGATTATGATTATGTCTTCTCAGAAAATGGTCTTGTTGCTCACAAAGATGGGAAAATGATTGGAAATCAGGTAAATCTCTTGCTTCCCACAGGTGGATTTGTGAAATAACAATAGAACTAACATCATCGAAGTGTGTGTCTGTTATCAATTCCTTTTTTTTTGGTGATAAGTGATATGTATACTATAATGTGGCCCAAATCACAGGAATATGTATTGCCACTTGGCCATTTAAACTTGCTAAGCACACGAGCATCCTCATAAATATATATACTACAAAACAATCTCCATAATTCACATCATTGCAAGGATTTGGACCGACTTATGAGAGTAGACTACATGTATTGATAAGCTTAACCAATATGCTACTAAGGCCTTTATATTTTTCCACTAGACACACTAACTAGGATATACAATGAACACTCTGAACTGATCCATCAAATAAACACATATTGATTCTAACTATTACCAAGGCCTTGTTATTACTATAGATGAGATAAACTATGTTAAAAAAGATGCTGACATAGGCTAAGTTAATTTCAAAGAGAGCTTTTATACAGGAATTTTCATCTACTATAGAAGTTGAGGGAATTTTTTTCTGAGGGAGGAAATGACTAGACTTGCTTCTTGTAGTGATCTCTAACCTTTTGAATATCTCTCTGATTATAATTTGCATGTATTCCTTAGTCAGGTCACTGTAGCCCTTCCCAATGGCATGTATAGTTGAATAGCTGCGGTTTCTTTGCTTTCCTAGTTCTCAGGCACAGTGCATGCGGTTGGCCTTACCCAGCTAACACTTATTCTCATCGCTGTAAATCTATTTAACACTGTAATATAAAGTGTATAGACATCAGTATTGGCAGCTCTCCTCCTTGAGTTATGTTGGCTGCATCATATAGCTTTACTTTTTCAGCTGCTGGAGTCCTTTTTAACACCTACATACCAAATGTAACTCATACTTTTGAGTCACATTGACCAAATTTCACCATCTGCGGTCATTAGTATGACATTTTCTTTCCTTCTAGTATCTTTGACATTAATCTGGCAGTCAACTTCTGTATTGTTAATATTGTTGCTTTATTTTCAATTTTTATATAGTCCACATCCTTCAAATTTGGTTTTATATTATCTCAAATAAGTTTCATCATTGAATCTTCATTTATAGGCCATCTGATCATGCCTTTGTAATATTTACTTAAATTTTCTTTGATAAAAATAAAGATGATTAGATGACTGCAATGGGGAATCATGCAAAGATATTCTACTTCGTAATGACATAAGCTCATCAAGATAGAAGTATATTTGTAACATTTCCCAGGCTACATATCCCATATTCTAGGTTCCCAATTCTTGTGTTGGGTGTTAGAACTGTTAAATTTCTATAAAAAGGGAAGGACCAAAAAATGGATTCATTCCAAAAGGATCTCTTATTTCAAGGCTGAATTTTGGATGTATATAAGCTCAACTTCCAGTGTTAGAACTCGTGATCTTTTCAATCTTAGGGCTGAAGCCCATTTTTGTTGGCGACTATGCATAAGTATTGTTGCATTGTGATCGTGGCAATTTCTCATTTTCTTTAATCTTCGGAGTCAGTGAAGCAAAACACCCTTCAGGTACTGAAATTGAAAAATAATCCTACTGTTACTCTATCTTTTCTCATGCATTATATGTATGGTTTAGCAAGTTTTTGTGCCTCGCAAGGTTACTTGTGATATTGGCGACCTTAACTGTCATTCTTAGACTAACAAATAACTAGGTATGTATTTAACTATCCTCCTCTTCCTGTGTAAATATTGAACACCCATGTTCTAATCGTGCGTGAAATTGAATTGTTTCCAGGATATTATGTCGCATATGCTAGAACAAAAATATCATAGTTTCTGTGCATGACCAATTAACAATATTAGATGATTGTACCTGTACTGCATGTACATAAAATTATTCTATTTCTCTTAATAATACCTATGCAATATTTCCCTGTTTCCACCCAATTCTATTATAAATTATCTGTTTATTAATGGAAGCAAGACTGTTTTCAAGCTCTTGGAACCTCTAGTGATATGTACTGTAATTTATGAAAAGGTTCTTTTCTTTTTTATGAATGAAGCTTCATATATTGATGGTATTCACAGACAGATTCAATTGTTGCTGTTGCATATCGTAGAATATATGATTTCTTTATTGTAAGATGACCACCTAGGGGTGTTGTATACACATTGAGTAATCCCGGGTATCATTATTCATTCAAACTCTTGGATATACATGGAAATTTGGTTTCTGAATGCATCTTTATCTCAGTCCAAGTGTATCCAGTAGGCAGATTGTAGACACTCTTGGTCTTATCCAGCCTGCAGATTCTTATCCGTCAAATACTTTTAGTAAAGGGACCTGAAACAGGTTGAAAACACCAAAAATACTCTTATTGTAATTGTCTTATTCGTAGTTACCTAAGATTCTGTCATGGCAGGATGGGGTTTCCAGGACGGCAAAAATTTTCTGGATTTTGGGGACGGCTATTAATTAATATAAATTATATATACCTATATATTACAAATAAATTATAAAAAATAACTTAAACAGAGGAAAATAAGTTGAAAGCCTGAAGGCTGAAACCATTAATCTATCTCATAAGCAAAAATCCGATATTTATCATTGGCAGAGAATCAAGATACATTGATACAATGATGCATACCAAACATGCAGTCTGAAAAGCTGAGAGTCTCGACAAAGAAATACAAAAGACTCAAGAGTACATGCTGATGATCCATATTACAATATAATCATTAATCAGCATGAAAAAAGTACACATGTCATTATCAGAAAAACCAAACTAGTAAAAACAAGAACATAGTCCACAACTCAATAATTAGTTTATTTATTTTTGTTTGAGCTGCAGTTTTAGATGCTGTAGGGGACACAAGGATGTCACAACATCCTCTACGGTGTTCCCAAGTATTGATAGTCCCAGGAATGTTCTGGGAACGCTCTTGGAATTCAGGGAACGTCCCATGGAGGAGGTCCCCTGTAAATTTTGCAAACAGGGGTGTGTTTGGCGGAACATTCTTTCCCCAATGTCCGGGGGATGTCACGGCATCCTCGATGGCTTTCCCAAACATTGAAAGTCCCGGGGACGTTCTGGGAATGTTCTTGTTCAGGGAATGTCCCCGGGACATCCCCTTTAAATTTTGCAAATATGGGTGCATGGGGGGAACTTTCCATCCCCGTTCCCAAGTTCCCAGAAAGCCCCACATGTCCTGGATGGCTTGGAGATACAGGTGCACGTCCCAATGTAACACTAGTCTTATTGTACATTCAATCTATGAATATGCCAGTTCAGACCCAAATCAACCCTCCGTTATCATGACTTCTATTTTCCATGTCTGTTATGAGTGTGTAGCTCTGGGTTGTGCATGTTATAAAGGTTTGCTTGGGGATTATTTTGAGGCAAGTTGTATAATTCTCTTATCGTCTAATTGCTTCTCTGAAATATTTTGATGTCTCCCAGCCCATGCATTCTCTCTCTCTAGAATAGCAGATATTTTCCATGGGTTCATCTATCCAGCCTGTATTATGAAAACTCAACCTTTTTTGTTCCCTATTCCAGAAATTTTAAAACTTCCTTACTTGAACCTGAACCTATATGTATTAGCATATCATGAAACTTAGATATTTACTAATTTGTTACATTCATAACTTTGACTTTCATTATCCTTGAGTATAACTGGCAGAATTTTGCATGTGATTCCTACAGAGCATTAAAGAATTTCTTGGGGAGAAAAACCTGAAGGTAATATTTGTTTGACATTACTCGTGAATGCATTTTTCTAGCTTATAAATGATTCTTTATGATTACTCAATGAATGAAAATATTTTCAGGAGTTCATCAATTTTACTCTTCATTACATTGCCGACTTGGATATCCCCATAAAAAGGTGAGCACTGAACATTATCTGCATATACATTGCATGGCTTACGAACTTGTATATTTAATTGTTGTACTGCTTATATACGTAGGGGGACTTTCATAGAGTTCAGGAGTGGAATGCTGAATGTGTCACCTATTGGGAGAAACTGTAGTCAAGAAGAAAGAGAGGAATTTGAGCGGTATGATAAGGTACATTGAAATGCTAAGGGCCTTGCTTTGGTATCTCTATAATGGTTGTAAGTTCTTTGAGTATTCAATATAAGTAGTTGTAGTTATTTTGTGAGATTAATGCCCCATCGCAGGTTCACAGCATACGCATGAAAATGGTTGAAGTGCTCAAGGAAAAATTTGCACATTTAAAGCTAACATTTTCTATCGGAGGACAAATTAGCTTTGATGTGAGTAAATTAGCCTTGTATGATTCTCGGTTTTCAGTGAGAAATACAACAGTAGATTACTACTAAAAACTGCAATATTTTCCAAGTCTTAAATGATTAGAATGTGTCATTCCAGGTTTTTCCTCATGGCTGGGATAAAACATACTGCTTAAGATATGTAGAGAATCATTTCAATGAGATCCATTTCTTTGGAGACAAAACCTACAAGGTAAGGGTCTTGAGACTACGGGCATTGGAGCTATCGTATTAAAACAAGTCTTATCCTGTAACAGTTTCTGCAGAAATTGTATGGAAAAATATAGGTTTATGAGAATGCAATCTATCTTAGCCATGGGATGTCATTGATTAGTCAAATTATCCATTTTTCGTTCTTTTAAATCTGAAATCATTATTGCTATTGTTTAACAGGGGGGTAATGACCATGAAATCTTTGAATCAGAAAAGACAATCGGTCATACAGGTTAGTTTCTTATTGTGGAATCAACGGGACTTTAAAGTGATTCACTTTGTTCAAATCAAGAAAACTTAGTTTTGTACGTTCATCCAAGCAATGTTGTTTCTAAACACTTATGTTTTGGGCAAAATATTTTTGAGGCCATATGCCCAGGTTTTGATTTCAAAGAGTTTCCCAAATATGAATGGTAACCCTGGTATCTATTCAAATGCATTTACAATGCAGTACCATTCATTGTTCCTCTGACTTTCCCCCTTTTTAGTTTTATGACAGAAGCTTTTTTATCTATATTCCAGCCCTTTTATTCCTGTTAATCTTTTCCTCAATACAATGCTTACGTAGTGTGAGCTATGATATCTGTTTCATGTTTCTTGTCCTCTAAATATTTGATATTTTTCCTCATTCAAGCACTCGTTGCATGTTCTTAAAAACATTTCTTTTTACTATGGTAGCTTAGGATCTGATTGATTCCTCTGCATTTTGTTTTGCTAATCTTGTATCCAATTGTTTTTGTGGTACAGTAACAAGCCCTGCTGATACACTCAAGCAGTGCACAGAGCTCTTCTTTTCATAAGTGCTATTATTATTTTTGGCTGTCAGTGGCTGGGATATGGAGCTTGGGGGGTGGAATCAAGAACTTTGCTGCTTCTCAACTAAACATTGACTTATTATTGAATATTGGCTCAAATTTATTCGAGGAATTTTTTATCTCTATTGTTGTTCATCTTGCTTTAGGATTTAAATTTTGTAACTCATTTTGATGGGGAAGATTATGACTTCCATGTATTTATTTATTCGATATCATATACCTTGGCAAGGAGATTTGCTGAATGCTACTAATATTTCCTTTCTTCAATGTCATGCATAAAAAGATGTTACTTACATTTGGTTCATCATTGATCAGTTTTATCCTGTTTTACAGGTTTGGTTTCAAAAGTTTCAGGAAGTTGATACAGTTCAGCTTATTCAATATGAAGTGTCAAATTGTGTTGGCCCATGTTAGTTCCTGACTTATAAATTCCCATCCAAAGTCATTAGCAACCTTCAGGAAAATAGTCCATCTACCTTATGTGTTTGTATATCATATGCAGGGTGGTCCTTAGACTGGAAAATAGATTCCTAGCTAGGATCAGTGAGAAAACAATCAAAACCTACATCACCTAATTTATGTGACAAAGCCGACAAATTCCATTGGGTGGGCTAAGTCCAGGTTATAAGGTCTATTCGCACATAAAGATTCTTCCATGCACAAGTACTATGCAAAAAACATTGTCCACATTGGCATGCACAATATCGACAGTCTTCACCAATTTTTAAAATTGTTGGGATGGGCACATAATCTCAAGTTTTAAATGCTTTTATAAATCTTTCATGTTATTAGGGAATGGGTATTGGTCAGATCGGAGCAATATTGTAAACAGATTACCCATCTTCTTGTTCTTGGGGGCAAGGGACAAAAGGGAGGGAACAACCTCTCAATCTGATCTATTCACGGCAAGGGACAGGAGAAGGATGGGGATTTTCATGGGTATGGTTTTTCTTAAAAATGTATGCACTTAAAATATAATTTTTTTGGATATAGAGGTGGTTGGGTTAAGTATTGGGGGATGGGAGAGAGAGAAAGAGGGGGGGGTAGGGTGCACATGGGCGAAGAGGTGGGATGGGATTAGAAATATGTTGGGTTAGTTTAGATCAGTAAATTCCTTTTTATTTATTTTTTGTGTTTTTAAAAAGTTTCAGCAGATTCTGCCACCGGTTTGTCGTAACAATGCCAACGGTGTTTCAGGGATGTTCCCACTCTAAAGTACCCGAAACATTGTCAAGGAGAATCATAACTAGAATCAGAGTGGTTTGGTATGAGGGTACGAAGAATCCAGTAACATAGGTAAATCTCATATTTGAAGTAAAGATTGTGTCATTGGTCCCTAAATGATCAAAGTACAAATGGACTCTTGGTTTCAAAAACTTTGAACTTCCACAGAAATGTACTACACAGAAATGTCGGTAAGAGAGGGCATTTAAGAAACCTGCCATGTTGGAGCCATTCAAATACCCAGTATTTAATGAGACTATATGTTGAGTATAGTTACATAAAATTGAGAGGGGATCCTTTTAAACCAAGAAAGCCCCCAAATTGATAAGTTTTTGGAATCATGAGATTCAACAACTAAAGCGCTTATGATCAATTGAGCTTTTTAAAAATCAAATATTAGGAGAGAGGCAATAGAAGTTGTCCACCCTAGCCTAATAGGGACAAAAGGGCCATGTAGGTGCCAGGTGCCTTGTTAGCACATAAAAAATACAACATTATGTAGCATATTATTTTTTATGCTGCTATTTTTGTTAGGTGTCTTCAATTGAAGGGGAAAATAGATTTTGAATTAATTTACTTCTTAAAAAATAGGTGCATCAATAGTTGTGCATCCCATGTGTCATGATGTGATTGGTCCTTACACAATATAGTATTAGGTTGAATAAATGAATGAGTATTAGGTACAAATCACACATTTATTGGTCCTATTTTGTTTTATTTCTAAAACTCTTAATCACCATTTATTGTTACATGCTCGTCTATTGGTACTCCTCCCCTAGTTTCCTCATTTACATGCCACACTATTAATGGTTTGAAGGTATCTTTTGTCAGCATATCCATTATAAGGAAACCTGATTTGGTGGATTCCTATTAGTATTTACCTAGGTGGTCCACAGGGATTTCATGTAACACAATTTTGCTCATGTGCTCTTTCCTCCCTAAGGTAATCTATAATGGTTTTAAAAAGGGGTTTTTATCACTAAGACCTTCATAAATTACCAAGGGACGTAGGTTTGCACTAATCTTCCATTGCCTGCAAAATATTTTGTTCTCAGAATACTTGCTTTGGATAGGAAGAGGTTGTCCTTCTGTCTGATTCTTTTAAATACATAGTTTTTGAATTTTTGAACTTGTAATATGTGTATATTGTTACTTTTTAAAGAAACATGTTTGTGTGCCACTTGTGTATTTTTTAATTGGAATGGGATATTGTATTCTTCGTAACTCGGGTGCTTGCTTGCTTGCCAAAGTCATCCTATTAGTTTGGAAAAGTTTCTTGAACTAAAATTTGTTGTGCCCCTTTTTCATATCAATGATACGTTTGAAAAATTCTTAAACAATGTTATATTTTTAAGACAAGAAGATCTAAACCATGCAAAGTATAGGTATTCAAGAAGAGATCCTATAAGAAATATATGGTGGGGTACCATTGTACCCTAATATTTAATATACTCTAGAACAATATTTAGCTTCTAGATTGGAAAAGTTTGTTGAATTTGTTGATCATACATTTATAATTTTTTAAACAATATTATATTTTAAGATCAAAGTCTAGGTAATATAAATTGTGAAAAGTATATTCAAGATCATATGACAAAAGAAACATATGGTGTGCATTATTCTACCTTAATATCCAATATACCATAGAATAATATTAATAAACAAAAATAAATTATCGCATACTTTCAAAATGTTATATCATTTCTTCTATGTTCCTTAATGCACAACATGCTTCATGTTGTGTATTTCATTAAGTTCTTTCTTTTGTTCGTAAGGACTTCCATTTATCTTGACCAAACATACAACCCGGTATGAATCCAAATTATTATAAATTTATAGAACTTTTTTATAGACTTATCTCACTCATCAGTAGGAACTCTTTTCTAAGTTATTAAGGATTAATGTGTCCCAAAGTTTTCTCTAAGAAAAAATGTTGTTTTTTGTTTGTTGAAGTTTTCAATTCTCTTGCTTTTATAATATACATTTTTGAGACCTCGTTATTGAAGAAAAAGTTTTGTCATCGGGTTTCTAGACTTGAAATGAACACATTTATAAAATAATCTAGATTCTTGCTATTTAAACATGTCCAACATATTCAAATTTGTCTTATTGATGCACTTGCTTATTTAGCTATTCTATTATTATTGAGTTTGTTCTTTGTATGTTCTCATAAAAAGAGCAAATGAATATATACCTTGTTCAATACATAATTAGAGCAAATAGACTTCATTATAGTTTATGTGTAGTTACTCTTCTTAACGTATGAACTAGTATATTTATCATAAACTCTCTTAGTATAGAAGGCACTTGAGCAATTTGAAAGGGGTTTGAACTTAATGTATAATGTATCCTTTAATTGGTTGCAACCACATTACTATGACCTAAAAGTTTTTGTGTTTTAATGTAATCCCTTATTTAAGACGACGTTATTAAATTTTAGTACGTATGTACTAAATTTCCTTGTCATATGAAATGTAAATATCTATATTGCTTTTCATCATGGAAGGGTTGGTTGAATATATGCCCTTCACAATGAAATTTTGACTAGCCCTTCAAATTTGATCTCAAACATACACATTACTGGTCTTCACTTTTTGTATCCTTATCTTGTTCGTCACTAGATTCCTCTTATTGGTAACTATGCACAATCCTCCTAAATCTCCCTTGTTCAATCCTGTCTCATTCCAACCTCATTGTTATAGTGGGTATCTGGTCAATCACCTCTATTGTACACTATTGTTCATATGGTTTACCGTAGAACTCAACTCTAGGAATATCATACAAGAGTGTTGATTCAACGTAATCATTCATATTATTTATAATTGATTTATCAAACCCTGGCTTCACTATAATTATCTATGATCTCTGGCTGAAGAATGCATCCCAAGTTATCTGCATGATTTTCAAAGTCTAATTGGGAAATATAAAAGTTGTTGACAACATTCATTGAATATAGCCTCGATATTTTCTTCTTTCATCAATTTTTAATTGTTTAGGCTTAAATCCTCTAATACATATCAACTGTGAAATGAGATATCACTTCTATCCATAATGATGAAGAGTGAATCCATAATGCCTCTTCTGCCCAACTTTCTTGTCATGTTTCCAATCATAAGCATTCCTGATTATACTTTTGACCATCTCGAACCATTTGCTTCCTATCCAGGTATGAACGAGTAGTCTTATAATTCCTTCTATTACGACTAGTATTTATTTTTCATAGATATGATACTTTTCTGAATCTCTGTAAAGGCACCAGATATGTAGCCAAAAATATCTTCTTTTTCTGGAGATACATTTATCAAAACTGCACTCCATGTGTCAGATGATACATCTGTTTGTGATATCAATGGAATTCTTTTTTGTGGAAAACTTCCTGCATGGAGGTTTTCACATTTTGGTTACCTTTCTGGACTACTTTTGTACTCTTCATATCCCACTTGGGACTTACCTTCATTATATGCTTCTGTTACTGAGACCTCCATTGTGTCAAGTCTTTAAAGAATGGAGAGCCATAATTTAGGCATCCTAGGAATCCAGATTTGTAGCCAAACTTTGAATATATCTTGCTATTGGATGCTCTTTCTATTAGTTCACTAATTAATGGAAATGGATAATTGAATGACAGTATGATATCATTCAAGGGATTATACTTGATGCAGGGTCTCTTATTTCCTCTGATATACTCTACTCTTTTATTCACAAATAATGCCACACAAGCATGCAGGGTTTTACTAGGCCTTATGAGTCCGCCTTGTAGGAGTTCCTCTAGTTTCTAATCCATTTCAATTCTTCTTGAATGCGTAAAGAAATAGCTTTTCTTATGGTATTCTTCCTTCACATTTAGGTCTGCTTACGAATCTCACTTGCTCAGGTGACCAATATTGCAATGGATTCAAGCTACAACATTCTTGCTCAAACCTTTGTATGAGCTTTTCTAATTGTTCTTATTTAGTAACACATCGTCATGGATCTTCAATCATTATTCATTTCTTAAATCTTTGTTTTCTTTGTATTTTCCTATCTACTTTTTTTTGGTAATAACTTACCAACTCTTTCTACCAATCATGCCTTTGTGTTTTCACTTCTTCCATAATAGAAGAGATTTTTCTTTCTGTTACTAGCAGAGTAGGAATAGGAACATGCTTTTCCTTATGATGTATGATTACCTTATGTGAAAGGTTCGTATTTAAGCAAAAAAAGATATTGCCAATCAACAGATCTACTCCTTGATATATATATATATATATATATATATATATATATATATATATATATATGGACTCTTGGAGTATACATGCCAAACTGCAATTGCAACTGCTCCCTTGTACTTGTTGTTCCAGTAATATCCAATGGATTTTCTTGCCAGTTGCCAATATTTATCTGGAATAGCTTTTTTTTTTTTTGCAAAAGCCTTGGGAGATCCAATATGAATGAGAGCATGCAACTCATAACTTCTAAAATCCTTGCAAACAAATATTTATAGGACTATACATAGCATTATTTACAATTCTTTTGATCTTGTTAATTAGTTCCCAAAATCACTTCTTCTATTCTACTTAAGTTATCTCTAACATCTTGTAACCGTCTATTTTGCTCGACCATAAAGGTAGTTATACCTTTTACATGATATCTTGTTGATTGGTTTATGCTACAATATATTCAAGATCTTCTTCTTGTTTTATATTGCCTTTACCTTTAAGATCTTTTTTAGAGCTTGTTTTGTAGTTAGTGCCTTCTTCCAAATCTTCAAATCTTCTTCTTTTGAAGTAGGATATTCAATCTCATCATAATCTTCATATTCCCATCTATCCCTTTTGGTAAATTTTGGGGCATTGTAACCATACCTTTTCTGTTTTTCTTTTGGCATAGGCATGTGGTGCAATCGGGGGCTTGAGTCTGCTTATATTTCTTAAGATTTTGCTTAAGCTTTTGTCATTTTCTTCTTGTGCCTCTATTTCTTGTTGATGCTAATGGAGAGTCAGTTGCATTTTTGATGTTATTTTGGAGTTCATTTACCGTATTTAGTTGCTCATTGATTATTTTGAGGATTGGATCATCATCCTCTTGTTCACTAGAAGATTCTTTTCTTTCCTTTTTCTAGATCATCATCCTCTTGTTCACTAGAAGATTCTTTTCTTTCATTTTTCTGGACCGAGCATTCTTTCACTGAGTATAATGTCTTTGACCGCAATTTAGGAATCAAGTGGGGACTTTCTACTAATTCATAAAATTGATCATTTGGAAATTGCAAAGTTTCTTTGAATGGTAAAACATTCCATCATGTTTTTTGCTTCTTGTGATTAAAAAAATGGCCTTAACAGAAAAAATGGTTTTTTTTTTCTTGGGAAATCAGTAGAATAATGTGATACTCCACAAATAAAATATTTTATGTTAGAGTGTACCTTCTTATTGGAGTTCTCATTAGAATCTATGGATAACAACGAATGCACATATAATTGCACAAATATCGAAATCACTAACATGTAGATGCAATATGAAAAAACAATCTCACAAAACACAGGAATAGTGCTAAAACACAGAACAATCCAATAGCTCAAATGTTGGTGTGTACAAATAGGAGAGTGATGAGTAAATCCTCTATGAGAATAGAGGTCGAGAGTCCAAAAATAAGAAGGGGAGTTACATTCCCAGAATAGTTGGTCAAATGTAACTCCTACGACACACTATGAAAAACTATGACATGTAAGAAAATCTATGATTAGTCAAGTAACTCATATGACACAAAGAACAACTAAGAAAGATGAGTCACCATGTGTGTAGGAAATATTCCAAGTAATAAATAAATATAAGAAAAATATATAACTACACCAATACCCCTCTAAAGTGTAGCTTAGGTGGAAAAAAAGGTGGGTCCTAACAACAAGGCTTGATGAGATACCCAAGTACAATGCAACTCTGAGAAAGTGGAGAAAAGGAGAAAACCCAGTGGGAAAATCTGCCCCTTGCGCGCCCCCCCCCCCCCCCCCCCCCCCCCCCCCAAAAGGGACTAGAATCCCCCCTGAAGATGATGTTGATGTAGTTCACACCCCAAGAAGAGCTCGTAAGTGAAAAAGCTTGCTCTCAGTGAAGGGTTTGATGAAGATGTCAATAATTTACTCCAATTTTTTGTCAATATTTGAGATTGATGCCTTTCCCATGAATCAACTCTCTGATGAAATGCATGTGAATCTCAATTTTCTTGGTCCATTGATGCTAAACTGGCTTCCTACAAATTTGTATGGTGCTCTTGTTGTCACAAAAGATGATTGTAGGTCGCCTATATAAGTTACCAAACTCTGTCAAAATCCCCTGAAGCCAGATGACTTTAGTAGCAACATTAACATCTCCTATGTATTTGACCTCAGTAGATGACAAAGAAATAACATTTTGCTTCTTGCTTGACCAACTCATCAGGTCAGAACCTAGTGAGAAACTGTAACTTGAAGTAGACTTGCAATTCTGAGTATTGCCAACCCAGTTGGTTTATGTGTATCCAACCAAATCAACATCAATACCAACTCCATAGTGAATCTTAAATCTATGTGTACCCCGAATGTAGTAAATAATCCTCTTAGTTATTTTCCAGTGCAACTCACGAGGCTCATGCATGAACCTAGAGACCAAGCCTACTACATGTGAAACATTGAGTCTAGGTGTGAGTCAAATATATAAGGCTACCTACAATTTGTTGATACAGGAAGCATCGACCAATTGTGAAGTACAATGACCCTCAAGCTTGACTCTATACAAAAAGGGAGTTAGAGTCAGCTTGCAATCAACCATGTGAAACCGAGCAAGTAAATCAAGAGCATACTTAGGTTGTGTAATGGATATCCTCGAGCCAGACTATGAAATTTGAATACCAAGGAAGTAATGCAACAAACCCAAGTTAATCATGGAAAAAATTTTCATGTGGAGTTTCTTTCATTGTTGTAATGGAGGATGAAGAGCTCCTTGTGATCAAAAGGTCAACATATAGAACCAGAATCAAAAGTGAATTGTCCTATTGCAAAATGTAGACATTCAGATTAGAGTGGCATCTAGTGAATTTTGTAGTGAGAAGAAAGGAATCCATTTTGGCATGCCATGCCCGAGGGGCCTGTTTGAGGCCATAGATAGATTTCCTAAGTGTGCATACTAAGGAAGAATCATGAACAAAACTCTGTGCCTACTCCATGTAGATTTCCTCCTCTAGGTCATTGTGAACAAAGGCACTCTTCACATCCATCTAATGAACATCCCAGCGATGGGCGACAATAATGGCAAGAGTGAGTAGGATATATTTCATTTTGACAACAGGTGCAAAAGTATCGATGTAGTCGATGTCAGGAACTTGTGCAAAGCCTTTTGCCACCAATCGTGCTTAGAACATATCCATGGACCCATTTATTGCGTACTTGGTATGATATATCCACATTCATTGAACCATCTTCCTTCCCTTAAGAAGTTGTGTCAAATCCCAAATGTTGTTTCTAATCAGGGAACTATACACCTCCTACATAGCAGTGTCCCACACAGGATTACCAAATGCCTCCTGAAAAGTTTGTGGATCAGAGGAAGAGGCAAAAAAAACATGTAGCTCATCCCTGAAATTTGAACGTGTCCATCTGACATCTATAGGATCCCCTTCCCAAGTAATTGCACCCTGCAATGTCTGTTAGCCCAAAGAGGACTAGAAGTAAGAGAGTCGGGAAAATACTCTTCATTGTCTGAGTTGTGGCTAGATGTGGAAGGATATAAAAATCCATCACTACTCTCGTTGTTTCAACTGGAAGAAGAGACCTTGATAGTAGAGATGTTCTCCAGAACCATACTCAAGCTCATTAGAACTATCAGAATCATCCTCAAAAAATCCAAGTGAATCCAATGGAAGTGGAGAAGTATCAAGTGTTGAATCTAGTGGGCCTTCTTGAAATTTGACATTCATATTAGTGAACAAATCATGTGTGATCGGATGAAAAATCATGTATCCCTTAACACTATCTAGGTATCCCACAAAGATGCAAAGGTCGACTTTGAGGTTCCATAGCTTTATGTTTCTTTATAGGGATGCAATAGTTGGAGATACAAAGACTTTGAAGTTCTTAATTGACTATTTCTAACCATGCGAAGCTTCAAAAGGGGTGGCTCCTTTCAAGGCTTTGTGAGGGAGGTGGTTCTGGATGTAATTCACACATTTAATAGCTTTTGCCTAGTATTGTGGTGCCAGAGATCTAGAGTGAAGCATATCATTGGTCATCTCTTTCAAGAACATGTTCTTCCATTCTACAACTCAATTATGTGAAGGACTATTAGTATCTATATGTTGTAACTCAATCTCCTCTATAATGCAGAATTGTTCAAACATGTTACTGACATATTCCCCACCATTATTTGTCCGCAGAATTTTGATGAAATTTTTTGACTTCTTTTTTGCAAGAGCCTTAAAGTCCTGAAAAAATTCATAAACATCATACTTCTGACAGAGGAAACAAACCCAAGTGTATTGTGAGAAATCATCAATGAAGGTGAGAATGTATCATGCCCTGGTAAAGGAAGGTTTGGGAAATGACCCCTTAGACATCATTGTGTACCAAATCCAAAACACATGTAACTCTCCAAGCCTTTCCTTTGTCAAATTTATCTTCAAAATGTTTTTCAAGCTTACAACCCTCACAAAGACCTTTAGAAAAAATAACTCTAGGAAAGCCTTCAATCATATCATGTTTTCTCAATTGTTCCAAGTAGTGATTGTTAAGGTGGCCACATTGCAATAGTTTTACTAACCCCCGTATGTGTGAGTCATTCATGCATTCGAAGAAGTGTAGACATAAAAATGAGAGAAGGTATATAAATGTGTCTAGTGATCTTCCCTTTCCTTTGCAAATGTGGTATCACTGTGTAGCTCTTTGAGATTAATTGAATCTAGGTTGAATTCAAATCTCATACCCTTCCCTATGTGAGTGATTTGGTACATTGATAACATATTGGTGGAAAGTGTTGAAAACATTTTAGAACATTTTGAATGTTCCACCATTTGCTTCAACTAACCCACTCCCTGCAACTGTTACATGAGTGTCATCTCCTAGTGTTATAGAGGGACATACCACATGGTTCCACATAAGAAAAATGAACGTGTGAGGAACCCATGTGGTGCACAACACCAAAATCAATGACCAGATGATGAAGTTAGAGCCACTATGGCAACTAAAGATTTTTCCTTAATTTTCTCTTTAGTGGTGCCCTTTTACGTTTAGAATAATCTTGGGTTGATAATGTTGAGGACTGGGAAACAAGGAGGCAGCTTGTGTATGATCTTATTGATATGAAATAACATATTACAAGTAGCTTACAAATGATTACAATGAGTAGAAAGAGCTACAATACTTATAGGTATTGAACATCTAAATAACAACCAGGAGGTTTTATAGGTTACAACAACCCAACCAAAACATGTACGTGAATGACAAAAAATACAAATATATGGTTTTAACAATACATGACCATATAACAATAATATAGCAACTAGTTACCTAAGTTACCACAGTAACATAACTATTTACCAACAGTAAAAGTAACACATTATTACCTATGGTAAATAGTAAATACAATGCATAATTAACCTAGTAAACTAAGTTTTACCTAACATTCCCCCTTAATTTTACATTGCCTCAAGGGATGAGGAGAGGAAATCTCTAAACAACTTGAGATGGTTTAACCTCCGTTTTGTTTATACCCCTTTACCACCAATCTTGCTTTGTACTTGTCTATATTCCCATATACTTTGTACTTTGTTTTGAATATCCATCTGCAACCAATGGGTTTCTTCCCTAGTGGAAGATCGACAAGTTGTCAGGTGTTGTTTTTCATCACTCATTTATACTCAGCATCCATGACATCTTTCCAAGATTTGAACCATAGGGTTTCCTGGACAATAAAGGGCTCAACAGATTTTCAACAACTCTACTCATCAAAGCAAAGTTTACTTCTTCTTGAGATTAACTGCGAAGTTTGTGGTCTAGTGGTGGATGTATCCAGAGGAGCATCCAATTTTGCATATCGAATCATATTTGTATACCACTTGGGCATACGACTGTATTATTCCCGTGGGTCATGGTCATGTTTGATCATCACCGTCATCCTCATCTTCATTGTCATCATAAATGGGAACATTTTCTTCTGTTTTTACAACAAGTGAACTATCTACATCAATTGAGTCTGGAGAAGGAGTCTCAACTTCCTTCTTCTCAAAGAACTCAACATCTCATGTTAGTGTAGAACTTTTCTTGGTCTTCGGATCCATCAATCTATACCCAAGAGCCTCTTCACTGTAGCCAATGAAGATGAGTTTATGTGATTTCATATCCAACTTCTTTCTATTATGCTTGGGTATGTGCATGTTGGCTTTGCACCTAAATACTCTGAGGTGTGCAATGGATGGCTTCCAATTCGACCATGCCTTATGTGAAGTTACTTCATCAAGAGAAATTATGGACACTCTATTTAGAAAATATATTGTTGTCTTCGCTACATCGACCCAGAATGTCCTCGCTAGTCCAGAATCATCAATCATACAACTTACAATCTCTAGGATAATACGATTCCTTCTCTCAATAAACACCATTCTGCTGCGATGAGTGTGAAGGAGGCATTTTTCGACGAATCCCACGAGCTTGCAGGTGGGATTTGAACTCATTACTAGTGAATTCCCCCCCTCGATATGAATGGAGAGATCTGATATGATGACCAGTCTTGTTCTCAATAGCCACTTTGAAATTTATGAAGTTCTAAAAAACATCATTTTTGTTACGAAGAAAAAAATCCACATTTTTCTTAAATAATCATCAACACCAACATTAAATACTAAAATCCAAAATGAATAGGTTACATTGGACCACAAAGATCGATACGAACCAAATCAAGCTTACTTGGAACTCAATAAGTACTCTTCTAGAATGAAGCTTTGTGTTGTTTTCCTGCAAGGCAGTTAGGAAACTTATCTGTATCCTTTTTGAGAGATGGAAAATCTCTCACTATATTGTACTGGCAAAGTGTATAGATATATTTGAAGTTGATATGACCAATTATCTGATGACACAACTATGCAAAGGAATAATTCTTAGCCATTGGTGCTTGATCGTCCTTGCGAACAAAATCAAGATGGAACATTTGTCCCACATTTGAGGCTTTTGCAAAAAAATTCGAACCTATAATATTGTCTTGAATCAAACACTCTTTCTTATTGGAATGACTATCAAAATCAATCTTCACATTATGATCTAGAAGATGACTAACTCATAGTAAATTCTTTGTTAAGCTAGGGACATATAATACATCTAATAATCTACAATTGCATGAACCAAGAGGTAGAGAAATGTTCCCATTACCTTGTATAGTGTAAGAAGAATCGTCACCTAATGAAACATGTGATTTTTCGAAGGTGTTGTCCCTCATGGTGATAAACCAGTTTTTGTGCCCATTCATGTGTCAAGTGGCTCCCCGAATCAACATACCAAACAACACTAGATGACATGGATGGTTCACTGGAATGAACAGTGTACAAGAAGTTTCTCATCATCTAAATGATCTTATTACTTAGCTACATTGCCTTGATGATGGGGTTTCAGTGGTTTTGTTGGATGTGATTAAGATATTAGTGGCTAATAGGTCATAAAGTCGACTCACCTCCCCCATTCCTTTTTTAAAAATTTGGAGAAAAACTTAGCAAAACTACCATAGTTAGCAGTAGGAACCTCTGCTAAAAGCTTAGTGGTTCGTAAATCCCCTCCAAATTTAGCAGCGAAAAATAGTGTTTTGGGGGAAAAGAAATTTCTTACACGTTACTCAAAATTTATTTTGAGAAACTTTTGAAAAAAGGAGGGGGTGCCCAAAAGGGCCATTTAATTTTTCCACATAAGTGGTTGTAATCAAATATTTTTAGTGTATTCTTTTGAATTATATTGTGCTAACGTGTCATCTAGTTGGAAAAATATAACAACCCACTATGGAAAACAATGCTCCTAAGTTCTTTTTTTCTAACTCACAACTACTCTGTGGAAACAATTATGTCACATGGAAGACCAAAATTCAAATTCAACTTGAGTTTAAAGAATTTTGGTTGGTTGCAAATGGTTGTGCAACCACATCAATAAATGATGCAATCCAACAATGTCAGTTTGATAGGGTCAATCATAGGACCAAATTTATTATCTTGTTCACAGTGTCTAATGACGTGCAACCCCACATTTGAGATGCCAAAAATAGCCAAATAAGTGTGGGACAAGTTGAGCACATTGTACAAGGACAATAACAAGAACATAATACTGAATTTGTAGAGTCACTTGCATACACTGAAATTCAATCCGAATGATAAAGTTGAGGCTCTCTTGCATAGAGTTGTAGCATTAAGGGTTTCACTTCTATCCCTAGGAGAGGAGATATCAGATATTGCTCTCATGCCCATTGTTCTGAGAGCACTTCCTCCCTCTTACAGAATTTGTGTGATGAAAATCAACTTTTCATATCAAACCATCACTTTTGAGAGGCCGGTGAATTTGTTATATCAAGAGGAGTTGATGTACAACAAAGATGAAAAAATAAGAGTATGCACTATCTTCTCATCAAAAAGGGAAGAACAAAGCACACTCTTCCCAAAAGTCCCAAAAACAACATCAACAAGGGGATAAGCAAAAGAAGAAGTCTCATGTCTACATAAAAGAGGACATGAATTGAAATATTGTTGGTATAACATGTACAAGAAAAGGTCATCAAGAAATTTTGTACCTAATAATCAAAAATCACAATAGGGACAGTCACACTACAAACAAGGGCAAAAGAAAGGGAGCTAGAAAAAGAAACCCCATCAATAAGGCAATGTAGTTGAGTAAGAAGACCATTTGGATGATGAAGAATTCTTGTACACTTCCCATTCCAGTGAAGCAACCACATCATCTAGTGCTATCTAGTACGTTGATTATGGACCCACTCGACACATGACCAAACACAAAGTTTGGTTCTCCAAAATACGAGACACACCCTCTAAAAATCATGTTTCATTGGGGGATGACTCTTCCTATACAGTCCAAGGTATTGGGAATATTTCTTTACCTCTTGGTTCATGAAATTGTAGGTGATCAAATGTCTTGTATGTCCCTGGTTTGACGAAGAACTTACTATCAGTTAGTCAACTTCTAGATCATAGTATGAAGATTGTTTTTGATATTCATTTCGGTAAGAAAGTCTGTTTGATTTGAGATAAACTTAAAAGCTCAAAAATCTGTTGCAAGAGCTTCAGATGTGGGACTGATGTTCTATCTTGAATTTTCCCATAGAGATGATCAGACACTAGTGGATAAGAATACTTCTTCCACACAGTTGCAGCATCAAAGGCTTGGTCACATCAGTTTTAGATATCTCGACATACACTTTGTTGGTATAATATGGTGAGAGGTATTTCCATCTCTCAAAAAGGATACAGAACAAGTGTTCATAATTACCTCATAGGTAAGTAACATAGAAGCCTCATTCCACAAGAGCACTTATCAAGCTCCATGTAAGCTTGAATTGGTGCATCACCAATCTTTTCGGTTTGATGCAACCTAGTAATTCTAGATTTCAGTATTTCATGCTTTGTGTTAATGATTATTCAAGAAATATATGGATTTTTTTGTCTTCGTAATAAAATTGAAGCTTTTGAGAGCTTAAAAAAATTTCAAAGTGGTTGTTGAGAATGATACTAGTCACAAAATTAGATCTCTCTCGCTCAGATTGAGGGGAGAAATTCACCCAGTAATGTGTTCAAATCCTATCCTAGAAGCTCGCAGGATTCATCGACATATGCCTCCTCCACACACCACCACAGCAAAATGGCTTTGTTAAGAGAAGTAATCGTACTATCATGGATATTGTGTGTTGTATGATCGATGTTTCAGGATCGGTAAAGACATTATGGGCCAAAGCAACGAAGACTGTAATATATTTATTGAACAGAGTGCCCCCGGTTGCTCTTGACGGAGTAACACCATGAGGCATGGTCAAATTGGAAGCCATACATTGCACACCTCTGAGTATTGAGATGTAAATCTAGCATGCAGATACCAAGCAAAAGAGAAATAAGTTAGATATGAAATTAGAGAAATACATCTTCATTGGCTACATTGAATAATCTCTTGGGTATAGACTAATGGATTTGAAGACTTAGAAATTCTACACCAACATGGATGTTGAGTTATTTGAGAAGAAATAAGATGAGGCTCCTTCCACATACTCAAATAATGTACATAACACACTTGTTGTGAAAACAAAAGCATATGTTCCCATTGATGATGCCAATGATGATGGGGATGATGGTGATGATCATACATGACCACAACCCATGGGAACAACACAACATATGCCTAAGTGGTATACAAATATGATCCGAGATGAGAATTCAGATGCTCCTTCGGACACATCCACCACTAGACCACTTACTCACAGTAAAGCTTATGAAGAGGTAAATTTTACTTTAATGAGTAGATTTGTTGAATTTTTTGAGCCCTCTACTGTCCAAGAATCCCTACAGTAAAAATATTAGAAAAATTCCATGGATTTTGAGTATCAGTCAATGATGAAAAATAACACATGGAAGTTTGTTAATCTTCCACCAAGAAGAATCCCATTAGTTGTAGATGGATATTCAAAATGAAGTACAAAGCAGATGGGACTATTGGCAAGTACAAGTCTGACTCGTAGCAAAGGAGTATGCACAAAAGGAAGGCATAGATTATGAGGAGAAATTTACTCCCATAGTTAAGATCAAAACGATCATGATGGTTTTTGCTCTAATTGCACAGTTTGGATGGAAATTCCATCAAATGGACATGAAAATGTCTTCATGAATTGAGATCTACAGGAAGAAGTCTATATGACTCAACCAAATGGTTTTTTCGTACTTAGAGAAGAAACAAAGGTATGTAGACTCATCAAATATTTGTATGACCTTAAACACGCACCTCGGGATTAGTACATCAAAATTGATGAGAATCTCATTTAGCATGGATTTGAAAGAAATCCATATTATCCCAATATCTACCTCAAAAGGAAAGGAGGAGTGATTGTGATAGTTGTTATATATGTCGATGATCTAGACATCACTAGCAGCACAATGAAGATTATCGATGTAACAAAGAAAGATCTTAATCGATCGTTCAACATGACAGATCTCAGGATCATGCACTATTGTCTTGGATTGGAAGTATGGTAGAAAGAGAACCATATATTTGTTTCTCAGTTGAAATATACCAAGAAAACGCTTGAGAAATTTAGTATGATGGATTGTTCACCGATTGATATACCCACGGAGACAATACTTCAGTTATCTTGTACAGATCCATCTCCTATGGTAAATGTAACTCTTTTATCGACATTTGATTGGGAGTCTCATTTACCTAACATATAATATACTAGATATCAACTTTGAAGTTAGTTATCTTCATGTTTCATGCAGGAATCCATAGTTTTTCATTGGAAAGAAATAAGGTGGATCTTGAGATATCTCAAGGGCACTATAGATCTTGGTCTAGAGTACAAGAAGAATTACCAGTTCTTCTTGACTGGATATTTGGATTCAGATCATGCAAGTAACATTAATGAAAGGAGATCCACTTATGGATTTGTTTTCTTTTTGGGATATGGTCCAATATCATGGGAAAGCAAGAAACAAAACTTTGTTTCTTGATCTCCACAGAGGTCGAATATCGTGTTGTAGGTGAAGCTATCTGCGAATTGATATGGCTACGTTACATAATTGAGGGACTTGGATTACCATAGGAGAAATCCACTACCTTGTATGTTGAAAATGAGGGTGTTCTCAAAATTATTCACAATCCAGTGTTTCATGAGATAACGAAGAACATTCAGGTACAAATTCATTTTATTCACGAGTATGTTTTGAAACACAATATATAGCTTCAGTTTTTCCCAACATTTGAACAATGAAAAGAAGTTTTCACGAAGTCACTTGCATGTGACAAATTTGAGATGTTCAGATATTTCTTCTCTTCTTTTCTTGAGGCAATGCAAAATTAAGGGGGGGATGTAAGGTAAAACCTATAGTAGGTTAATTATGCATTGTATTTTTGTTTTTTTACAGTTTACCATTGGTTATTAGTACTGACTAAGTTATTGTGGTAATTAAGTTGGTTAATTGGGTAAATTAGTTGTTTAATATTTTTTATATAACTATATAGTTTAAAACATATAGTTGTCCTCTTGCATATTCACAAAGTCTTTTGTTATGCATGTGTAACCTCGTATTCAGTTGTTCAATGTATATAAACATTTAAGCTCTTATATTTGTAACTTGATTAATTTCATATCAGTAATGCTCTCAAGCATCCTCCATGTTTGCTCATTACATTGTAAGGATAAAAAATGTGGATTTTCCTATATATAAGTGTTCCAATCATAATCTATCTTTTTGAGTATGATAGTAATCGTCCTTGGTATAAAAAATCCAAAAAGAAAAGTAAATTCAAGGCACTAGTTTTCCCCAAAGGTCATACATGGAGAAATAAAAAACTTGTATATTTATTGAGAAAAAGGAGTTCTTCAAAGAAGATCCCTTCTCACATAAAATGTTTTTTTGTTTTTTTTGGAGGACCACGCTATGCTACTGATTTCCCACCCAAAATGCCAATTTTCACGATAAGGCATTTTTTGAATCACAACAATAAAAACCATGACGGGATGTTTTACCATTTTAAGGGACCGTGCAATTTGCAAATGACTAGTTTTATGAATTGGTAGGAGTCCCAAATGATTCCTATTTTATGGTTAGAGACACGATACTCAAAGAAAAAATCCTCACAATAAAAAAAGGAAATAAAATAATATTCAAGTGAACAAGAGGATGATGATCCAATGCTCAAAACAATTAATGAGCAACTAAAGAAGATAAATGTCCAACTCCAAAGAAAGAGAAGTAAGGAGAGAACTTAATAATAAGAGTAGAAATACAACTGGTTCTACAGTAGCACCAACAAGAGATAAAGGCACTAGAATAAATTGATAAAAATATTAAGCCAAAGCTTTAAAAATATAAGCAGACTCGGGCCTCAATTACACCACAAGCCTATGCCAAAGAAAAATAGAAAAGGCATGGTTACAAAGCCCAAAAATTTACCAAAAGGGATAGATGGGAATATGAAGATTATAATGAGACTGAAAAATGTCCTACTTAATAATAAGAAAATTACTACAAAACGAGGTCTAAAAATGATCTTTAAAAAGGGAAAATGAAACAACAAGAAGAAAATCTTGATTCTACTCTAGCAAAAACCAAATCTGCAAGATATAAGGTAAAAGATCTAACTACCTTTATGGTTGAGTAGAATAGATGATTACGAGATGTCAAAGATAAATTGAGTAGAATAAAAGAAGTGATTTTGGGAGCTAATTACCAACACCAAAAGCTTGAAGAAATAACGAGCATGTTTAGTGTAAATAATGCTACATATATTCCTCTGAATATTTGTTTGCAAGTTTTTAGGAGTAATGAGTTGCATGATTTCATTGGTACTAGGTATTTTACGAAAAAAAAAAAGTTGTTCCAAGTAAATATTGGTAAGACAATCCACTTGATATTACAAGAGCAACAATTACAAGTGAGTAATTTCAGCGTAGTAGATATGCACAAAGAGCCCTTTTAAACATCAAAAGAATAAAGGTTTTCTTATCTCACTGAGTATAATAATAAAGGTGTTTATATGTCGATTGGAAATATATATTTTCTTAAATATTAATCTTTTTTCCCAAACCAAAAATAAGGTAATCTTACATCATAAGGGCTTGGTTGTTCATATTCCTACTCTATAAGCAGCAGCAAGTGGAATCTCATCTATTGTGGAGAAAGTGCAGATACGAAGGCATGATTGGCATAAAGAGTTGGTAAGTTATAACCAAGAAAAAAGAAAGTAAAATCCAAACAAAGGTTTTAACAAGAATGGTGTAGTTTAAATCTATTCCAATATTTTCCATACGACCAAGAAGAGTGAGATAAAAATTGGACTTGAATGTGAAGGAAGAATACCACATGAGAAAATTTAGGCACTAATTTGGGTGTGAACCTGACATATTCTTAACCTCGTTTACATGAACATGCTTCAATCAACTTCGTATGCCTCATTGCATATGGTTATGGTGTTGATGTGTCAATTTTCCTGTAAAAGGGATTTAAGTGAGCTCAAAATTAACAAAATGGGTTGATTGGGTGTGCATGGGCTATTAAACTAACCGAAGCTTCCCTAATTACACTTTTTTGGGCCTAAATTTGACACAATATCGCCCTCACATACATGAATGTGCCCCAAATCAACTACACATGTCCCTGCCACAAGTGGTTTGGGAGTTGGTGTTTCATTTTTTCCCTAAAAGGGGCCAAAGTATTCACAAAATCAACATAAAGGGGTGGTTGGGTATGTGTAGATACCTACATTGACCAACATTGTTATAATCGCACCTATTTCGGTGTGAATTTAACATAATGATTTCTCTTTTATGCATGAATGTGCCTCAAATGAATTGCATATTACCTATTCTAATTTGGTTAGGGATTTGGTTTGTCCATTTTTCCCTTAAAAGGATTGAAGTACATGTAAAATCAATAGAAATTTTTGGTTAGGCATGTGTGGGTTAGTGAATCAACCAACAATGTCCTAATCGTACCAATTTGGGTTTGAATATGACATAGTTTCACCCTCATACACATAAAGTTTCCACAAATTGATTGCATATGCCCTAGTCACTAGTGTAGACACCTAAATTTGGTTATTTATCACTTGATAATGTCAATATTGGGTTGATCCCTAAATCATGACTTACGAGTGCATTTCGAGCTCAATTTCATATACTTAACCCTATTATATGACTTTCTGCATTTGCATTGCTCAGTAACTGAAAACATTGCTTGCATCAATCCATAACAGTCTATCACTCCCAAGTTTCATGACCAAAAATTTCTAACACCTCACTCTTTGCCCATATGAGACCACCAAACAAGGACCAAAATACGAAATGATTTGGTCTGAAATTGGTGGTTACATTTGATGCAAGAGCATCCCAAGATCAAGGCAATCCTACACCAATTTGGGTAAGTATGGGTGCACATGAGGATGGAAAACACAAGGAATGAAGAGAGGAAGGTGTAGCAAAGTGAAGATGCGATTGCGTAGAAGTGCGCAGAGGCTTTGCACAATATATGGAGAGAAGAGTGAAGTAGTCATAAAGTGCATAGTAGAAGGAGGCATGCAAAAGTGTATGGAAGTTTGAAGAGGTGCAACTAGAGTTGGGTGTGCAAGAAATTATAGATAAGAGAAGGGAAGAAGTGGCACATGAGAAAATAGTGTGTGATAGTGCATGGGGTATTTTGGCTCAGAGTGGATGGATGTGAGGGACATGCAGAAAGATGAAGAAAAGGATTGCGTAATGGTATGTATTGTGAAGAAGGCATGCATATGTTTTAAGAAGAACTGGATGGTAGTAATGCATGGGAAAAGAGTGAAGGTGTAGCTCAAGACCATGAGTGTGTGAAAAAATGAAGAAGAGGTGTACCGAAGGATTGTGTAGAAGGGGATGCACAAATGATTTGATAGTTGACATGACATGTCAAGAAAAGTGACAAACATAAACTAACAAAGGAAGCTAATCGGATGTAGCAATTAGATAATCCCACTACCAGATTGAAATGGCCCAGTCCTGCAAACATCTAGATGGAGGTAGATTAGGGAATCAATGGCTCGGTTTGAAGTCAAGTATGAGCAAGGAAAAGCATGAAGCATCTTAAAGGATCCAATCCGCCAAAGGAAACACTATGAGGAGAGATAAGAAAGAAAGCATGCCTATAAAAGGAGGTTGATTTTATCATTTTGGGGATGATGAGAAGGTAATTAGCAGGAGAAACTAGATATGCTAGATTTATGTAAATTTAGTTGAGATCGAATAAGCGTTTGTAGGCCATTAGAGCCAAGTATATGGTGTAACCAATCTAGGATAGGTCCATAGGAAAACACCAAGAGTCTATTAAAGCTCCATGAGAAATTTGTAATCTTCTTAGTGAGAAGCTACATGTAGATTCTTTTAAGGCCATTGAAGAAAATGAAGAAACCTTTGTGTTTTGTTCTTTTGTATGAGCTCTTGAAACAACCTAGCGTCGTCTTGGCCCTTATGTTACCACAAACATCCCAAACTACCCAATATTTATTTTCTTGATTTGTTATCTTTTATGGTTCAATAATCTTCCTATACGCTGGATTTAATTTGAAATTGAACCTATGAGATCCTAATATCTAGGTCATATGCGCTCATTTACTTACCTGATGATTACCTTGCACTTTCAAGAGCACTATTAGCAAATATCATTCCAAAATAACTGAAATCTCTCCTAAACTTTGCAAAATTAATAACATGCATTAGAAGCAACCCCCACATAGGTCTAAAGCACGCCTGGCCAAGTTTAAGAGGCTAATTTCCCAAGTTGCAATCCCTCAAAATCAATTCAAGAACAAACATGCCAATTTATTGTAAATATTATCAAGTGATCGAATTATAAAGTTTAGTTACATCCATATATATATATATATATATATATATATATATATTGTATTCTCATTGGAGAACTACCTGTAATTTGAGGCCTCTTCATAGTAGTGTCAATGTAAGCTATGTATGGATTGTACTTCAACCCAAACACTAACCTTGTTTGCTGGGTTTGATTTCATTTCATGGTATACAATATGTTTTACAAATTTTTGAGACCTAAAGTTTCATAGACATGTATGTTCCTTTGATTGCACAAGTACAAAAAGTTACAAAACACCATCATATCACAGTATAAAACCACCAAAAAAGTACATAACTATCAAATGGTTTCATATATAAATAATGGTTTCATCCATATTCATCTTGTTCTTCCAAAAATAGAAATGCAACACTTGGAAATCATTTCTAGTTGTTTCATCATTTTTTCATAGTCAAGTCAGCTTCTAGAGTAATAGAATAACTAAATGCATAGCTCCTCTTGTGCCTTGTTTCATTTAACACTTGTTTCAATCATGTTATCTTGCAAGTTTTCAGTGTATGTATGTTTTGATATGCATATTAATGTTAACATAATTAATCTGAATATATCTCTTATTTATAACCCTAATCTAAATAATAAACAAGAACCCACACACATAAATACCATTTATTCATTTTGGGTGAAATAATTTGGTAAACCCACTTATCAATTGAATTTATATCCTCTTTCAAACCTTGGTTACCCTATGGTTTCCATATTTCACTTCATGTAATATCATTTACCCTATCTCTAGGGTTTGTTCTCATTTGTGTTTTCATGGATTTCTATGCAACCTTTCATACTTTTTTAATGTCCAAGGAGGCTACCGATACTACTATTATGTTATCTTCACTATTATTTTATGACCTAATCTTGTCGTTGGAATGTATTAAGCTTCACATATTTGATCTTACTCCCCCTAGGTTTGGTCTCAATTATCTCCCCTAAATTTTCACATTGTTTGATTTTTTAAAAAATTCTTAGGCATAACCTTGTATCTCTCCCTCCACATTTTTAAGTTGATACGATAAAACTCAAGCCAAATATTTCAATTCAAATTCTGATTGTGAATACCATCAATGTATTGGGCACACCACTAATAAGTGTTTCAAGCTCCAACATGATATACAAGATCTTATTGATCTCAATGTTATCACATTCACAAGTATCCCAAAGCAACTTTATTCCCTTCCTATTGTTACACGACCATATTTTGTTCCTCCTATAATAAATCAATTTCCAATCCTAGATAAGTAAATTATGTTTGCTACTATAACATTACCTCCTTATCATACAATAGATCAAAATCTACCATTATTTATCATGGAAAAGATTAACAAGATTATAATTAAAAGAGTACTAGTTGAAGTTGAATCTCTCTTGAATGTTTGCACTACTTCTTTCATTCAATGAATGGGTATCTCTAAGAGAAATGTTGATAAGAAACTTATCAAGTTGGAAGCATTGACCACATCTCAAAGACTACACTTGGAAAAAACACTTTGGATGTTCTAGTTGGCACTATAATGTTGCCTACCACATTTCATGTTTTACAAATGTTCCCTTCAATCTCTTATTGGGTCAGCGTTGAATTATTTCTATGAGATCCATTCCATCTACTCTTTATTAATGTTTCAAATTTAACAATAATGGTCATGATCATACTATTTTTGCAGATAAGGATCCTTTCTAATATTGCAATGTGGAATATTCCCCTCCTAATGAGCTCATCATCACTTCTCTAGCACAACCTATTCCTATTGATGAATTACACACATTTTTGGTTGGTAAATTGATGAATGCTCATCATATTAATCTTATTATCACCTCTTTGTCATCATTTATTATTTTTTGTGAATCACATGCATATGAGATTTGAGAATCAAGAAATAGTAGTAACAATGATCCTCTTATGTTACCACCTTATATGCCTCCACAACAATATACTATTATGGATGAGGTACATATTTCAGTAAATACACTAGCACTTTACTAGAGCAATAAGATGGTCTAGCTACAACCTACGATCATGATGTTAACAATTCTCTACTTGCTAATAATATTATTTCTTATGCACTTTACATTCAAGCTTTTGTCTGTCAACAATGTATTTATTGTGGCTTGATTGATCACAATTTAAGATATATCTTATGTGCTCTCACATTAATTATTTTTTGGGATATATTGAGTAAAATAGCTATATAATGCACACTCTCCTCCTCAAGACTCCCCTATTATGGTTATACATTTATAGTTTAGTGATATTATTTGGACGTGTGACCCACTTTTTGGATACCCTTAGATTCATGCACTTAGGACTCTTATTGCTATTCTTTTTCATAACATCAAGGACACTATTTGAAATCAAATTGTTATAATTCAAGATATCCATTATGCAGATCCTTTCCCGCTCCTATTTTTTTATCACACTAGTTATGACTCATGATCCTATTCATGCCATATTTACAAGCTCTATCTTTTATAGACCTCCTCCTGAGTCCCCCCCTAATGAGAACTAAATATCCTACGCATGTTTTACAACCTTGGCTCCAAGCACTGCCTCCTATTCTTATCGTACATGATGAAATATTGGGGCCTATACCTCTTATACCTAATTTTCCCCTCTTTTCCCTCCTTATTCTACCATAGGACAACACTTGCCTCATACAAGTACACAAATAGTATAAAAATACAAAAACAAATCAAATACTGTAATAAACATACAAATATTCAAACATTATAAAAATACAAACTCAAGACCTACATATGACTTGATTTTCTATTTATATACTTTGCATATGTTGTTTGTCATGTGGTTTGATAGATAACATATTATATATACTTTTTACACACATGCATTCACAATATTTGAGCATGATATGGGACATGCACAAGATTCTATATTGCTTATAGTTGATGGATCTCTCCGCTTACCCAGTGGCCATATGACATTCACTGTCATATCGTACTATCAAGTGTTATTGTTTCATTACATAGTGTTATTTCACATTCTCATAATGCTCATTTTCCTTTATTTATGCTATATCTTACATTTTAGGACTATGCAACTAATACATGTGCCTTGTGTAGAAATAGTATCTCTTGATATATGTGCCTTCAAGATATTGTATTCATATGTATGCTTATTTTCATGGATGTGGTGTATGAAATTTTCTATGCATGTGTGTATGACACTTTGGTTTCCCTTGTTTTTAACCTCTATCACCTTTTCTCATGTCTATTTTTGTGTGTGGCACTCTTATGTCCCTTATATGTGGGATTTGGCCTTTTCTACAATTTCTTGTTTTGCATGCATGTTTATATACTTATACTTGTCTAATTTTATGGTTATATGCTTGTTTGGTATCTTTTTTTTGCCATGATTTCTGCCATGCACACTTTTGTAGGAACATGATCTTTAAGGTGGCCACCTACAATAGCCTACAATTTGATTGAATGTTGACTATATGCTACATCATACATAGATACACTTCACTTCTTTTGATCTGAGTGATATATTATAAATATCACTAACCTCAAAAGAGGAGGATTTTAGTGGGGTTATCACATGGATATCTATGCAATTCAGGGACACAAACATAATACATAATTCAGAACATAACATAATAAGGTAAAAATATAGATCAAAATCAAAATTTTCTTAGGGATAAAACTGACTAACAGAGAATGGAACCATTAGATATTATTTTCCATGATTGATGGGTTTGTTTTGGGATGTTTATCAGTAGGAACTTTAGAATTTTCTAGAACAAACACATTTTTTTTATATTTCTGATACATGTTCAAGGATATTTTCCATAGTTTAGAGTAGAGTTTAGCATGTTTTGGTGTAAAATATGGTCGGGGAATGACTACTTCATTCTCTTTAAAATTTATGAATCTTGGGCACCTGTAGAATACATGGTATGGGGACATGGGCCTCCTCCTATATTTAAGTTTGCACACTTTATACACTAGAAAATTGTGTAACGAACCATTCCACCAAAACATCGAGGCATTAGTGAAATCTGCACATGAGGATCATAACATCCCACCACACTTTTGTAGCCTAGACCCCAGGTTAGATTTACGCCCATATAGAGGGACCATGCCCTCCCTTATACGATCCTCGGGTGAACACTGCAATACCAACGTAGCCACCTATTTTGGTACTCGAACCTGGGTGGTTTCTCTGATACCAAATGTAAAAAACCATTACACAAAAACCTCGAAGCATTAATGAAATAAACACATGAGGATCATAACATCCCACCACGCTTCTGTATCCTAGACCATGGGTTATATTTGTGCCCATATAGAGGGACCACGCCTTACCCTATATGGGCCCTGGATGAACATTACAATGCCGACGTAGCCACCTGTTCCACGACTCGAACCTGGGTGGTTTCTCTTATAAAAAATGTAATAAACCGTTACAAAACCTCAAGGCATTAGTGAAATCCGCACATGAGGATCATAACATCCCACCACGCTTTCATAGCCCAGACCCTGAGCTATATTTGTGACCATATAGAGGGACCACACTCCTCCCTATACGAGCCCTGGGTGAACACAACAATGTCGGCGTAGCCACCTATGCTACGACTTAAACCTGGTTCGTTCCTCTTATACCAAAGGTAATAAACTGTTACACAAAAACCTCAAGGCATTAGTGAAATCCACACTTGAGGATCATAAAAAATTGCATCGTGGATTTGTGATTATACATCATTCGCTTTCAACTTTGTATTATTTTCCATATTTGAGCCTAGATCCATTTGCAGCGGTGTGGTTTTTAGGTAGAATATTTTTGGGGTGACTAGAAAGCCCTATGAAATTATTATTTTCACTCTTTTTGAGAGATTTTTGGGAGGGAAAGACATCATGTGACACCCTTCCTCTTTTTAGAAGGTTCTTTGGGGTGACTAGAAATCCTTGTGGCACCCTTTTTGTGTTGGTTCAAGTAACACCCAATCCCCTTTTGGTTTAATCTTATCCTTTAGATAATTGAGGAATGATTACCCATAATCCTCTGATGTCTTAAATCCAATCCATCTCTCCAATAACTTCGTTAAGGAGCTTCCCTGTCTTCAAGAAACATAAGTGTACTCCTTTGATTTGGTTATATTTCAAATTTCTAGGATTCAATTTCAAATTTCAAGTTTCAAATACATTTTCAAATCTAAGTTAAAGTTCAATTATTTTGATGGACACTGACTATACTCTATGTTGCATTTTTCACCGTAGATATCATGTCAATACTCAAGTCAATCAAGCACCTCGAGTGAATACAAAGTGTATTTACACACTTAGGTATCTTTTCCTTTAAAGAAAAAAATATTTCTTATCTTAAAGGGGGGGAATGTAGACACATAAAAAATTTAATGTGTCGTGCTTGACAATATTAGTATTAGATTGATCCCTAAATCATGACTTGTGCACACCTTATGAGCTCAATTGCATATCATTATCCCTAGTACATGACTTTTTCTCTTCATTTGCACTACTCAATGATTCACATAATTTATTACATCATTTTATAACAGTCTATAAGTCCTAAGTGTCATGACTATAACTTCCCATTACCTCACTCCTTCCCATATGAGACCACAAAGTAAGGGCCAGGCCACTAAGCAATTTGGCCCGAAATTGCCAATTTCATCCCAAGCCACCCAATGGTCATTTTCTCAATTTGATATTGTTTATGAGTAAGTGTAGTAAAAAAATCATGCATTTTACACATTATTTAGCCCGGTCTCATACTACTATTTAGAAGGTTCTTGAGTGAAGAAAGTATTAATTAATCCCATATTTTGGCCATCTTGTTTTAATTTTATTTCTTCATTCCTGCTCGTTTTTTATATACATGCCCAATCTATTTCGGCACTTTCCCGTCATTGTAGCCTAAACCGGGGCGCCCAGGTATGTAATGGGGTGCCTCGGTCCCACCTGGGGCGCCCCGATCCTTTTTCTACTTTCCCGCCTCTTTTTGGGCCTTTTCTAACCGTTTTTCATCTTTATCTTTTTCCTAATCAGCCATGTCGGGGTTAATTACAAAATTAGAGCAAGAGAACCCTATAAATATAAAGTTATGAGACCATAATGAGGGTCCTAACATCATCTAATACTATCACTCCATCTAGAGTTGTATCATTTGCATCCACATAGTTCCATGCATCAAGGCTAGGAGATCTGCATCAACACACACTTCATAGAGGGAGGGAATCTATTTTATTCCATGCACACATTGTATTACATTTTCTACATTTAGTTATTGTTTGCTACTTCCACGAAGTGTGACTAGCACAAGGGCACCTAGGGCACAACATTCACACACACCAGAACTACATTTGGGTCTGAAATGTAGTGCAACACTCAGTTTAGTAAGCCCACTATTGTGGCACCTGAGGTTAGTCTGACCTAGTCATTTGCATCTTTTATTTTTTAGTGTTTTTATACTTCTTGTTGGGTCTTTTGTAGGTCATTATTTCTCTTGGAATATTTGATACATTCAGCGTAGTCCAGGAAATCCAGTGCGAAAAACACCAAAGGTTATAGAGTATCTTCCAACCGTAAAAGAACTAGGTTCCGAGCTTTTCTAGGGACCATGGTGCATGTTTTGCCATACCAGGGCACCACGAGGTGCCCCAGTACTCTCCTGGGCGCTTTAGTCTGTTTAGATCTTCCATATCCACTCTTTTTGAGATCTTTGTGCAACCGTTCCTACTTTTAGAATTTCCTGTCATACCTGCGACACCCTGTGACAATCATCTATAATCAACAAATTTCTTTCCTCACTTTATTCTTGCACATTAGGGTTTCATTTCTATTAGTTCAGTTATATAATTACTTTATACTACTTTAGTGCATTTATTTACAACGTTTATGTCCTCCTATATTAGATTAACTATCATTATACTTTCTCCTATTTTAGTTCATTTTAGTTAATCAGTAAGTATTTTTCCTATAGGTAGGCCTTAATGCAAGATTAAACTTACAAAATATTATATAAGCAAGTCAAATGCACACATATACTCACCAAGAAATTACTTATCACTTTCAAGAACACTACTTGCAAATATCATTCTAAAATCACTCTAACCTCTCCTAAATTCCCTAAAATAAGCAACACGCATTAGGAACATCCCTCACATAGGTCTGAAGCATTCCAAACTACGTTCAAGCATATATCTTCCCAAGTTATAAGACCTCCAAATCAAGTCAATTACAAGCACAACAAACAATTATAGACATTGTCAAATGATCAAGTTATCAAATCGAGTTGCATGGGTTTTTACCTTTGGTTAGGGTTTGAGGTCATTTCATGTCATAACAGATGGTTTCACACATTTTCAAGACATATGGTTTCACAAATAGGAACATTCTCAGTGATCATACATGGACATAAATTTATAGAATGACAATTTTCCATACGTAACCAGCCAAATGGTTTTGTACATAAATAATGGTTTCATCCTTGTTCATCATATACTTCTAGAATAAAAAAACCACTTGCATGTCATTTAAATTTCACAGTTAGATCAACTTCTAGAGTAGAATAATAGCTAAATTTATCTCTCCCCTCGTGTCGTGTTTCATTTAGCACTTGTTTTAATCACTCTATCTTACAAATTGCTAATGTAGATATATTTTTATCTGCATATTAATGTTAAATTAATCGACCTGCATTTACTCATGTTTATAACCCTAATCCAAATAATAAATAAGAACCTGCACACATAACTCATCTTTATTTATTTTGGGTGCAATCGACTAGGGTGTTAGTGTGTCAATGTTTTCCTCAAATGGACCTAAGTGAACACAAAATCAAAATAAAGGATTGGTTGGGTGTACATGGGTTAATAAATCATCTATTATTTCCCTAATTACACCTATTTAGGCCTAAATTTGACATAATTTCACCTTGATGTGCATTAATGTGCACATACCCCAAATCACTTTTTTATGCATATGCACAAATGGCTATGGTGTATTGACAGAAAGGGTTGGTTAGGTATGCTAGATTCAATGGTTTAGGGTCACCTCTAGGTTCATTGGCTATGTGGGGATGATGGTTTGGGGTTTGTGTTTAGGGGGTTGACATTACTACATATCATAAACATATATTTTCTCTAACTAAATAGATATATGTTCTAAATGGATATGTATTTGGAATGGATATGATTCTAAATGGATAATGAATATATATTTGGAATGGATTTATGCTTTTATTAATATAAAAATCAACACCCGCCCTCTCAACAACTCTACGTTTCTCTTTTCTAGCCAAAAATTTATATGTTTATGATTTTTTTTTCATCGAAAGGTGGAAAAAAAAATTCATCGTGAAATGTTCTACTTGACACTAAGAATAATACAAGTGAAACCAAACCACAAAAGAGAAACCTAATTAAGAACCAAATTACGAAGCAAATGAAAATTGGGATGTTCTTATTGAGGCAAGATACGATTTCAATGAGATGCAATATATAACATTTCACCCCCACTTTTGGTTGATCATGAAGAAACATGAATAAATTCTAGGCAAAGTGGTTACTTGAAATTAATGAAAATATTCTAAATAATATAAGGGGTGAAACACCTTCACGTTCTATGAGGTTATGGGATTTCAAACTCTTAAAATAATTCTTCAAAAACAAATCTTTAACTGAGAAGTGTTAACGACGTGTTTAATTGTTAAGAATGTATAAAATGAGACATGTAATGAAATTGTCAAAAATAATAACAAATAATGTCAATGACCAAAATAAATTATTGTGAAAAATGTTGGCAATACAATTATTTCCATTGGAAAATGTGGTTGAGACAGATAAAAAACACAAATGCAAAGTAATCACATCTTCCATTTAATTAAGTTGTCAAAAAATCTCTAATGTTAAGGAAAATGTGTATTGATCTAAACCTAAAAAAAAAACACTAACTAGAGTTATTTTTCAGAAGATCAAGGTTAAATGATCCATGAGTAAAAAAATTGTCAAGATTTAAGTGGTAGGCATCCACATTGTGATAGCAAACTAATTACTTCTGCAAAGAGTTTAATGAAATATTGTTTACGAGAAAATAGTATTGTGTTGCCAAATGTTAAATATATCTTAAAATTTAGTTATGGAATTTGAGACCACACAACCCATGGAAAACACTTCTTACAATATAAACAAATCAAATTGTATAAAAAAAATATGATATGCATTTAAATTTTAAAATTGTCTAAAGGTTATTCAAGTCTTTTGAATCCTTGTATTCTGTGTCCCATATTGTTTACATGATATGTTGTTGTAAGCATCATGTTGAATTTTCAATTTATCATGAATTTTTTTCCATATCAATATACTTTGCATACTAATGAAATATTGCAAAAGTGTGGGGTGTTACAACCACCTAAGTCAACTAGAAATTTGCTTGATTATAGTTTTTGCAAATGGTCTAATGACAAATAGTTTTAATAGTCAAAGTTATTAAACAATGAATGCATTGTATATGATGTCTTGGAAAAGTTGATTTCGATCTTGCACAAATATGAAGAACTTGAATTTGGGATAAAGTTAGTTGAAAATAAAAAGTATGAAATACTTAAGTATCGATTAAAGAGCCAAGGATAAGGAGTAACATGTGAATTGGTAAAAAAAGGAAGTGAATTTTTTTAAATTCATTATAAATTTTAGGAATAACCTAGCATATAAATATGCAAGGCATGCCTATAAATCTCATTGGTTGATCAACAACTCAGGGTATGTAGGATCACATTTCCTATGGGTACAATGTTGTCAGTTTTTAACTTCATATAAAATTATACAATGCAAGCACATAAATAGGTTTAGTCATAATATTATAATTCTATATGAATTACTATTTTTATTCAAATTACATTTAGACATGCATCCGATAATATAGAAGATAATAGGAAGATTGTAAATGAGTATCATTTTTACATGAGTGATGATCGATCTCATTATGTAGAGTCTATCCACTATTGTTGTTGTAGGTTGTATGAATTTTTGAATAAAAAACATTCAAATGCTTCGACATTTGATTTGGTCATGTATAATTGCATGAGACAGTTCAAGGATTCTCAAATGTTATATTTGTGAAGTAGAATGTCTGCATAGTGTAATGTTCCTCATAAATGGAGTTTCTCTTAGACAAGGTACAAAAATGGGAGCATGATTGCGATAAGAGACCTTTGGTTAAAGAACAAATGAATATTTGTGGAGCCACCAATTTAACATTTTTTTATTCTATTGTATGTTAGTGTAACCATGTACATTTCACAAGGAGGAAATCAAATTCAAATGTACAAAGATTATTTTGGTTGGTGGAAGAAGAAAAATTAGGATAAATAATAGAATTCGAAATAGTGATTGATTCTAGAAAAATGCATTCATTCAAGTGATCAAATGCAAGTGTTTAATATTAAACATGAGAACTTGAATATTTTTATGAAAATTGTACCTTGTAGGATTGGAATCACTTTCAAATTTTAGATTGGTTAATTATTAGTTTCCATAACCCTTAACACCTGCCAAAGTGTTTGAATCATGCAGAGCTGATAGAATTGACACATATACATATTATGATCATGTATTACATCTTGTGGAAATTGGATATGTATACACTATTGTTGCCTCTTAGTAAATGATAATAAATCAAATTATTAGTTAACATGTTGTGTTAAAGGGAAACACAAACTTTTAATGGTTGATGTTGTGTGAAGGGAAAAAAACTTGTAATGGATACTACAAATGTTGATGACTTTACATATCCAATAGGTTTGGTAGTTATAATAGAAACTTGATTAGGGACCTACTCGATACAGAAAAATGGAAATTCCGAAATTCGAGGTTTATAAGACGTGAAATAATATTTTCATATATACACACTTGGTTGTTGCTACAAATGTTTATTTGATTCCACATGTTTCCAAACCAAAGATGAAAGTTGTCCAAAAGTGTTGTGGATAATTCCAAAAAACAATTATAAAGCAATATTGGAAACTCTCAAAAATATAAATGAACCAAAAATTGTAATTGGATGAGAAATCATGTTTGTACATTATCATATTTGTCTTTTTTTTTTTTGTAAAATTCTATTTCTTGAATTTATTTTGTTGTAAATTATAATTATTTATTCATTTATTTACCGATTGGATATAAATATTTTGTTTGTCAATGTTACGGAGAATAAGTTGGATTCCACCTTCATGAGGTTCATCTTATGAATATATAATATTACCTTATTGAAACCAAGAGAATCTTATGATCGCAAAATAAATATTCCAACCAATTCAAAGAGGAATAAGTCCTAGAGTTGAAACAATACACTATAACAGAAACAACAGACACACTAATGGCTTACATAATATTAAGTCCCTCTACTAGGTTGCCTTTGAGTGTCATTAAAATTACATGAAACAAATCCATATAGAATCATCTACACTTTATCAAGTAATACTTGAATATGAATAAAAAGTAAGATACATATTTTAAGCATGGAAGGTTTCTAGATAATATCTTTGTGACATATATCTTGGAAATCCATGAGAATAACCTATTTTCATTTCACCTTACATATTGTAACCACCTCAATATCACCTGCTTTGAGGAATCATACATATAAAAATTGGAAGTTTCACCATGTTAGCGATGTTGAATAACATTTAGGGACATATTATTATCCTCTGATTGCACCTAGTTAACATATGGGCTCTCCTTTACAACATTTACAACATCCTTCCATATAATAAAGAACAACAATTTTTTAGGTGAACTTCAAGTTTCTATAGAATATGACTTGTTCCAAACTAAAAGAAGTATTATGTGTGTGTGGAAATTACTCTAGTTACATCCTAAATAAATTTCATTTGTGAAGGAGAGGTGTATCCATGTAAATTAGTAATCAATCTTGAATTGTTGTTTTTTATCAAACAGTACATGAGGGGTTATCACCTCAAAGATGATTTTGTGATGGCAATGCCTCCAATAAAAAAATATATCACTTCAACACATTAAAATGTGAAAATAAATTGTGTGGTCATGATCATGACCTCCAAATTCTGCCCAAATACTCATTTTCCACTAATTTTCCAGCAAGTGGAAACATTGACAACAAATGGCATTGAGTTTATATATGTGGAAATCACCACCTCCATGCCCTCATACATAGAAATTGGTTGTTCTACATTATTGTATGCGTATAATAACATATGTGTCCATTGTTTTGAACTCAATTTCTCTCAGTTTGAAGATGGGATACTCTTTCTGGCATCATAACATCCTTCTCTTACTAAGAAAGTGTAATTTTTAGGGAAAGTTTTGAAATGTCGTAAAATATGAATCGTCTATCTTCTAGCCAAATCAAAAGATATTTTAGGTGCATATTAAATTCCTATATTTATAACCTGAAGGTTAGATGTTTAGCTTGATTATGAATATTATATGTTTAGGTATGTAAAGTTAAAATCAGATCAGTTCATGAGAATCATGTGTTGAGTCAAGTCATTCTAGGCCTAGTCCTAGACCTAGCATGAGAAGATGGTGTGCTTGCATGAGATATGAGGTAGAGAAAGTCATTATAGACATTTAGACTGTGTTTTTAGGTTGCATGGCATGTGTGGAAGATGTCAAAGGTCACAAATTAGGTGTGGGATTCATGTCTAAGGTCCTTTTGAAGTAGATAATTGAAGACACGGCTATAAAGATAAGGTAATTTATGGTTTTTAGAGTGTTTTAGGTGAGTAAAAACATAATTGAGCTTTGTGGCAGTTGAAGGAGGTTGTTGTAGTGTTGTGGGAAAAAATTTAGGTCATGAGAGTGAAGAAAAAACAAGAAAACTCGTTTTTAACCATATCAAACTCTTAGAAATGAAAATTCCAATTTGAATTTCAAATTCTTATGGTCACCCACATGTGTGTGTTTTACATGGGATTCTAAGCCATTAGTGGATGTTAGGCCATGGAGTTAAGAATACATAACAAGAATAATGAGGTCAAATGGATATTAGACATTTATGAACCATCATTAAGAAGCAGAACATGTCAAAACCCTTGTTAAAATCCTAGCAGTAGATAAATAGAGAAGATATGCATGGTATGGTAATGAAATGATATGGAAAGGATAATGTGATGATCCAAGCTTGTAGAGGGCTCCTTAGATTTCCTTTTGATGGTATTTACATACTTCGGGTCAGCTGACAAGATGACGAAAAACCTCTATTTTGTAGATATTTACTAGTACAGGTGTGAGATGAAGGCTTCATGATGAAAATAAAATTGTGAGAGAAATATTGGTATGTGCGCCAAGTTTCCATTAAAATATTTGAACAGGTTATGTGGAGAAATTTTATGAAACATGTCATCCAATATAACCTACTGCTAGAAGGCTAATGTGTGCAAAACTAGTCATGATAGTATGAAATGTGTGTGATGTTTTTACATGATGTAGCAACAGTTTATGATCATGTAGAATATTGTAGGAGTCTGATATGATGTGGTAAATTTATTGGTTTGATAATATGAGGTGGTTTCATGTTGAAACCCTAGTGTCCTAACACTGCCTATTTAGGCTTTTCAAGAAGCTAGTTGGAACATGTTTGTAATTGAGGTTTTTCTCCATATTGCCTATATTTGTGAATGCATGGAGAGGTGTAGAAGGTTTCCATTTATGTTTTCTATGTGGTGGAAGAGTATGGAAGTTACCTTGGAGGTGTTTGAGACCATATTCCTCAAGACTCATCCTTGAGTCCTTGTACTAGTTTTGACCAATTTTAGAGTTACATGATTTATGAATCCCTATGCCTTGATTTGTTTATTTGTGTGAGTTATATGGAATATTATACATTGAGAGGTTTATATTTATATGTTTCAAAATCCTTGGTAATATTTTAAAGGTGTGAAGTAATTCACTTTTGGAGGTTATTTTTTAGGTGTTTGAGACCTAGATGAAGTTGCTTGCTTCTTGGTGTGAGTCACAAAGAATATGGATGGCGCAGAGTTGTTTGAGCCTGTAGGTGAGTGTGAGAGGATATACTTTAATTTTTTGGATTTAATGGAGCCTTGGAGAAGTTTCTTGTGCCCTAGAGATTCAAACTTGTGACCATTGGGTGTGAAGAGTGTGTTTTGGGTCTAATTTGAGCATTGTGTGGGCTTGTAAGGCTAATTCCGACCTATGAGGTTTATTTGTGAAATTTATATTAGTGTGTGTATTTTTTTGTGTTTCATATGACCAACCTTAATGGTATTATCTGACTTGTGGTTTTTTATAAGCAAGTGTCAAGTATAAAAGTGAAGGGTGATGGCTCATTTGAGCTAGGCTAGAGGATAGAAGTGTGAGTGAGCTAAAGGAGAGTGTGATGTTGTAAAGGCTCAAGGGAATTTTAGAGAAGAGGATGAAATATTAAAAGGTTATAGAAGAAGGATTCAAGGTCATTATACCTAATCAACATGATATGATGTAATTTTGATCGATGTAGGAGAAGAGTTTGTTTGAGAGGGTTTTGAGTGTATGGAGCTGAACTAGTGATCACAATAAGTTGTTGGAGAAAAAAATCATCAAGTGATCTTCATATTTGGGTGGATGAGTTGGTTTTTGGTCATATTTGGGGGTTGTATCCTCCTTGTGGGGTTGGTGCCTCACTAAACTAGGGGTTGGTGCTCCTTGTAGGGTTGGAGCCATACTAAACTAGTAGTTGGTGCTCCTTGTGAAGTTGGTGCTTCACTAAATTCATTTGTGTTGACTAATATATGTAAAGGTTCAGTGGGTTTTCTTCCCCTTGAGGGTTTCCCGCTTTATATCCGGTGTTCTTGTGTACTCTCTTGTTCTTTTGTATGGTTTTTCATGCTTAATATGCTCACATTTATTAATGTATGTTGAATGGATGCTTTGAATGATTTATACAAATTAAGAAAATTAAAGTAAAAGTTTGTAAATACTGATTCACCCCCCAATCATTATGCTTCCAAAAATTGGTATCAGAGAAAGTTCCTTTTTGAAGCAAGTTTAACCACTTGAAGGATATATTTTGAAGCACTAAAATGGGGAGTCGGAAAGTTAGCACTTCCACTAGAAAATATCCTATGTTTGATGGATCAAACTATGGATTTTGTAGCATTAGGATGAATAATCACATCATGTCCTTAGGATGTGACATTTAGAAGTCAGTGATAGATGGGTATATTGTTCCTTAAAATCCTCCAACTAGTGCTACAGATAAGTAGGCTAGTAATGACAACTCTAAAGTAATGAATTCTATTTTATGTGGATTGACACAATCAAAACTTATGAAGGTTATGCATTTTACATCTTCTAAGGCCATGTGGGAGAAGATTAAGGTCATCTATGAAATATATTCCAAAGTAAATAAAGCAAAGATCCAGACATACATGAATTATTTTGAAATCCTAAAGATGAAGAAAGAAGAATCTTTTGTTGATTATCTACTCAGAGTTGATCAAGTTGTTAACATCATCAGAGGTTTAGGTGAAGAAGTGAAAGAAGAAGTAATGGTGCAAAAATTATTGAGATCACTCACTCCCAATTTTGATGCTAAAGTGTTAGCCATTGAAGAAGCTAAGGACTTGAGTGTCATGTTGATGGACGAGCTCCATGGCATTTTGACAGCCTATGAGATGAGGACCATTGACTCAAAACCTATCAAGAAGGAAGTAGCTTTCAAGGCTAAGAAGAAGTCAAAGGATAAGAAGACCACTAATCATGATGATGCCCCTAAGATTGATGATGATGAACTGATTGAAATGTTTTCTAAGAGACTGAAACCTGACTGTGTAGACACTAAATCACGCACTTTTGGTAACTATCTAGTCCTGATTATATTCTATTATTCATATGATTCCCTAAGTAAGAAAATTAATAATTAACCCATGTATTGGCCACCTTTCTTTTCTTTCTATTGCTACTTTTAGTGTTGCACCCCTACTTTCTCAGTCTTGCTTTTACTCTTCGGCATTTTTGATCCTGGACACCAACGCCAGGAGCCCTCGTCCCCCTCTGGGTTCCCCTGTCCTCTTTTTACTTTAATCACACTTTTTGGGTCCTTTCTAATAGTTTGAGCATCTTATATTTTTGGTAGTCAGCTCTTTTCGAGGTTAATTATGAAATTCAAGCAAGGGAATCATATAAATATAAAGTTATGTGATCATAATAAAGGACCAAGCATTAAACACTATCCTATCTCCACTAAAGGTTACATCCATCAAGGCATATAAGAGCTCTATTGCATCCATCTAGCAACATCACAAGGGACAAAAGGGATGGTTTTATGCATCACACTTCATAGGAGGGAATTTCATTCTATTCCATGCACACTTTTACTACATTCTACATCTAGCTTCTTGCTAGTTGTCCAAGTGTGACAAGCACAAGAGCAACCAAGTGCACATTTCCACACACACACACAAAGAACTACATTGGGTATGAGATGTAGTGTAGTGCTCAGTCGTAAGTTCACCATTGTGAAGACTAAGTAAAGTACGACCCCTCATTCTATATCTTTCTTTTTTTGGTATTTGATGTATATTTGAGGGTTTTGTAGGTCTATGCTTCATTGCATATTTCCAGTGACGTCGATGATTTTGGTGTGACCTCAGAGCGACCAAAGGTGACTAAAGGCAAACACCTTGTGACACCTCAAAGAATGTTTTCTAAGTATTTCTGTAGACCCAAGCACCGAGAAATAGGTCTAGGGCACTCAAAGGTGCCCCCAGTCCCTCTCTAGGTGCCCTAGTCAAGCATGTTCCTCCCAAATCTTACATTTTCCAGGGATTTTGTATGATGTTTCTTCCTTTCCATTCATACTGGTCAAAGCTTCGGTCCAGTCCATAATTTTACTACGAATCAGGTAAGAATTTTTACTATCTCTTCACAATTAGGGTTTTATTATTTATTGCTTAGTTTCTTGTGTGTCATTTTTGTACTTAACTATCATTCATTTACTGCTACTATAGAACTCCTAATAGGCATATATTTTGACATTTAACTTAATCATTTTGGTGAACCCCACTTGTGATCAATCTTTCAAATCCTCCTTTGGCATATCATCTTCTCTATCATGGCTACTAAAATTCCTCAAATTTCTTTGTATGATTTAATTCAAATGCATCCTAATTTCCAAGTTGTTCTGAAAACATCCCTAAACACCATGTATCTCCCTAGAGATACACCATTGCATCAAGTGAGTGTTATTTTAGATCAGCTATATGACAACCCTATTCTTCATGATCCTCCATCTAATAGATCCATGTTAGACTCCATTCAAGCTCTACATTATTTATTTTCAAGATAAATTTCAGGCTATGGAATCCACAATTACATCTCTCAAAAATCCAACATCTTAAGGATGCTTCTTAGGCTCATGTTTTGTTCTCCTTCTACATTCCATCTTCATTCTATGTCTTCTATGTGTGGCTTATATTAGTGAGCCTCAAGTCTTTCCATTACCGAAGCCTCTCATGTTTAATCACAATGCTAAGAAAAATGATATTCTTATCCTTAGTCATCAATTGATCACTTTACCATCTACTCATGGCTATCCTCCTTATCATCTTATAAAATATCAAGGTCGTCCATATTGCAATTATCATCGAATCAATGGATATAATGAAAATGATTTATTATGCTTTACGACAGAGAATGGAGCATCTTGAAGGTCAAGGCTTTATCTCATTCACTACACAACATTCGGTTACATGCCCATCTACACTTATTACATCTCAATGGATTCCTAAAATTGATTTGTCTATACCTAATGCGCATCATGCCATCGTTTCTAAGGTTATTTCTACAGAGATTCAAGAACCATCTAAGCAACCACCTCTCAAAATAAATATAACACCTCCTCCACTCAAGTCATCTACAAACCATTACCAATTCAAAATATGCAACCACCTCTCACAATATTTCCACCTTCTCCTATCAAGTCCTCTGCAATGTTAGAAATATCACCTAAGTTACCACCATTCAATATTCCTTCTCATCCTACTCCACTTCTGTTTCCAATTCATTTTGTAAAAGTAACTACTCCTTTTACTGATAATTAAGATGCATTTCACACTTTTCCATCGTCGCATGGTTCTAATGCTTATTCCACTACTCCACGACCACTTAATCTCTAGTAGATGAATTTTCTCACCTCATTACCCAATGATGCATGCTTTGTGCTTTGGTTCACACTTGACTGTTAAGGGCATCCTATACACATGAACCTCACACACTACGCATTACCTACTCGACACATTTACACCCATACATCTTCATACATATCAACCACAACATATGCAATACACACTCAACATGATCCCATACAATAGCTTTTGTAATCATTCAAACAACACATCCTACACAATCAACTTATCTATCACCTAATCAATCCTTTTTGCAAACAATCAACACACCTCTCAAATACAACCAATACAACACACTACCCGAAAATGCACTCTAGTCCAATGGTTCATACTTGACTGCTGAGGATCCAAATCAAAATTGAGCCTCGCATCCTTACATTATTTTACACTTTGATCTTCACAATCAATCCATAAATATTTTTATCATGCCATGCAATATTCCTAGCTAGTGCCTTCTTCACACATATCGTGATATACAGCTTATGATAAAATCATCACCCTTTTCTAGCTTTCCTATTTCATTCATTTCGTGATATACACTTTGTGCTACATCATCACATTTTCTAACATTCCACCCATACATTTCATGATATAAGCTTTGTGCTACATCATCGTGTTCATATAATTCTTGATATACACCTTGTTGGGGTGTGGAGCCTATTTTTTGGTCTTCTTCAATCAGTGTTGAAGTGTATGGAGCTCGAACGGTTAAGTTTGGAGACTTCAGGAGCATTCTGCAGTCATCTGTTGTCACTGTGTCGTTACTGTTAATATGTTGTTAACATGCTATTAATTGGATGTTAACATCGTGACTATTTTTCCAGCCATGGGAAGTTGAAAGATCATGACTTTCAAACTTCTAGGGTCACCTTTAGGACTTCTTAAAAGGATTGTAATCCTATAAATAGAGGTGTTAGGGTATCTTGAAGATATCTTGAGTGTTCAAGAGGTCTTGAGTCTTAGTGATCAAGAGGTGATCAAGAGTGATCAAGGTTAAGCAATTGGGTGTCAATTGTGGTTTAGATGTGGCTTAGCATCTTTGGAATTCTGTTGTGAGTTCATAATTGAGAGAAGACTGTGAGAGTTATTTTACTCTTGTTGATAATAAAATATGAGCAAGTTCTTGGTGGACGTAGCCCACATTGGGTGAACCACGTTAAATCTTGTCTTGTCTTCTTTTGTGCATTATTTATTTATGTTGTTATATTTTTGCAAGTATAATTCTACTATATAGTTTCCTACTACTATGGTTTGAGGAATTGTTTCCGCATATTTTTTCTCTAATTCCTAACAATTTGTATCAGAGATTTGGTGGTTTTTTGTTGAAGTTGTAAATCACAGGGAAAGTTTAGCTTGAGTGGGAGCTATGGCAGATGAGGGAAGATCGAGGGTTGAGAAGTTCAATGGGAATAAACTTTGGTTTGTGGAAGATGCAAATGGAGGATTACTTATATCAGAAGGACCTCCATGTTCCTTTGGCTAGAAAAGCAAAGAAACCTACATCCATGTTAGATGAGGATTGGGAGTTGCTGGATAGAAAGGCACTCGGGGGGAAATTTGTTTATGCCTTGCATCTTCGGTTTCTTTCAACATATCAGGAGAAGACCACGGAAGGTCTCATGAGTGCGTTGGGGAAGTTATATGAAAAACCCTCTGCCTCTAATAAAATATTTTTGATGAAAAATTTATTTAATATGAAGATGTCTGAGAATGGTTCTGTTGCTGATCATTTGAATGAATTTAATATGGTTGTGAGTATGTTAAACTCGGTAAATATTTGACTTTGATGATGAGGTCAGGGATTTGTTGATTTTGTGCTCCTTACCAGATAGCTGGGACAACTTGGTTATGGTTGTAAGTAATTCAATCTCTAATAATTCAAAGCTGAAGTTTGAGGATGTAATAGGTGTGATCCTAAGTGAGGAAATGTGAAGGAAGAGCACTGGAGATTCTTCTACTTCTAGAAATGCTTTGATGGTGGAGAGTAGAGGGAGACAAAAGAACAGAGGGAAAGGTAACCGTGGGAAGTCAAATGATTGTGGAAGGTCAAAGTCCAAGAGTAAGTTAGAATGTTGGCACTGTGGGAAGGTTGGTCATGCTAAGAAATAATTACTGGGCTCTTCGGGATAAGAAGAAACAAGGAGGAAACTAAAGAGGTAAATATGGCAGCAGGTGATGTTTGTCAGGATGCCTTAATTCTTTCTTTAGATAATATTGTTGAATCTTGGGTGTTAGATTCAGGGGATTCTTTCCATGCCACCCCACATAGACATTACTTTACTGATTTTGTTCAAGGTGATTTTGGACATGTATATCTTGGTGATGATGAACCATGCAACATAGTAGGGAAAGGTTGTGTTTAGGTGAAAATGTAGAATGGGAACACATGGCTACTTAAGGACGTCAGGCATGTGCCTAAGTTGAGGCAGAACTTGATATCAGTGGGACAACTGGGTAGTGATGGTTGTACGGTTAGTTTTACAGTGGATTCTTGGAAGGTTACCAAGGGAGCTCTTGTGGTTGCAAGAGGTAAGAAAAATGGTACTTTGTATTTAACCAGTGGTGCTGATTATTGCAATTTAGTTGCTGCAGATGGAGATGAAACTTTGTGGCACCAAAGACTCGGTCATATGAGTCATAAGGGCATGCAAATTATAAAGGACAAGGTTTCCTAGATTAAAGGAGTTAGATTTGGACTTCTTGTGAGGACTGTGTTTATGGGAAATAGAAGTGGGTGAGATTCCTCAAGGTTGGACCTACCAGGAAGGAGGGTAAGTTGGAGTTAGTGCATACAGATGTATGGGGGCCAGCTAAGGTAAAATCTATTGGTGGTTCATGTTATTATGTCACTTTCATTGATGATGCAACTAGAAAAGTTTGGGTATATTGCATTAGAAAGAAATATGATGTGTTTGAAACTTTCAAAAGATGGAAAGCCTTGGTTGAGAATGAAACAGGTCTCAAGTTGAAATGTCTCAGGTCGGATAATGGAGGGGAATATTGCAGTAATGAATTTCTTGATTATTGTTTGGTAAATGGGATCCGTAGGAAAATAATGGTTCCAAATACTCCACAAGAAAATGGAGTGTCAGAGAGAATGAACAGGACAATCATGGAGCGTGCTAGGTGCATGAGGTTACATGCGGGGCTGCCACTCATGTTTTGGGTGGAAGTGGTAAGCACAACTATTTATCTGATTAACAGAGGACCCTCTATGGCTTTGGATGGAGGTATACCTGAGGAGGCTTGGTCTGGTAAGAAAATTGATTACTCATTTCTTAGAGTATTTGGATGTGAGGTATTTTTTCACATTGATAAAGATGATAGGACCAAGTTAGAGGCTAAGTCTGAGAAATGCACCTTTGTTGGATATGGTGAAGATGATTTTGGTTTCCGTGTTTGGAGTCTTAAAGACAAGAAAATATTTCGGTCTAGAGATATTGTCTTTAATGAAAAAGTCATGTATAAAGATCAGTTGCAGGAATAGAAAGAGGAATCAAAGAAATAATACATAGTGTTAGAGGACATTGTGGACAACAAGGTGTCCAAGGGGCCGATTCAGGTACAACATGTTCCGGCACAACCAGTTCAGGTACCTACTCATCAGGAACCCCAAACTCCTGAGGTGAGAAGGTCTTCTAGGGTAAGAAGGGAACCTAAATGATTTACTCCATATTTGAATTATTTATTACTCACTGATAGTGGAGAGCCAGAGTGCTTTGAGGAAGTAGTGTAGGTGGATGCCAGGAATAAGTGGGAGCAGGCCATGGATGAAGAGCATAGATCTCTTATGGAAAACCAAACTTGGGATCTGGTGGAGCTACCCGAGGGAAAGAGAGCATTGCAGAACAAGTGGGTGTATAGAATCAAAGAGGAAGATGGAGGCAGGAAATGATACAAGGCCCAGTTGGTGGTCAAGGGATTTGCATAGAAGAAAGGTATAGACTTTGATGAAATTTTTTCTCTGGTTGTTAAAATGACTTCTATTAGGACTGTTCTTGGTTTAGTTACAGTAGAAGACCTGCACTTAGAACAGTTGGATGTGAAGACTGCATTCCTTCATGGTGAGTTGGAGGAGGAATTGTACATGCAGTAGCCATAGGGTTATGAGGTCAAAGGGAAGGAGAGGTTAGTGTGCAAATTGAAGAAGAGCTTGTATGGCCTGAAACAAGCTCCACGGCAGTGGTACATGAAGTTTGACAATTTTATGCAGGAGCAGGGTTACTCCAGGTGTCACTCAGACCATTACGTGTACATCAAGAAGTTTCTTGATGGTAGTTATATTATTTTGTGCCTGTATGTAGATGATATGCTTGTTGCAGGGAAGAACATGTAGGAAATAAAGGTACTCAAGAAGTAGCTAGGTGACTCCTTTGCTATGAAGGATTTGGGGGCAGAAAAACAAATCCTTGGTATGAGAATAACTCGGAACATGAAGGAGAGGAAGCTGGTATTATCTCAAGAAGAGTACATAAAGAAGGTCTTGGAGAGGTTTAGTATGTAGGATGCTAAACCGGTTGGTACTCCTTTGGCAGGTCACTTTAAATTATCAAATGAGCAGAGTCCCAAGACTAAGGAGGATAGAATATAGATGTCCAGGGTACCATACTCATCAGCAGTTGGTAGCTTGATGTATGCTATGGTATGCACTAGGCCTAACATTTCCCATGCAGTGGGAGCAGTGAGCAGGTTTATGAGTGATCCAGGTAGAGAGCACTGGCAGGCAGTAAAGTGGATCCTTCGGTATTTGAGAGGGACCATGGGAGAAGCATTGTGTTTTGGTGGATCAGACACTACATTATGTGGTTATGTATATTCAGACATGGATAGGAGATTTGGATAGCAGGAGGAGCATGACAGGTTATGTATTTACGGTTGGTGATATAACGGTGAGTTGGATTTCATGGTTACAAAAGGTTGTGGCTTTGTCAACCACAGAGGCTGAGTATGTTGCTACCACAGAGGCAAGAAAGGAGATGATTTGGCTACAACAGTTACTTGATGAGTTAGGTCATAAGTAGGAAGTTGGGAGACTACACAGTGATAGTCAGAGCGCTATTCATTTGGCGAAGAACTCCACTTTCCACTCTAGGACGAAGCACATTTAGCTGAGATATCATTTCATCAGGTTAACTTTGGAAGAAGATAAGTTGAAGCTGGAAAAGATTCATACTAGTCAGAATCCTGCAGATATGATGACCAAGGTGGTCACAAGGGAGAAGTTGAAGTTGTGTTCAACTTTTATTGGCCTTCATGGTTGATAATGAAGGGTTAAGAACTTTGCTCAGTGGAAACAGTCTCCAAGTGGGAGATTGTTGGGGTGTGGAGCCTATTTTTGGTCTTCTTGAATCAGTGTTGAAGTGCTAGAGCTTGAATGGTTAAGTTTGGAGACTTCAGGAGCATTCTATAATCATCTATTGTCTATCACCATGCTGTCACTGTGTCATTGCTATGAATATGCTGTTAACCATGCTGTCAATTGGCTGTTAATGTCGTGACTATTTTTCCAGCCGTGGGAAGTTGAAAGATCACGACTTTCAAACTTCTAGGGTAAGCTTTAGGACTTCTTGAAGGATTGTAATCCTATAAATAGAGGTGTTAGGGTATCTTGAAGATATCTTGAGTGTTCAAGAGGTCTTGAGTCTTAGTGATCAAGAGGTGATCAAGAGTGATCAAGGTTAAGCAATTGGGTGTCAATTGTGGTTTAGATGTGGTTTAGCATCTTTGAAATTCTGTTGTGAGTTCATAACTGAGAGAAGACTGTGAGAGTTGTTTTACTCTTGTTGATAATAAAATCTAAGCAAGTTCTTGGTGGACGTAGCCCACATTGGGTGAACCACGTTAAATCTTGTCTTGTCTTCTTTTGTGCATTATTTATTTATGTTGTTATATTTCTGCAAGTATAATTATGCTATATAGTTTCCTACTACTGTGGTTTGAGGAATTGTTTCTACATATTTGTTCTGCTAATTCCTAACATGATTATCTTTTTAGAAGAACTATCAGATTCATTTGATACCTTCAGTTAGTAGATGTGCACCCTAAGGTAACCTCCAGATTTTAAAGAAGTTGGCTCTTCTCTTCTGAGTGAAATATGGTTAGAAGAAAGTGTGAAAATAATGTAGAATTAACTAAGGCAATGCACCAGAATAGAATTTAAAATATATAGAAATACCCAAGAGGGACTATTTAGAATAGTTTGAAGAGCATTATAGCCTGATCTATTATTATGATAATATCATTATCCTAGAGTATTGGAGCATGAGGGGATAAAATATAACGATTCATAGATAGTAAACAAACAGAAAAAATCTAAGGGCATATAGCATGATAAATCTCCTCATTCATCTATAACTACTTAGCAGTGAAAGAAAATAGACTTAGAATATGAAAAGCTAAAATGCATAGAATAATAACTCTTATTCATAGAGAAAATGATACATAAGGCCAAAAATGGCTTAGATTACAATTCTCCTATATGACAGAGGTTTGCTAAGGCTAACCTATCAAAAACTGAACTCTGCACTTCTCTTCATAGCTTTCCTCTGTAATAATTCCCCTTTTCTTTTCTTTTAGTTGAATGTTGATTCTTATAGATGTCTCTGGGTCTCGTCCTAACCTTTAGAAAATAGAGCTTCCACTGACAGTATTCAATTTTCTTACACAATATTTCCTTTCCGTATCAATATCTTAACTACCCATTGGGATATTTGTAACTGTACTTAATTTGTCCCACTGTCACTCCTTTGGTTGGTGAATATATTTTTCTGCCACATGGAGGGTGGATGCTTGTTTGTGGGCCTTCCTTGGAGATTTTCCTTTCGAGCTATGCTAGTTAGAAATGTGGAAGGTAGACGCTAGTATCCATTATGCTTTGACTTTTCGACCTATTAGAGTGACTTTATCGGGATTTAGACATATGAAGAGTGCGTTCTAGTTAGGGAAAATCCCTCCTTTTACTTCACACCCCATGTGCGCTAAAGAGAACACATGGAGGGCCTCCACATGAAACTTCATACTTAGTCGATTAAATCCTTGAGCGGACAAAAGAAGTGAGGACCAGGGAAAGGGAAAAAAAGATGATTAATAAAAGAGTCTTATAAAAAATAATTTAACATTTCCTTCTACTCTCTCTCCATTCCTCTATATATTGTAAATTGGTGCTTAGTTCAGAGAAGAGTTATCTTTGTTGTAACAACATCATGCTAAAATGGTGGCCAACTTCCCTTGAGTTTCTAAACTCTAATTTAGTCTATATAATTTATTCTCATATTCTACTAGGAATGTAATTTTTTGTGCATATTTCTAGAAATAAAATCAGGATTTGTGGCACATCTATCTGCCATTTTATCATTTTATTGTATCTTGCCTCACTGTTCATTTTTTGTATATTGTGTGTATTCACCTACTTACAGGTTCCATTTTTATGTGTTGTCAATGTGTGGCAAAGTTTAGTCTATATGGTTATTGTCTGTGGCACATATGTCTTCCCTCTCTCCATTGTTTTCTCTCTTTCCTTCCCCTCATGGAGAGGGCTAAAACCCCTTTTCTGGTGCTATCACTTCCCATTTTAAGCTTAGGATTTCTCTTTTTGTGCATCTCCTTCTAACTGTAGTCCCTTGGAATGTTTAGATTAGGATTAGTTAGATTTACTTTCTCATGTAGGATTAGTTTTAACATTAGGAATATGTAGAGGAACTGGCCTTCTCTGGAGGTCTATCTCAGCTTTTAAGGTCCCACAACTTGGAAACAGTTCCATGTTGCCCGCAAAATATAAGGTTATTTATGACTTGGGGCAGGGTGAAATTTTGAGCTCCAATAGTATGAAGCCATCATTTCAGAGTGGAGGAAGTGTGATAAATTTTTAAGAGTGTTAGAGAGCATGTGTGCAAGGGTTTAAATCCAAATTAGCCCATGAAAGAAGAAGATAGAGCGATTTGAAGAAGAGAGGGTTTGAAGATATTTTGAAGGTGTGTGAGTTGAAGTTGTGATCTACATCAGTTGTGGAACAAATAAGACATCATATATCTTCATCTAAAGGTGGTTGAGTGGGTACTTGATCATCTTAGGGAGTTTTAGCCTCCTTGTGGAGTTGGTGCTTCACTAAACGAGGGGTTGGTGTTTATTGTAGGGTTGGTAATTTACTAAACTAGGGGTTGGTGTTCCTTGTGATGTTGGCGCTTCACTAAATACTTTTTATTTGAGTAATATAATTAAAAGTTTCTGTGGGTTTTCTTCCCCTTGAGGGTTTCCCTCTTATATCTTATGTTCTTGTGTCTCTTTCATGGTTATGTTAATTTGATTGAATTCTAAGCACACATTAATGAATGGTTGAAAGGTTTACAGTTTAAGTAAGAAAATCTGAATTAGTTAAATTTTTTTATGGACTAATTCACCCCCCTTCTTATACCATCATTCTTCCAATAATTGGTATCAGAGCAAGTCCTTTTGGAGAAGTTTGATCACTTCAAAGGAGATTATTAAAGAACATAAAATGGCAAGTTAGCAGAGTGGTTCTACATCACACTTCATTGAAATGAAGTTCATTCTATTTGATGGACAGATTTACTATGTATTTTAGAGTCTAAGGGTGAGGACCCACGTCATGTCCCTAGGGTTTGATATTTTTCAATCTAGGGAGCAACCTAGGTTATAATGATTCTACTACTCACTCACTACATAAATACATTGCAAACAAGAAAACTTGTAGTGATAATTCTAAGGCTATGAAGTTCACCATCATTATAGCTGAGGACAGTTTGACCCCTAAACTTGTGAAAGTAATGCTTTTTTGCAAGTCAGATAAGTCTATATGTTTGAAAAACTTGCAGGTCCTTTATGAAGGAGACTCTAAGGTGCATAATTTCTAAAATCCTCGGCAATTTTTCATGCGATCAGTTTGAAGTGACTTAAGATGAGTAAATGATGAAGCCTATTGTTGCGATACTTGAGAAGAGGTTGACTAAGTATTTCTGCAGACACCATGAAAGGATTAGGTGAACAATGTGAAGGAAGCACCCAGTGGTAGTTCAAATTGTCCCTTTTGAGGTGCTTTTGCTCCTAGCCTATTTGATTCCAAAGTTTCTGCATATTGAAGAGGCTTCAAGGATTTAAATCTATCTTAAAATGGATTTAATCGGTCATGGAAGCTTAACGGTACAGTATAGACTTTTACTGAGAATTCAGCTAAGTGCTTTAAACTGTATCTTTACAGATTATGGTTTTATAACTTTCATTGTTTAGTTGATAAGAAGTATCAAAAGGAAAGAAGAGTAATTGTCATTCTGATGATTGCTACTTTAACATTTATGATGATGCAGTATATTTTTATATTGTTGCTTAGAAGACTGAATGTTGGCTCTGGAAAATACAAAGATAAGCCTGCCATTTCAAGTGTTTCAATTATAGTGAAAGTAGGTCATTTTTCTGTTGAATGTTCCCTCATAGGCATGAAAAGGAAGGTGATGAAGACCATGAAGGTGATTATGATAAAAAAAATAATAGATATGTACATAAATGCAATAATAAATTCAATAATTTTGACTATAATAAGAATGGTAAACCAAGAAGAGCTTTTACTCCAAAGGAAGAGGATTACTCATCTGAAGAAAGTAGTTGTGATAGTGGTGTTTTAGATTCTGAATTTGAAGTATGAGCATGAAGATATAGGTGATGAATTTTTATTCACGGACCAAAGGTTATAGACTTCCAATACTATGAGTAATGACTCCATGTATAAGTTTTTGTCATTCCATACACTTTGAAGAAGAAGAGGAGTGTAATCTTGAGACTGAACTAATGTGCATTCAAGAAGAGTTAAAGCATGCTGAGAAGAAGAACAAGAGGTTAAGAGCATAATTTAAGGACTATGAATAACATATTATTATTCTTGAAAAGATACTAAGAAAAGATGCTACAGATTTTTAAGAAATCAATAAACAACTTGAAGTTCAACTTAAAATGAGTTCATTAAGAAGCCAAGGAAAAGGAAACTATGTCTCTAAGAGCAAAGATATATGGAATTCCTATAAAGGAAAATTCATTCCAGAGCTTTGAGAAGAGCTCCAAGGATATGGATGATCTCTTGAAAATTCATAGGTCTACATGAGATTAGACTGGTCTAGGGTTCAAAGAGAACCTTAAGGGTAAAGAGGTTATGAAAAATGATGTTATTTCGAGCAATCAGACTACTAGATGTAGGATCATCACTCTTGAGTTCATTCTGATCATGTCATGGCCAATTTTGGTTTTCTATAATCCTTAGGATTCTTAGGATTCATTTGAAGTGGTTTATTTTGGCTCAAGAGGTTGAAAATTCAAATTTGGCATTTTCCCGGCTTTTTGAGCAATTTGAATTTTTGAACTAGTTTTGAGCCAATTTTGGATTTCTTGCTTAGTGTAAAGGGGTCTTGTAAGTTATTGTAAGCATGTTTAAGGTTGTACTAATTCTTATAAGTCTTTGGGAGTATCTTCATGATGGTTTTTTGTTCAAGTAGCTTTTAAAACTCATCTTATCTCCTTTCCTTCATGTGTAATCTCCATATGACTTGGTCTTGTGACCATGAATGTTAGTTTTAGGTAAATTTCAAGCCACAAAGGTATAAAGGATGATTTGTAACATTTTTAACACATTTATTCAAATGAAAAACTGAATAAGGATCTCTAAGAATATTTTGGGGTGATATTTGTGTGCACACAAAACTGTGTATTAATCTAGTTTTGTGTTGGTGCTTTAGAGATTTGGAATACACGGATTCTAGTTATGAAATTCCTTTGTGGTGGTTAATTAATGATTGTAAGCAATATTAAACCACATTATCTTTTGATGCATGTATGAAATTAGTGGTTTAACATTTTTGTGTGGGCAATTTTTAGAAAATCTACATAGTTTAATCTTTGCACAGTCTATAATCTTTGCAAAGTCTATATTGTAGTGAATGTTTGGAGAAGGTAGAATACCTCAAGGGATGGAGTTTGATAACCCAACTCGGAGTATAATACTTTCCATAACCTCAAATCATCTTTCAAGGGTTAAAATTTTTTTTTGAAGGCATTATTTGGTTGACAACTCTTACAAATAAAGAAACCCCTGTTTTCTAAGGACATAACAGATGGTGTTAAAGTATTTTTCTTAGTATCTTGAATTCATAGACCTCATTATCATTGTATTATACATGTAATGGTTAGCACAGACATGAAACAATAATGCTTAGGTCTTATAACTAAATTTATTTTAATTTATAGCAAAATTTGCCTTCCTGGGTTTAACAAGAACCCCACCTAGGGTTTATAGAAACCAAGGCATTAGAAGGTCTTAAACTCACTTTCTAGGTTTGAAATTTTCAAGAAAAAAACTACATTAATTACTCATAGAGAATCAACAAGAATTTTGTAATGAATTATCTTCAGTCAATGGGAAACTCTGACAATACAGTACATACCTGTAGCAAGGCATCAAAGACCTAATTGGGAGCTTCGATCAATGATTTTGGGAGAATTTTTGCAAAACAAGGTACCCTGCAACTTTGCACATTGAATATTTACCCAAATGGGTATCCATAATGATGATTTGTGTGTAATTTCATGCTTTGAAGCAAAATTTATGTTAGAATTTAAGCTCAGACATGGCTACTATAGTGAAACCTAGGCCTAAGAGAGAGTGAGAGAAAAAGGGGTCAACATAGAGAGTTGAGCTAAAAAAATTAGCCCACACCTGGAGGAGCATAATGGGTGCTCAAAAATATCTTAAGTTAGTTATGAGTATTTGTGGATTGTTCTAACCAGTAACTCACCAGAGGCTTTTGCCCTTGAGAAGCTTGAAGGGCAGTTTTGGCAAAGTAAAGACAATTTGACTACTTCTTGAAGTTTCATCTAAACTAAGGATTGTTTAGACATGATTAGAGGTTATAGAGCATGTTAGAAGATTTGCATCATCTATTTTGAACATTTGGGGTCTAAATTGCATGTTTGAAGAAATAATAGACTTGAGAAAAGTGTGATTTTGCAAGTTCAAAGGACTGATTTAAAGTGGTTGGTCATAGTAACTTGATTGCATGGTTGAATAAGTGATCATCTCTACATCATTTGGCATTACAGTGGAAGATAAAAGAAACAAATTGACAAGAAAGAAGACAGAGAAGAGAAGTGAAGATTGTCAAAATACCACCTAGAAGAGTGGTCAGAGGAGGACATAGAGAGCAGCCTAGTGATAATGAGTTGGTTGTCATGTTGAGAAATTTACATGATAGATTGGGAGCATTAGAAGTTTATTAAAGAAGAGGTAAGGCTTTGGATGAAGACAATGACCAAAGAAAGATAGGTAGTAATAAAAAGAGAGCCAAAAGAAGGACCAGTGGTAAGAATCCTAAAAGCAATCATGGGAGCAGGTACTAAGCCAAGGATGAAGGTACCATAATATGGTGGAAGCATGCATACAAAGGAATTGATAGACTGGATTACAAAAATGGACACATATTTTGATTTTGAGGTGCATAGCTAAGGATAAGAAGGTAAAGTTTGTTTGTACTAAACTAACAGGGCATACTGTTATTTGGTGGGATTTTGTGCAAGATTTAATAGTGAACAGGGACAAGGAAAATATTAGGTCATGGGAAAGGATGGTTGTTAAACTAAACGGTAAGTTTATCCCTTCATATTATCAAAATAGCTTGTTTAAGAAATTATAAAATTTAAGACAAATGGAAATGAATGTAGCTGATTATATTGATGATTTTTACAAGTTAGCAATGATACCTAGTCAAATAGAAGATGATGTTGAATAGGTAGTTAGATACGTTAATGGTTTGAGACTAAACATACAAGATGAAATCATTTTGTTTAACTTGGGAATAGTGGAAGAGGCATACCAAGCATCCTTGAAATTAGAAGAGAAATTGTCTAGAAAACAAATACGATACTTTAGAGGTAGATGAAGAGGAATAAGAGGTAGAGGATGGCATTCAAACAGAGGACAATAATAGTAAACTCATGAGGAAGAAACAAGTAGATCACAAACATTGACTACTACAAGAGGTGAATATACTAGAGTTGGCTACTCATATAGAGGAAGAGGTGGATTTGGAAGAGGAAGAGGTGAGTTCACATGTAGATATTACAAATGGACTAAGTTTTCTGGTCATAGATATTTTGAGTGTCCAGAATATCCACAAGCAAACAATAGTAGGGTGAATGAAGAAAGAAATCATATTGCACATGTTGTAGAGGAAGAAAGTGCGGCATCACCATCACTTGTGGAAGAATAAAAAATAGATGAATCATTGATGATGAGGAGAGTATTGATGAATGTAAGGAATAAGAATTAAGAACCAGCTCAAAGAAGGACATTAATGTAGGACCATGTGCAAAGAAAGAGGTAAATGTTATAAACTTATCATTGATAATGGTAGCACGGATAATTTATTTTCTTCTGAGATGGTTGAAAAGTTGAATTGAGAAGAATGAAACATCCTAAACCTTAAAGGTGTGTTGGGTTTAAAAAATCTATCAGGTGTTGGTTAGTGAAAAAAGTTTGGTTAGATTTCATATTGGCAGATATCATGATCGGGTTCTATGTGGTGTGTTACCTATGGATGTTTTCGTCTTTTATTGGGTAGGCTATTGCAATTTATTTGGAAATCTATTCATGATGAATGGGATAACACATACACCTTCTTGAAGGATGGAGTCAAACATACATTTCAAATATACTAAAGGATAGTCAAGCATGGATTGGAAAATCATCCTAGAGTGGTGTTAATGGGTTTGAAAACATAATTTCAACAGAGGGAGGAGGATGATATGATGGAAAACAAAGTTGATATAGTCAAAAGGATGTGGAAGTGGTTGAATGGTTATGAATAATATCATAGTAACATGCAAATAAGGATGAGTAAGAAGGATGAAGAAGCTAGATCTATAGACCACATTGAAAAAGAAGATCATGATGAACACTTGGGATCACAAGAAGCAAAAAAAGGAGGATAAAACTTAGAATGTGATGGAAACATGAAGCAATCAAACCTTTGAAGGAAGAAAACAATATTGAAAGGTGTATATAAATAGTTCAAGAATGATGAAGAAACTCAAATTTTTCAATATAATCATTCTCTAAGTGTTGTTTATGCAGGTCTAACAGATAAAGTGAAGGTGGATCACTTAAAAGAGAGAGATCATTTTAAGCACAAGTTACTATTTTCTAGTCTTGAGGATGACATGAAATAGGAAGGAAAAAATAAAATGCAAAGGATAGATTGATATTTAAATATCATGAAGAATGATCACATATGAGTATGGACATCAGATGTATAATCTCGACGAAAAGTTGGAGAACATCATCCACATCCCTAGAGCCATCCTTTTTCTCAAAAGAATGGTCATTTCAAAGGCTAAAAAGCTAGTGAGAAGCATGGTACAGCTGATAAAGACAAAGAAATAAAGATTCTAAGTCAAGGATCACCTTCAAAATCTCATGTTCAATTGGAAGCAAAGGAAAAAGAAGAAGATATCTTTGCAAGCAAAGACATCATGAGAAGACTTCTCTTTCCCTTAGGAGTATGATGCAAGATCATAACTCCTGAGTCTAGTCCAGTCATGTCATGATCAATTTTTTTTTGCTAGAGTCCTTAGGATTCTTAAGAGTCATTTAAGTGGTTTAATTGGGCTCAAGAGGTTGAAAATTCAAATTTGGAATTTTCCCACCTTTTCGAGCAATTTGAATTTTTGAACTAGTTTTGAGCCAATTTTGGCTTTCTTTCTTGGTGTAAGGGTCTTAGAAGTGTTTGTAAGCATGTTTAAGGTTATACTAATCCTTATGAGTCTTTGGGAGTATCTTCATGATGTTTGTTTGGTCAAGGAGCTTGTAAAACTCATCTTAGCTTCTTTCCTTCATGTGTAATCTCTGTGTGACTTGGTCTTGTGGCCATGAATGTTAGTTTTAGGGAAATTTTGATCTAACAAGGTATAAAGTATGATTTGTAACTGTTTTAACACATTCGTTCGAATGAGAAACTGAAGAAGGATCTCTAAGAAGATGTTGGGGTAATATTTGTGTGCACACAAAACTATGTATTAGCCCTAGTTCCTGTGTTGGCGCTTTAGAGATTTGGAATGCATGGATTCTAGTTATGAAATTCCTTGGTGGTGGTTGATTAACTGTTGGTAAGAGAATATTAAATGACAGTCTCATTTATGATTGCATTTATGAAGTGTAGTGGTCTTAACTTTAAGTTAGTGAAAGTTGAGAAAAGTTAAGAAATATTGTAGCATATTATTGGAAGAGTCACATTTGTAGCTAAACTGTAGTGAACATTTGGTTAGTAAGTTTAGTCTACCCCGAGTGGAAGGAGTTTGATAACCCATACTAGGAATATAAGCTCGTGCTTAGACCTTCAATGCACCCTAATAAATTAGTGGTTTAAGAGAGAAATTGTGAAATAGTGAATCGAAGTTTATAATTATTATAAATAGCTTGTTAAACCCTCGTTTTCTAGAGGGCAGAGCAAATGCATGTTTTAGAGTATTTTTCTCAAGATCTTGAAGCCTTAGACCTCACTATCATTGTATTGTGTTTGTAAATGTTTAAACATACCTAAGGAAATAAGAAGTTTTAGGATTTGTGAGTACTGAATTTATTGAAATTTAGTAGCCATTGTTTTCCTTGAACCATGTTCAACACTATTTGAAACCCTACCCAGGGTTTAGTGTAAAAAACTAAGGCAATTTTAAGGACTCTTAAACTATAAATTCATGGGCTATGAGAAATTCAAGAAATAAGCTACTATAGAGGTCCACATCACAAATAATCAAGAAGACTTCTAGCATGGAAAAAATCTTAGTTAGATAGAAAAAAACTGATCAGTCTCTAGCATATACCTATAGCTAGGCATCAAGGAGACATAATTAGGAAGATCGGGATCAATGAGATTTTGGTGAGAATTTTTTCAAAAGAAGGTCTTATGTAATTTTTTTACCCTGGAATATTTTCCCCAAATGGGTATCCGTAATGATGATTTGTTTGTAATTTGAGGCTTTGAAGTAGAAGTTATGTTAGAATTTAAGCTCAAATAGGGCTAATAGAGTGAAACATGGGCCTAAGAGAGAGAGAGTAAGAGAAAAAGGGGTCTACATAGGTATTTGAGCCAAAAATTTAATCCCACACCTAGAGGAGCATAATGGGTTCAAAAATAACTTGAGTTAGTTCTAGGTGTTTTTGGATTGTTCTAACCACTAACTCACTAGAGGTTTTGTTATCCATATTTCACCCCCGTGCCAAATATTAGATCGACCATGATCCCACATAAGAGGAAACATAGTCAAAAGGCAGATAGAGAAGGTTTCTAAACGAGCGCCAGACTGCCGCATGTCCCAGGGAAAAATTCAGCGTCTGGGCCCGAGTCAAAGCCAAAGCAGGAATCGGAAGAAAGGGGAAAAAGATAAATTATAGACCCGAGGGCCTGATTTTATCCCAATCTGGCTGCCATGTGTTCGATATCAAAAGGGGGCCCATTTTTCAAGATGTTTTCCCGACCTCCTGTACAGACCCAATACAAACTTCAAAGGGCGTATATTTCGACTCAGGGCTCGAATATTGTAAAATCTGATGTCGTTGGAAATATCTCAGCCTCACCCATGCCATGGGGTCTGAAACTTTAATTTTGAGGAGGTTAGGCAAAGAAAAATGGAGGAAACATATTTGGGCTTTCAATGCGGGATCTTCTCGCCTCAACAACCAGATCAGATTTGATTTGTTTCTTTCATTTCCTCTTCCTTCAAGGCACCGGACCAAAGATTGATGCAGTAAAGACGAATTTGGGGGAGAGATTTCATCAGAGGCATTAACAGTGGTGGTTGAGTTTCAACCTTCTTTTCCCGCTTCTCTCTTTTTTTTCTTCTTTCTAGATTAATCCATAAATACGATGGCATGATTCATTGTAAAGGGTTGGACATTCTTTGTTTTGCAGGCTCCCTCTTCCTTCTAGCAAAGGGATCTGTGGGGTTCAGGCCTTCCACTAAAATTGTAATACATTTATGCCTCTTTATTACTTTATAATGGACTATATCAATCTACAGAGCAATAAAACACGTATGTGATCGATTTTAGATCCTCTCTTGTCTCTTTTGCTTTCATCTGGTCTCCCATTACATATCTGGCTATCTGTGCTTGTTTATTGTATGCATTTTGTTGGTTTGTGTCTATTAGCAAAAAAAGTGTTCATCGTTCCTTTAGTGCATCACCTCGTAGTTTAGGTTTTTGTTTTATTTAAGTATTCCTTCTATTCATGTCCACTTGGTAAGATTTAGATTAGGATTAAGAACAGATCCTCTGCAAGTTTCTACGTATGCACCTAAACAGAGGAATAAGGAACCAACCTTTAATTTGGAGAGATTTTCCATTTTGCAAGGTCCCACACCTTGGGGAAAGTTCAATGTTATACAATCACACCAAATGAGTCTGCCTTAGAAAATTGGATTTTTAGAACTCATTCGGGGGTGCTATGATTTAGTTTTGGCACACCTAGTGGGACTAAGAAGTCTCCATCTTATTACAGTAGGAATTGATGTACACTTGATGTGATTCTGGCTTTTAAGAAGCCTTAAAATTGTACATTTGGCAAATCCAAAAGAAAAAAATCTACTGGTTTCAGTAGCCCAGGCTTGGAAGATTCATGAGAAAAACCCGGTCTAGAGCAAGGAAAGAAGGCATATTTGAATAATTGCATCTATCCCCAGGAAAAGGAAGGAGAGGAAGAAGAATTCAGAGGTCTCCATCTCCACCAAGAAGAACCTTGTCAATGCCTCCACCTACAAGGCCTTTCTTTCAGTCAGCAAGGATTCTTAGGCCAATTAGAATGGCACAACCAAATCCATATGTCAACTTCACCGACAGTAGTCCACTCACCTTGATTGTACAAAACCCAGTTCCGATTGCAGCATTAAAGAGCATCCCATATTTCACTGGGGAAAATCAAACTTCTCTTGGTGACCATGTCTAAGATATTTCAAATGTCTGTATAATCCATGAGATCCGTGAGATGGAAATTGCAGTCAAGCTACTCGCCTCTTCATTCAAAGGGAAAGCTTCACAATGGTTTAGAAGTCTTACAACAAGCTCTATCTAGAACTGGAACTAGCTATGCACGGCTCTTCATGACCAGTTTGGGGAAAAGGGTTATAACTTATCTTTGTTGGAGCAACTAACAACAATCAAGAGAGCCCCGAATGAGTATCTGACAGACTTCAACCTCAAGTTCTAATTGACCTAAGATAGGATTCCAATAGCAGTAAAGCCCACTGATGAAGGTGCCTTCTTATATTTTCTCAGGGCTTTAAATTTTGATATTTCTCTAATGATTCATTCAATGGGGGCACTACATTACTTGCAACCTATAGCCTTTCCATAGGGGCTGAGAACCGTTTGATTCACGCTGATAAAATTGCTCCCAGGCCATCCATGCCTCTGTACCCTGAGTTGGGAAGCCCAGATACTAGTCAAGCACCTACATTAGCTCCTATACCCACCCCCAAGAGTCAAAGCTTAGCTAAAGCTTCCACTTCATCATCTAATACCTCTAAAGAGCTTCAGGAAGTGATGAAGCAACTTCAGAACTTTGGGAATGAGCTAGTGACCATCAAAAGACAACAAGCTCAGAGTTTCAAGCCATACTAGCCCCAGGCTCAATATCAAGCTAAACCTCAGTATCAGCAGAATAGGCCACCACCTCAGACTGTGAATCAAATCCAGAACCAAGGACAACCCCAAGCTACTAGACCTTTCATGCCGTATGATCCTAACACAAATTCAACATCAAGGGCATTAGTTTTTGCACAAAACAATATGGCACATGAATATGATTGGTGTTTTCCATGTAGACAGCCACATAACCAATCAACATGTTTTAATGGTGTTATAAATCAGGCCTTGATGGTGCAAACCAGTATGGCTCCACAAGACCTTGACCAAGAGGAAGATCAACAACAAGGATCTCAATAAGGTGGACCCCTAAACAAAACTATGCTAGTAAACTGGCAAGACGAAGACTTCTGTGGGATGAATAAGTTCCCTTCTCAAAGTGTAGCTGCCAACACACAGTCCAAAAAGAGAAATATTGGAGAGGGCCAACCACTAAATTCAAGTGATCCTCAACCTTCCATCACTCCACAAGGTCCTGGTGCTCCAAGTACAATTCCCAACATGCTGAACCAATCTAGACCACCTCCCAAACCCAGTCAAGCACTGGTTGTAACAACCCATGTCCAAGAAAGAAATGTGTCTAGGAAGGAACAACAAAAAGATGACACATTCAATATTATTGAGCAGATGAAAAGGAAAAGTATGAACATTTCACTATGGGAGTCACTGGCCATTCCAGGGCAGAGGGATCTGTTGCAGACTGCCATGAAGAATTGGTCAAGTTCAAATCACCCCCCTAACCAGCAAGAGAAAGTGCTTGCCAATGCAGTTCAACCAAGGAGGAACCATGGAGAACAACAAGGTAAAAACATGAGACCTCCTCCCTTTTATGTCTCATTAATTATTAGGGAAAAATTAGTACACAATTGTATGCTTGATTCTGGGGCTAGTAGTTCTGTGATGCTCAAACGAATAACTAATCAGTTGGGTCTCTAATATGAGGTTGTCTCTAGAGGAGTAGTCCAATTAGATGGGACAACAGTGACTACTGTGGGAATTATCAAGGATTTGAGTTTCACTCTACACGCTTGCCCTAATGTGACTGTTTTGTAAAACATCTCAATCATAGACCTGCCACCACATTTTTCTTTGTGTTTGTCCAGGGACTTCACTGCCAAAATTGGAGGCTACCCATCTGCTGATTGGTCACATATGCTCTTTAGGACAAGGTATGGAGTGAAGGCCATAATTAGATTTGAACCTATTGCTGAATATCATATTGAATCCTATGTGCCTAGCCCAATCAACGCCAACTTCTCAGCTTTTGATTAAGAGGACCTCCTAAGCACTTTTGAAGTAAATACCAAGGTGGAATGTATCCCAAACTTGACTCTTGATGATTGGGCCAACAAAAGTCATGCTTTTGACCCCTATAGGGAAATGGAGGAATCTGAATTGGGTATCTATTGCCTACATGAAGAGGAACAACCTCTTCCCAACCTAATCAAGCCAAAATACAAGGACGATAATGAGGTATGGCAATTGTTCTTTGATGGCTCAAGGAGTAAACAAGGAGTTGGAGGAGGAGCCATGATTGTGTTCCCTAGAGTTATGAGATATTATTCAGCCTTCAGATTCCAGTTTGCTTACTAAAATAACATTATTCAATATAAGGCTTTAGTCCAAGGTCTTCATTGGGCAAGGAAGTTGGGAATCAAGAACTTGATAGTATTCAGTGACATTGAACTAGTTGCCAATCAAGTTAGAGGACTAAATGTTGTCAAAAATGACCTACTCAAGAACTACAAGAGTAAGGTATTGGATCTCATGGAGGATTTTGAGGCCTTCAGTATTGTGTCCATACCCAAGAAGGAGAATGAAGCTGTTGATAGACTTATAGCATTTGGAGCAATGTTTGATGTGGTTGACAACATCAAGAAGGATAGAGAATAGCCACATATCCACGTGGTTGTGAGGCCAACAATACCATATAATAATACATGCTGGTAGGTTTTCGAGAATGATCAGCAAATCATTAACTTTCTACAAGAATCTGAATTCTCAGCTATAAGCTAGAGCAGACTAGAGCAACAGTATAGGAATCAGATAGTACAACTGCATACAAACAATCTTCCCAAAGGCTTAGTGACACTAGAATCTATTTTCAATCCTAATGATCAGTTCAGAAAAGAGAAAGCTAACATGCAGATCAAAGGAGAAGATTCAGAGTCAATCCCAGTTGGAGAAGATAGAACACTTCAAATTGGAAAATTAGCCACCAAACAAGAAAGGTATGAATTCACACAAATTTGCCAAGAATTCCCTGATGTGTTTGCTTGGAGCTATGAAGACCTAAGAGGATTCAATCCAAAACTAGCACAACACACAATCGAACTGGATCTAGCTGCTCAGCCTGTCAAGCAGAAGCAGAGACCAGTACACCCACATATTGAGCCTCTGATGAAGAGGGCGTTGAACAAGCTGATAGAGGCAAGCATCATATTTCCAGTTAAACACTCAAGTTGGGTTGCAAATTTGGTCCCATTCAAGAAGAAAAATGGAGAAATCAGGTTGTGTGTTGACTTCAGGGATTTGAACAGAGCCTCCCTCTAAGACCACTACCCACTCCCTTCAATGGAGCAGATTTTGCAAGTGGTGTTTAGATTGAAAAGGTTCTCTCTCCTAAATGGTTATTCGGGGATACAACCAGATCATGGTGAAAAAAGATGATCAATTCAAAACAACTTTCACTACCAAATGGGGCACCTATACATATAAAAAAATTCCATTTGGATTATCCAACGCCGGAGCCACTTCTCAAAGGGCAATGGATATGGCATTCAAGGGGCTGATTAATCAAATAGTGTTGATCTATTTGGATGACATCATTGTTTTTCCCAAGAACACAGCAGATCATCTCTTCCATCTGAGACAAGTTTTTCAGAGATGTAGGAGATTTTGGGTGTCACTGAACCCCAAAAACTGTATATTCTTGGCATGTTGGCTAAATTTTCTGCATAGCACAAAATCTAGGCAGTCATGAGATAAATCTCCCTCATTTACCAGTGAGGCTCTCGTCTCAGATTTTTCGATTAAAATATGTTAGTATCTATATGGGGTTTTACTTTAACTGTTCATCTCATGAACCATAGTTATACAATTCTACAACAAGTAAGCAGTTGTTTAAAGAAAGAAAATATTTATAGAAGAAGGGAAAGGGAATTATATAAACACAGGGAAGAAATGGGGAAGATGTGCATCCCAATCAATAGATAGTATAGTTTATTACATGCACATAGAAGAAACCAATAAATATGAACCATGGAATTATAAGCAAAAGCAGTTCTAGATCTAGATATAAAATAAAAGAAAGTTTATTCAAAGATCTAAGATATAAAATCTAGAAACAAAAATAAACCGTGACACAAAGTTCTCCAGAAATATACTCCTGTATATTCCTTTGCTTCAAGTGGCTCTCAAGGGTTTCAGCACAAAGTCTGGAACAAAAGAATGCTGCTTACAAATTCTGATCATTAACCCGAAGGTTCTTCCTCTACTTATAGAATGTAGAGGGGCAATTACAAGTCGGAAGCTTTTAGTTGAACTGGCACATGTGGAAGTCAGAAAGGAAACAACTGGCAATCTCCCTCCTGGAATTCCTCTTTGCATGACATGCATGATTTGCAACTAAAAATAGAACCTTTTATTTTGCACGTTTGCCACCTATCTCCAAGTAGTTGACTTCTTCAAGTAATGGCTTTTAAACCAATCACTTAAGTTGTATAATTTAATTGATCGCTCAATTATTTTGTCGGAGGAAATAAGAGAAAGAAGAAGAAAGAGGAAAGTTGCAGTCTTGTCCTTTTTCATATTCTGCATGCAGCTGATTCTTTTGCCTTTGATTCTGGACCAGCGACTAGATCTGGAAGTGAGTTGGATGAAGCCTTTGCAATTATAGATCTGGATCTGGAAGTGACTGGAAGCAGCTTGCGGGTATTGCCTTTGACATGTCTTCCTTCTTATCCTTGAAGCTTTTGCAGTTCTTCTCTAGTACATGCATCAGTGCAATGTTCGTTGTAAATAACTCATCATTTTTATTTTTAATTGCATATGAGCAATTAAAAATTCTGGAAAGCACTCGGGTGAATGCAACTTCAATGAAGACTTCAACTAGAAGATTGGAAGCACATGCACAAGATCCTGGAAGAAATTTTCCACGCACTGGCTTCTTCATGGGCTGCATTTGAAACAAGAGGATGAATTTTTGCCGGAAGCTTTTACAATTATGAGATCTGGATCTGGATCTGGGCCTAGATTTGTGTCTCCAGATGTCAGCAAATCTGGAAGTAATGCATGATTCCACTGAGCTTTCTTGTTCATCCTGTTTTGCCATGGCTAAAGAAATCTTTGTCTGAACAATTGTTTTCCTCTTTATTCGGCTGGAATTCTTCACAACTGATGCAGATCTGGATAATTCTTCAGATTCAGAGGATATATTCAATGTATTGGACATTGATTTAAGCTCCCTTTCTCTTATAAAGCACCTATAATGAATTCCTGCAATTAATTCAGACAAAGATGGCAGCCGGAACATGAACAGTGGATTTTAATCATAAAAATCTGCATAATTCAAGCTCGCTGCCCCAAAATTTGATGTTTTATTTGCATGCAAAGCAAGCATGGATTTTACCAACTTCACCTGAGCACCTATATCACTTATGCAAACAATTATCCACACACAAATCAACCTCCTTCAACCTGTGTGCCAAAATTGGAAGCTTTCAGCATTAATTTCACCTTCTTATGAGCAAAAATCCTCTCCAAATGGGGTGCACTTTTCCTCTGGGCTGCACTTCTCTGCCTGTGAATTAATTAATTCATCCATATGGCAACCCCTACTTATATAATTTTCACCATTCTATAATTAATAAATGCTTTTCCTATTCCTGGCAATTAATTAATTAATTAATAAGCTTCACTCTTCAAATGGGGCGCCTATTTTGTGCATGCTCATGGCTGCCATTAAATAAATTAAATTTATTTAATTTTAGACTTCTGCTTCTAGTTAACTCAAGCCTCACAGTATGCTTTGACCTTAGCCATTGAAAATATGAATTAATTTAATCATTTAATACTTTAAAAAGTATTATTTCTCTCCCAAATGGGGCTGCATTAAATAAATTAAATTTATTTAATTTTGGAATTCTATTTTTAAATTCCTTTTGTCCACTTCACTTTGTTGACTTTTCCACAAGCCTGGGCGCCAAAATTGGGTGAATAAATATTAACAAATATTTATTTAATGCATTATTATTCACCCAAGGTGGGTCGCACTTTTTGGAATAAGGAATTTCTATTTTTAAAAGTCACATGACAATGGGATTATTTACCCTGCAAGGCAACCTTGAAAATCTCATGATTCACTTAAGTCGTTTGACTTTCATAATGGGATTATTTACCCTGCCAGGCAGGCAATAAAATCCCATTCCACAATGGGAATTTTTACCCTTAAGTGATTTTTCTTTTATTTTGACAATGGGAATTTTTACCCTGCAAGGCAGGTAAGAAAATCCCATCAAGAAATTCACAATGAGAATTTTTACCCTGTAAGGCTCCCGCCTGTTGCCTCCAATTTTCCCATTGTGACTTAAGTGGCGTTGCTTCCATGGGAAAAAGTACCCTGCTAGGCAGGTACAAAATTTCCACCTACCTGTTGCTTCCAAAAATCCCATGATCCACTTCAAACCCCCTTTTTCCAAAAATGCGGCCAGCCCAGAAGAAGCTTTTTGGTGCACGACTTCGTCTTTTCCAAGAGAACCAGATCTCCGATGGCGAATTCCTTCTAGGCACAACGTGCATATGTGATCTCCAAATACTCCAGGCCAAGAATCAGGCCAAACCGGCAAAGGAATTGATCCAGAGAAATTTCACAGAAAACGAACATGGGAAACAGGAAAACACAAAACGTTGCCAGAAGTTACAAATAAAGCCCAAGATTCATTCCTGGTTAAAACCCTACTGGTATATGGGAATAACGATATGTATGATCACAACAGAGTTAAACCGGAGCACAAATTACCTCAAATGGGGCTCAAAATAATTAAATACAAATTTCCCGCAGGTAAATCCCGACGACAAAATATAACAATTTTGGGCATCTGGGTATTTGGCAAAAATGGCTAATATGGCTCCTTGGGAATATCTTGATACAATACAAGAACTTTCTAGCAATAAAAACACAAAATGACCAATTATTTTAAAAGTATGAAATTTTTTTCGGATAGGGTAGCCTCAGATTTCAGGATGAAATCTGGGGACACCAGTCAGCTCCGTTTGTGGACATCTTTTTCTCTGTCAGAATGACAAGGGAAAAAATGAGAACCCAGCATCTCTGGTTTCGTATCTTGTCTTTTGGGCACGGGGTCAAGCAAACAAAAACAACACAACACAAACAAAACAAGGAAATACAAACAAAGTTTTATTTATATACATACAGGTTTTACCCTTCTTTTTTATGTCCGGAAAAACTTCAGATGCTGCCCGTTGAAAGGTAGTGGTAACTCAATTCCATCCCAGTAGGCAAGGAAGAAAGTAGTCCATTCCTGTAGCTCTTTTGATCACGAAGGGCCCTTTCCAGAGTGAATCAAATTTGTCATACATGCCCTTCGGTTCATATCTCTTGTCCCAACAGAGTACCCAATCTTCCGATCTTGAACTTCCTTTCTTTGGCCTTCTTGTCAAATACTCTGGGCAAGTCCTTATCAACTTCATCTGGTGATGGCTCATCCTTTCTTCTCTCCGTGGTAGGTAATTCTGCATCAACTTGCTCCGCTCTCATATTTATTTGTTGCATTTCTGAGGAAGAACTATCACCATATTCTTTGTTCTTCTTTAGGTATTGAGCATGCTTATTTAAAGTCTTCACTAAGGAAACAAAACCCTTGGGGATTTTGCTACCTTTTGGTCGGATTACTCTACTACTGTCATCATAACCTAGATCATCTTTTCCTGTGACTATTTGTCGTGGTGGTGATTTACTCCCTTCAACATACAACTTGTCAAAGTTGTCTTGTTCTAGAAATGCAGATGTATGTTTGTCATCGTTGAAAGTCTGCCACTTTTCAACATTATCAGGGACTTTAGGGCAGTAGACCATCTCCACTTTATAGTTTCCTTGTCTAAATATGGACGGTGGTCTATCAAGATTCAATAGTGCAGCCATGACTACCAAAGAATTTTTCTTTGAGTTCTGATTTATTGGAATGAAGTCAATAAAGAAGGCTGCAAAATCGAATGTGGCAGAAAGTACACTCTATCTCTGTAATGCTCCAGCTCATCTCTTTTGACTTGATTTTGCCCTCGAACCTGCTTTACTAGAAGTTTCAGCATCTCCTTGGGCTTTGAGGAGTTTTACTCCTTTCTTTTTAGCTTGCTCCATTCCTAGAAGCAATGCTTCATACTCCACTGTATGATTGGTGTTCTCGAACATTAGTTTGTGGGAGTATGGGAATATCTCATGATCTAGAGATATTAGTAGAACACTGACTCTTGATCCAAAAGAACAACATGTGCCTTTAAACTCCAGAGTCCAAACTTTTTCTTCTTATTTTGTTGGCTCTAGCTCTGGTCGAAGTTTTGGCTCTTGAACGTCTTTATCTGTTTCGAAGAAATAGACCCCACGGTCAGATTCCTGAAAAAGAATCTGAGATCTAAGATCCTCAGATTTTGTAACCGTGTACCTGGACTTCTTTTTCGGCTCCAGCTTATGGTTAAGCCCTTTGATAGGAATATGCGCACAGGACCAATCCATCTTTACTTCTCCTCCCAGCTCTTTGCAGAAGTTTCTGCTCAGTAACATCCCATAGGAGACAGGAATATTTGCAACTAGAATCGTCATCTTTAATCTTTTGTCAGGAAAAGCTGCCATAACAACTTGTGCATATTTGATTTGTCCAATTAAAGGGACTTGTCTCTCCATGGAGTAGCACCTTTTTATGGTCTTTGTCAAGGTAAGCCCAAGAGCATCTATAACTTTAGCTGGCATGACAGTGTCAGAAGCACCCGAATCTATAATGCAATTGCTTAACTTGAAACCATTAAGCAATAAGGAGACATAGAAAGGTTCTACTCTTTCAAAAGGTGAGGATTTAACAACTGTAGTGTTGTTCTGGGGAGGAGTAACTTTGGGCTTAGGCAAAACGCCTTTTGATGTATTGAATTGTCTTGGTGATTGTACATATTTGACTAGCCTATTTAACTGCTCAGGAAAGGATCTCAAGTATTCAGCTTCTGACATTTGAACTCTAGTTTTCTTAACATGATCAATAATGTCAAAAGAAGAATATATTCAAGTACCTGAGCCGCTTTCTGTGGTTGAGATAAAGAACTCGCATGCTTACTTTCAGGAGCTAAGGAAGAAGGTAAAGGGTTGCTCCTTCTTTGTTCGCCAGCTAATGCCTCAGCTTGGTGAGTTTGTGATTTTGTAAGTACTACATATGCATGACTATGATCGTCTTCAAGAAGCTCCTCATAGTCATGTTCAAATTTGTAGTTCAGGTAATTAATGTTGGAGTCGTCAGCATGACCTATAAAATCATCATTCTCGAGCTGATCAACGTTAGCTTCCAGGTCTTCTTCATTCATCTCCACGTTGTTTCTGGGAGCAGCTTCAATTGCTAATCTTTGGGAACCAACAATATGGTTCCGGTTGTTGTTGAAATTCCGAGCAGGGGCAGTGTTGTTTCCTTGAGCCATTTGAGCCATTTGTTTCTTCATCTGCAACATCTCATTTGCTAACTTTTGCAATAGTGAATCGGATGAAGTAGTAGCAGAAGGATGAACTTTCAGCTCTAGAAGTGTTGCTCTTTATCTTTCCAGCCATGATGAGGTCGTCTTCAATTTCAACTGCCATGTTTTGAGATGCTAACAAGTCAGCAGGACATACTCTTTGCAGTTGATAGCTTACTTCAGGAAGTAAAGCATTGATGAAGAATACTTTTTTATTCTCGTCATTCAGAGAAGCAGAAGCTGGAATTTTATACAGTAATCTTTGGAATTTTGCAATAAAATCCCGCATGTGCTCATGTGGCTCCTTCTTCAACTGAGTGAGCTGAGTAATCAATGTACTAGAATCTTTGGCTGCCTTGAATCTTTTCAAGAATGCATCCCGCATAGTAGCCCAGTTGGTTATGGTACTAGGAGCTAGCCGGTAGAACCATTCTCTAGCCAAGTCATGCAGAGTCTCTATGAAGAGTCTGACAGATACATCTTCATGTTCGACTACAAGCACTCCACAGGATATGAAAAATGTAGCCAAGTGGTCATCTGGATTCTGCTTTCCATCTCCAAAGAATTTTGGAAAATTCTTTCTCGTCCCTTTAGGTAGATCATGCATAGGAGGAGTCAAGATTCAAAGGCCCAAAGGCTGCTCCCCATGGAACAGGTACTATCTGGTTCTGATTCGCCATGACGAACGGAGCACGTCTTCTCCTTGTGTAGACTTGGTGAATAATTCCAGCTGCCAGATTATGCTGAAGACGATCCGGATCTGGATGGGTGTGTACTCTCCTTCCTGGCGAGAGACTAGATCTGCGGCTTCTAACTTGAGGAGGATGATTGAAATTGAATTGATCCTGCAGTCTGAAGAAATGATCAATTCTTCCTTGCACTTTTACAGATTGGGTGAATGGACGCTCAGGCAGGTTGAGATTTGTATGGAAAACACTCTGATCTTCAAAAGATAAGCTTTGATCTGCAAATATAGATGTTCCCCTGCGGAGTTGCCAAAAATTGTTGGCTAGATTTTCTGCATAGCACAAAACCTAGCAGTCATGAGATAAATCTCCCTCATTTACCGGTGAGGCTCCCATGTCAGATTTGTCAATTAAAGTATGCTAGTATCTATATGGGGTTTTACTTTAACTGTTCAGCTCATGAACCATAGTTGTACAGTTCTGCAGCAAGTAAGTAGCTATTTTAAGAAAGGAAATATTTATAGAAGAAGGGAATTATATAAACACAGAGAAGAAATGGGGAAGATGTGCATCCAATCAATAGATAGCAGAGTTGATTGCATGCACATAGAAGAAACCAATAGATATAAACACAGAATTATAAGCAAAGGTAGCTCTAGATCTAGATCTGAAATAACACAAAGTTTATTAAAAGATCTAAGATATAAAAGCTAGAAACACAATACACCGTGACACAAAGTTCTCCGGAAATCTGCTCCTGTATATTCCTTTGCTTCAAGTGGCTCTCAAGGGTTTCAGCACAAAGTCTGGAACACAAGAATGTTGCTTACAAATTCTGATCATTAACCCAAAAGGTTCTTCCTCTACTTATAGAATGTAGAGGGGCAATTACAAGTCGGAAGCTTTTAGTTGAACTGGCACATGTGGAAGTCGGAAAGGAAACAACTGGCAATCTCCCTCCTGGAATTCCTCTTTGCATGACATGCATGATTTGCAACTAAAAATAGAACCTTCTATTTTGCACGTCTGCCACCTATCTCCAAGTAGTTGACTTCTTCAAGTAATGGCTTTTAAACCAATCACTTAAGTTGTATAATTTAATTGATCACTCAATTATTTTGTCGGAGGAAATAAGAGAAAGAAGAAGAAAGAGGAAAGCTTGCAGTCTTGTCCTTTTTCATATTCTGCATGCAACTGATTCAAACTAGATCTGGAAGTGGCTGGATCTGGAAGTCTGGAAGTAGCTGGATCTGGAAGCAGCTAGATCTAGAAGTGACTGGAAGCAGCTTGTAGGTATTGCCTTTGACATGTCTTCCTTCTTATCCTTGAAGCTTTTGCAGTTCTTCTCCAGTACATGCATCAGTGTAATGTTTGCCATAAATAACTCATCATTTTTATTTTTAATTGCATATGAGCAATTAAAAATTCTGGAAAGCACTCCGGGTGAATGCAACTTCAATGAAGGCTTCAACTAGAAGATTGGAAGCACATGCACAAGATCCTGGAAGAAATTTTCCACGCACTGGCTTCTTCACAGGCTGCATTTGAAACAAGAGGATGAATTTTTGCTGGAAGCTTTTGCAATTATGAGATCTGGATCTAGATATGGGCCTGGATTTGTGTCTCCGATGTCAGCAAATCTGGAAGTAATGCATGATTCTGCTAAGCTTTCTCGTTCATCCCGCTTTGCCATGGTTGAAGCAATCTTTGTCTGAATAATTCTTTTCCTCTTTATTCGGCTAGAATTCTTCACAACCGGTGCAGATCTGGATAATTCTTCAGATTCGGAGGATATATTCAATGTATTGGACATTGATTTAAGCTCCCTTTCTCTTATAAAAGCACCTGTAATGAATTCCTGCAATTAATTCAAACAAAGATGGCAACCGGAACATGAACAGTGGATTTTAATCATAAAAATCTGCATAATTCAAGCTACTGCCCCAAATTTGATGTTTTATTTGCATGCAAAGTAAGCATGAATTTTACCAACTTCACCTGAGCACCTGTATCACTTATGCAAACAATTATCCAAACACAAATCAACCTCCTTCAACCTGTGCTCCAAAATTGGAAGCTTTCAGTATTAATTTCACCTTCTTCTGAGCAAAAATCCTCTCCAAATGGGGCGCACTTTTCCTCTGGGCTGCACTTCTCTACCTGTGAATTAATTAATTCATCCATATGGCAGCCCCTGCTTATATAATCTTCACCATTCTATAATTAATTAATGTCTTTCCTATTCCTGGCAATTAATTAATTAATTAATAAGCTTCACTCTTCAAATGGGGCGCCTATTTTGTGCATGCTCATGGCTGCCATTAAATAAATTAAATTTATTTAATTTTAGACTTCTGCTTCCAGTTAACTCAAGCCTCACAGTATGCTTTGACCTTAGCCACTGAAAATAGGAATTAATTTAATCATTTAATACTTTAAAAAGTATTATTTCTCTCCCAAATGGGGCTGCATTAAATAAATTAAATTTATTTAATTTTGGAATTCTATTTTTAAATTCTTTTTGTCCACTTCCCTTTGTTGACTTTTCCACAAGCCTGGGCGCCAAAATTGGGTGAATAAATATTAACAAATATTTATTTAATGCATTATTATTCACCCAAGGTGGGTCGCACTTTTTGGAATAAGGAATTTCTATTTTTAAAAGTCACATGACAATGAGATTATTTACCCTGCAAGGCAGCCCTGAAAATCCCATGATTCACTTAAGTCGTTTGACTTTCATAATGGGATTATTTACCCTGCCAGGCAGGCAATAAAATCCCATGATTCACTTAAGTTGTTTGACTTCCATAATGAGAATTATTTACCCTGCAAGGCAGGTAAGAAAAAATCCCATCTTAAGTGGCTTTGCCTTAAGTGATTTTTCTTTTATTCCACTTAATGGGAATTTTTACCCTGCAAGGCAGGTAAGAAATTCTCGCCTGCCTACTACCTCCAATTTTCCCATTGTGACTTAAGTGGCGTTGCTTCCATGGGAAAAAGTACCCTGTTAGGCAGGTACAAAATTTTCCACCTGCCTGCTGCTTCCAAAAATCCCATGATCCACTTCAAACCCCCTTTTTCCAAAAATGCGGCCAGCCCAGAAGAAGCTTTTTGGTGCACGACTTCATCTTTTCCAAGAGAACCAGATCTCCGATGGCGAATTCCTTCTGGCATAACGTGTATATGTGATCTCCAGATACTCCTAGGCCAAGAATCAGGCCAAACTAGCAAAGGAATTGATCTAGAGAAATTTCACAGAAAACGAAAAGAGAAAAACACAAAACGTTGTCAGAAGTTACAAATAAAGCCCAAGATTCATTCCTGGTTAAAACCCTACTGGTATATGGGAATAACGATATGTACGATCACAACAGAGTTAAACCGGAGCACAAATTGCCTCAAACGGGGCTCAAAATAATTAAATACAAATTTCCCGCAGGTAAATCCCGACAACAGAATATAACAATTTTGGGCATCTGGGTATTTGGCGAAAATGGCTAATATGGCTCCTTGGGAATATCTTGACACAATACAGGAACTTTCTCGCAATAAAACACAAAACGACCCATTATTTTAAAAGTATGAAATTTTTTTGGATAGGGTAGTCTCAGATTTCAGGATGAAATCTGGGGACACCATGGCCCATGAACGTAAGCTTCTAGGCCATATTGTATCAAAGGAAGGATTGGCAATTGACTCAGAAAGATTTCAAGAAATAAGAGTATTACCATTGCTAAGTCACAAGAAGTCTCTTTAAAGCTTCTTGGGAAAAATCAATTTTGTTTGCAGGTTTGTTCTAAACTTTACTAAGCCAATAACATTGATGTTGAAGAAGATCTTAACATTCAGCTGGACAGCTGAAGGAAGGGCAAGTTTTGAGGCTATCAAAGAAGCCATATCATAAGCCCCAACTCTTGTGAACCCAAATTTTTCAAAGACTTCATAATGTATGCCTTTGGTGGCAGCGACACAATTTCTGCAATCTTGGTGTAGCAGAACAAAGAAAGTACAAAACAACTAATTGCTTTCTTCAGTCAGAGTTTGGAAGATTATGAGGTGAGGTACTCCTTCATTAAGAAGCAGGTCCTGGCGGTAATCAGAGGACTGAAGAAGTTTAAGCATTTGGTTTCAAATAACAAAATCCAACTATTGGTCTCCCATGCGGGAGTTAAATAATTCCTTCTTAGCAAGGACCTGAATGAGAAGTGTGTAGGATGGATCACCCGTGTCATGGAATATGACATTAAGATCAAGGTCACCAAGCTGGTCCGTGGGAAGGGGTTATGTGAACAACTAAGCTCAGGTCAACAAGATGAAACAAAAAGTGAAAAAGAGGTTGTTTTTGTTCTACAAGATGATCAAGAAGAAGGGAGAGATGATGTACATGCTCCTTGTTGGACCCAAGACATGGTGCACTTCATTCAAACATGCATGTGTCCTCATGGGATGAGTAAAGCAAAAAGAAGGTATTTCGGGCTACAAGCCATCCCATATGTTCTTATTGGCAGTGTCTTATTCAAAAGAGACATCAATGGCATTCTGCTAAGATGCATTGAGACAGATCAGGTGGAGAGAGTGCTACAAGAATTCCATGTTGAAGTAGCTGGAGGCCATTTTGCTCCAAGAGTGACAGCACTCAAAATCATGAAAGTAGGATATTATTGGCCCAAAGTGTTCAGTGACTACTACACATGGATCAAAAGGTGCAAGAATTGTGCATTCTTCAAAGGCAAGGAAAGGCTAGCAGCACTTCCATTGCACCCGATCTCATTCGACCAACATTTCATGCAATGGGAATTGGACTTCATTGGAGTCATCAATCCAAACTCAAGCCCAGGTCACAAATGGATCCTGACAACGACAGATTATTTCACCAAATAAACCGGGGCAGTGGCACTCAAGGAAGCAAATGAGTCTAGTATCCTAAATTTATATGAAGGGATAGTGACAAGATTTGGAGTGCAAGCCACCATAATATCAAACAATGCATTAGCATTCATAGGTTCCAAGATCATAGGATGGGTTATTAAGAATGGGACTTATTTGAGTACTTCATCAAACTATTACCCTCAAGGTAATGGCAAGTCTAAGTCCACAAACAAGAACCCTGCTAAAGATCATCAAAAGAACTCTTGATGAGAATATGAGGACCTGGCACATAAAGCTCAAAAAAGCCTTATGGGCTGATAGAATAATGCCCAAGGGATCTACAGGCAGCTCTCCATTCAATATCGTCTATGGGAAAGAGGCAGTGTTTCCTATATCACTTGAGTTGCCAGCATTGGAGCTCATGAAGCAACTAGAGATGTTTGAATTTGGACCAATGGAGGCCAGGTATGCATGCTCTACAAGCTTTTCTCCCAAGTGCTTTGCATGCTCTACAAGGTTTTTGCCTCAAAGAGTATTGCCATTGCCAAGTCATAAGAAGTCTCTTCAAAGCTTCTTGGGAAAAATCAATTTTGTTCGTAGGTTTGTTCCAAACTTTGCTACCCTTGTTAAGCCAATAACATTGATGTTGAAGAAGAGCTTAGCATTCAGGTGGACAGCTGAAGGAAGAGAAAGTTTTGAGGCTATCAGAGAAGCCATATCACAAGCCCCAACTCTTGTGAACCCAAAATTTTTCAAAGAATTCATATTGTATGCCTTTGGTGGCAACGACACAATTTCTGCAATCTTGGTGCAAGCGGAACAAAGAAAGTACAGAACAACTAATTGCTTTCTTCAGTCAGAGTCTGGAAGATTATGAGGTGAGGTACTCCTTCATTAAGAAGCAGGTCCTGGTGGTAATCAAAGGACTGAAGAAGTTTAAGCATTTGGTTTCAAACAACAAAATACAACTATTGGTCTCCCATGCGGGAGTTAAATAATTCCTTCTCAGCAAGGACCTGAATGAGAAGCATGCAGGATGGATCACTCGTGTCATGGAATATAATATTGAGATCAAGGTCACCAAGCTGGTCTGTGGGAAGGGGTTATGTGAACAACTAGCCTCAGGTCAACAAGATGAAATAGATAGTGAAAAGGAGGTTGTTTTTGTTCTGCAAGATGATCAAGAAGAAGGGAGATATGATGTACATGCTCCTTGTTGGACCCAAGACATGGTGCACTTCATTCAAACATGCATGTGTCCTTATGGGATGAGTAAAGAAAAAAGAAGGCATTTCAAGCTACAAGCCATCCCATATGTTCTTATTGGCAGTATCTTGTTTAAAAGAGACATCAATGGCATTCTGCTGAGATGCATTGAGACAAATCAGGTGGAGAGAGTGCTACAAGAATTCCATGTTGAAGCAACTGGAGGCTAGTTTGCTCCAAGAGTGACAACACTCAAAATCATGAAAGTAGGATATTATTGGCCCAAAGTGTTTAGTGACTGCTACACATGGATCAAAAGGTGCAAGAATTGTGCATTCTTCAAAGGCAAGGAAAGGCTAGTAGCACTTCCATTGCACCTGATCTCATTCGACCAACATTTCATGCAATGGGAATTGGACTTCATTGGAGTCATCAATCCAAACTCAAGCCCAGGTCACAAATGGATCCTGACAACGACAGATTATTTCACCAAATGAACCGGGGCAGTGGCACTCAAGGAAGCAAATGAGTCTAGTATCCTGAATTTCTATGAAGGGATAGTGACCATATTTGGAGTGCCAACCATCATAATATCAGACAATGCATTAGCATTCATAGGTTCCAAGATCACATGATGGGTTGTTAAGAATGGGACTTATTTGAGTACTTCATCAAACTATTACCCTCAAGGTAATGGCTAGTCTGAGTCCGCAAACAAGAACCTGCTAAAGATCATTAGAAGAAATCTTGATGAGAATCAAAGGACCTGACACATAAAGCTCAAAACGGTCTTATGAGCTGATAGAATAATGCCCAAGGGATCTATAGGAAGCTCTCCATTCAAGCTCATCTATGGGAAAGAGGTATTGTTTCCTATATCACTTGAGTTTCTAGCATTGGAGCTCGTGAAGCAATTAGAGATGTCTGAATTTGGACCAATGGAGGCTAGGTATGCATGCTCTACAAGATTTTCTCCTAAGTGATTTGCATTCTCTACAAGGTTTTCACCTCAAAGAGTATTTCCATTGCCAAGTCACAAGAAGTCTCTTCAAATCTTCTTGGGAAAAATTAATTTTGTTCACAGGTTTGTTCCAAACTTTGTTGCCCTTGTTAAGCCAATAACGTTGATGTTGAAGAAGAGCTTAACATTCAGGTGGACAGCTGAAGGAAGAGAAAGTTTTGAGGCTATCAAAGAAGCCATATCACAAGCCCCAACTCTTGTGAACCCAGATTTTTTCAAAGACTTCATACTGTATACCTTTGGTGGCAGCGACACAATTTCTGCAATCTTGGTGCAGTAGAACAAAGAAAGTACAAAACAACCAATTTCTCTCTTCAGTCAGAGTCTGGAAGATTATGAGGTGAGGTACTCCTTCATTAAGAAGTAGGTCCTGGCAGTAATCAGAGGACTGAAGAAGTTTAAGCATTTGGTTTCAAACAACAAAATCCAACTATTGGTCTCCCATGCAAGAGTTAAATAATTCCTTCTCAGCAAGGACCTGAATGAGAAGCATGCAGGATGGATCACTCGTCTAATGGAATATGACAATGAGATCAAGGTCACCAAGCTAGTCTGTGGGAAGGGGTTATGTGAACAACTAGCCTCAGGTCAACAAGATGAAACAGACAGTGAAAAGGAGGTTGTTTTTGTCCTGTAAGATGATCAAGAAGAAGGGAGATATGATGTACATGCTCCTTGTTAGACCCAAGACATGGTGCACTTCATTAAAACATGCATGTGTCCTCATGGGATGAGTAAAGCAAAAAGAAGGAATTTCAAGCTACAAGCCATCCCATATGTTCTTATTTGCGGTGTCTTGTTTAAAAGAGACATCAATGGCATTTTGCTGAGATGCATTGAGACAGATCAGGTGGAGAGAGTGCTACAAGAATTCCATGTTGAAGCAGCTAGAGGCCATTTTGCTCCAAGAGTGACAGTACTCAAAATCATGAAAGTAGTATGTTATTGGCCCAGAGTGTTTAGTGACTTCTACGCATGGATCAAAAGGTGCAAGAATTGTGCATTCTTCAAAGGTGAGGAAAGGCTAGCAGCACTTCCATTGCACCCGATCTCATTTGACCAACATTTCATGCAATGGGTATTGGACTTCATTAGATTCATCAATCCAAACTCAAGCCTGGTCACAAATGGATCCTGACAACGAAAATTATTTCACCAAATGGACCGAGGTAGTGACACTCAAGGAAGCAAATAAGTCTAGTATCCTGAATTTCTATGAAGGGATAGTGACCAGATTTGGAGTGCCAGCCACCATAATATCAGACAATGCATTAGCATTCATAGGTTCTAAGATCACAGGATGGTTTGTTAAGAATGGGACTTATTTGAGTACTTCATCAAACTATTACCCTCAAGGTAATGGCTAGTCTGAGTCCACAAACAAGAACTTGCTAAAGATCATCAAAAGAACTCTTGATGAGAATCAGAGGACCTGGCACATAAAGCTCAAAATGGCCTTATGGGCTGATAGAATAATGCCCAAGGGATCTATAGGTGGCTCTCCATTCAAGCTCGTCTATGGAAAGAGGTAGTGTTGCGTATATCACTTGAGTTTCCAACATTGGAGCTTCGTGAAGCAACTAGAGATGTCTGAATTTGGACCATGGAGGCTAGGTATGCACTGCTCTACAAGATTTTCTCCTAAGTGCTTTGCATGTCTCTACAAGGTTTTCACCTTCAAAGAGTATTTCCATTGCCAAGTCACAAGAAGTCTCTTCAAATATTCTTGGGAAAAATCAATTTTGTTCACAGGTTTGTTCCAAACTTTGATTGCCCTTGTTAAGACAATAATGTTGATGTTGAAGAAGAGCTTAACATTCAGGTGGACAGCTGAAAGGAGAGAAAGTTTTGAGGCTATCAAAGAAGCCATATCACAAGCCCCAACTCTTGTGAACCCAGATTTTTCAAAGACTTCATAATGTATACCTTTGGTGGCAGCGACACAATTTCTGCAATCTTGGTGTAGTCAGAACAAAGAAGTACAAAACAACCAATTTCTCTCTTCAGTCAGAGTCTGGAAGATTATGAGGTGAGGTACTCCTTCATTAAGAAGTAGGTCCTGGCAGTAATCAGAGGACTGAAGAAGTTTAAGCATTTGGTTTCAAACAACAAAATCCAACTATTGGTCTCCCATGCAGAGTTAAATAATTCCTTCTCAGCAAGGACCTGAATGAGAAGCATGCAGGATGGATCACTCGTCTAATGGAATATGACAATGAGATCAAGGTCACCAAGCTAGTCTGTGGGAAGGGGTTATGTGAACAACTAGCCTCAGGTCAACAAGATGAAACAGACAGTGAAAAGGAGGTTGTTTTTGTCCTGTAAGATGATCAAGAAGAAGGGAGATATGATGTACATGCTCCTTGTTAGACCCAAGACATGGTGCACTTCATTAAAACATGCATGTGTCCTCATGGGATGAGTAAAGCAAAAAGAAGGAATTTCAAGCTACAAGCCATCCCATATGTTCTTATTTGCGGTGTCTTGTTTTAAAAGAGACATCAATGGCATTTTGCTGAGATGCATTGAGACAGATCAGGTGGAGAGAGTGCTACAAGAATTCCATGTTGAAGCAGCTAGAGGCCATTTTGCTCCAAGAGTGACAGTACTCAAAATCATGAAAGTAGTATGTTATTGGCCCAGAGTGTTTAGTGACTTCTACGCATGGATCAAAAGGTGCAAGAATTGTGCATTCTTCAAAGGTGAGGAAAGGCTAGCAGCACTTCCATTGCACCCGATCTCATTTGACCAACATTTCATGCAATGGGTATTGGACTTCATTAGATTCATCAATCCAAACTCAAGCCTGGTCACAAATGGATCCTGACAACGAAAAATTATTTCACCAAATGGACCGAGTGGTAGTGACACTCAAGGAAGCAAATAAGTCTAGTATCCTGAATTTCTATGAAGGGATAGTGACCAGATTTGGAGTGCCAGCCACCATAATATCAGACAATGCATTAGCATTCATAGGTTCTAAGATCACAGGATGGTTTGTTAAGAATGGGACTTATTTGAGTACTTCATCAAACTATTACCCTCAAGGTAATGGCTAGTCTGAGTCCACAAACAAGAACTTGCTAAAGATCATCAAAAGAACTCTTGATGAGAATCAGAGGACCTGGCACATAAAGCTCAAAATGGCCTTATGGGCTGATAGAATAATGCCCAAGGGATCTATAGGTGGCTCTCCATTCAAGCTCGTCTATGGGAAAGAGGTAGTGTTGCGTATATCACTTGAGTTTCCAACATTGGAGCTCGTGAAGCAACTAGAGATGTCTGAATTTGGACCAATGGAGGCTAGGTATGCACGCTCTACAAGATTTTCTCCTAAGTGCTTTGCATGCTCTACAAGGTTTTCGCTTCAAAGAGTATTTCCATTGCCAAGTCACAAGAAGTCTCTTCAAAGATTCTTGGGAAAAATCAATTTTGTTCACAGGTTTGTTCCAAACTTTATTGCCCTTGTTAAGACAATAATGTTGATGTTGAAGAAGAGCTTAACATTCAGGTGGACAGCTGAAAGAAGAGAAAGTTTTGAGGCTATCAAAGAAGCCATATCACAAGCCCCAACTCTTGTGAACCCAGATTTTTTCAAAGACTTCATAATGTATACCTTTGGTGGCAGCGACACAATTTCTGCAATCTTGGTGTAGCAGAACAAAGAAAGTACAAAACAACCAATTGCTCTCTTCAGTCATAGTCTGGAAGATTATGATTTGAGGTACTCCTTCATTAAGAAGCAGGTCCTGGCAGTAATCAGAGGACTAAAGAAGTTTAAGCATTTGGTTTCAAACAACAAAATCCGACTATTGGTCTCCCATGCGGGAGTTAAATAATTCCTTCTCAGCAAGGACCTGAATGAGAAGCGTGTAGGATGGATCACTCGTGTCATGGAATATGACATTAAGATCAAGGTCACCAAGCTGGTCCGTAGGAAGGGGTTATGTGAACAACTAACCTCAGGTCAACAAGATGAAACAGAAAGTGAAAAAGAGGTTGTTTTGTTCTCCAAGATGATCAAGAAGAAGGGAGAGATGATGTACATGCTCCTTGTTAGACCCAAGACATGGTGCACTTCATTAAAACATGCATGTGTCCTCATGGGATGAGTAAAGCAAAAATAAGGCATTTCAAGCTACAATCCATCCCATATGTTCTTATTGGCAGTGTCTTGTTTAAAAGAGACATCAATGGCATTCTGTTGAGATGCATTGAGACAGATCAGGTGGAGAGAGTGCTACAAGAATTCCACGTTGAAGCAGCTGGAGGATATTTTTCTCCAAGAGTGACAACACTCAAAATCATGAAAGTAGGATATTATTGGCCCAGAGTGTTTAGTGACTATTACGCATGGATCAAAAGGTGCAAGAATTGTGCATTCTTCAAAGGCAAGGAAAGGCTAGCAGCACTTCCATTGCACCCGATCTCATTCGACCAACATTTCATGCAATGGGGGTTGGACTTCATTGGATTCATCAATCCAAACTCAAGCCCAGGTCACAAATGGATCCTAATAACGACAGATTATTTCACCAAATGGACCGAGGCAATGGCACTCAAGGAAGCAAACGAGTCTAATATCCTGAATTTTTATGAAGGGGTAGTGACCAGATTTGGAGTGCCAACCACCATAATATAAGACAATGCATTAGCATTCATAGGTTCCAAGATCACAGGATGGGTTGTTAAGAATGGGACTTATTTGAGTACTTCATCAAACTATTACCCTCAAGGTAATGGCCAGTCTGAGTCCACAAACAAGAACATGCTAAATATCATTAGAAGAAATCTTGATGAGAATCAGAGGACGTGGCACATAAAGCTCAAAACGGCCTTATGGGATGATAGAATATCACTCAAGGGATCTATAGGAAGCTCTCCATTCAAGCTCGTCTATGGGAAATAGGTAGTGTTGCCTATATCACTTGAGTTTCTAGCATTGGAGCTCGTGAAGCAACTAGAGATGTCTAAATTTGGACCAATGGAGGCCAGGTATGTGGAGCTAATGGAATTATAAGAAACCAGAGAGTATGCTCTCTAAGCAATAGACAAGAATCAAGCTTCAATCAAGAAATGTTTTGACAAGAATACAAAAGCAAGGACCTTCCAGGAAGGAGACTTGGTTTTGAAATGCGATGCAAATTGAGCGAAACCAGGAAGGCATTCCAAATTTGACGCCATCTAGAGTGGCCCCTAAATGATCATGGGATACAAAATTAGTAATGCTTTTCAATTATTTACATTGGAGGGTGAAGAGTTACAGATTCCAGTAAATGGGATCTATCTTAAGCACTGCTACTAAAAGGCGGAGTTCTCACCCTATACATATTAGTTTAGTTTTCTCCTTTCTTTAAGTGCTTATGCACATTGTCTTGCTGTAGTGTAGATTGCTTTTCTCCTAAGTGCTTTGCATGCTCTACATGTTCCATTTGGAGCATGTATGATTTCAATTTTGTATATAGTGTGGTGTTGTTTTGTTGCTCTCATACAGTGTTTGGACTTGACATTTGTTCAAGATCAGTTTTGGCTCTAATGGATTTCCAAGCGGCCCAGGGTTCAATTTTCAAAGTTCAAAATAGTAGCAGACTATCACTCATAACTCCATGCCCAACGGATATGTCGACACTAAAATTTTCCTCCATAATTTATATTTCATTAATGTATGTATTAGGAATAGGATGTTGTTAAGTATAATTAGTAGTAGCGTCTGATAGAAGATAACGGCGCTGTCAGTACGGTGCCGTCAATAATGTGGAGTACGGTAACAGTTAAAGTACAATAGGAATGTTGTAAAAAGTAAATATTTGTCGTAAGTAGTCCGGTAATGTTAAAATGTCAAAGTTTGGGTAATTAGAGAAGTAGGGTCTACATGATTAGGAATTAGAAATATTATATTGGTAATAAGGACAAGGAGTGAGGTCATAAATATTTTGTGTATTTTATTTGTAAAAAGTCTAAAAATGTGGAACCCATGTAAAATGATAAGGTTTATCTTATCTTAAAAGATAAGCTTACATGTACAGATAAGAGTTAAGGTATGGAATATGATTCGTCAGAGTGGATTTCTTATCCTATCTTAGAGATAAGATGGATAAGCCTGGAAGTTCTATAAATAGAGAGGCCACCCCCCTCATTTAGCATAGAAGGAAGTAGTGAGAAATATTGTAGGAAGTGTGCGAAGAAAGCCATCAGTTTAAAGGTGTGTTGAAGAAGCCATTAAGAGGTGTAATTGTAAAATTTCTCCCATAGTCTTGGTGAAAGGCAAGTGAAGTCAATAACACTTGAAGTACCTCATGGGTGAGATTGTAACAATTTCATGTTAATATTATAATTTACTTTGATATTTCAGATTTGTCATCATTCCATCTTATCATAGTCGATGATATTCTTGTGTTATGTTGTTGTTTTGTTTCCAGATTACATCCACCAAACTAAAGGTTGTGCATTAGTAAATAATCATAGCACGAGGAGTTCTCGATGAAGAATTATCATAGTACCGGATTGGTGATGACATTTTGGTTCCGTTGCCGGGACCATTCCTCGTTGGTGGATTGTCTGGAGAGATATTCTCACTTAGTCAAAAATCAATTGGAGGGTAACCTTGTTTTTACTGTGCATAGTAGTTACCATGGTAAAGTCATTTTTGCCGTGAATAGTAGTTACCATGGTAAAGTCATTTTTGCTGTGAATAGTATTTACCACAGTAAAGTCACTTTTTACCGTGAATAGTATTTACCACAGTAACTTCACTTTTTACTGTGAATAGTGTTTACCACAGTAAAGTCAGTTTTTACCGCAGTAAGTCAAGTTTTACCATAGTTTACCGTGGTCATTTCTATTTTACTGTAGAAAGGTGTAAAGTCACTTTCTAGTATAGTGATTCCAATTATTTGTGCACATAAGTCTTGTTGATTGTACTTGTGGGTTGGTATTTCACGGTGGTTACTTTTGAAAATGGGAAAGATTCCTGTTTTTTCAGCTCAATCTAATGAAGATGCTTCTTCTTTCATTCAAGATTTTAAACGATCTTGTATTTGTAATGGCCTTATAAGAAGGGAACAATGGACTGAATTTTTTCCTACCTTTTTGGATGGTTCAGCACTTAGGTGGTTTGAAACACTAGGTGATAATGTGAAAAATTCATGGGATTTATTAACTGAAAGTTTTCTTGAAGAATTTGGTGAACAACAGAAATATGCAGATCTCATGATCGAGATCACAAAGCTATCCCAAGGAGAGAAGGAGAAGAGAAGGGATTATCATGCTTGTGTTCTAGAGCTAAGGAGGAAGCTCGATGCCCAGATCCGGAAGGAAGGATTAGCGGATGGGTTGATGAATAGCATGGATAATCTCCTATGTAAGGATTTCATTCTTGGGATGAAGCCAGAGATCAGACAACGAGTGAAGTATGACTGCCCAGCTACCATTGAACAAGCAAAGGAGATTGCAAGAAGGCAAGAAGAAAGCATGGAAGAGGAGCCCAAAGAAATTGTTGCTAAAGTAGAGCCTACACCAGCACCTTTGGTCCAGAATCCACAACCACTCTCGATGAGCACAAATATTTCTCCTAGTACATCTACTAAGTATGAAGATCTACTTAGGAAGATGGGCCAGTTAACTATTAATCTTCTTCAAGGAAAGGAATTTAGTTCTCAAGGAGGAGATAGAGGTCCAAAAAGAAATATTTCTGAAGTTGTATGTTATGGTTGTTATAAAAAGGGTCATTATAAGTATAATTGTCCAGATAGAGCTTCTACATCTGGTAAAGGAGATAATGATAAAGGAAAAGCACCTGTGAATTCTTTTGATGTAGTAGATAAGAGTAGAAATAATGAAGTAGATGTGTTTGTAACAAAAAGAAAGAAAGAAAAAGATAATCAAGATGGAAATGATCCTAAGAAGATGAAAGGAGAAACTAATAAGAAACATAGGAGAAGAAAGTTGGGTGTGCAGGATTTTCTGATTTCACAGGGGCAAGGACCATACTCCATCTTGGAAGATCTGTCCAAAAGGCCTGCAAATATTACATATGGTCAACTCTTGGCTATGTCTTCTGAGAAGAGGTGGGAGCTGCGAAATGGACTCAATGCTCGACGAAGGAAGGAGGTTGAGGTCCCTGTTTTGGAGGTAGAGGCAGATCCCTATGCTCCACAAACTGAGGTATTATGTAATGGTATTTCAATTCAGGATGTCTTAGTTGATGGAGGTGCTGCAGTTAATGTAATGACCGAGTCTGTAATGAATATGTTGGGTTTAAAGATTGATCGCCCTTCAACAGTTATGTTAAGGTCATTAAATAAGGGAAAAACTAAACCAGAAGGTGTAGTTTCAAATGTGGCAATATCTGTTATGGGTGTTGTATGTGTGGTAGAATTTCAGGTGATGAAAAATGGTATTGTTGCGTACCCAATGCTGCTGGGAAGACCATGGCTAAGGAGAGTTCATGCAAGAAACTACTAGAATGAAGGTTTCATGACACTTGGACGTGGTAGAGAGAGGGTGAAGATAAACGTGATCCCTCGACATCATAAAGCAGAACCTGTGGATTCAAGTGATGAAATTGATGATTGGACATCCTCTGATTACTCTAGTACCAGTGAAGTGGACACTGAAGATGAAGAAAGCGAGGTGGATGTTTCAATCATGGATATCCTTCCAGTCACATCAACTCATGACCCCATAAAATTATCTGAAGAAGAAGTTGATGATCATCTCCAACAAATAAAGATTGGTGATGCTGTGATGGAGAGTGAGAAGGAATCCTACCTCCAGCTCTTTCGAAGGTACATACACATTCACTTTTGATTACAAGGAACTCCATCAAGTAAGTTGGGTAGAACATTCTATTGAGTTGGTAGATGGTGCTAAGCCCATAAAGCAAATGCCATATAGAATGAATCCTAATTTTTCCAAGACTGTAAAAGAAGAAATAGATAAGTTGCTTGATGTAGGATTCATATTTGCTATGGAGAATTCAGAATGGGTTTCTCCCATTGTGATCTCAATAAAAAAGAATGGGAAGCTACGCATTTGTGTTGATTACAGGAAGCTCAATAAGGCAACAAAGAAGGATCATTACCCTCTTCCATTTTCAGATCAGATCTTGGACGAAGTAGCTGGCCAGGAGTGCTATAGTTTTGTTGATGGATATAGCGGCTACAACCAAGTTCGTATAGCAGAGAAAGATCAGCTGAAGACCACGTTCACCACTCCTTGGGGAACATTTGCTTATAGAGTTATGCCTTTTGGGTTGTGTAATGCTCCAGCAACATTCCAGCGTTTGATGAATAGGGTGTTCGAACCCTACATTGAGACCTTCATCAGAGTATTTCTGGATGATTTTTACATATATGGGAACAAGTTGGACCACCTGCACCAGATGGAGACAACATTTCAAAGGTTAGATGAAGCACAAGCCTCACTAAACCCTACAAAGTGTGTCTTTGGATGTTCTAAAGGTGTTTTGTTAGGGCATGTTGTATCCAGAGATGGTATTGGTACTGATCCTGATAAAGTTTTAAAAATCAAAGATTTACCATTTCCTATGAATAGAAGTAAGTTGAGATCATTTTTAGGCCATGTGGGTTACTATAGAAGGTTCATCAAGAATTTCTCAAAGATTACACAGCCACTAACCTAGTTCTTGAAGAAGGATGTTACTTATGAACTAGAAAATAAGGCGCATGAAGCTTTTGGACAACTGAAGGAAGCCCTGGTGTCTTCACCTGCTTTGAAGAATCCAGATTGGAGCAAGCCATTCATTGTGTACACTGATGCCTCGGATGCAGCACTAGGAAGTACTTTGAGCGAAAAGGATGAAAATGGGAATGAACATCCAATTTACTTTGGGAGCAGACAAATGAGCAGTGCTGAGGTAAATTATACTGTAACTGAAAAAGAGGCTCTGGCTATCATTTTTGCTGTAAAGAAGTTTAGAAATTACTTGCTAGGGAAAAAATTTCTAGTTGTAACAGATCATCAGGCTCTAAAATATATTGTAAATAAACCTAACCCACCAGGGAGGATAGCAAGATGGATAATTTTGCTACAAGAATTTGAATTTGATATTATATATAGGCCAGGAAAGAAGCATGTCAATGTAGATGCACTCTCTCGAGCCTATGATGGTTTAGGATCATCTTGTGATGATGATGATTTCCCCGATGTAGCATTGTTATCCCTTGACACAATCCCTAATGAATACATAGATATTTGGAATTATCTAAATAAATTCAAGTTTCCTAATGATGCCAATGCAAAGACTAAGAGGAAGATCACTCAAGCTAGTCGTCCATATTCTATTCTACATAGAGTATTATTTCGAATAGGACCTGATTGACAGTACAAGAGGGCAGTTAGACGTGATCAAGGGAAGGAACTGCTAGAATAATTCCACAATGGTACATGTGGAGGGCACTTCTCTGGACAACTTACAGCAAGAAAGATCTTGGATGTAGGTTATCACTGGCCCACTCTTTTTAAAGATTGTTATAATTATTGTAAGACATGTGATATTTGTCAAACACATGGTAACCGTAAGACTTCATCAGCTCCATTATGCCCTATTCTTCCACTTGGTCCCTTTGAAAAGTGGGGAATAGACATTATAGGTCCACTTCCAACTACCTCATGCAAAAATAAGTATATTGTAGTTGCCACAGATTATTTAACCAAGTGGGTTAAAGCTAGGCCATTGAAAACAGCTTCCATGGATGAAGTGGCAAGGTTCATATATGAACGCATTGTCACCAGATTTGGTTGTCCATTAGAAATTGTAACAGATCAAGGAAGCCACTTCATTAATGAGGTGGTAGAATCCCTAGTCAATAAGTTTTCTATTAAGCACAGAAAGGCAACAACATACAAGCCAAGCACAAATGGACAGGTGGAACGAACAAATTTTGTGTTGTGTCAAATTCTAGCAAAAGATGCAGCCTTGCAGGTACATAAATGGGATAAAAGGATTCATGCAGCATTGTGGGCATATAGGGCAACATCAAAGTCAGCAACAGGATACTCTCCATTTCAGTTGGCCTATGGCATTGATCCAGTTCTTCCTATTGAGTTTGATATTCCCACTGTGAGAGTTATGAAAAATGAAAGGATGGATGAAAGTGATTCAGTAAAAGAAAGGTTGGTACATTTTCATTTTCTAAAGGAAATGAGGGAAATAGCAAAGGATACAAGCCATAAGAAGAAAATGAAGCAGAAGGAATACTTTGATCAAAAGATCCGTTGGTCTCCATTTCATGTGAATGACTTGGTTCTAGTATATGATTCCAGATACAAAAAAAGAAGACAGAAAATTTCTTCCAAAATGGATGGGGCCCTACAAAATAGCAGATGTGCATGAAAATGGTACGTATCGACTGGAGGAATTGGATGGCACTCCCATTACGAAATGGGTCAACCACGACAAGTTGAAGATTTTTCAAGCACCAGAATAGTCTACTCCAAGGACGGAGTAGAAGCTAGGAAGGGGGAAGATGTCGACACTAAAATTTTGCTCCATAATGTATATATTAGGAATATGATGTTGTTAAGTATAATTAGTAGTAGCGTCTGATAGAAGATAACGGCACCGTCAGTACGGTGCCGCCAATAATGTGGAGTATAGTAACAGTCAAAGTACAATAGGAATGTTGTAAAAAGTAAATATTTGTCGTAAGTAGTCCGGTAATGTTAAAATGTCAAAGTTTGGGTAATTAGAGAAGTAGGGTCTACATGATTAGGAATTAGAAATATTATATTGGTAATAAGGACAAGGAGTGAGGTCATAAATATTTTGTGTATTTTATTTGTAAAAAGTCTAAAAATGTGTAACCCATGTAAAATGATAAGGTTTATCTTATCTTAAAAGATAAGCTTACATGTACAGATAAGAGTTAAGGTATGGAATATGATTCGTCAGAGTGGATTTCTTATCCTATCTTAGAGATAAGATGGATAAGCCTGGAAGTTCTATACATAGAGATGCCACCCCCCTCATTTAGCATAGAAGGAAGTAGTGAGAAATATTGTAGGAAGTGTGCGAAGAAAGCCATCAGTTTAAAGGTGTGTTGAAGAAGCCATTAAGAGGTGTAATTGTAAAGTTTCTCCCATAGTCTTGGTGAAAGGCAAGTGAAGTCAATAACACTTGAAGTACCTCATGGGTGAGATTGTAACAATTTCATGTTAATATTATAATTTACTTTGATATTTCAAATTTGTCATCATTCCGTCTTATCATAGTCGATGGTATTCTTGTGTTATGTTGTTGTTTTGTTTACAGATTACATCCACCAAACTAAAGGCTATGCATTAGTAAATAATCATAGCACGAGGAGTTCCCGATGAAGAATTATAATAGTGTCGGATTGGTGATGACAGATACGACAAGGTAATTGGTCCTTTCATCTATCAGGCAGATACCCCTGTGAGTCGCCAAATTGTTATCCATATTTCACCCCCGTGCCAAATATTGGATCAACCATGATCCCGCATAAGAGGAAACAAAGTCAAAAGGTGGACAGAGAAGGTTTCTAAACGAGCACCAAACTACCATGTGTCCAAGGGAAACAGTCAGTGTCTGGGCCTGAGTCAAAGCCAAAGCAGGAATCGAAAGAAAGGGTCAAAAGATAAATTGCAGACCCGAGGGCCCTATTTTGTTCCAATCTGGTTGCCACGTGTCCGATATCAAAAGGGAACCCATTTTTTAAGATGTTTTCCTGCCCTCCTGTATAGACCCGATACAAACTTCAAAGGGCGTATCTTTTGACTCAGGGCTCGAAATATTGCAAAATCTGATGTCGTTGGAAATATCTCGGCCTCACCCATGCCATGGGGTCTGAAACTTTAATTTTGAGGAGGTTAGGCGAAGAAAAATAAAGGAAACATCTTCGATATTTCAACGCAGGATCTTCTCACCTCAACAACCAGATCAGATTCGATCTGTTTCTGTCATTTCCTCTTCCTTCAAGGCGTCGAACCAAAGATTGATGCAGTAAAGACGAATTTGGGGGAGAGATTTCATCAGAGGCATTAACATCGGCGGTTGAGTTTCAACCTGTTTTTCCCACTTCTCTCTCTTTTTATTCTTTTAGGATTAATCCATAAATATGGGGGTAGGATTCACGATTTTTTTGTAAAGGAGATGAAGATGGATACAGGTGTCCCTTAAGGATCAAAATTAAGATTGATAAATTGAAGTGTTGTGTGTTGATCAAAATGGTGGCTTCAGTTGTTTCCAAGATGTGTGAGTGGTGCCAAGTAATCTAGAAAGAAGGTGCATGACAATTGGGCCTCAAGAAGATGTCGTTGTTATGGTTCAAGGAAGAACAACATATGTTCCTTAGAGATGTTGTGATTTTAAGTTGAAGTCATAAAGGGTGTATGGACATCAAGGAAAAATCTCAAGGTTGAAGACAGGATTAATGTTTACATGATCAAAGGATTCTCATAAAGGTATGAATCTGTATGTTGCTTGAAGATATGTTGTTGCAAGACTGTGCAGGTGTTTGAAGACTTGATAAAGGTTGAAAAATTCTTAGATGATCCTTGTAAGCCATAAGAAAGTGATAGATATTTGAGTGGTAGTATGGTTACAGAGAGTATGGATCAAGGGGGAGTTGAAGATGATGTACAATTAGGACATCTTGTCTCATAAGGTTTACTGTGGTATGACCTCATTCAGGTATGTGTGGTTGATGACTCGTCATTTTAGGTCTGTAACTATCCTTGAAAATGTCTTGATAATTTGATTATCTCCTACTGGATTGAAGAGGTTGATATTTTTGTGTAAGCCATAGATGAGTTTGGATGTTATTAGGCCTAACTTAGGTGTGTGATGATCATGGTGATATAAGAACTGTATCATTCAATACAAGTGGGCAAGAGTATGAAGGTTAAACAATCTCAGAGTTAGTCCAAGTTTGATTGCATGGTCTGAGGGAAAGATCTATGCTCTAAGTTAATGATCAAAGGTGAAAATGATTGAAAACTTGACAGGTATTATGCTTCATGAAGGACTATGGTGTTGTAGGTTGAAGAGTATGATGGCTTATTTTGATTGGTTCAAGGACTTTACACAATTATTGGAAGATGTTGCATATGGTCAAATATTCTGTAGGTATTTCAAGACAAGATGGTTGTGGTCTGTGTTGTTGAGGAAAAGGTCGAATATGAATTACCATCCATTGAAAGAAAATAATTATATGACTGTCCTAGAGAAGTGTGCATCATTATAGGGGGATATTTTTCTTCAAGAGATCTAAAGCCACAAGGTATGTGATTCTTTGTTTTGTGGTTTGAAAATGATGAGTTGCTTGCTTCTTGGTGTGATTCATGAGGAAGATGGATGGTGAATATTTATTTGATCCTTTAGGTGAGTGTGAGAGGGTGTCCCTAACTTTTTTGGAGCTGATGGAACCTTGGTGAAGTTTTTGTTCCCTTGAGATTCAAACTAGTGACCGTTGGGTGTGAAGAGTGTGTTTTGGGTCTAGTTGAGCATGTGTGGGTTTGTAAGGCTAATGCCAACCGATAAGGTTTATTTGTGAGATTTATATGAGTGTGTGGAGTGTTTTTTTGTTTCCTATGACAGACCTTAGTGGTCTTAGCCGACCTGTGGTTGTTATAAGAAAGTGTCAAGTATAAAAGTGAATGGTGTTGGCTCATTTGAGCTAGGCTAGAGGATAGAAGTGTGAGCGAGCTAGAGGAGAGTGTGAAGGGTGTTGTAAGGGCTCAAAGGTAGGTCAGAGAAGAGGATGAAAATATGAAGAGGGTAGAGAATAAGGGCTTCAAGGTCATTATACCTAATCAGCATGATATGATGCAAGTTTGAGCGAAGTAGGAGAAGAGTTTGTTTGAGAGGGTTTTGAGTGAATGGATTGAATTAGTGATCAAAATCAGTTGTTAGAGCAACAATTCATCAAGTTATCTTCATCTTCATGTGGTTGAGTTGGTTATTGTTCATATTAGGGGGTTTTATCCTCCTTTTGTGGTTGGTGCCTCACTAAATTAGGGGTTGGTTCTCCTTGTAGGGTTGGTGCCCTACTAAACTAGGGGTTGGTGCTTAACTAAATTTCTTTGTGTTGAGTAATATATACAAAGGTTCAGTATGTTTTCTTCCTCTTGAGGGTTTCCCACTTTATATCTAGTGTTCTTGTGTACTATCTTGTTCTTTTGTATGGTTGTTCATGTTTAGTATGCTCACATTGATTAATGTATGTTGAATGGATGCTTTGAATTATGTATACAACTTAAGAAAACTAAAGTAAAAGGTTGAAAAGATTGCTTCACCCCCCCTCTCAGTCATTTTGCTTCCAACATAGAGGGGGATCAAGAATAGATAATAGAAATGGTCAGGTCCACATAGACCAATCAGGGATCACCGTGAGGTCAAAGGTCACCAACAAGACCGAGAATGTTTGAGTGGCCTTGAGAAGATGGAAAGGTCTCGAGTTGCAGTGATAAAAATACATGGCCCCCTCGTCCAAGTGATCGAACTGACCCCAATCGATAAGGAAAAAAATAACTCTGAGGGTCCAAAGTGAAGAGGAGCATGATTGGTCCACATGGACCTATCACGAGTCACTCCAAATCTAGAGTGACAAGGGTGTTCCTGATAAGGTATACGGAGCTCGGGATTCTCAAGGAAAAAAGGCAGCCCAAGAACCAAGCCTAGACCACCATGTGGTACGATTTGTGAGCAGGAGATGAGATCAAGGTAGATCAAATCAGAATGAGACCCGTGGCAAAAATCAACATAGAGGTGAAATTTGATGGCCCCATGGACATCATCTATACCAAATAGCCTGGGGATCTTTGAATGATCATATCTTTTGATCCAAGTCACCAATTCAGAAAAAATTGGAACCATTGGAATATCTTGCATAATACTACACGTTGAAATTAGTTTTAAGTCATGATAAAGTGTATTTTTTGGGCCTAAAATGTGGACACGGATCCTACAAGTGTTTTTAAATCTGGATTTCACAACATGTTTCAGGGATCTATTTTTTGGCTCATAACTTTTGATCTTGAGATCCACTTAACCTGCATGTGGTCTTGTTAGAAAGGGCATGAGAATAGATTCACTTTTGGATCAATTTCATTTATAATGGTTGAGGGTTCATAGAGATATTTTTAATAGAATTATGGGCTCTTTTTAGTTTGTTTTCACAATCAAATGATACTTAGATCAGTTTTAAATGTTTGAGTAGCTCAAACAACCAACATTAAACTTTTTCCTCTGCACTCCCCTTTCTCAAATGATTTGACTTTGCATAATTTAATAAATCTCTAGTGCCCATGTTTTTTCTATACACTTGAATGTTGATTGGTCCTTGGTAGTTGAAGAAGTGGGTGATCTTCTTGATTTCGGATTTCCTCTCCCCCCTCTTCTTCTTCTATAAATGTAACTCACTTGTAATTGAAAGGTATCATATCTTGAATGCAAGGTTATGATTCTCTTTTTGTCTAGCTAGGAATTCTGAGTTGTATAATTTTGTGTTGGTCTTGTGCAATGCACTCAGTTCCTTCCCCGTTATTGTAATAGATAGTGCATACACTAATAATTATATCTTGTTATTGTGGCTCTCCTTCTACTATTTAAATTTTTTTATTGTGTTCTTTCCTTCCTATTCTATGATGGTATTATGTGTGTAAGTTATATTTGCATTATTTCAATCCTTTGTGTCATTTATGCAGAGAATCATATTTTTGGAAAAATTATAGAGTTGAAAGTAGTTTGTTTCTTCTCTCTTGGATTTTCATTTTGTCCCTCTCATTCTTCATCTCAGGGAGAGAATCCACTTTCAGTTTGGTCCATAACCTTATCTTTCATTTAGCATTTTATCTTTATGAACCTTGATTCATGAGAAATATTAGATTATAACTAGTTAGTACTAATTACACTGTTGGTTAGATTAATTGTAGTGAAGTGGATTTGAAGGAAACAACCTTTCCTTAGGATATTGACCTTAAAGGATCCATTGTCCGACACTTTTAAGGTTACTCAATGTTTCATTGAGGTGTTGATCCTAGATTCAAAAAGGGTGCAATCTCAAGTGAAAACAACATGTATGGACATGTTTCTAAACTCGAATTACACCCATTTAAAGACAAACTAATCTTTCTAGCATCAAGAATGCCCTTCCCTATTCTAAAAAAGTGTAGCTTTGTAAGTGAACTTCATACTATCGTAAAATTTGAACCTTTTATCTTTCACCCGCATTGAAAGAACTAATAGTGTATGTCAAATTCCTCTAGTTATACCCTAATGCACATCCATCAAGTAGAAGACAAATATATATGGCAAAGGATTCATTAATTATTTCTTTTTTTTTAAGTAATCAAGGCACAAGGTTTTCGCCTCATTTACTCACAAGACATATAACTAAAAAAATATTTCTTCTAACACATTTGAATAGGTAAATCACTTGTGTGATCACAACCAAGACCTCCAAATCCATTTGAATATGCATTTTCACTACTAGCCAGCATGTAGAAATATTGACAAAAAGTATTGTCAAGTTTCAAGATGCATATGGAAATCACCACTAGGGCCACCTTGCATGAAAAATAGTAGTGCCACCATGTATAGAATTCCAAATAATGTCGAGGGACACATTTATTTCCCTCAATTGTATCCATTTTGAGCATGGGATACTCTTTATGGAATAAAGAATGTCATTTCCTATAATAAAAATTGTAGCTTTTTGAAAAACTTCAAACTATCGTAAAATATGAATCGTTTGTCTTCTAGATGAATTGAAAGAGTTACTAGGCTCATGTTAGTCCTCTAGTTGTACCCTAAAGTATGTCCATCAATAATGATAAGTGGATATATGGTAAAGGATTTAGTAATCAATCCTAAATTATTGTTTTAAGCAATCAAAACAAGAGGTTTTTCATTCAAAGATGCATTTCCACTTTCTAGAAATACAACTAAAAATATATCATTTCTAATAAAGATAAATAATAAAATTATTTTTTTGACCATGACCATGACCTCCAAATCCACCCAAATATTGGTTTTCACCATTAGCCCCGCATGTGGAAACATTGACGATAAATGTTTTCATGTTTTGATATGTAGATGGAAATCACCACCTCATGGCCATTGTTCACAAAAAATGGTAGTTCCACAACATTAGGGATTTTGAATAATGTTCACAACCACATTCATGGCCTCTTATTATGCTTGATTCAAAGAAAAGATATATTTTGCGATTTCAAGAATGAAATTTCCTACTTAGAATAATTGACTTGTAAATCTAAAGACACGTCAAGACACCAAACCAACATGCTTGACAAGGTAGTTAAGTTTTATTCATTTATTATAAGCCTCTCTCAAAATTAAGTTTTTATACAGCTTATTTGGCATAGAACAAGTCATTTTATCTTTTATCATATTAGAACTCATATCAATCTAAAGAAATAGAGATAGGTTACGTTCTCCCTCTCGATCTCAAAAATATATATATAAAAGAAAGATAAAATGATATTTTAAAAGAGAGAGTAGTTGTAAGTTTGCATTCATGTCTATTTTGAATTTCTTAACAAGAAAATGTATTTTAGGTGTGATATTAAGATCTATAAAATCAATGTAGTGAGGCTTAGTTTAAAAAATGGAGAAGCTAGCAATGTAATTGATTTAACCTCAATAAACAAATGCATAACTTTCCACGTAGATTGAAATAACACACATGACAACAATATGAGTTACAATATAGCAAAAATTGATAAATAATAGGTGTGTCAATACAAGTACAATAGTATAATATAATATATTTAATCACAAATATTTGAGTGAAATATTTACATCAAGCTATGTCGACACAATCTAAATAACATCCATCCCACCCTAAAAAACTAAGTCTACATAACATAATTAATCTTATAAATCCTTGACATCGTAAGAGATCTTCCTCTTTTCCTCTCAAGATTAAGAAGGATCCTCATCTACCCTACTTCATGGCATCTGAGGGAGATTGTGAAGAAGGAAAAAAAAAGGCAAGGGATTAGTTTTGCCATTCTAAATCCTAAAGATAATTCCTACTTAAACTTCACAAACTAATAAATGATAAACTCGATGTAGGATGAGAATAAATCAAGTTGGGATAAGGTGGAACAATCAATCTAGGAGGAGAAATATACAAGCTATTAAGAGGAGGAATATCCAATCTTCTAGTAGGAGGAATATTCGATCCACAAGGAGGAAGACACAATTCATAAGAATGTGGGGCACATGTGGGATCTTGCACTCACATTATATTGTGCATGTTAATTTTTATAAACTTAATTCTAAACCAAGCGCATTGTAAGCAAGCATGTTAATGGAAATTTTGTATTATTTAGTAGTTATCCATATGCATTGACTACAATAAGGTGTCCTTATAAAATGTGATTTGTACGGCTCTACTAATAGAGACACCACCACCCATAAAATTTAAATTGAAATAAATTTATTAATAAAACATTTTAATTGAAACTTAACTAAATATACAACAAAATAATTATGAAATTCAAATTAAACTTGTCATATTAAGAAAATCTTATCAAAGTCATTGATTGTCAATGTGGCATGCTTAATCTCTCTATAATATTTCTCTGACATGTTGTGGACCATTTTCAAACAAATTTATCAATAAATTAGAAAGTTTTCAAACTAAAATTAATTGTTAACATGTATATCCAACTCAATTTAATTTTACTTCAATAAAAGAGACATTTAGCATCTCTAATGTGTGGTTCTCGTAATGTGCCTCTTGTTGCACCTCCACAGATGTTAACAAATCTCCAAATCAATCACATCGGAAGCTTCTTCTAATGGACCAAGACAAGTGTTATGGTATATGGTACAATCATGAGGAGTGCATACATAATAATGGGGTAACCTAGAATATACAACAAGAGTGTTTTAGGATGTGTTCATGCCAATAATTCCTTCTACTAAAGAAACCATCTATGAGTCACACTCTACCATAGTCTACATCAGATATCTCATAGCTAAAAAGGACTAGTGTGCAACATTAGAAATAACTATAGGTTTCAAGAAAGGAGAAAAAAGATCAACAATAGGAGGATAAATATATGGTGACCCATGTACTAAGTTATCATTTCTCTCATTCTATGATGTGGCATACCACCACCAATCCTTGGAAATCTCTCATGTCAGAACAATTGATTCTTCCCAATGAAAAACTTTGCATTTACTTTACATAAGAATTATGATTATTGTTTTTGGGTGTTTTATCGAAACCATCCACCAATGACTAAAATTTTCACAAATTTATTTGAGAGTACACCGTTTTATTGAAAATTTTGTTTTCTTTGGGTCTACAAATTGATGTTTCATGGGGTAGGAATATATTGTACTAATTACTCGTTAGAATGGTTAAAGGCCCTCACTTAATCATATGACAAAAATCAGCACTTTCAATATTTTTTTTCTCTTGCCATTTCTCTTGGGAATCATTTGGTTACCTAGGGTATCTAGATTTCTTAAAATTTCTTTTAATTGTTGTAGAAGGGTAACATTGTTGGTGTTCTTTCCTTCAATTTTTTCTTATTTTCTTCAATTAGTTTCTCAAATTGCTTGATGATTTGTTTGGGTTTAGTTAAGAAGGGTTTTATATGCCAAGTTTTTTTGTATAAGGGGTCCATTATCCTGGTTTTATTGCATTATTTTTAAAACTTAAATTACTATCATTTTTTTTATCAAAAGTTATATACTTTGTAAATAGAAACAAAAACAAACCATGAAATTTACCTACTAATGTAACAGAGTGGAAGGGTGGCTCAGTTCGTTACAAAATAGAAAAAAAATGATTTAGGGGGAAACTTTGATATTCATTTAGGTCTTTGTTCTCTTTCTATTGAATTCACAAATCTATTTTTTTAATATTCAAAGTGTAGTGCCGCCTTTAGATATAAAATAATAATAATAATAAAATAAAAGTAAAAAAATAAAATAGAAGTTTTAAAATTAAGAAAACCCGTGTTTTCTTGGTTAGGGGTGGTTTTAGCGCAAAAAGGAAGCCTTTGTGAGATTTTTTTTTTGTTGTCTTTTTGCTGTGGGGGAGTGAGTGTCGCCACATTGGAGAGAGGGTTTTGACAGATTTTGGAGTCGCATATGCTTGGGGGCGCGCAGGACCTGCACAAAAAAAAATGGAGTTTGTTGAAACGGCCTTGGAAATTTCATGCAAATGCTTTGATCCGTGTCAAGCCAAACTTCACAACCGCTCAGCATTCTCCCAGGCCACGCCACATTATTTTTTCTTACGTGGGAAAACGAAGCTCTTTGGAAAGAGGGATTTTTCCAGATGTTGTTACAGTTGCAAATACTTTGGGGATAGAGGTTTGGACGCCCATCAAAGCAAAATGGAGGCAGATTTGTGTCTGATACAGCTGTCATGTTGCCAGCATACTCCCAGCCACGCCCAAACCTGTGTGGGTTTTCTCGTAAATTAAAAAAAAAACAGAGGAACATTGTCAGATGTTGCAGTTGCAAGCGCCCTAGTAGATTTACTTGTAAAAACGTGGCAGCTTGGAGCAGGGTATCAACAAAAGAATCTATTTTTTAAAAGTGTTTTTGTTGTTTTTTTCGGGAAAATGTGGAAGATACATATGCAAAACGTGGAAGCATGCGAATCTGTTTGTTAGAATGCCTGAAAGAAATATGTATTTCATGGAATGCCATGATGGCAGCGATGTGCACAAAATGGTTTTGTTGAAACTAGGCCTTGGAACCTTTCCAAGCAAACATGCACGGTTGGCAAGTGTAAAGCCACGCCCCACAACCTTTGCTGATATCTTCCCAGCCTGTGTCAAAATGGGAGCTTTAGAACAGCGCATGGACTTCCATCAACTAGAAAAGAGAGAAAAAATTTGTTAGATGTGGTAGTTTCAATGTGCCTTGGGGCACTGGTTTTTTGTATTTGTCCAATGAAAGAATGAGACAGCTTCTAATGGAATAGTATTATTGCAGCGTACAGAAGACATGGACCTCCTCGTGAGGCAGTCATGTTGTTTCTTCATTTGCAACAGGGCACCAACCAAATCAATTGCATATGCCAACATGCTTCCAGCATGTGCCAAGATGGAAGCTTAGGGAGCAGGGTATGAGCAATAGAATTTGGTTTTCATTTGTAGGATTTTGTTCTTGCAAGCGGCATAGTGGATATGCGTGAAAATGTGGAAGTGTATTCAAGGCATGTGAACTATTTGATTGAATGCCTCAAAGAAATGCGGTCTCTTGGAGTGCCATGATTTACAGAATGTACAAGAGAGAGCATTTAATCAGTACAGAGAACCTTGTTATGCTCCATGTTGCTCTAAGAGCTGCCAAGGATATGGTCATCAATGGTGATGGGAAGTTGGAATGACTGGTGTGCTGGTCGGAGCAGTGGAATAGGCACTCCTTTTGCAACAATCCTCAGAAATATTTCAACCAATTTGTTTGTTTCATTACCAGTTATGGATGAGGCTCTTTCAAGAAAAGATAAGCTTGATGACGTGTATGCAAAATGGTGGAGCTGAGGACGCTCGTGGACTGGTTGACGAAGTGCCCAAGCAAGAGACTGAACCCAAGCCTGCGGCTTCGACTGACTTCGTTCTCCAGGCATGGTTCTTCTTCCCTTACCTCTCATAATTCTCGTGTTTTAGTTCTCTTTTGCAACTAAATAGAATTTTAAATTATTAGATTTTTAATACAGTTAAATGTCCCTTCAACTCGTTGCAAAACAATAAAGTGTCATGTCGCAACTCTCAAAGCCATTATAACTCACCTACTTTAAACCATGAACTATCACCCTCGCTTCGAGATGATCTAGAAAACTCTTACCCCTTTTGATCGCTCCAGTATCGTTTTATCGACCAGACAAATTTGACTCTCCATTGATAAAGTTGACCTTCTTCCTGCTTAAAATAGTTAAATTTTGCATTTTTCGGAGACTCACTAAGCACCCTTCGCAACTCTGGAAACGAGATGTGAAGTTTCATTCGTGTACCTTGGTATACGAGGAGTCACCTTGATTTTTGGTTTGACCCGAAACGATCATTTGACATCCTTTTGACGCTCTTATAGGAGCCCTGTTACATCAGTTTACAACAGTAGGGAGTTGTTAAAACTGGAAAGTTGACTTTCGTTTTGGACCACCATTTGAAACCCGGAAAGAGAAATCACGTTTTGTCTTCGCAAACCCCTAGCGTTTATACTAGACAAATACATGGAACATTCGGTATAGGAAAGAGCACTTTTCAGGATAGTTTGGCGAAGCCATTTTGTAGGCCTCCGGTCGTAGTTTGACGAGGTCAAACTGGTCCAATTTCGTCTTGTCGCTCCAGAAAACTTGTCGCCGTTTGAACATGGTTGTACTAGTTCTCAGTCCCGTTGACTCTGATGAATTCTCGTTATATAGGGGAACTAGTAGGAGATGTCTCGTTGTGTGCTTCTCCATCAAACGTTCAGTTATGGATGCGGTTTTCTAGGCGCTCGAGCTAACTTTTGTCATTTTACAACTGGGTGAACTACGACCAGTGACCCCGGAAAACTAGCCGCCAAACGCAAACCGTGCGCTCTTTTTCAATTCCGTCAGTTGCAATGAGCTCTTGGTATATCTAGGGACACGTATAAAGTTAATCATGACGTGCGTGCTCATCGGAAGATAACCTTTGGAAGCAGTTTCTTAGCCTCCGAGCCCGTTTTGTACGTTTTGCAGCTAGTGAGAAAATGTAAAAGTAGAAAGCTGCGGACCCTCGTAGGGTTGCCAAATCACCCTGGAAACTTTTTACACATGTAAATAACTATTTAAAACACTAAAATGAAACTTGTTGTGTGTATTGGAACGTTTGACCAAAATGATGTTTTCTCTCTCTTCCTTTCTCTTTCTTTCTCCTGGGTTTATAAAATGTAGAAAAATGAAATGCACGGAATACATGTTCTATAGACTTTTTATTTCGATTGGTAAATTGTAATCATTGTCTGATGTAAATGGGAAACTGAAAAATGACAATTATGATTGATTAGGGTGGATGCCATGCCAGCGAATTATCGCTGATATCATGCTCACGTGGGTTTTGCAGGATGGATGAATGACGACGAAGAAGGCGATGTGAAATTTAATTATTATTATTGTAATTCTTATAGGTCATTGTAAAATGAATAACTGTGTATATGTAGTCTCTTGTTACCGAAAAGTTATAATTGAGATTTGTTAATATGCATGATATGCTAGTTTTAGGGATAACTTAGGAAATGTGCATCTAATCATCGGTTCAATTTGTTTCTTAGTTGTGTATGGAAAAAATAAAAAGGGGTTTGATTTATATAAAGTAAATTTGAAATTGAAGTTAATATCTTGTAGTACCTTCTTAGTATTCAATAAATGATTAAATTAATTTCTGGGTTATCTTCTTACCTTGCAAACATAATAAAGAGTTTTAACGGGGACACTCAACTTTAATAAAATATTCGTGCTTAACTTGCCTACATGTGTGATCCTTTTTACCATATAAGAAATTTTAAGACCGTAGGACGAACCTTAAGCTTTGCACTCGATGAGATCTCCTAGGTTAGGTAAATAAAACCCCTAGTTGGAGTTTACCATCATAGTCTTTATGTCTAGCGACATTGTCGTGAACCCATACTTTGGGAATGTCATGGTCCAACTTTATCCTGAGTATGCGGTTCCCTTCTAGTTTTGGTAATCGCGAGAAGAATGTCCTCTCTTCAGGTCTGACACCAGGCTGAGTGGTGAAGACCACCTTGGAAGTCACCTTATGAGTCCTTGTTAGAAGGGATGACTAAGTGGTGTAACCTTCCCATCTGTGGAGTAGGTAGAGATATTACTCCCTTGTATCCTATTGGATTTCTGGGCCTTACGAAATTAGATCTAGAAATTAACTTCATCAGTGAATGAAATCCCTGTTGGACCCAAACGACCTAAATGAAGATCGTGATATAGTTGTTCTTTGTCTTGTATTCTCGTTAGTGAACCCTTTTGTCCCTCGTAAATAAATGTCTTGTCTTGGGCTTGTGAAAATTTAGTGCCTTGATCTTCCACGAAAGGATTATAGGGTAAATACCTTTTTACCTTAATCACACCTTTAATAGAGATTGAAGCCCTGGGGAGAAACTGGAATTAAGCTTAACCATGTGCTTCTTTAATATGTCAGGACAAGTACTATCGTAACTCTTATGTTTTGAAAATGATAGCTAATAACGAGACCCTAGTGCGATATAAGAGTAAATCATATGAGATGTAAAACACGAAATTGGAGGTTAGGAATAATGTCCATCTTGGAGTCCTTATAGACTTAATTAAACATCTTCATGCGTTGTACAAGGAATATAAATTGTCAAATGGTGTGACCAAACTTCGAGAAAACAAAAGATATATATATATAAATCAAATTTGGAATTCAAAAAGTTATTGAACTATAATAATAATGGTAGGGAAATAACTATTCCGTGATCGATGGATGTTCTTGGGGAAAAAGCTATTTCAATCTATGTCTTCCTTAATCCCAAGATTTCATCCTGACATCACGTTAGGTTCACTTGTGTAACAAGGTTAAATTCTAAACTTTGAATAAGCATTTTGGGAAGCCTAATCTTAACATAAGAATGAGAGAGTTAGAATTTTGTATAAAATTTGAAATATGGAAAATACTTATGTAAGTTATGAAGATTTGTCATAAAGGTAAAGAGCAAATTAAATGGTTGAACAATAAGTGAACTGTGAAACGAATTTTCAGAACATGTAGGTGGAAAAAGGGAGAAAATCATGCTTACCTAATAAGGATCTTGGAAAGTTAGCCATAACTAAAATACATTTAAAGTAATGATATGTCATGGGTTCGCCGTTCCTAAAGTCACGTTTCTTGTGGTTGGGTCTTTGCTAGTATTCATTCGTTGGGAAAAGTGTGGTATCGACATGCCGATGTCATCTGCATGTGTCTATGTGAGTTGATGACTTATGTGATTGTCGCATGTGTGTCGAGTTCTGTACTTGGAGCCCTTATTGTGTTGTGTGTCGTGAGCAATGTAAGTCAAAAAAAAATTATCCTGGTATTTTTACTGTTGTATTTGGGTGTGTAAAATGTTGGCACTACATATGGTATCAGAGCAGAGGTTCATGCTCTCAAACCTCTGGGATGGATTGGAGTTGTGATGATTTTGCAGGATAGTGATGGTGTTTCATGATAGGTTGCATGATGGTGATATTGTATCATGATGGTGATAAATACCTAGAAGAGTAATGTGATATAAGTTGTTATGTGAAACTATGTCATGTAATTGTGACCTTAGTGTGAATGCACATGTGGTGCATGTCACTTAGTGCACTATTTGTTGTCATGTTGATGTGTTTGTGATGAGAGTGTTGACTCTCGTCCTTCATGTGGATTCAATGAGGAATCCACGTGTTTGATGTTACCGCCTTGGTTTGTGTGGAAATAATGATATTGTGAATTGACGGAGTGTTGAAGCATTGTCGACCTTATTGTGATATGTGAAGATGTATCAATGTATGGCATGACTGGATTGTTGTAGAGTGAATTGAATCATAGTCATGATTTCATCACCATGTTGTATGAAGAAATCGTATGTATCACTTGTGTATGTATCACAATGGATGTATATGTGGTAATGTTAGACATTGTGTTCCATCATACATATAATTTGTGTTATATGTGATGGTTCATGTCGTGATTTAGGGGCATATGGTGAGTATGATCCATACCGTATACAGTGATTGCACTTTGGGTGCAGGATGTGTTAATGTGATGTATGGTAACCCGCAAAGGTAAGTGGTTGTGTTGTACCCTATACATATTTATACCATGCGCATGTATGCTATGGTTGTCGTGTGTGAATTACCATTGTATTTGTGATGTAGTTATTATGTATGTTTTGGACCCTACACTAGATGAACCCTAAGGGGATAAATTGTCAAGAGTGTATGTGTGTGAGAGAGGAGGCATGGACCAGATTGTCATAATCTTGAGCTAAGTACACGTGAGAAAGTGGAGTCTTATATAAAATAAAAACCCACTTTTATTTGTTTAGCATACTTTGAGCTTACTTAGTAATATTGTGGGTGGGCACCACCTTAGGCTCAACTTATGCAACCTTGTGTCCACTGATCTTTCCTATTGGATTGTTCATTGAATAATCCTATGTGATTTTAACTATGTTGATCCTTGTGGGAGTTTGGAGTTATGATTCAGGCAAAGATGATGATAGTTACATTATTTGATATACTCATTTCTGGTTACATGTATATTTTCATGAGCTGAGGCTTGATGTCTGAGTGCTAGCAACTCGATGAGTACCCCTTTCGTGGCAGTATGAGGCCACATAGTGATTGTGATGTGCTATTTTCTCATTACGTATTTTATTTGTAAATTAATCTTTCTCTTTTAGCTAGAACCAACCGTTTTCTTGATTGACATGTTCTTATATTTTGGGCATTTATTCGATTGTTATACTAATAGTTGGATTTTACACTAACCAAGGCTAATTAGCCATTTATTTTTCTTGGTTTTAAAACTTTATTTTCACATTTGATAGTTTTGTAGCCTAGTCCAAGGCTTTTGATTTTTCCACTTGGCATTTGAATGGATTATTATACTAGTTCTAATGTTGTAATGTGTTGGAATAGGGTCATGGGATTTACCATGGAGTGGTTAAACCTATGGACCCACTTCGTTATATGGGGGTACGCCCCAAGGAGTTACAGATAACTAGCGGGTTGTTGAACCACGAGTTATTATGTCACTTGTGTTGGGGGTGACGGGGCTCTATGTGCCTAAGGCCATAGGGTGACCCGGCCTCATTAAAAGGAGAAAGGAGACGGGGCTCTATGGTTGAGTGACCCGTTATTCTTGATGGGGATCTATGGTTGTGTGACTCAAATTGGTCTTGACACTACGTTTCTTTCTCTTTGGGAGGCATATGGAGATTATCTGGTGATGCTTTGTGGAGTATATGGAGTTGTTTTATGATAATTCAGGAGATATATGGATTTTTTCCTGGTACTTTTGGAGATATCTGGGGTTTGTTTCATGATGCCTTGTGATGTGTGGAGATTGGTATAGTGAGTTATGTGTACCTCTGTGTGAATCTTTTGACACCTTGTTAGGTATGAGGCTTGACTCTCCTCTTGGTTGGTGTGGACTATTGGATATTGGATTGGAACTATGTTGTTATAGTCATGGATTTTTGTGAGTCATGTGATACCCGTTGTATATGTATCAGTGTGTTGATTCTGTTTGTCAGTCATATGTGTGTACTAGATCTATGTCTAGGGCATAATTGTTGGAAATTATTTGCTATGTGGTCTACTTGTTGTCATTCCATGATTTGGTGGAAACCCTCATGATGTGATACATTCGTGAAAGTTTGTGAAAGTATGCTTGTAAAAATTTGGTGTTGTGTATGACCCTTTTAGGGTGTTGTGACTGTAGTTCATGATGGGAACCCACATGAATGAATAAACTAAAATTCTATTAAAAAAAATATAGAAGAAATTTTAAAGGACTGGAATTATGAATAATGTTAATGGAAAGAGATTAATGAAATAACGGATAAGAGAGAATTGCCAATCTCCATATAACCTTGAAAATTAAAATTTATACCTGATGTTCCTAGGGCCACCCCGTAACCGGGATTTAAGATTTGAAATCTTAACCTTAGAGCGTACCTTTGCCACATTTGTCCCTTGTTGCGTACTTTTTTTTCTCTTTCTTCATTGTATTTTGCATCAAGGACAACACTTTCTTAAGGGGAGGAGAATGTAATGCCTCTGTTTATTATTATTAATAATAATAATAATAAAATAAAATATAAAAAAATGAAATAGAAATAATTAAAATTAAGAAAACCCGTGTTTTGTTGGTTAGGGGCAATTTTAGCGCAAAAAGTGGGGGGGGGGGCTCTTTTGAGATTTCTTTTTTGTTGTCTTTTTGCTGCTGAAGGAAGGGAAGTGTCGCCACCATGGGGGAAGAATGAGAGCTCTTGACCAGATTCTTGGAGTCGCATATGCTTTGGGGGCGCGCACAAACAATGCGCAAAAAAAATTTTTTTTGGTTGGTTCAAACGGCCTTGTTTTGTCAAATATTCATGCCAGATGTCTTTGATCCGTGTCAGTGCCATGGACTTGCGGCCTACCGCTCAGCATCCTCCCAGCCTGCCACGAAAAAACCAACACCCTCTTACGTGGGAAAACGAAGCTGTTGGCAGCGCATAAAAGGTTAGAAGGGTTTTTGTCAGATGTTGTTACAATTTACAAATACCTTGGGGGGATAGAGTTTCAGGTTTTGACCATCAATGCAAAGATGCAAGACAGACTTCTCTCTGGAAGGAGCTGTCACAGTATACAACAGACACACTTTTTTCCTTGCCCAAACAATCTGTGTGGGTTTTCATCGTGCATTAAAAAACAAACAGATCCAACATTGATCAGATGTTGCAGTTGCCAAGCGCCCCTAGTAGATCCAACCTGTACCAAAACGTGGCAGGTTTGAGCAGGGGTATGCAGACATCCGAGAGCTATTATTTTAAAAGGGATTTTGTTTGTGTGTTTTAGTTGCAAGTGCCCTGGTAGATACATATGCAAAAGGTGGAATAATCTGAACTATTCGTTACAATGCCTGAAAGAAATATGTATTTCATGGACTGTAATGATGGCAGCGATATGTAGAAAAAAAATGAGTTTTGTTGAAACTAGGCCTTGGAACCTTTCAAGCAAACATGCATTTGGTACGTGTAAAGCCACGCTCCACAACCTTTGCTGAGCATCCTCCCAGCCTGTAGCCACGCCAATGGGAGCTTTAGAACAGCGCATGGACTTCCATCAACTAGAAAAGAGAGAAAAAATTTGTTAGATGTGGTAGTTTCAATGTGCCTGGGGCACTGGTTTTTTGTATTTGTCCAATGAAAGAATGAGACAACTTCTAATGGAATAGTATTATTGCAGCGTACAGAAGACATGGACCTCCTCGTGAGGCAGTCACATTGTTTCTTCATTTGCAACAGGGCACCAACCAAATCAATTGCATATGCCAACATGCTTCCAGCATGTGCCAAGATGGAAGCTTGGGAGCAGGGTATGAGCAATAGAATTTGGTTTTCATTTGTAGGATTTTGTTCTTGCAAGCAGCATAGTGGATATGCGTGAAAATGTGGAAGTGTATTCAAGGCATGTTAACTATTTGATTGAATGCCTCAAAGAAATGCGGTCTCTTGGAGTGCCATGATTTACAGAATGTACAAGAGAGAGCATTTAATCAGTACAGAGAACCTTGTTATGCTCCATGTTGCTCTAAGAGCTGCCAAAGTTTTGGTCGTCAACGGTGATGGGAAATTGGAATGACTGGTGTGCTGGTCGGAGCAGTGGAATAAGCACTCCTTTTGCAACAATCCTCAGAAATATTTCAACCAATTTGTTTGTTTCATTACCAGTTATGGATGAGGCTCTTTCAAGAAAATATAAGCTTGATGACGTGTATGCAAAATGGTGGAGCTGAGGACGCTCGTGGTCTGGTTGACGAATTGCCAAGCAAGAGACTGAACCCAAGCCTGTGGCTTCGACTGACTTCGTTCTCCAGGCATGGTTCTTCTTTCCTAACCTCTCATAATTCTCGTGTTTTAGTTCTCTTTTGCAACTAAATAGAATATCAAGTTATTAGATTTTTAATACAGTTAAATGTCTCTTCGACTCATTGCAAAACAATAAAGTGTCATGTCGCAACTCTCAAAGCCATTATAACTCACCTACTTTAAACCATGAACTATCACCCTCGCTTCGAGATGATCTAGAAAACTCTTACCCCTTTTGATCGCTCCAGTATCGTTTTATCGACCAGACAAATTTGACTCTCCATTGATAAAGTTGACCTTCTTCCTGCTTAAAATAGTTAAATTTTGCATTTTTCGGAGACTCACTAAGCACCCTTCGCAACTCTGGAAACGAGATGTGAAGTTTCATTCGTGTACCTTGGTATACGAGGAGTCACCTTGATTTTTGTTTGACCCGAAACGATCATTTGACATCCTTTTGACGCTCTTATAGGAGCCCTATTACATCAGTTTACAACAGTAGGGAGTTGTTAAAACTGGGAAGTTGACTTTCGTTTTGGACCACCATTTAAAACCCAGAAAGAGAAATCACATTTTGTCTTCGCAAACCCCTAGCGTTTATACTAGACAAATACATGGAACATTCGGTATAGGAAAGAGCACTTTTCGGGATAGTTTAGCGAAGCCATTTTGTAGGCCTCCGGTCGTAGTTTGACGAGGTCAAACTGGTCCAATTTCGTCTTGTCGCTCCAGAAAACTTGTCGCCATTTGAACATGGTTGTCTAGTTCTTAGTCCCGTTGACTCTGATGAATTCTCGTTATATAGGGGAACTAGTAGGAGATGTCTCGTTGTGTGCTTCTCCATCAAACGCCAGTTATAGATGCGGTTTTCTAGGCGCTCGAGCTAACTTTTGTCATTTTACAACTGGGTGAACTATGACCAGTGACCCTGGAAAACTAGCCGCCAAACGCAAACCGTGCGCTCCCTTTTAATTCCGTCAGTTGCAATGAGCTCTTGGTATATCTAGGGACATGTAGAAAGTCAATCATGACGTGCGTGCTCATCGAAAGATAACCTTTGGAAGCATTTTCTTAGCCTCCGAGCCCGTTTTGTACGTTTTGCAGCTAGTGAGAAAATGTAAAAGTAGAAAGTTGCGGACCCTCGTAGGGTTGCCAAATCACCCTGGAAACTTTTTACACACGTAAATAACTATTTAAAACACTAAAATGAAACTTGTTGTGTGTATTGGAACGTTTGACAAAATGATGTTTTCTCTCTCTTCCTTTCTCTTTCTCCCTCCTGGGTTTATAAAATGTAGAAAAATGAAATGCACGGAATACATGTTTATAGACTTTTTATTTCGATTGGTAAATTGTAATCATTGTCTGATGTAAATGGGAAACTGAAAAATGACAATTATGATTGATTAGGGTGGATGCCATGCCAGCGAATTATTGCTGATATCATGCTCACGTGGGTTTTGCAGGATGGATGAATGACGACGAAGAAGGCGATGTGAAATTTAATTATTATTATTGTAATTCTTATAGGTCATTTTAAAATGAATAACGGTGTTATGTAGTCTCTTGTTACCGAAAAGTTATAATTGAGATTTGTTAATATGTATGATATGCTAGTTTAGGGATTCTTAGGAAATGTGCATCTAATCACCGGTTCAATTTGTTTATTAGTTGTGTATGGCAAAAAGGGTTTGATTTATACATAGTAAATCGAAATTCAAGTTAATATCTTGTAGTACCTTCTTAGTATTTAATAAGCGATTAAATTAAATTCTGGGTTATCTTCTTACCTTGCAAACATAATAAAGAGTTTTAATGGGAACACTCAACCTTAATAAAATATTCGTGCATAACTTGCCTACATGTGTGATCCTTTTTACCATATAAGAAATTTTAAAACGTAGGACGACCTTAAACTTTGCACTTGATGAGACCTCCTAGGTTAGGTATACCAAACCCCTAGTTGGAGTTTACCGTCATAGTCTTTATGTCTAGCGTCATTGTCGTGAACCCATACTTTAGGAATGACATGGTCCAACTTTATTCAGAGTATGTGGTTCCCTTCTAGTTTTGGTAATCGCGAGAAGAATGTCCTCTCATCAGGTCCGACACCAGGATGAGTGGTGAAGACCGCCTTGGAAGTCATCTTATGAGTCCTTGTTAGAAGGAATGACTAAGTGGAGTAACCTTCCCATCTGTGGAGTAGGTAGAGATATTACTCCCTTGTATCCTATTGGATTTCTGAGCCTTACGAAATTAGATTTAGAAATTAACTTCATCAGTGAATGGAATCTCTGTTGGATCCAAACGACCTAAATGAAGGTCGTGATATAGTGTTCTATGTCTTGCATTCTCGTTAGTGAACCCTTTTGTCCCTTGTAGATAAATGTCTTGTCTTGGGCTTGGGAAAATTTAGTGCCTTGATCTTTCACGAAAGGAATATAGGGTAAATACATTTTGACCTTAATCACACCTATAATAGAGATTGAAGCCTTGGGGGAAACTGGAATTAAGCTTAACCATGTGCTTCTTTAATGTGTCAGACAAGTGCTTTCGTATCTCTTTTGTTTTGAGACGATGCTAAGAACGAGACCTTAGTGCGATATAAGAGCATATCATATAATGTTGCACACGAGATTGGAGATTAGGACTAAGGTCAATCTTGGAGTCCTCATAACTTAATTAAACTTTTTTATGCGTTGTAAAGAATATGAATCGTCAAATGGTGTGATCAAACTTCGAGAAAACAAAGGATGTATATATATATATATATATATATATATATATATATATAATTCAAATTTGGAATTCAGCAAGTTATTGTACTATAATGATAATGGTAGGGAAATAACTATTCCATGATCGATGGATGTTCTTGGGGAAAAAGTTATTTCAATCTATGTCCTCCTTAATCCCAAGATTTCATCCTAACATCACGTTAGGTTCACTTGTGTAACAAGGTTAAATTCTAAACTTTGAATAAGCGTTTTGGGAAGCCTAATCTTAACATAAGAATGGGAGAGTTAGAATTTTGTATAAAATCTGAAATATGGAAAATATTTATGTAAGTTATGAAGATCTGTCATAAGGGTAAAGAGCAAATTAAATGGTTGAACAATAAGTGAACTTGTGAAACGAATTTTCAGGACATGTAGGTGGAAAAAGGGAGAAAATCATGCTTACCTAATAAGGATCTTGGAAAGTTAGCCGTAACTAAAATACATTTAAAGTAATGATATGTCGTGGGTTCGCCGTTCCTAAAGTCACGTTTCTTGTGGTTGAGTCTTTGCTAGTATTCGTTCATTGGGAAGAGTGTGGTATCGACATGTCGATGTCGTCTGCATGTGTCTATGTGAGTCGATGACTTATGTGATTGTCGCATGTGTGTCGAGTTCTGTACTTGGAGCCCTTATTGTGTTGTGTGTTGTGAGCAATGTAAGTCAAAAAAAATTATCCTGGTATTTTACTGTTGTATTTGGGTGTGTAAAATGTGGGCACTACACAAAGTAATGAATATTTGTGTCAAAAAACATATTTGTTTGCAAAACTAGATATTCATTTTGTTTCTATCAATTTCGGCTCAATTTTTTTGAGCTGCTATTGGGCCCCTCAACTTCTTGTACTTACCCATATATGTCTATATTATTTATATGCACAAACTTATATAAAGCAAAAATATGTGTACAAGTAGATTTCTCATATTCAAAGTGCAAACTATAAGCAAAAATATGTGTGCAAGTAGATATCTCATATTCAAAGTGCAAACTTTGAAAGTACAGGCAATAAGAAGAAAGATGGTAGAATGAAGACGAGTGCATTATGAATTGGAATTTGATTATGTTTTCAATGCAAGTTTATTTATGAATAATCAAGTGTGTAATATTTTCTTGTTGATTGTAAAATAATAGCAGTTCTTCAATTGACTATTATTGCATGTATAAGTGTGTGCACATATCTTCATATATGGACAAGTCGTAAGTCAAACATAATGACTAAATTAGAAGAGGTCTATATTTAGCCAGAGGCTTCCACCTTTGAGGATGCCTTTTTTGGATTGTGTCAAATTCCGGTAACTTTTTCTAGCTAACTTTTTCCAGCTACACTATTGCTCTTTTAATTCAGGAAAAGTGACATAGTCACTACACCTACCCCTTGACTTCCACGGTCATTATGATGGATATTTAGGTTCTGACAATGACCTTCATTGTCTTCATTTGCCACCTCCCTACAAAGGCCTCACCACTTTTTGTGCCATAAAGGCCGAGTATGCAACAATGACCCACGGTGAGAACTATAATTACTGCTCTAAATATCTTACTCACTATATATATTGTCGTGTGTTAAGCATTTCTTACATTCATTGTGCATTGTTACAAAATTCCATGTATATTTCATGTACATTTTTTTACATTATCCCATTCCTATTCTACTGACGCGTACATAGTGTGCAGTTTCCAATAGTTGTAATGTTATTTGATCTCACCGAATTTCTCTTTTCTTAAAATTCCCCTATTTATACATGGTGCATGCATCATCTTCTTGGTAACACATAGTCAGTGCCTTCATTGCTCAAGTTTTTTTCTACTCACTGACATCTATGTTGCTCCTGTCATAACTGTAAGTAGTTATAACAATGGCTTCCTTTCCCTCATCCATGAATGCTCCGAATATTTGCTTCCCTCTATAAATATCAAGCGTCATATTCTTGCTTTTATCCTAAAACGCCTCCACACAGTTTGTCTATTGAGAAGCTATAACAACATCTTCTCTTGATAAGCACCAAAGATCATAACTATAGCAGGTTTGCATGGTCCGTTTTTTGCTTTTGACTTGTACTTTAGTGCCTATTTGTGAGTGCAAGATAAGAGTTTTGGAGCAGGGTATGGACATCTCTCAGGGTAAAATAGGAGCTAGTTTATGTCAACTATTGTAGTTATACTACATTGGCCTCTCCTCACCATCACAAAAAACTTAAAATAATTCAAAATAACATACATTTCATTGAAAATTATAACTCCAACAAACTTAACATTCTTATCCTCTCCGGCGTAGTTTGCAACTCATGTGCAATTGCTAGTTTAAATTCCTTTGTACGATATATTAAGCACTTTTTATACAACATCAGGATCATGCATTGATGGTTTTGAATAGGATTTTACTTGAGGGTTTTTGTGGAATATCAACTTGCGCAACGGGTTTGAGGTGTTTAGTGTATTTTCAGCTTATACACGAGTCAAAATACGGAAGATAATATGAATCATGGTATTTAGCAATTTTTTGCTATAAAATGGTAAATCCCTTTCGTGTTATTTTAAATGCAAGAGGTAAGTTCAATCATTTTTAACTTCTTTTTATCAGAAAATGTTTTAATTTATTTCTATAAAAAAAAAATTATATTTGTAACAAATTTTAAGAGTAAATATTTTGTAAATTCTATTTTTTTATGTATAAATTATAGTTTTTCCTATTTATTTTATGTGTCCTCTTCATTCGTTAATTATGTTGAGTTTTTTGTTAGAGATTTCAGGCTATGCTTTTTGGGCTAGGGTTTTTGAGGTAATAAGTTAAGGATTTTTGGTTGGTTTTTATTTTTAATTGAAGATCTAGAGATGTGAATAACCACAAGCACAACCCTAACAAGAGAAAGCTAAAGATAAATCCTAGTTGAATCATGTGTATGTACATTTAAAAAATTATATAAAAACCCTTAAGAAATGCAACTATAAATATAATGTCATTGTAAAACATAACCAAGCTCCCATATTCCACTATTTCCCAATTGCATTATATTATTTTGTATTGCATATCAATAAGAAATCATACATACACATGTAGAAATAGGTTAAAAACCCTACCAAGAAAAAATTCATTGCAGGAAACCAAAACGCCCCATGAACAATTTTTTTATAAAACCCTAACCAAAAAAACCAATTGCATTTACACAATATCCATTAAATAAAAATGAAAAAACATAATTCATTCAAAGCATAATGAGATTTAGATAATACACATTAAATAATGATGCCAATATGTAAAGTTATTATCCAAAAGTGTAGTTTACACAATACTCGTTACACAAAATTATTGTGCTTGCCCATATATGTTCAATAAAAATGATATCTTGTTATGTAACATTGATTCACAATTTAATTTTTGTTTAACAAGTTATCATGCCAAATTTTTATGCTCATCTTTCAAAAAAATCTTAGCATGCTTTCTCTTCTCGTGATTCCTATAATGACAAATCTTGCATTCTTATATTAGATTTATGATGATCTTCAATGCACGGGTTTATCTTGCTTATCATCTTTATTTGTGCCTTGTAACTTTCCTTTAATTTTTTTGGAGTTCTACCTTACATACACAAGTGCATCCGCACTTTTCCAATTTATGCCCTTGTAATGGAATCCCGCCTTGCACATTTTTGAAGTGTTTGCACTTTTCAAGAACACTTGAGTTACTTTTGTTCTAAAATTTCATTTTAGGAAAATTAGTTACAAAAACTCATTTTGAATCCACCCATGCAATTAAATGATTCCAAAATATGCACTTTTGTTCCCAAACTCATAAGTTGGAATTTGTGTTCCCAATACCTCTCTCATGTCTGATTTTATGCACTTTTGTTCCTAAAAGCACACCAATTAAGTGTTTTGGGAACTTTTATTCCTAAAACTACATCACTTATTTTAGAAATTTTGATTCCAAAATCACATCACCTAAGTGTTTTAGGAATTTTTGTTCCCAAAAACACATTACTTACGTGTTTTGGGAACTTTTAGTTCCAAAAGCACATCACTTAAGTGTTTTGGGAACTTTTGATTCCTAAAGTACAACATAAGTGTGTCCAACAACATTAAAACATGTTCCAAAATTGCATCCCAAGTTTTCCATGATGTTTAAGTGGTACCTAAATCACACCAAAAGTGTGATTAAGGTACTAAAGTTTCCAAAACCTCTCAAAAGTCTGCCCATGAGATGGAACTCTGAAACCAGTCTTGTTTTGATCATAAATTTTCCATCCAAACTCTGATTCAAGTGTCACTTGAAGCATTGGAGATATATTGATGTAAAGATTGATAATTTTTAGGTTTGAAAGCATAGAAAATTTTACACAAGTTTCATGAGAATCATTTCTCAAGTTTGTTTTTGCCTTCATTCTAAGAGCTTGTTTTGTTCATATTTTGGGTTTTACTCATTGAATCTTGATCAAACTTTGGCCATCACATATTCAACATGGAACCACAATTTTTACGTGTATTCATGATGATTTTACCATTTTTTTGGTAAATTTTATCATATGAACTTCAGTAACATCAAAGCAAGAATGGTTAGCGGAAAGTGAACTTATATCAAAGAAAGATTCCACCATAGTGGATTGTATCAAGTGGAGGGATTATCCATTTAAATACAACATACTAAATTTGAGTGTGTTGAAGATTTTGTGAGCTTCATAATCATGGATAGATTCATTAGGCAACACTCTCATCCCGAGGGAGAAGAATGTTCATGAGATTGTTCTAGGATTTGGGTTACAAGTGTTGAAAGTGAAAGTGAATGAGTGAATGAAGAAATGGATCTCCATGGCTAGAAATTATTATTCTCTTTTTCATTTCAATTACTTCATATTTCTCCATTGGGAAAAGTGTTTATTGTCACTTAAGTGATATTTCTATTTTTTTGGCAAAAAGAGTTTTTTTTCTAAAACTTAGTGACTCGAACATAAACTCACTTTAAGTTGTAACTTAAGTGAAAGTGAAAAAGGTAAAAGTTATATTCTTGTTATGAAGGTGGTTACAAGGTGGTTATAGGATAAAAGTGTAAATAGGAGTGGATTTTCCATTGTAAGGGTTTAGCTCCCTCTCTTTCCTCTATGAATGTTTGAGGATTTCTATTGTAACTTTGTGCACATTGTTTTTCTCCTTATTCCATGAATTCATGAATATAATATTGATGTATTTATCTTTTCCTGCACAGTTAGTGCTCCTTAATCATAAAAATCTACCTTAGTATTTTGGAATTGAATGGTGTCATTAATGCGGTCTTGTTCCCTTTATGTATGTGATGCTCAAATACTCATAATGTGTGTTGAATATTAGTGTACATGGACTTTATGCCATATATGTGTAGTTTGGGGGTCGTGAAGATGTGCTTCCTATTATTTTTGTTTGCCATTGTATTACATCCTTCATGTGTGTGTGTGTGTGTGTGTGTGTGTGTGTGTGTGTGTGTGTGTGTGTGTGTGTGTGTGTGTGTGTCTGAGAGAGAGAGAGAGAGAGGGTTTTATGTTGTGTTTATGTTTGAGATATCTGGTAGTTATTTGAGTTAATTATGTTGTGGATTTCTCACTTCCTCAATCCTATTCCTCCTTTCTCCTTTTCATTTTTGTTGCCTTAGTGATTTCCAATTAAAAGCACTAAAAATACAAACACGCCTATCATATGAGGTAACTTCCCCTCTCAAACGCAAAGAAACATTACCTTGTCGATAGATCACCTTCCCTAATTGCTGCAAATTTTATACTGCCTCAATTAGGCCAATCTGAAAATATAAAACGACATAGAATCTTTCCAACACAACACATCATTCTAAAAGAGTTGTAATTAAATTGTAAATAGACAATCATATTAATTTTTATTGCAAATAAACTATTAATACCTTGTACATGTTTCTCTTTATAAAGATAAGGTATATAATAGCAAGTTGTATCATATATGGTTGCAATATAAAGACAGTATCTTTATACATTATAAGACTTACATTTATCATTATAGTAGCGTAATGTTATATAGGTTTTAGGGTTCCAACTTATGGAAAGATCATTTAGCGCCTCATAAAACCAAAACAAAATAGTGTAGTTGGTGAAGACATAATGAGTGTAATTAACTTTAAGATTTACTATTTTAGATGTCGTCAATAAAATAATCAATGAATGTAAACAAGTAATTACCTCACTCAACTAAAAAGAGTATGCAATGTCTCATAAAACAAACACAAAAAAAGTAGTCGGTAAACATTTAGTGAAGACAAATAACTCCAACATTTATTGTTTCAAATGCCAAGGGAAAATCAAAATGCTTCATAGTCAACTCTCCAAAACTAATGCCAATCATTGTCATTTTGTTACATAGAATTTTATTTACAATTGATGTGTATGTGCATTGGTATGGATCATGGGGCTTGGTTTATGTGTATATGCATAGGAACATACTTCGCGTATGATCATAACAAAATTTTGTCGCCTCTTAGTTGTAATTGTTTGTATGTTGATAGGCATATCATACAAGATTAATATATGTAATGAATGTTACTTGCACATCTTCCACAATGACACCATATGTAAGTTATTTTAACTTTTCAATGGATATTTGGTTAAGATAAGTATCTCAAACACTTACTATTTTATATGCCAACATTGAAAATTTTCATTTGCATTTAAAAATACATTTTTTTAAGACAAGACATCTCTAACTACAATTTTTAATAGGGTTTCTTCTCTACTTAAATGTATTGAAATATTATAGTGGATATGGGAGGGGAGTTTATATTTACAATGGAATTCTTTTTCATAGTCAATTTAATTTGATTTAATATAATTTTTGTTTCAACATACTTTTGAAGGAGTGTGGGAACTTGGTTAGGGTTTACAATAACATTTTATTTGTATTGATAGTTAAATTTTCTTTAGGGTTTATTTATTTATAAATAAAAGCAACTTATATTTCTCTTGGTGTGATATAATATCTCATTCCCGTGTTTTGAGCAAAAATCAAGGGTGAAACTTAAACTATCAATAAAATAAAATAAACCCAAAAGAAGATGTTATATTTTTTGTATCATTGTCCTATTTATAAATTTTATCTTCTTTCTTCATCTTCAAGTATTTCCTTCAATGTTTTTTTATCGCTAAATATGGATCCACTATAATGGAAAGAAAATAGGCCTAAAGAGTTGGGTACGTGGTGTATTATTATACAAAGTGAATGTCCACTTATTTTTCTATTTGTTTTCATTTGTACAAATTTATAATATGTGCATGGAGATTGTATTTTAAAATGACACCATCGAATAATGGCATGAAAAGAAAGTTACAATAAACATTATTTTCTTTAATATTTTCATATTCAATACCATTAAATTGTCGCCAAGATACATAAATTATATTACAAATAAATAAGGTCAAGGCCATATTCAATATGTCTATTGTGTTATATATTTATCTCATGCCCCTCATTGCACTTCTCAGTTTTTGTAATTATGCCACTAATATAAACTCACAATTACCGATATGTGTACTAATGGGTGTATCATTGCACATCTCAGATTTTGTAATCATGCCACTAATGTAATCTCACAATTACTGATATGTGTACTAATGGGTGTAAGGTTTCCATATGGCCCCAAGCTATCCACCAACCTAAATGCAAGATGTTAAAACAGATGAAATGATGGTGTAAATTATATTGCATGTAGGCCTCAAACCTTTATATATTGCATATGTTGACCAATAGAAAATATAGTGTGTCAATATTAATCAGTCTAGGATCAAGGCCCAAGGAATTCAAAATATTCTTTGTATGTTCATTGAAAATACCTCAACATATTTCTGAATAGAAAAGAGAATTTTTCTTTCAAAACTTTTGTAGTTAAATTCAACCAAAGGATTGTCATTTTTTACATTAACCACTTGAAAATACCAAAGAGGAAATCACTTTACACAAAAATATTGTTGAAACATCTCCCAATGAGCCTTTTATATAGGATTTGGTGATTTAAGAGATGATTATCAGTTATTACTTTTACAACTTCACCATAGGGATTTGGGTTGTTATATAGCTTGTGACATTCATAATCATCCCTCTAACACCATTTTTAATAGTAAAAGGCTTATTGGGCAATGTTTCTATGTAGAGGGACTACCTCTTTGACCTTTTCACCTTCTTCGTGTCAAGAATGACAATCTTTGGTTGAAGTAGATTACAAAGGTTTCAAAATAAAATTTTCATTTTCCTCATAGTACTTCATTTTCAACTACTACTTTCCCACCTTAACCGAGAAGAGTATACAATACCTTGGAAAATAAACATAAAAAAGTGTTGGAGAAAATTTTAGGAAGACGAGGTTTGCTTTCACAAATGACACCAATAAAAGAATCAATGAGTGTAAGTAAGTTATTAATGTTTGTCCTAGTTCTTTACAAAATGGAGATCAATATGCATTATAAGTCGATCTTTGCATGAATTATAAGACACACAATATTTGATGTTATCATTCTTAAGACTGTGTCAAATGACATGGATAGTATGTGTTTTTCTTTTTAGACAAAATAAATAATTCTTTGATTTCACTCACAATTCACAATAACAAAATTAATTTCGCCACTTTGTTCTCAACTATTCGACTCATCTATCTACGTCTGGCCTTCCAATCCCAACCAGAGTTCGAGAGTGGGGGTCAAAACCTTGAACTATCTATATGGTCAGAAGCACAGGAGCAACGTTCGACTTGCATGTGTTGAGCATATAGCTAGTGTTCGTTCTGAGCCAGGATCAAACTCATTTTTTGAGTATGATCCTTTCTAATACAGTAGGCATTGAATCTACCAAACCAATAGATTTTGCATGTGTTATCAGAAAAGTTCTTTTGACCAATGTGATGTGATATCCCAATCATACAAGCAAGTTGGCTACAAAAACATGTCACCTTTCTACACTTTACTATCCTTGCATCTTTCTAAGATATTAATTTCCATTAAATATATTAAATGCCCAGATGGCATGCCCATGTGGTACCATCATTTTTTGTGTTTTTTAATCAATTTTATTTGGTCTCTTTCCTCCACTAATGGAGCAAGCAAATGGAGCCTACCATTAAATAGGATTAACCGTGGGGCATATTAGTTCCTCTATAAATTGCGACAGATTCCATATAAAGAAGTCTTATGAAAAATCAATTTCCTTTCATTTTAATGACAAATAGCATAATTACATAATTGATTCCGTTTGAGGGTATTTTAATTATATTTTTAATATTTATCATCAAATTTGACTCATCTCTAAGATATTTTTATTAAATGTAATTTGGTATAGCAACATTTTTTATAATATATTATAGTGGTTGTTGAGTTATCAAGTTTATTTAGTTTCAAACATTTATTGTGAATAAAATTTATAGAATATGTTATCTTAATTTTGCTAATAATCATTAATCTATTTATTTATACTTTGTGCTAATTTTACCTATTTGAACCCTTAACTTAGTGGCCATTGTAAGCAATAACATAAACATGGAGGGATTAAATGAAACAAATGCATATGAAGCATTGTGATAATGCCTACAATTAAGAAAAATTGCAGGGCAACAAAATGTACTTTCATCCTCCGTATACCCACTGATGTGTATGAAATATGGGAGGCATGGAATATAATGTAATTGTAACATTGCAAATTGAAAGGAAACCCTACAAACACATCCAAATTTAGGCAAAACAAGATTTACTCTTTCAGATGGCACCAATAAAAGAATCGATGAATATAAATACGTTATTAATTCTTGTTCAAGTTCTTTACAAAACAGAGGTCAATATGCATTATAATTTAGTCTTTACATGAATTACGAGACACATATTATTTGATTATATCATTCTTAAGACCTTATGGAAAACAACATGGATAGTATTTTGTTATTTTTAGATAAAGTAAATAATGCTTTGATTTTCCTCACAATTCACACAAACAAAATCAAATCAAATTCATTTTGCATTTGTTGTGAGATAAGTTGGTTCTTGATCGATGTGATTTAAAATTTCATTCATGCAATCAAACTGATTGCAAATACATGCTACCTTTCTACACTTTTCTAGCCTTGCATCTGTCCAAGATATTAATTTCCATTAAATATATTAAATACACAGATGGCATGACCATGTGGTGAGAGGTATGTATACATCACGGTTTAAATGTTTTTAAAAGTAATTTTACCTAGTCCTTATCCTCCTCTTATGGAGCAAGTAAATGGGGCCCGCCATTGAACACGAACCGTGGGGCATTATAGTCCCCCTATAACTTGCAGCAATTGCATATAAGGAAGTCTTATGGAAAATCAATTTCTTTTAATTTTAATGATGGGATAATGGAGCATATTTATATAATTGACTGCTTTTAAAATAATTATAAGTATATTTTTAATATTTATCATGGAATTTGACCTGTCTCTAAGGTATTTTGATTAATTATAAAGCAGACTCTTAACTAGCCTCGAAAGTCTGAAAATGTCTTAGAAACCGAGTTTTATTTATTTTTCAATCTTCTTGATGTTTTGATTGGAGACATTTCTTGTTTCTCTTGCGAAAGCACTACTCCCAAGGGAAGTTGTTGGACCTTCAGATGATAAAAGTACTCAGAAGCTACTCAAAAGGCATGCTGATCAAGGATTTTCTGGTGAATAGACTTTGTTTATGTGTAGATTCAGTTTGCACTTGTGACTTGTTTTGGGTGAGTAATCACGAATACCAGGATTCTAATGATGTAAATGAAGGTTCAAAACTTGCATGATGCTTTAAGTTATGAAAAATAAATGATTTACACTGAAACAATGTTCCCAAAGCTTTTGAGGCATAAGGGCAATCTCACATCACCCAAAAAAAAACTTGTTTTATTTTGCTCTTGTTTGAATAAAGGGATCACCGCAGTTATAGGTTTTATAGTGGTCACTTTGAGGTCTTTATTTATACAGCAGGATCCCAAGTTCTTTATCAAGTGTTTAAGAGTGACCCCTTAAGGTCACAACAATTAAATAAGCCCTCAATTCTCTAAGTTAAGCGAGCACACACGGATTTAATTAAAAATTTTGGGTGTCACTTTATTTCTTGAGTGTCCGCGCTTCGCAGTGACACCATATTACTTTTGTATATTAAGTTTGTGGGGCGCAAATTATCTCTTAGTCTTGGGGTCGCTTTATTTGCCAAGGGCTCGTGAGGTCATTCTATAATCTAAGAGTTGCAGTGTCGCTTTATACACTGAGCCCATTTAAAACTTGAGCCCATGGAGTCTATATAGATCGCAAGGGTCCTGGTTCGTACAAATGCGACAAGAACCACATTCGCACTCTATACGCTTGTGTGGCCCGGATCCCTGTTTTCTCCCATAGAGCGTAAAATAGTCTTTGCAATTATATTGTGGTTTGTAGATGTTGTAAGACCATTCAATTCAATAGAATTAGTTGTTAGAGTGTGTGTATGCTTTTAATATTTGTGCGCACCCATTGTCTTAATCTGTTACATACTCAATATAATTGTTGGTTAGTTTGTTAAATCAAGCATGCAACCTTGACACTGCAGTAATTGGTATCTAAGCCTTAGGGTAAGCTCTTCTAGAGAGATTGCAGAGTTTTGCAGATTGGGAGGCACTAGGATTGTTCCTATGTAGGATTGTGATTGTTATTTGTGTCTGTTTAGGTTTGTGGTGTTTGGGATTGTGAACTACACAATGTCGTAACCAAGAGTAAGTCACTATAGTAAGAAGCAATGAGTCAAAATGTGTACTTGTCCCCTTTGTATGCCGAGCTATTCTAGCATGCCTCTGATGCCAAGATTAAAAACATGCACAAGCTAGGACTTGAACTTGGACTGCCCTCTAGCACATCTGGGCACTCTACCAATTTAGCTACTTGCCTGTTATGGTATGATTATTCATGAATTGTGTTTCTACCTCCAAGAAAACTTGTGAGGTCATTTCTTACTAGTATTATTTAGAGCTTAAGAATTCTAAGGCAAAATATGAGGTAAAAATATAGTGTTTGTTCTAAAATTAATTGTAGATATAATTACAAATAAATGACAAGAATAATATGTTTATTGGGTTTGTGTTCTCTTTAAATGCTTTGCTTGCATGATCCCAGGTCATGTTGACATGGAAAAATAAATGTAATGCTTCATCTATATTCCTACGCTAACAAAATCAATCACACCCCTTATCAACATCAACTACAAAAGTAATAACTATCCGTAAACCAAATAACATATGTCGTTCGATGTTCACATTGCATTGTACACATGCGATTGCTAGTTACAAGTATATTTTAAATATTTATCATGGAATTTGCCCTGTCTCTGAAGTATTTTGATTAAATATAATGTGGTACAGTAGCATTTTTTATAATATATTATAATGGTTGCACTAAGCCATCAACAACATTTTTACGTTGAAAGGGTCCCCCCTATGGGAAAGGCCTTTGCGGACATTCACGGGACTATGTTAAATTTGACGACCGACGTTTTTCTGCTATTTTTAACAATTTTTAAAATTAATAAAAAAACATAAGTGGAGTTAAGATAGTCTTATTGGACCAACCATTTGAAAGCCAAATCTCACTGACATAGCCAAAATCTTGTTCATGTCGGTCACAAGCTGCATAGTAATTTAGAACTACTTGGTATCAAGGTTAGGGATCAAGGAGACCTCCCCTCCCTCCCTTGTTGGCTAAATGTATCAGTTAAAAGAAAGAAACTATCATGTTCAAGCTCATATCAATCTCAATCCAAAACCAAAACAGTCTAAGATGCACATACGGATCGATACTCAAGTCCCTAATTTCACATGTGTTTCAATTTGTAAGCTTTTGCGACTATGTATTTCTTTTTCATAGCATTTATTACTTGAAAATTTAAATATGTACTAGTAACTTTGCCTAAGAGAATAGAATGTTTGACTGCGTGTCTTTCTAATTGATTCGGGTATAGTGTTTGTCTCTACAAATATCAATAGGATGTTTTTATAAGGGAATTCAAGAAGATACATTAAATTTTGAAATCAGGGTTGTTGGGTAATGTGAATGTTGTAGCGCTTTGCTCTTTCAAGTTTCATGTTTTGTAATTTTTGTAGAATGCTTCTTTATGGATTTTTGGCAGATAGTTTTGAGGGTTTATTGGATGTTTCAACTTGTTGCGGAGATTTCTAGTTAATTTTTGAAGAGAGTAAGTCTGAAGATGTGAAATTACAATAATCGGATTGTGCATTAGAGTTTGACATTAATGAAACGCATTATTGAGGGATTGTGCATTAGGGGTGTTTGGATAATAGAATGTATGCATTTTTCATAGAATATTTACCTTTAGTAGATTTGATGTGAAAGTTTGGTCAGATCATTATGAAAAAGGTCAACAATCATCTAGCTTTGGTTGATGTTGGATGAGAGCAACCTTTTTTGAGCTATGCAAAATATTGTTGTAGTAAAATTAGAGTGGGACAATGTTGTGTCGGAAGAAAAAATGCTCACCACGAGTTCTCTCTATCCCGAGGTCTGCTTTTCTCAACAGATGAGTCGATTTTCAAGTAAACAATGACCCGTTTTTCCTTTAACAGCCCAGATTTTTTTCATATTAATTCAGTCCACTAGGAACCCTTAAAACAGATAAAAGTGTGCGAAATGTACAAATAGAACCTTTCAATGTAATGCTTCATCTATATTCGTACACTTATATTACCAATCACACCCCTTATCAACATCAACTGCAAAAATAATTATCCCTCTAAATCAAATAACATATACCATTCAGCGTTCACATTGCGTACACATGTGATTGCTAGTTTATAATATATTATAATGGTTGCACTGAGTCATCAAGTCTATTTAATTTCCAGCATTAATCTTAAGTAAATTTTATAGAAAGTGTTATCTTAATTTTGTTAATAAGCATTCTAATCATTGATTTATACTCATTGATTTATACTCTGGGCTAACTTTAACTATTTAAACCCTAAACTCTAGTGGCCATTGTATGCAACAACATAAACTTGGAGAGATTAAACGAAACGAATGCACATAAAGCATTGCGACCATGCATGCAATTAAGTACAGGGCAGCAGAATGTCATATAATGTAATTGTTACACATGCTAATAGACGAGAAACACTACAAAAATGCCCCATAATTAGGCATGGGAAGGAGATGGAATGAGTTAGAACTATCAACAAAGCATCCCTACAAATAGATTGATAAACGTAGGAGAGTTTACGATTGGCACAAATAGAGAAAATGATCCATGTCATGCCCTGCCTGTTTTAGGCAGAGGCTATTATCCCTATAGAATGCACCACACATACATAAAAACATGCATCCATGTATCGATGACCATCTGCTGTCACGTAGCATGCGTCCCAACAGTTAGTTTTTTTTCAGATTTTGATTGTTGGAAAACAGTGTTTTTCAACAATGTTTCAACATTCTTATAAAACTCCACACAGGGATTTGAACCGGGGACCTGCAAGATGTGAGCACGCATCCCCACCGATCAAGCTGCTAATTCAGACATGCAACCTTATGTTTTAAAATTTATTTATTATTAACATATTCTGCCAATGAAATGACAGCCGACCGCGGGGCCCACCGGCACATGCACATGAATGCATTTTATTGGGTCTTTTATGTGGCATGATGTATGTGCGGTGCATTCTATCAGGAGAATAGCCTCCGGTCCTGTCTTACCGACCTTCAGAAACAATAACTCTCGTGAAGCTCAATGTTGGACAAGCAAGCAAACATAGGTATTTTCACGAAACATGCAAAATTTAAAGTGAATATCTCCCCGATTAAAAAAAGCATCACAAGTCAATGGGCTATTCCACAATTCCCCCACAGTGTTGCAGGGAAGTTAACTAATCCCTTTATTTTCAGTACATGATTTCAAACCCAATTCATTTGTCGGGCATAAAGCAGAATCTATTTAGTACTTTCTAATTCACAAACCATGCGGCCTAATAAATGTTAAACAGAATTCCTGTACGTGCCCTACATTGACTGCCTGTCAAATTAATCCGGATCCTGCTGAGTGATAATCATAAAAGGTCCTTGCAGAGAAATAAAATTTTGCCCCACCATTGACTGCCAGTCAAATTAATCTGTTTCCTGCTGAGTGATAATCATAAAAGGTTCTCACAGAGTAAAACCATTAACTGCCAGTCAAATTAGTATGTTTCCTGCCGAGTGATAATCATAAAAGGTCCATGCAAAGTAATAAAATTTAACCCCGCCATTTTCTCTCCCAGGATTCTATAAAACTGGCCATTTATTTTTAATGCAGATCTATTTGATATTTGCCTATAAATAGACATCTTTCAGAGGTAAATTCAGTGAATTATATATTACAGTTTTGTTTTTAAAGCAAAATTATCACCTTGTTATAAGGTTTTCTTGACTCAGTCCAGTCATTGGAATCAAATCCAACTGGAGAGTTTATATAAATTGCTATTGGATGAACTTATTTCAGACTGAAGTAGACTATTAACAGAGCACAAATTTATGGTTAGTAATGGAAATTAAATTTCCCAGAAGAGATGAAATCTTTAACTGTTTTCTTCAAATAACAACCATATTTCAAATTGGATGGCATAGCCATGGAACAACTCAATACCAAAATATGGTGGTATGGAGTTTCCAATCACTTAGCTCTAAAGAAAGAACCTAGGGCCTAATGTTTTTGCAGCAATTCAATCTCAATAATAATTACACATCCATCTGTCATAATTCCATAGTTCTCTTTCACTTGCTTTTGCATAACTTTCTAAATAGCTGAAACAGAATATTGGTTATAGTATTTACTATTTCTTACAAAAATATAAAATGGAAATAACTGATGCTCTCCTCTCAACCTCTTTCCGGACTAGTATACCATAATATAAGTAATGCTATACAAAATCTCGGGTGACAAAATTATGGCATTACCAGGACTTCACACAAGCAGCTTGTCAATGTGAATATTCATACTATGGCTATAGCTGATATTTCAAAATTGATATTCACAGAGTTTTCAGTTTGACTTGTCCTCAGCTCCAGATGATTTGTTTGGAAGTGACACATATTGTAAAATCTTTTGAACAGCAAGAACATCAAGCTGAAATTTTACCGCAATATCCTTAGCTTCCATTGGTTTCTCTTGATTTTCTGCCTCACCTTTATGTAAGAGCAAAATCTGGCGCAGCTGAGAAACATTCAATGTTCCAGGTGCCAGAATTTTTTCCCCGCCTGTACCAGTAATATCACTAGTCTTTCTAAGCTTTGGCAATGGTCTGTTATATTTTGGCACAATAGAAGCCTGCATTGGAAAAGCAAATAAGTCTTCCTTATGACCAACAAAACTTGTCGAGATGCAAATTGATCTCTTAAATTTTAAACACTATTGAATTTATGTTTTATCTTAAGCCTTCATTGTGATCAATCCAACTTAACAAAATATATCTTCAAGTTGGAATGGGAAAATTTATGTCCTTGTTAACAACAGGGGCCTGAATAAGAAGGGGCAAATACTGGGAGATAATGTTTGACAGAAGATACTGTGATGGGTACAAACATTCAAGCCCAGCGGTAGGTACAGGTTTTATTTTTTTTTACTAAAAAAGGTATTAACAGGTATGCCGAAACACACAGACCCCAGGTTCACAATGAGGAAGACAAGCATAAATCACAAGGAAAAGGAATGCAAGGTAAGATTCTTTTATCAAGAGTTCAAATGCAGCATCTTCATCTAAAAGGTAAAGGTGATGGATAATAATTAGGCTAGAACAATGTTGCGATTGAAAAAATGATAGTATTTCTAAAGCTACAGAGGTTTTCCAAATATCAACTGCCTTACTGCAGTCAAATCTCTGCTGAAAATTTTCAAGAAATGCACTTATATAAACTATAAAGCTTTTCATTAGGCATCAATGAAAAGGCTAGAACCTTATAAGTGAGATCATACATTCAAGCTACGTAGTAAGGATGATCATACATTCAAGCTATGTAGTGAGGATGCACATGAGTGTCTCAGGGCCTGTGAGGCTCTGATACAGCTAGAGTATCTGCAAAATCAGAACATAGGATGAAGGCAAAGTTTCAAAATTGATGATTTGATTCAATGTGGCAATTGCATTCATGTCTGAACCCATCAAATCACAATGTTTGAATGGGACATATAAAGGTAAAGGTAGTTTTTTAGGTACCACCAAGCAAGTCAGGAATTTGGTGTATGAGGACCCCCCTTGTGGAATTCCGCAAGGGAATTGTTTTTGCATTTAATTAATATATTGTTCAAAAAAGGGTACAACCCTACCCTTCCAGTTTTGAATATATGAGATCCTCTATAATACACATGCCTTCACCATCAAGCCCACTTCATTAGATCAAAACTGCCTACCAACCTAAACTGATCTACCCGATATATTATTAAATATTGTATTTTATACAAAGTATAATATACTTAAAACTTTGGACTTTGAAAATATATTAGCACTTCGCATTGATATTTTCAGGGTGAAACCAAGCCAAACGAGGCAAGATTACAGGTAGCTTCCGAAATCGAAGTGTCAAAAACAGTTTTTGGTTAAGGTTGATGTAAATTTCAAATTTGAACACATACTTTTCTTTCCCAATTACACACATGATAACAATTGTATCCAGGACCATGGGAGCTCAACCCTATAGACCCCAAAACAACCATAGGTTGTAGATTTTGCCTAAAACAAATCGCAAACAAGCATATTATGAACCTTGAAACAGAAAAGGTATTAAGATTCAACTGGATGCATACTGCAGAAATGCTACTAGAAACTAAAATGCCGCATGAGTACTAAAGCCCCTATCTGTTTGTATGGGCATTGCCAGCATCTCCAATTCATCTCTGTAAATAAACTTAATATGCACAAACTCTGAAGTAGCCTACCTCACCCATTTTCTGACACCCCGCCTGATTTAGTTCTGACTCGTCCCATCAACTCATTCAACATTACATCATATTTTGGATCTTTCTGCTCCAAAGAACCTGGCAGCTCATTAGGATCTATCTCTGCAGCACATGTAAAGAAGTAAATTGAGTTAAAAATATATTTAATCAGACAAAAAAAAAATTCCAACTTGAGAGGAGACTCCAGAAAGAAGGTTCTCTGAAAACAACCTGGGTGTTGCAGCTAATGATATTTTACGTGATGGGGAGCAAACATAAATACAAGGATGACCTACACAGTTGACTTTCAGCGTTGCCATTTAAACTTTTATCCAAATTTTCTGTCTCATCTGATCAAATATAAAAAATCTTCTACCTCGGTAATAAACTATTTTTCCCATCCAATGAATGAGATAAAAAATTATCAACACAACTAACCATAAGTTATAACTAAAAGGGTGGTGCACCCACCCAAGTTATCCAATCCAACGCCACATGTAGCAAATATATACACACAAGTTATACCATACACATTCTTTCCAGCTGAGTATGATGCATAAAATTTAATATAGCATTGTCCAGTGTTGGACAAACCCGTATCTTGATGTATGTGGACATAAATGGGTACCAGTCACTAAAAAATATTATGAGTCCCATACAATCATGTTATAAATAAAGTTTAATATATGCAATGTTACTTAGAATAGAGTTGTCAATTAAGAAGCTGCTACAAACTTCTACAACAAGTTACCTATATACTACAGTGTATCTGATCATCAATATTGAATCAGAAGCATAAACTATTTATTGAGTATTCTCTCCTCAAATTTCTGCATATTCTCTGATGTATGTATGATATACAGAAAACGGCAAGATCTGTTGTTGCATTGAAACCATGCTAGGTGAAGAACGGTGTCTTTCAATTGACTTTACTGCCAATTGGCCTAGGTGTTACCTAATCACCTCATCAGGTTCAATCTTTAGGAATGTTTATAGTGATGAGAAAACATAGGATTGACATTAAAATTCTCATACACCAAATATATTCATCACACCACACTAATTCATGAAATCCAGATTTTAAAAGAATATATATATTAATGATATCATTTTTTGAGATTAGCTGTTTAACAATTAAGGCGTTGCTTTAATGTGCATAATATTTAATATAGCATCGTGCACGGTATTGGAAATAATCCTGATTTTATATGTGGGTATAAATAAGTCCCAGTCACTAATAAATATTATGGATCCCATGTAGTTATGCAATAAATTAAGTTTACTAAATGTGCAGGCAGTTAGGAGTGAGTTGCCAATTAAGGATCACTTACAAACTTCTCCAAATTGAAGTTACCTCTAAAAAACATTGTACATGAACATCAAACTTTAATTGGAAGCATAAAGTATTCATTCTCTTCTAAAAAGTCTACCTCCTCTCTGATGTGTGTCTGAGACACAGAAAAGGGGAAGATCTATTCCTGCATTGCAACTGTGTTAGGTGAAGAATAGTATCTCTCAATTTACTGTACCAACAATTGTCATAGCTGTTACCTAATCTGTTAACCTGTTCCAATCTTGATAGTGATGAGAAAACAGAGGCCATTTTGTTAGTGATGAGAAAACGTAGTCCATTGACATTGAAATACTCATACGCCAAATATATGCATTACACTACGTGACTACACTAATAAACAGCTATACTTCCTACCACTGTGTCCAATCACTTGCCTACAGAATTACAGAATAGATTGAAATCCCTTCCATCCAACTGTCTCAAGCTTGGGAATATGTATTTCCAGCATCTACAAATTCTAAACTTGTAATAGAAGGGCAGGGCAGAGAATCAATATGTAAAACAAATGTTTCACGAATCACAAGCATATAAATTTATAAAATTATTAAAAGTAAAACTAAAGAGAGGAACCGTCCAAATTTAAGAAACATAGTGAACTCCATGCCTATGAAATGTTGTTTTGGGAACGTAATCTAGTCACATACAAATCTGATGGTACCCCAATCAATAGTCCAACTTCGTAAAATAATTTGCAATACGCAGTTCTTTGTGAAACTGTCTTTAATAGTTGTTGTACTCAATCCTCTGAGGTCAAAATAGAGACATAAAATCCATCTTTCTTTCTCACCAATATCACTGCCGCAGAAAATAGGCTCTATCTTGGGACAATAGCACCCAAATCAAACAATTCATGTACTGAGCAATCAATTTTTGTTTTGAGATGACGAGGATATTGATAAGTCTTGATAATGATAAAAATATAATGACGATATTGATAAGTCTTCATAATGATAAAAATATAAACCAGTTGAATTTCAACCACATGCTCGGCATCTCATTCAGGAGTTCACCCCAATGGAAAGTCTTTAAAAACAACTTTGTGTTTATTAGACTTCATTTATTCATCTCTTGTCACATCTACTTTCTTTGTAACCACATCAAAGAACAATCCATACGAATATTACAACTATTCCAGAAATGTTTCTCCTAAATTAAATGCATTAATGTCCAGAGAACATATCCGGTATTTTCAAGCAATTGCTGGAAGATTTCTGCTCTTCCTATCTGCTTTAGATTCTGAAAGAGGCTTTCTTGGATTTTTCAGAAATTTTACCACATCCATTGCATCTTTAGTATCTAAAACTAATTTTCCAGTACAATAGTCACACGTTCCAAGACAAAGTGCTAATATTTTTTCATCTTCGGTAATTATAATGTTCTACACTTCGTACCTTTTGCACGTTGACCTATAGTGATTTTAGCATATACCAGGAAATTGTGATAAATCCCAAACTATACCTTCAGAGAAATAACTGGTAAAGGTTTTAGGCATTTAAACAGTTCAATCTTATAAAAGGCAGGCTTGTCATTGCTTTCCCTTGTTCAGAATGCTTGTGCTGAAGACAGTGAAGCTCAGAAATTTTGAAGTCTTCAGTGGCCAAAAACCTCTACAATCTCTACCTACAGCGGCAATCGCAATGGTGTGAAAATGAAAACAATTTCAATGATCAAAAACTCCCAACATACTACTCTAATCTATCTTCTTGTCAAATGAGTCCAAGGCAGAGGAGAGGGTCCCCTAATTCCACCTACGGATGTCCATTCTCCAAAATGTTTGCTTGTACATACTTTTCCTTCATAAGATGCACACTCGCAAAGTATTTTAATAGGAAGAAAAGTACAGCAAATAAAAATCACAAGCTTGTACAAAAGGCCATGGGCGAGAACACTTACGAGAGAGTCTCACCGGTACAGGCCACAGCGGATATGTGGCAATGTTTGGTCTAGCAAACATGTGCAACATTTGTTGAGTGCCACTCAAGTATAATGATACCAGATTCAGGTTTTCAAGTTTAAGAATGTGGCACAAGCATATCCTACGCTGTCATAAAGGAAGCCCACATAATCTCACCCAAGATTTACCAAGCAAAAAAAAGATCGGAGAGTTGTTTTTACTGTTGCAGTTGAAAGAACCCAAATCTCCAAATTAGTTGGGTTTCTGATCAAGTCTATAATCAAAAAGGAGGTTGAAAATAGGTTGCCCAGGAGGACAGAATTCTAGTTTTCCTATCTACTAGACATCATTTCTCAAACAAGTAAAAACACACCAACGCTGGGAACCACAGTCAAATAGAGCTATAAACCCACGATACCCTCCATAAGATACATAAATGCAGAGAATCCAATACATCAAAAGGAAATATCCACCATAGTTACAGTATTGAATCTGCCCCTTGACTAATCACATCTAAGTTTCTAGGGTTCCAACTAAAGTAAAAACAAAATTAAAAATGCACATTAAAATTTATTGGGTTTTCAATGTGGGTTGAAAAACTTCAGAAAAAAAAACACGGTACTTACTAGGATCCCAATTCTCAGGTTTAACTTCTATGTGTTGGGACGGAGCATTTCTTGCCACTACTTGGGGAATCTGCCCATCTTGAACATGTGGTGGTGACTTTGTGGGTGTCTTTGGACTCGAACTCGTGACCCTCCCTGTTGCCTTGCGTAAAACCTGTCCCATATTTTCTCTGGATTCTGACAAACACCGCCTCATAATTCATTACACGGTTTCAGTAATAACATCGTCCCGTTGGGATGATATTTGCACACTCCTCCATTGCATTTTGTAAACGCTGCAAACCGCTAAATAATTCTACGACAACAACAACAAAAATATATATAATTTGGAGTAAAATGTAAAAAGGCTCTAAAGCATTCTCTTCCGCGAGGTGGTACCGCTGAGTATCTTTGAACATGTTTCATCTATGAAGCAAAACACACGTCCGGGTTGAGCAACGTTGCATAAAACCCAAAATAATGTAACGTAAGTAGAGGTTTTGCTTTTGAAAAAGGGCAAAACAAAAAAATTAATAATAATAGTAGTAGCAATCACATAGGATGGAAATGTCGAAGAGGATATAGTGAAGAACTCAAATTACTCTGAGGGATTAAATGAGAGCATAAGAGTGGCAAATATGTAATGGTATGAGGATGAAGAAGTATCGGGGTAAGTGGAAAGGTGAACTAATGTGATACTCTACCCTCGAACAACAACACGACATTTTTGGAAATCGAAAGAAGTAGAAAAGTTGTTTAGTGTAAGACACAGGGGCATATGTTTGCAGAGGTATATTAGAACCTAAGGAGCGGTTGAACAATAATGCTTAAGTGAATGATTGTTTACAAATTTTCAGCTTCTTGTAGAACTTTGCAATGCACCTTTATTTTTTGAGTTGGAGTAATTGCAAGGAAGAAGGTGATGCAGGGAGAATCAACAATTTTGTAGGATACCCAACAAATGGTCATATGAGGGAAATTATATGTCAGGCGTACTTCGCCTTCCTTATTTAATATTTTATGGCTTTAAGGTCGTCAATTGGACGATGTTTAATTTGGTAGAAAAGACAAAGACATGAATGGAAAGTTGGAAATTAAGTGATGGGAATTAAATGGTTGCATGCTTCACACCTATTTCACAATTCTGAGAGTTAGAACCCCAAGAATATCTACTACTTGCATTCCACTGCCCTATTCGTATGGGTGTAATTTATGGTTAAAGCGACCAAAATAAATAAAAGGAAAATCCAAGTTTTTTAGGTTTGACACCTAACTGCAATGTCTACTTCTAGTAGAGCATAATAACCCCTATTCCCAACTGTAAGCTCAAGCAATTACAAGAAATAGTTGAGGTACAGACACTCATTGTATTGGAAAACGTTCAGTTTGTTAGACAAGGCAAAGACGTGAATGGAAATGTGGAAATAAATTCGTGGGAATCAAATACTTGCATGTAACACAATTATTCCATTGATTAGATAGTTACTAACCAAATAATATATACTAACAATGTTCCACTGTATCATTTCAATCTCTCTTACATTATTCATGTAAGTGCAATTGATTCCTATAGGGGTAAACGGTGGGAGGTGGTGGAATCCAATAGGTTAAAGGTACAAAACCCAACCATGTTGCACTCTTTTTGTAGCACTTTGTAGGATCCCTTTTCAATTTTAAAGCTCGAGCACTAAAGACATGTGACAACATGGTTTTGGGTTTTCATGAACCTCCTCCGCACTTTAATTAAATAATTTATCTAACAATCAAGCATTCTATTTTTTATTTCATAGCGTCAAGGTTTTCCATTTTCATATACTCCTCAGTGGCTTTGTCTACTTCCCTTGCTTGTAGATGCCTTCCGTAGAGGTGAAAAAAAGTGGTTATGACGTCAGACTCTTATGCAAAATAGAGAGGCAAATCCAAACAACGAGATTTGCAACATCTGAGGCTCGGGGTTAATAAGTTGTGTTACATAGGTAGTTTACCAAACGAGCCCCATCAAGAGCAAAGATGTTGAAATGACATGTTGGCAGTGAACGATGTTGTGGCAATAAACAATGATGTGGATGCAAGTTTTTAATCATGGAAGGAGAGAAGGAAGATGGACAACTCTTGTTGAGGGATATTCTATTTTTACAATATTATCTTCGTTAAAATGTGGTGGTTGCATTTATTTCTATGGCAAGAGATAGAAGAGGGCATTATAATCTTTCCAAAAAAATCATTCATTTAGTTTTGATGGTGATTCCAAGTTAGGTGGAAATCATTTTGCAATGCACATTTACAACTATTTTGTAGAATTTAGATCCTAATATGTTCCATTTATATGTAATTGTTTCTTAAAAGATCATACATTAAACCTTCAATCATAGTTTATATGCATACATTGTAATTTTTTGTCTGATTTATATGCATACAATGCAAACTATTATGTTGCTAAGTGATATTGCGATTATTAATAAAGCATATAAGGCAAATTATTTCCCCGAGGGACAGGGCACGAAGATTAAACAATTCTATATATGTTAACTGGACAGTTGTTGATACCATATTTAATGCATGTGGTGTCTCTAGACACTTTGCTGATCCAAAAAGCAATAGCCTGCAAATGTGTGATGGAAACGCCGAAGGGATGTGTCAAAAAAAATTAATTTAAGGGAACGAAACATTGAGGAAGAAGAGGCGAAAAGAAGAAAGGGTTATAGGGAGGAAAATAAAACCAAAGGGAAACATGGTGGGTGGAACCATTATGCAAAAGACTTCTTTCTTACGACAAGGGAGATAAACCACGTGTCATTTTTGTCAATCATTTAAAAGAGAAAGGAGACACGGTGTGCATGTTATTGAGATAACATACTTTGGATAGTGAATACTTCTAAGGTAAACTTGCATATGTTTGAATCCCAAACTCTACATATGTTAGATATTGAAACTCTTAGACATTTAGGGTTCCTCACATCATAAATTTCATCAACGTTATGATTAAGGTTTCTCTAGTGATTAAGGTAGTGATCATGATTTCCCCTCAGCAAAAGTCCTTACAATGACATCTACCAAAGACCGCCGACACAAAACCTCAACCTTCTATTTTCCCCAAGGGACCTTAGGGACATCCATCAAGAATCCCACTAATGTTTGGTTCTCAAACTATACATATGTTAGATACGGGAAAATCATGTTTAACGTTCCTTATGTTGTCGATTCCATGCACATATCTGATTAGGTTTTCTCTTTAGTGTTTAAGGTAGTGATCAGGGTTTCCCCTCAGCAATAATATTGATGACATTGTCCTTCAATAATCATTGGTACAAAACTTTGACCTTCCATTATCCCTTATGCATCTCATGCATGTCTATCAAGGCTCCCATTTGGAAACACCTATTAACACAAGTAATATTTGAGCCATAAGATCCATATAAAGGGGTGATGCCGGTGATATGGTTGCGAGATGGGCGAAGGAGAGAGGAGAAGGGCCGCCCATATAGATTTCTCTAGATGGGGCCATCACCGGGACCCCTACCCCCTATATAGATTCTATAGGGTCCAAGCCGAATAATTGAGAATGGGTGCCATATCATATGGCGAATCAAGGCCCTCTCCCTTTCTATCTATCTATATATACCCGAGGGGGCCATATAGAGAGAGATAGATAGAGATATAGAGAGAGAGATAGATAGAGATATAGATAGATAGATAGATAGATAGATAGATAGATAGATAGATAGATAGATAGATAGATAGAAAGGGAGCACCAACCATATATAGATAGTATGGAAATAAAGTTTTTGTGTGCACCTATGACATCCTTCGATCCTCTAATGTATCCAATCTTACAAATAAGGAATGTTTTAGTTTAAATATTATATTTTGGTTGACCGGCAGTCAAAATTTATTCGCATAAGTATAGTTTGAAAAAATGGTTATCAACATAATTACTTGTTAACATAACATTTTCGACAACAATATCATACAATATTCTTTTGGATAGTTCATTGTTGGACTATCTTGGTTTATGTATCTATAGGTGTTAATGACTATTTCTACAGTCTACATTTTGTTCATAGTTATTTGCAAAGGGTTGCTTATTTCCAAATACAAAATCGCGAGACTTTAATATTCTAACTTGATGGCGTGGTTTAGGTTTATCATTTTTGTACTTTTTTTGAAATTTGACAAATTTGGGATGATATTTTGACACATCTCTAGAAGCTTCCCGCTAATGTTTGGATCTTAAATTCTACATATTATATACAAAATCTTTGCATTTAAGGTTCCTTATGTTGTTAATTCCATACACATGTGATTAGGGTTTCTCTTTAGTGTTTGAGGTGATGCTCATAGTTTCCCCTCAACAACAATCATGATGACGTTGTCCTTCAATAACCACTATCACAAAGACTCAACCTTCCATTTTCTCTGACGCATCTCAAACACATCCACTGAGGCTTCCAAACCTTAAATGCAAATATTTCGTATCTAATATGTAGAGTTTGAGATCCAAACATTGGTGGGAACATTCTAAAGATATGTCAAAATCCATGAAAAAAATATGGGAATAAAGTTTGTGTGTTCTTGGGAGATCCTTCAACCCTCTAGCCCATCCAAGCTTACAAATAAGGAAATTTTTAGTTTAAATATTATCTTTTGGTTGACCAGTTCTCAAATTGACCCAATTCTCGATAAAACCTGAGAAATGAAAATTTTCATTTAATATTTATATTTTTTTTATTTATTAAATTTCTCGATGCTTCCCATCCATGCCAAGATTTTTAAAATGGGTTTTTTATTTTTCAAATCAATAGTTTAATCCAAAAAGTCTAAACTTCCATTTTATATGGAGCAAACCAAACTTTTGAGACATCATAGTTAAATTTACAAAATGTGGAGCTTTATGAATGATCTTACTCTACCTCCCAAACATGCAAATGAAACTACGCATTGAAAGATCCCACGTGGAGATATTTCAAAGAACAATTACCATCGCCATAAAACCTCTACAACTATTGTAAGTGACTCATGCCCTGAAAAAGAGGTCGCATTTATTATCCTGCCGAAGGCTAGGATATTGTTTTCACCTTAGTAATTACTTGTTTGCATTTTGTTCAATCATATTTTGTCATATGTATTTAAAATGGGCTAAACTAAAGTTTGATGCTTTAATTTTTGTGTTGTGGCATGATTGCAATTGGTGATCCCCTTTATTTGGCACTGTTGAGGGGATGGACTCATATTCATTTAATGCAGGTACTGCATCCTGTCAATTTTGTGTGGCTCAAGACTGACTGTATTTATTACTTTGAGAATGAAATTCTGTAATGTAGAACAAAACCGCTTTTGAATCAACTTTCTTGTGTATTGGTTGGCTCGATCTGCTCGGCTCAATCTGAAAATACTACTTTTGCAACTCCTCCATAAAAGTTCCCGTCGCTACATAGACTGCAGATTATTCGTTAAATGCCGATATTCTGATACAATGCTAAATTTTTTGTCAAACCGACAACACTCTGTTAACTGGCACCGTGGGAAATGTGATTTGGAATAAGGCAGGTGTTTTTGGAGCCAAGGAAAATGAAGGAACGATGATTTTGGCGGTTTTGGAAGGTGGTTTCGTGAGATTTGTTGTTAAACGGAGAAGCGGATGGCCAAGCGAGTTTATCAAGTGTGGAAGGGGAGCAATGTAATGTTATTTCAGCCCTTTTTGGCATATATTTGTGAATGACTCATCTATTTTTGATGGATTGCTACATTGATTGCATTTCTATGCTATTCGATGTAAAATTTATGCAGTACGGACTGTAATTTTTCTGTTATTTTAAGTTGCATCACTGTAGTGGAGGTTTTAAACATTTGTCATTGGATTTTAATTTTGAATAGCATTTGTTATATTTCTTGTGTCATCTGAAGTTAAATTTGTGTAGCATATTGGCAAAGACAGCCTAGGGAGCGGGGGCCTGGGCAGCCGAGGCGGAGCAGGTGGACGCTGAGAAAGCCACGGTGGCCACCAGTAGCTAAACAGAAATCAGTGGATGTAACACACTTCAGAGGCTATCCAGAAATGTGTGCTGAGCTAAATCGTATGTTTGGTATAGAAAGCCAACTGGAGGACCCTCAGAGATCACGTTGGCAACTTGTATTCATTGACAAGGAGAAGAATGTCCTACTCCTTGGAGACGACCCTTGGGAGTATGCATCATGAGCCTGTTCATTATTATGTTACAGATGGATACATGTTATTATGCATAGTATTTCCTTGGCAGTTATTATTCCTGTACTTGATGGTCTGGTTTGCAAAATGACCCAAAAATGATGTTTTTTTTGGTTTCCATCTGTCCCCGAGTCCCCAGCCAGGCTCTATAAACCATTCTGGTCAAGCACAGCTCCACCACCGCTCGCCCATCGACTTGATCAGTTCCCTCGTAAGTGAGTAATATTTCATTTTCAAGTATTAGGGTTTGTGATTGTTGAAACTTTTTTGGCCTTTTCTAGACTGAAGGTGGATATGATTTTGGTTGTGCAGATGAGATTTTACTGGTCGTTGAAACTTAAGATCAAATAAATAGAGCTCTCAAATAGTTGGGGTCATGGGATTCAACAAAGCATCGGTTCTAATGCACAGACTATTATTACATGTCATAAAAATCAGCAAAACGAGTTCCTTACCGAAAATCGATATATGTAGAGATTTCTTGCTCATCTGATACTTTCTGCAAAATATAACGGTTCCTCCTCTTCTGCAATTTGAAATTTAAAATATGATCAACAATAATTTTTTCTGCCTAGAAATTTTCTTGACAGATCGGTTGTCAATGCCAGAGCCATTTTAGCTAGAAGTTTAGTGGAATTTATGGCGTATGATGTAAGAAGAACGTAGCGGTTTAGTGGGCAAGTAGTGGTTTAATAGGAGATACGTAAATCTCACCTTTGAAATTACCGAATGGGTCACGCTCAATATGTTACTAATGTACTGTACACAACTATTAAACAGATATTCAATGCATTGCACAACTTTTGTGGCTTGTCCCTTGGGATAAGTATACATGTAAATTTACAGAATACTTTCTATATAAAATGTTAAGTAGTTTCTTGAAGTTAATTTTGGTGTCAGCAAGAGTGTATTTACATTTTTGTAATTGCGTTAAAAGGCATGTTCCAAAGTTGAGTGGGAACGGTTAACTCTAGATATACCAGACCAAACAAACTTGCGTACATCAATGTTGTTTGCAGAAGATTAACCACCATCGATATATTTGAAAACCGTCGCTTATTAACACTTTGTCATTGGTTGGTTTGTACCTGTTATTGTTGCGACATCACTATAACAGAAGACATGGATTTTCTCATGAGACACTCACGCATGTTCCACCGTATGCAACAAATAGGTCTCTAGGACTCTACATAGACCACTTTTTTTATTTCAAGGTAACGAAAGAGCACTACGACGATGTCGTCAAGGTTGTCTCTGCCCTCTTATCCTCCTTCACAAAATTGTATCTCATCACCGCTACACAATTCCCTTCCTTGTATAACTATCGAAGGTCGGTCCTTGCATACGGGGGTGTTTGACTACAGATGGAACCAGTTTTACAACACACAATGTGAATACACGAAGGGGAAAGAAAGAAGGGTTATAGGGAAGGAAAATAAACCAAGGGGAAATGGGGGTGGAACCATTATGCCAAAAAGACTTCTTTCTTACGACAAGGGAGGATATGAACCACTGTCATTTTTGTCAATATTTTGAAGAGAAGAGAGACACAGTGTTGCATGGTTATTGAGTTAACATACTTTGGCTATGTGAATACTTCCAAGGTAAATTTGCATTATGTTTGAATCCGAAACTCAACATATGTTAGATCCTTAAACTCTTAGACATTTAAGGTTCCTCATATCATAAATTTCATCATGTTATGATTAAGGTTTCTCTAGTGATTAGGTAGTGATCATGATTTCCCCTCAGCAAAAGTCCTTACAAGGACATCTACCAAAGACCGTTGACACAAAACCCTCGACCTTCTATTTTCCCCAAGGGGACCTTAGGGACATCCATCAAGACTACCACTAATGTTTGGTTCTCAAACTGTACATATATTAGATACGGGAAAATCATGTTTAAGGTTCCTTATGTTGTCGATTCCATGCACATACGTGATTAGGGTTTCTCTTAGTGTTTAAGGTAGTGATTAGGGTTTCCCCTCAGCAACAATATTGATGACATTGTCCTTCAAAAATCATTGGTACAAAACTTTGACCTTCCATTATCCATTATGCATCTCAGGCATGTCTATCAAGGCTCCCATTTGGAAACACCTATTAGCGCAAGTAATATTTGAGCCATAGAAAAAATATGGAAATAAAGTTTTTTGTGCACCTGGGACATCTTTCGATCCTCTAATGTATCCAATCTTACAAATAAGGAGTGTTTTAGTTTAAATATTATATTTTTGGTTGACAAGCAGTCAAAGTTTATTCACATAAGTATAGTTTGAAAAAATGGTTCTCATCATTAATTACTTGTTAACATAACATTTTCGACAACAGTAGCATAGAATATTTTTTTGGATAGTTCGTTGTTGGACTATCTTGGTTTATGTATTTATAGGCGTTAATGAGTATTTCTACAATCTACATTTTGTTCATAGTTATTTGCAAAGGGTTGCTTATTTGCAAATACAAAATCGTGAGACTTTAATATTCTAACTTGATGGGGTGGTTTAGGTTTATCATTTTTTTACTTTTTTTGAAATTTGACAAATTTGGGATGATATTTTGACACATCTTTAGAAGCTTCCCGCTAATGTTTGGATCTTAAATTCTACATATTATATACAAAATCTTTGCATTTAAGGTTCCTTATGTTGTCAATTCCATACACATGTGATTAGGGTTTCTCTTTAGTGTTTGAGGTGTTGCTCATAGTTTCCCCTCAACAACAATCATGATGACGTCGTCCTTCAATAACCACTATCACAAAGACTCAACCTCCATTTTCTCTGACGCATCTCAAACACATCCACTGAGGCTTCCAAACCTTAAATGCAAATATTTTGTATCTAATATGTAGAGTTTGAGATCTAGACATTGGTGGGAACATTCTAAAGATATGTCAAAATCCATGAAAAAAATATGGGAATAAAGTTTGTGTGTTCTTGGGAGATCCTTCAACCCTCTAGCCCATCCAAGCTTACAAATAAGGAACTTTTTTAGTTTAAATATTGTCTTTTGGTTGACCAGTTCTCAAATTGACCCAATTCTCGATAAACCTGAGAAATGAAAATTTTCATTTAATATTTAGATTTTTTTTAATTTATTAAATTTCTCGATGTTTCCCATCCATGCCAAGATTTTTAAAATGGGTTTTTTTATTTTTCAAATCAATAGTTTGATCCAAAAAGTCTAAACTTCCATTTTATATGGAGCAACCAAACTTTTGAGACATCATAAATAAATTTACAAAATGCGGAGCTTTATGAATGATCTTACTCTACCTCCCAAACATGCAAATGAAACTACGCATTGAAAGATCCCACATGGAGATATTTCATAGAACAATTACCCTCGTGATAAACCTCTACAACTATTGTAAGTGACTCATGCCCTGAAAAAGAGGTCGCATTTATTATCCTGCCGAAGGCTAGGATATTGTTTTCACCTTAGTAATTACTTGTTTGCATTTTGTTCAATCATATTTTGTCATATGTATTTAAATGGGCTAAACTAAAGTTTGATGCTTTAATTTTTGTGTTGTGGCATGATTGCATTGGTGATCCCCTTTATTTGGCACTGTTGAGGGGATGGACTCATATTCATTTAATGCAGGTACTGCATCCTGTCAATTTTGTGTGGCTCAAGACTGACTGTATTTATTACTTTGAGAATGAAATTCTGTAATGTAGAACAAAACCGCTTTTGAATCAACTTTCTTGTGTATTGGTTGGCTCGATCTGCTCGGCTCAATCTGAAATACTACTTTTGCAACTCCTCCATAAAAGTTCCCGTCGCTACATAGACTGCAGATTATTCGTTAAATGCCGATATTCTGATACAATGCTAAATTTTTTGTCAAACCGACAACACTCTGTTAACTGGCACCGTGGGAAATGTGATTTGGAATAAGGCAGGTGTTTTTGGAGCCAAGGAAAATGAAGGAACGATGATTTTGGCGGTTTTGGAAGGTGGTTTCGTGAGATTTGTTGTTAAACGGAGAAGCGGATGGCCAAGCGAGTTTATTCAAGTGTGGAAGGGGAGCAATGTAATGTTATTTCAGCCCTTTTTGGCATATATTTGTGAATGACTCATCTATTTTTGATGGATTGCTACATTGATTGCATTTCTATGCTATTCGATGTAAAATTTATGCAGTACGGACTGTAATTTTTCTGTTATTTTAAGTTGCATCACTGTAGTGGAGGTTTTTAAACATTTGTCATTGGATTTTAATTTTGAATAGCATTTGTTATATTTCTTGTGTCATCTGAAGTTAAATTTGTGTAGCATATTGGCAAAGACAGCCTAGGGAGCGGGGGCCTGGGCAGCCGAGGCGGAGCAGGTGGACGCTGAGAAAGCCACGGTGGCCACCAGTAGCTAAACAGAAATCAGTGGATGTAACACACTTCAGAGGCTATCCAGAAATGTGTGCTGAGCTAAATCGTATGTTTGGTATAGAAAGCCAACTGGAGGACCCTCAGAGATCACGTTGGCAACTTGTATTCATTGACAAGGAGAAGAATGTCCTACTCCTTGGAGACGACCCTTGGGAGTATGCATCATGAGCCTGTTCATTATTATGTTACAGATGGATACATGTTATTATGCATAGTATTTCCTTGGCAGTTATTATTCCTGTACTTGATGGTCTGGTTTGCAAAATGACCCAAAATGATGTTTTTTTGGTTTCCATCTGTCCCCGAGTCCCCAGCCAGGCTCTATAAACCATTCTGGTCAAGCACAGCTCCACCACCGCTCGCCCATCGACTTGATCAGTTCCCTCGTAAGTGAGTAATATTTCATTTTCAAGTATTAGGGTTTGTGATTGTTGAAACTTTTTTGGCCTTTTCTAGACTGAAGGTGGATATGATTTTGGTTGTGCAGATGAGATTTTACTGGTCGTTGAAACTTAAGATCAAATAAATAGAGCTCTCAAATAGTTGGGGTCATGGGATTCAACAAAGCATCGGTTCTAATGCACAGACTATTATTACATGTCATAAAAATCAGCAAAACGAGTTCCTTTACCGAAAATCGATATATGTAGAGATTTCTTGCTCATCTGATACTTTCTGCAAAATATAACGGTTCCTCTCTTCTGCAATTTGAAATTTAAAATATGATCAACAATAATTTTTTCTGCCTAGAAATTTTCTTGACAGATCGGTTGTCAATGCCAGAGCCATTTTAGCTAGAAGTTTAGTGGAATTTATGGCGTATGATGTAAGAAGAACGTAGCGGTTTAGTGGGCAAGTAGTGGTTTAATAGGAGATACGTAAATCTCACCTTTGAAATTACCGAATGGGTCACGCTCAATATGTTACTAATGTACTGTACACAACTATTAAACAGATATTCAATGCATTGCACAACTTTTGTGGCTTGTCCCTTGGGATAAGTATACATGTAAATTTACAGAATACTTTCTATATAAAATGTTAAGTAGTTTCTTGAAGTTAATTTTGGTGTCAGCAAGAGTGTATTTACATTTTTGTAATTGCGTTAAAAGGCATGTTCCAAAGTTGAGTGGGAACGGTTAACTCTAAGATATACCAGACCAAACAAACTTGCGTACATCAATGTTGTTTGCAGAAGATTAACCACCATCGATATATTTGAAACCGTCGCTTATTAACACTTTGTCATTGGTTGGTTTGTACCTGTTATTGTTGCGACATCACTATAACAGAAGACATGGATTTTCTCATGAGACACTCACGCATGTTCCACCGTATGCAACAAATAGGTCTCTAGGACTCTACATAGACCACTTTTTTTATTTCAAGGTAACGAAAGAGCACTACGACGATGTCGTCAAGGTTGTCTCTGCCCTCTTATCCTCCTTCACAAAATTGTATCTCATCACCGCTACACAATTCCCTTCCTTGTATAACTATCGAAGGTCGGTCTTGCATACGGGGGTGTTTGACTACAGATGGAACCAGTTTTACAACACACAATGTGAATACACGAATGGGCACACTTCCAATCTTTTTAATGTGCAGAAATAGAGGACCACTTTTGAAACAACTGCTCTTACCCTTGGTTTCTTTTCAAGCCTTCCGTCTTCCCCCAACACTCCGCCCGATGATGGTTTTATTCCTGTTAAACTGTTCACCTCCATTGTCCTACCTCAGAACAAGTTTGACGCCTTTACCTATGCGGAAGTTATGTTGTGCTCTAGGTTCTACGAACAAAATACCAAATATAGTTACGACATTGAAACTTCAGTCTGAGGCAGCAGTCCCATATAGGGGGAAAAGCAGAATTTTTTAGCGGGTGCTCAATAACATTTATAGGAAAAATTAACAACCCTGTGATCCCATGTCTTCTAATTTTTTCTGCAAATTTATTTAGGGTAAACCCATTATTTGCTGAAAAACAGTTGTGGAAGGAAATACATTTGGAGGGAAAAACATCTCCCATTGCTATGTGGATAGGTGGCCTAGCAATCATCAAAAATAAAAATAATCTAAGTCTCGGTAATTTTAATGACAAATAAGTACTTAAATGGTCATCAACACCCCTCTTCCCCTCCAATTGTTTCTATACCTCAAATTTGACTCCTTTAAATGATCCCCTTTGGCGTTTCCATCGTACATTTCACATACGATTGCTAGTTTTATTACATTCAAACGTAGACTTATATCAGATTTTCTAACCATTGGCAATGGACATGCTTTTCTTAGGGAGTTTTTCAACAAAATTTCAGTTAATCAAGATACTCTCTCCTGAGAAATGTAGCAAATGAGTTAGGAAGGTATGGAGTTATTGAGCTCCATTCCTACTCAACAACTGATTATGATAAAATCATTTTAGGAAGTGTTATCGAGTGTAAAGCATATTTTAATCAGTTAAATCATTTTTATGTAATTGCTAGTATGTTTTATGTATGTGGTTATTTTTCCTTCATTTGTGGGGATTAACGTATTTCTTATTGTTGGATTGCCAAAATATTTTTTAGCTACGAAATCATCTTTGTATATGCTATTTAATAGGCACTTATGTGCATTGTAATAGAATGAATTTTTTTTTCCATATTGATATTATTGTTGGTTGTATTTATTTTTTAGTAAGTTTTTCGGAGCTTCGCTCTTACAAATTTATTGTTGCAGAAGAAACAAGATCTACAAAAGATTAGTGTAATGAATAAACGCACTCTAATTTGGAATTCTGATATGTGTTTGCATGCTCTTAAAAAATATGAGAACAATAAGATCAGGTGGCATTTATCATCACTCCTCTCACTGAAGTCAATGTCATAATTGTTGCTTGAACTGTCACCTAAACTGAAAACAAACTGTTTCATGTTTTATTCTTGCTTGAAGGACACAAAATTGCTTTCAGTGCTCAAATAGTTCTTGTGGATGTATTCCATATTGATTATAATATGATTATGCAACATTCATCCTGACACTAAGTACATATCCAATTGTTGCATCATACTAGTTTTACAATATTAATTTTATATCCAATGAATTTGAAGAATCTCTTGGCAAATCTACCCTACTTCATGCATAATAAACTCCTCCCCACACCAAAAAACATCATCTTCAGCAGGATTTGCCATATCATGGCCTTGTTAAAAAAGTTACTCCAAGCTCACGAGTCACAATGATATTAATAAACATAGAGATCACATGTTATTTAAGAAGGGGACCTAACATGTGAGGCCTACACATGACAAGATCTCGAATACATGGTGATATGATAGTGATGGTAGAATTGCAATACATGATAAAGGTGGTGTTGCATGTTGAACAGTTTCAAAGGAGCTTCCTAACGTTTGGTCAATTGTGGGTGTCATGTGCTCAGGTAACCATTATATCAATAGATATGATTCTCAGAGTGCTTAAAAGGAGAATTAAAGAATGATCATGGATGCTCCCCAATGTATATATGTCATCACACCAATAATCATAGCTTATTATGCATACACACGTATTTTAAGGAATTGAAACCTTGAAATTTTAAAAGTTTAGAAGAAATATCAGTACACTATTTTTTCCAATAAAATTATTGTAATGTATGTATTTGTTTCCCAGAAGATGTTCATTTTTAGAATCCATGATCTTCAAGCATTGGTCTTCTAAAGAGCGGCCCCTCAGAATAGAGGTGATTTATAAGTGAAATATTTTAGGGCGATGTATTCCTGTGTAAATGGAGGGCACGTTTCAAATTTGAGTTGTGTTATCTCATATGCAGTGACTAACTTTTCCCGATTTAACAGAATTGCAGCTTACAGAAGACATGGGTGCCCTCAGGAGGCATTAACGTTGTTTCACCAAATGCACGAAACAAATACCCAAGCCGATCACTTCACCTTTGCCACCATACTTCCAGTGAAAACTGAAAACTTCAAAATGCCAACTACCAGAAATAATTTCCACCATTCAGATGGTCGTTGATTGGGAGGAGTTGCATCATTGGATGTTGTCAAAAGGCGGAGCTCTTTCGACCAAAGCATACACCTTTTGGCGTAAAAAGTGGAGATGGTGAATATTCTCAAACTACCATATAATCATGGTCATTTAGTATATTTTTCTCGAATATTTTGCTTATATTAGACTAACTTTTTGCTAATGTTTGTCAAAAAGCTAGTTTTGGGTTTTTGAGTAATGATGTTATTTCTCTTTTCTTTTTTTTCTTTCTCCTTTTTTGGGGGGGTTACTTTTTCTCTTTCATGTCTATTTTCTTATTGTAGTGGTTAAGTGATCATTTAAAATTTGTTTATTTACCATATTTAATAGTAAAAATTGGTGGAGGCGGTGTTCACTTATTCAACCATGTAATAAACCTACTCTTATATGTGGATGATCTCATCCTAATTACAAAAACAACCAATAGTTTGAGAAAAAATCTGAGGGCGTTAGAGTTATTTTTTCAGGAGGTTGGTATGTAAATGAACACCAATAAAACCAAAGTCATGATCTTTTCTCTATGAAGAAAAAAATCATATTAACTGTATTTTTTACGGAATCCCATTAGATGTTGTGGAAAAATATAAGTATCTCGGGATTGATTTCCATAATAAAGTTAGTTGGGAGACCTACAAGGCAAAAATAATTCAAGGAGAATAGAAAGATTTATATTCTCTAGAAAACACATGTAGGAGTGAAGAGTTATGGGATTAAAAAAAAAAACTTATCTAATTTACCTGTCACTCTAGTGGTCATTTACAGTTGTGAGGTTTGGAGCAACAACATGTTAGATAAAATAGAGGAAAATATGGATAATCTAAAAAACTTCAATCATAAGTAGTCTCAAAGTCAAAACTCCAATCCCATGTGAGATTCTCTTAGCTCAAACAAGGACCTTCTCAATGGAGGCAGAGGTAATGACATGAACATTAAGTTATTTTAGAAAGGTGCAAAGCATGTAGAACCAACGATGGATTCGATTGGCAATGGAAGGAGAGCTAAGTACAAGGAAGAATATGTGGATAAAACAAAACAATAAGTGGATGAGCAAATGTGACATTAATATGTAAGAGTGTTCAAGCAATAAGAAGCAAATCAAAAAGTATGTAACAAAGAAATTTAGGACAACCATGTGGACAAAGCAACTTGGGAGGAAGAAAACATATTATATCAAAGAGTATAATCCCATGTGGAAACATGATGAGAAATATTGAATAGGAGTGGAAATCAAGTGGAAGGCAAAGATGTTGATGGCCCAATTGAGGACTAGCTCACATCATCTTCAATGTGAGATTAGTAGGCGGACAACACACAAAGAGGTTTGGGAAATGAGAAATTGCTTATTTTGAAACAAAGGGTGAGTGGAGGAAGAATGACTTTACATCACTGAGTGTGCGTACTATAGTGACATCCATGACAAGAATGAAGAATGAGAGTTGTCAAATTAACCAACTTGTTTGAGGAGGCAAGGCTTGAAAAAACAGTCAGTTTTTTTTATCAAGATCTACACTAGAATATCTAACATCAAAAAAAGGTTGGAAAGTTTTCAAGATTATTAGGATAACCTCTGAGTCCAATATCGTGTTAAAGTGAAACCTCTTTGTTTCAACTTTTGGTCCCATTGATTGTTTGGTCTAGATGCTATAAAAATATTTCATTCAAACATTATTAGTGGTTTTGTGGACATTCTCTTATGCGTGGTTATCTTATAATATTTTATATGATTTCTATTTATGTTTTTTAATATTGATGTAGAAAGTTACTCATAATAAGAAATATCCTACATTAATAAGGGGTACTCGGACCTAACTAAATACAATATAATAAATCAAACCTAATTAGAAAATTTTAGTATATTTTCTAGAAGTATTAGTAACATATAAATATTTAGAATAAACTATTATAATTTAAATATTTGAAAAGATTAAAGAATTGCCATTTTTAGATATAATGCTCAATTTATTACTAAATCAAAAATATTAGTTAGCAACAGGTTGTGGAAGACATGCCTAAGAAATTAGGTGAATTAGACCTAAAAATGAATGTATGACCCACTCACCCATAACCATATAAGTATAGTATTGTCTTTTCCAAAACGGTAGGCATATGCTTTTAGCACCTTCTTGTGATTATGAAATATGTTAGATGAATACGATCTTATGCTTCTTGATGCTGCAAACCTTACTTGCTTTACCAAGATTCACCATGAGTTATCAGGAAATTGTTCTCTTTCCTCCAAGCCCTTGATCCAACTTTAACACCTTACAATGTGGTAAAAATGGGGTCATGTCTCAATCAAACTCCCTTGGAGGAAAAAACTTGAAATCAAGACTCGATGCAAGTTAATAGGTAGTCCAATGTATGCAAGTATCACAACCTTTATTCCTTCAAATGGATGCAACAAAAATAAATGTTAAATGTGCTCTAAATGTTTGAATTCTACTTTTGATACGAGGATGCTCTTCAAACAAAAAATGATGTTCTTACAAATTCAAAATCATTGTTATGTGTATTTTAACTCCTTATTTATCTTTGTTGTTATGTTGTGGAGCATGTTTTCATGTGTGGAAGTGTTGAAGATTGTACACTAAAAGTATTGTACACTATCAGGAAACATGCTCTTCTCATAGGGGCAAGATTTTTGACTCATAGGTTTATGGGGAGGTTTTGGCCCATGGTTTTGGTACCCATAGTATTGTAAAATTGCTTAAGCAGTTGTCTATTGATGTACTTTTGATAGGGGAGACATGATTGTAGATGTGTGTGAGTTCAAATGTGAATTCAGGGGAGTTTGTTGAGCACAACTCATAACAGATCCGGGTATTGTATATAGAGAAAGAGGTGACTTGTAATAAAATCTGAGCAAGTGATTCTTGGTGGACGTAGCCCAAATTGGGTGAACCAAGTTAAATATTGTCTCTATGTTGTGTTATTTTATTTTCTGCACTTTTATTTCAGATCTGTACAATATCTTTATACATATTAGCTTATACTATTGAGATTCTGTGTGGGATTGTTCCGCATATTTTATCCCTTATTACCTAACATTTGTTGTGATTAATTGTTTTAAATGCACTAATGAACCCATGTATTTATAGACTTCTTCAATTCAAATTAGGATCTTATTGACAAGCAAACTAACACATGTGGCTAATAAAAGAAACATAAAACCCCTTGGATTCTGCAAAGAAATGTCAAAATGACCAGAAAAAGGAAAGATCTAGAGTTTTATAAGTGTTGTTTTAGTTACATATCCAAAATAGTGGGAAATTCATAAGAAGATAAATAAATTGGAGGAAAACATTGAAGAATGGAGAGGAACAAATAGTCAACAAGAGAGAAACATAATTGAAAGGAACAATAAATAGTTTAAAGTGTTGAAATTTATATGAAAATACAAAGGAAATAAGTCAAAAGTTAGACAACTTAAGGAATGTGTGTTAGCAAGACGCTAACTTAAACCAATTATTCATAAATATACTAACACTTTAGGAATTAAAAACTCATGTACATTAGTTAGATGTCTACATTTTACCCTTCTTTAATGTGTTTGTATACATACATATCAAAGTAAATCAAGCGCAAGTACTTTCTCATAAACTAAACATAATTTAAAATATCTTTTAAAATATATGCAGGGTTTCAATATGTCATTGAAAAACTTTAGGAAAAAAATGGTACTTATTAGGATCTCAATTGTAAGGTTTTACTTTTATGGGTTGTGAGAGGGCATTCTTTACTACTAGGGAAATTTGTTGATCTTGAACATGTGTTGGTGACTTTGTGGGTGCCTTTGGATTGAACTCGTGACCTTCCATGTTGCATTGCATAAAATATGTCCCATTTTTTCTTTATATTTTGATAAAGAGGGTCTCATAATTCATTCATTATATGGTTTTGGTAATTATGTCATCTCGTTTGGAATTCATTACCACCACTGCAAACTTCTAAACGATTCGTACCAAAACAATAAAAATATATAATTTGGATGGGTATAGGAAGTTTATGTGGAGTAAAGTGTAAATGGGCTATAAAGCATTTTCATTTACCAATTGAAAACATTAGGGGAGAAGGGCCAGTATGCGAACACCCTAAGTTCGCAGGTCCATGGAGCCAATTCCTTGCCACGTAGGAGCGCCAATTTGACAGCTAGTTATAAAATAACATTTTTTTATCCTAAGCCTTTAATTTCGTATCCAATTTTAATATGATTTGCTTCCATATGATCGATCAAATAAAATATCTCTAAAAAAACACATTTACTGGTGGAGACCGGTAGTGGTCCACCGAAGAGGACAGGTGTTGAGCATTAAATTGGAAATAAAAGAGGGAAACGCAACCTGTCCTCCGCCATCTCCACGCGCGTTTTAGATAAGGAACAAATAAATGTTCAACCACCTTGTGCGGAGCTCATTAACGGGCCTTACGGGGCTCCTGTGCAGGATTACATAAAATATTGGATTTTTTCGATCTGGTTGGACTGGGCAGAGCGACTCCTTTCATTAGCATTTCGGAGGTCATGCTTCACAGCATCAGGCGGACAGAAGACTTGCTCGTAAGTATTACACTTCAGATTATTTTCTCGAATTTATTTCACCTGTTCAGAAGCCTTGTGATTTGTGTGGTATCGCACTCTTCTCAGACTTGTTTTTCTGTTTTTTATCTTGTCCAATAAAATGCATGGTATCGCATTCTCTGAAGAGACTGTTAACTTATTGAAATTTGTGTTTGGTTTTGTGTGATTTGCACTTATACTCTGTTGCATTTATAGAATGGATTGCAGCTGATAGATTTTCAAGGAATGCAAGTGTATCATTTCTCGTAATCCGGATGGGCAACCTTGTATAACACTGACTGAAATGATCAGGTAATGCATTCTGTGGATTTTCAGTATAATAGAGGGACAGGTACATCTTGTCTATTCATAATTTCAGTGGTAGGAAGACAATATGTTAATATGTTTCATCCAGCCCTTCTGCACTAGAATTATTTGGACTTTCTCTTCTCTGGTACAGGGCTAAAAGTTCAATCTTTTCATCCTGTTCACTTTCTGAATGGTCAAAATTTCTATCTGGTTGTAGGCTAAAGTAGTTTGTAGACTCAATATCAGCCTTATGAGATATGAACCTTGACTGGCTTGGTGATTGCAATTGCCTTTCACCACTTGCACTTGACTTGGGTCTCCTTATATTTAATGCATGAACTTAAATACTGAAATGTTATACTAATGGTAATAAATTCTCCATGAAAAAGCATGGGCACATTTTGGGTCTCCAATGAAACAGTATCACTTGCCAAGATAAGGACTTGAATTACTGATTGCAATTGTCATTTTATTAGTAGCATCACCTGAATTTTAAATAAAGGTTAGTGTATAAAACCTTGTCTGTAACAATGATGCAAAGTGGAATGCTAGAAATGTTTTTTTTGGCTACAAGTTGAGAGTCTCTGCATGTGTATTTGCCATAAACAATTTCTCAATTAGCTGGTCAAAGTCTGTACTTCTGAAATCTGCAGTGAAGATCTTCTGCATTACTATGCTAAAGTGATTTCAGGTGAACTGTTATTGTTTGGATGATGCAATAATAGTTATGTCGAGGATATGTTTCTCTTCCCGGTCACTACAGCTAGTATTTTTAACATTGAATTTCCGTGGCAGTTGTTGGCCTATGTTGCTGTGGTATCCAATGATTTTAGAATGTTCCAAGTTAAATAGTTTTAGGTAAAATGAAATTCCTTTTTCATGCGCGCTGTTTTAATTTTGCTTTCCTAGTATTATTCAGCAAATATACCTTTGTAAGGAAATGTCTATCAAAAATTACTGACTTATTCTAACAAAATCCTGAAGTAATCAATTGTTATATATTTTATCTGGACCCTTAAGCTCTACTTATTGCTTCTGGTGAGCCTAGAAGGATTTTGCTTCTGCATCCTTTTTGTGACTTGTCATGTTTGCATATTTTTGTTTATTGATATTGAGTTTAGATTGTTAGTTTTGGAGTTAAATAAGGAATTCAGTATTTTTCTACGTTCAACATAGTCAAAAGATTTCCTCATATTTATGACCAAAATTGTTCCCCACCAATCTAATTGAAAGAAATAAGTGTTGCATGATCTGATTGCTTCTATTTCTTAGAACTCTGGTACAGAAAAGGCTCTAATCTTATTTTGTTCATTGTTTTTTCAGGCTATGGCAGTTATTATCAGTTGAGAGGCATTTTAGACGACGACTAGATCCTGTAATCATCTCTACACACTGTGATATGGCGGTTGGCTTTTGTTAAATTTCAATGTAGATTTACATTTGCAGTGATTCATTTGGTACATGTAACTTTGTAAGTAGGTTGTCCATAAGTCTTAGTATGCATATGCATTTTTCCATACAGGTGCGCACTTATTTTGCCATAGCCCAATTGGAGAAAGGTCTTCTCACGACTATGCACAAAGATCCCAATGCCAAAGTTGGTGAGTAATATATCAACATGGACTTTGTGTCTATTCCCATTAGGTCCCTGCATATATTTTTTGGCATTTCCACTCCATACGCATGGTCTAGTACAAGCTTGTAGAATGCGATGTTTATTATTTATTAAGCAAATTTTGTTTTTGGATGGACGTGTAGGAGTATTTTATTGTGGAGCTCCAGTGTTGGCGCAAGAGCTGAGAACTTTGGAATGGCAGTTTTATGCGGCAAGATCGTTTGAAGCAGGGTGGAAACAGTGTGTATTCACACTACTAATACTCAAGGAAAATGTTACCTACAGTTCTATGTTTTTAAGCCATATAGAGGTGAGGTTTCAACCTCACCAAGATTCAAATAAATCCTTGTCTTTCAGTTTTTATTTAACGTTGTTCATTTTAAGCTGCAACAATTTTGTTTATGTAATTTTTTTGTTTTTAGTAAAGTTTTATTCCAAGCATCGCTTTAAATTAATTTTATGTTGATCCTTGATTGGTTTTATGTTGGTTATTAACATATTTGTTCAGTCTTTCTCTATCACCTATGTATTTAATTGAATATGTCTTTGTATCTTGGATTTGTTTCTATCTCGATTGAACCATGGATTAGTTGATGAAATGAAACCTCCCGAGCTGGGTGAGAAGAAGAAGATTTTCAAGGGAAATACAGAATTGGGGGGATCTTTTACAGATTTTTTATGTTGTTTTTTCTAATTAGTGGGTTTTTGTATAAACAAATGTTCTTGGGTGCTTTTGCTGTATTAAGTTGTTTTGATTTTGTTTGTAGTCAGTTTGTTGTGATCTTCAATGTTTTATCTTTTTGTTTTGTACAAGGTTTTGGGAGCCTTTTAAAACACTAATCCGTTTACCTAATAAATAAAATCTTTTTATACTTATAAAAAAAAATACATTTACATTATTTAATGGTGTTCATTTTAAGCTGCAACAATTTAAATAAGGTTATGAACAAATTCTGAGCTGATTTGGTTTCCTCATCTGAAACAATGATTACATTTCGAGCAAAATGTAGTAATCTAAACTGCATGTCTTTATATTTCTTACATTTGGAGCAAAACATATAAACTTATACTGTATGTGTCCATATTCATTACATTCGGAGCAAAATATACCAACTATAACCTATAATCGTGAATGCAATAATGCAAGCACAATTGATTTCGATACATATTTTTCTGCAACACAAAAAAGAATTCTCCTCGAAATGCTGCCCTTAGTTTGGACTATCAGGAACGATTGTATCATTGACAGATGTTGTTGGAGTCATCAAGAGGTTCACTGGATGAACCCATGGTGGAATAGGAAAACCAGATATGGTATGAAAGGTTGTGTGTGAAGTAGGAGGTTGTGGGATAATGGGGTGTGTAGTTGGAGTTGAAGTTATTTGCATTCTGTTTGGTGTCAAGGAAGTAAGGGTGGTAATCTGGGATAGGAACTTTCAACATATCTTGTAACAGGGAGTTCTGTATGGGCATGGGATGATGCATGGGAAACAAAACCTGCGGATTGTTGAACTTGTTATCTCTTTCTTGTTTCTCTTTCTCCCTTTGATGGCGAGTGGCTTCCTTCTGTTGTAATTCCAATTCCTTTTTTTGGCGAGCTACCTCCCGTTGTTTCTCGCGCTCCTGTCTTTCAACAAACTTTTGTAGATCCCTTTCTTGCCTCTCTTTAATGCGTTGCAATCTCTCTTCCTTTTTCTGCTCCTTTGCTGCCAACCTTTCTTGCTTTTTTGCCTCAATATGCTCCTTTTTACGCTGCTTCCCTTCACATATTTCTTGTTTTTTATGTTCTGTATCTTTTAACATCTGAACATAAGCATCAGATGTTAACAATTGTGAAGCACGAACTTATCCGGAGTGCAGCATCACTCTTACCCTTGGAAGGATCCCGTACAAATTGTGTCGGTAACCTTAAAAATTTACCCAATTTCTTCTCATTTGCAGCAACACCATCATTTGATATACCACTTTCAACATCATGGCCAGTTGTCTCTTCCTCATTTTTATCTTTATCAATGACCTCAATTTCCTCTGCGTCAGCATAATAATGAGTAAAGTTTGCTGGTTCAAAGTCTGTTGGCACAAGGTTGGTTGGCATCGAAGGTAAAGATATACTTTCATCCTCAGTGTTTCCAATCTGATCAAGTCCCAACTCTGCAATATGCTCTTGCAGCCATGTAGGTTGTTCTGGTGCACTTGGCAATGAGAGATCGTCCTCTCCAAATCCCTGGGCCTCAGTGTTGCAGCTGGATGTGCCTTGGTCACGAGTATTCACAATGTGGTTCACTTCATAATCTTTGGTCTGCATTATACTTTGGCTTTCTCCCTGTATACTTGGTTCCTCCATCTCTGTATTAGCAACAACCATTGTTTCAATGGTTGGATGGACTTCTTGTGTTGTTGACAGATTCTCAACTGATTCCATTAAGTAATTTTCTCCAATTTTGTCACCAACTGGTGGAGCTACATCTCTTGACAAACTTAGGATGTTTTCAGCAGCATCAACATCTATTATGTTTTCAGTACCATCAACATTCATAATGTTCTCAGTAGTATCATCATCTGTGACATTTTCAGCATCATCTTCGTTGGCATCTTCTTCAATGATATATAGTTTACTACATTCCATGTCATTCTGTAATGCATTTGGATCAAGTGGCCATATACCTGTGCGTCTAAAACCAGCATGAATATTTGCAGGTGTCAAGGCCTTTGCGAGAGCTCTACTACCTATTTCTGCCAAGTCTGAACGTTTGACTTCTTGGTACTTATTATTACACATCCACTGCATCCTCTCAGATCTGAAATATGCTTTAAAAGGACCAAAGACACTAACATCCAGTGGTTGCAACCTGTGTGTAGTATGTGCTGGCAATGTCAATAAATCAATCCCCAATCGCCTGGCCTCTTCTATAGTTGACAATGCCACATGGCTTCCATGACCATCAAATATAAGTAAATGCCTATTTTCAGGGCACACCCCTCCAGGTACAGACTTACTGAAATGATACAACCAGCTTATAAAGAGCTCTCTAGTCATCCAAGCACTTGGATGAGCAGCCATGCAAGCACCTGGTTCACATCCCTTGATGTAATTTTGTGAAACTTTCTGACCTTTAAATAAGTAAAAGTTAGGGATACATTGCCCTGCAGCATTTACACAACATAGAATTGTCATCCATTCTCTGCTACGAGGAATGATTTTGGGAACATTCCTGCAACCCTTGGTGGCAAGCACCCTCATGCCACAATTTCTCCCTGCTTGGATTCCTGTCTCATCACAATTCCATATTTTGCCTGCACCATAGGAATTGATATGAATGTTAGCTAGTTTTTCATAAAACTTGCTAACCACCTCTGGACGTAAACCTATTGCACGATCTCTTTCTAGACCTTCAACAGTCCGAAGGACTATGTCTAGGTGTCTTTTTCTAAATCCTTCACACCAAGATTTTCCAGGTAATCCTTCTCGAAATGGAGTCTCTCTAGTTTCACAAATTTGTGCAACACAGGCCCTCAGTTGCATAAATCCCACTCCATGCCCTAAATCTGCCATTTGCTTGCACCATTCAACTATCTCTTTCTCCTCTCCTTCACTCAAAACAGGTGCAGGGCCCTTCCTTTTTGTATGGGTCAGACCATTCAGCCAATAATGAACAGATGTAGGAGGTAAATTATATTTCAGTGCAGCAGCTCTAATAGAATAATTGTTGAATTCAATATCATCTATGGCCTTTAACATATCTTCTTTTGACCAACTAGACAAAATTCTAACCTTCTTGGTCGAAGAGTTGCCTCTAACAACCACAGTCTCCTGTAGTTCATGCCTATTTAGTTCACATCCAGCAGGTTCTGGCTGATGATCATCAGTTGTGTTTGTATCTCCTTGATTTGTTATTGCACCATCCTCTTCGCTTCTTATTGTAGCATCCTGTTCATCTGTTCCATGGTTAGATGTTTCAATTTCAAATTGTACACCTTCGTCTTTTGGGCATACGTTGTGCTCGATGTAAACTCCTCTTTCTCTTCATCTTCTCTAAACGCTGCAGTATGAAACAATATAAAATTAGTAAAATATGTATTAATATATCAATAAGATCATCTACAATGGGAAAATTTTAGCAAGCTTATGATACATGACAGTATGAATTATGAACTTGTAGGTGAACTTGTGATTACCCCGTTGGGTGCCATTAACGATGATCGAATACATGTTTTATTAATTTCATATTAATTGATAAAGACAGAATTTATAAGCTGGGTTGTTGATTACATAGGGGAGAAGGGCCAGTATGTGAACACGTCCCAATACTTGAACACTATTTTTCATTTAAAATATCCAATACCTGATGGAATAAAAACCATGAGGACAGATTGCATTTCCCTCTTTTATTTCGAATTTAATGCTCAACACCTGACCTGTTCATATTAAAATTGGATACGAAATTAAAGGCTTAGGATCAAAAAATGTTTTTTTATAACTAGCTGTCAAATTGGCGCTCCTACGTGGCAAGGAATTGGCTCCATGGACCTGCGAACTGAGGGTGTTCGCATACTGGCCCTATAGGGGAGAAGGGCCAGTATGCGCACCCTAGGAATCTGGTGATTGGCCCTTGGAATATGGAAAGAGATGAATGAGAAGACAAATATTCAACCCGTTAAATAGATATGATGGGTTTGTCAACTGATATGTTGTTTTTAATTTTGAACAAATGAGTCTTTTATTGTAGAAAATGAAAGTACCAATCAGTATTTATTGTGTACATACTGAGATGTTGACCCTATATATGGTTTATAAAAAAACAAATTTTTGAACTTCAATAATCAAAATTTTGGTTTTTTATTCCATCAAGTATTGGATATTTTATATGCAAAATACTGTTAAACGTGTTCACATACTGTCTTCTCCCCTATAAACTTCAATAATCATTTTGGTTTTTATTCCATCAAGTATGGATATTTTAAATGCAGAATAGTGTTAAAGTGAAATATCATGTCACAGATGACATGATATTTCAGTGCAGCAGCTCTAATTGAATAATGCGAGAAACTCAATATCATCTATGGCCTTTAAGATATCTTCTTTTAACCAACTAGACAAAATTCTAACCTTCTTGGTCGAAGTGTTGCCTCTAACAACCACAGTCTCCTGTAGTTCATGCCTATTTAGTTCACATCCAGCAGGTTCTGGCTGATGATCATCAGTTGTGTTTGTATCTCCTTGATTTGTTATTGCACCATCCTCTTCGCTTATTATTGTAGCATCCTGTTCATCTGTTCCATGGTTAGATGTTTCAATTTCAAATTGTACACCTCGTTTTTTGGGCATACGTTGTGCTCGATGTGAACTCTTTCTCTTCATCTTCTCTAAACGCTGCAGTATGAAACAATATAAAATTAGTAAAATATGTATTAATATATCAATAAGATCATCTATAAACACTTCTAAAGATGAGGTGTTATCAAATAACACTACATTCATAAGCTTGTTTGTAATTGATCAATATCAATTAGAATGTTTCACTAGAACATGCAGTCGCCCCTTTCCACATTGTAATTCATATCGATCAATTGATGCAGGTCTTGTTAATGTAATGTTTTGTGACATCAAATCATCTTCAGAAGTGAATGCATGTAAGAATCGTAATTGTAATAGCTTGACTACATATGCTGTTATGGTGGCAGCAAATCTGTTGTACTTTTGAATGTCTTGGTATGGACCTCTTCGGATCTCCACCAGTAAATGTGTTTTTTTTTTTGAGATATTTTACTTGATCGATCATATGGAAGCAAATAATATTAAGATATGATAAATAATTAAAGATATAGGATTAAAAAGTGTTTATTTATACCTAGCTGGCATACTGTCACTCCTACGTGGCAAGGATTTGGTTCACTTAACCTGTGAAGTTAGGGTGTTCGCATACTGGCCCTTCTCCCCTAAACTCTTATAAAGATGAGGTCTTATCAAATAACACTACATTCGTCGGCTTGTTTGTAATTGATCAATATCAATTAGAATGTTTCACTGGAACATGTAGTCACCCCTTTCGACATTGTAATTCATATTGATCAATTGACGCAGGTCTTGTTAATGTAATGTTTTGTGACATCAAATCATCTTCAGAAGTGAATGCATGTAAGAATCGTAATTGTAATAGCTTGACTACATATGTTGTTATGGTGGCAGCAAATCTGTTGTACTTCTGAATGTCTTGGTATGGACCTCTTCGGATCTCCACCAGTAAATGTGTTTTTTTTTTTGAGATATTTTACTTGATCGATCATATGGAAGCAAATAATATTAAGATATGATAAATAATTAAAGATATAGGATTAAAAAATGTTTATTTATACCTAGCTGGCATACTGTCACTCCTATAAATAGTTAAGAATAAATAGTTAAGTTGAAAGGTATGAATAAACATTTTTCTTTCCTATATCTTTAATTTCTGGGAGTAGTGCAATTATGTCAACACCCTAAGTTCATGGGTCCATCGGGCCAATTCCTTGCCATGTAGGTTTACCAATTTTACAGCTGGCTATAAATAAACATTTCTTTATCTTATCTCTTTAGTTTGGAAACTCTTTATCTTATCTCTTTAGTATTGGGCAGTGTTCACATAGAGTTACAGATTTCTGTTTTGTATCAATATGTGACTGTAAAACAGGCCAGAAAAACCTTTTTTTGTGAGCACGGAAAGCTTTAATCCCGGAGCTCTACTTTGGATTTTCCTCTATGCTTTGAAGATATCTAAAAGGGTAGAACTAGAAGCAACTTCGAGAGAAATGGGTGAAAGACATTTTATGTAAATTGGATAACTGGAATGGCGACGATTCATCTTGATGATGGGTCAAACATCAGACGCAGTTATTCCAGAAAATCTTTGTCTTATTATTATGGACTGTGGAAGCAGAAAAGCTATAACGGAATGATGAGGTTTTCTGAGGTGTACATACGGCCTCTCTCTTGTAAAGGAAATAGTTTACACTGATGCTCATGGGCTACTAGAAGCAGTCGATGGTGGAACTTGAACTTAGAGTCTAGAAGTTATGTTCATATATACATGTGTGTTTATATCACACTCCACGAAGGAGGAGGAGGAGGAGGAGGCAAACTTAACTTAGTAGCTTGTACACTTTTAGCTTTCTTGGTTTGAAGACGAGCTTTATAGACTTTCAGACTGTTACGGTGTGCTGAGTAAGATAGGTAGCAATCACGGTTAGGACTGTGACATCTCATTTATAATAATGTTTATAGGCCATTCTGACCTGTTCTACTGATTCAAACTGTACAATTGAGAAGGATTTTCTGTTAAAAATTCAACGGTGTTCATTGTAATGAAAGATTCAATTTTGATTTGTTTGCTAGCTGTTGCATCCTTAGGTGAAGCCAATGACGTCTTAGGTGAAGCCACAACTCTGACGTATGTTAGATGATTTCTCTCTTACCTGCACTGTACTACGATTTATATTCACTACCATTAATCTTTGTGGATATTGATAATGGTTTGAATTTCAGTTTTTCAATTTTATAGGATGCAGTGGATGTTGTTTGTGAGAAAATTCAGTTCTCTATATTTTGCAGATGTCTATGGGTTGAGGACGAAACCAATTGATATGTCTTGCACATTCTTGATATATCTGTAGATGACTTATTTTTAGAAAAGGCCTATCCCCCTCAGTTCGCAGGTCCATGGAGCCAATTCCTTGCCACGTAGGAGCGCCAATTTGACAGCTAGTTATAAAAAAACATTTTTTATCCTAAGCCTTTAATTTCGTATCCAATTTTAATAACGTTTGCTTCCATATGATCGATCAAATAAAATATCTCATAAAAAAACACATTTACTGGTGGAGACCCCGGTAGTGGTCCACCGAAGAGGACAGGTGTTGAGCATTAAATTCGAAATAAAAGAGGGAAACGCAACCTGTCCTCCGCCATTTCCACGCGCGTATTAGATAAGGAACAAATAAATGTTCAACCACCTTTGCGGAGCTCATTAACGGGCCTTACGGGGCTCCTGCGCAGGATTACATAAAATATTGGACATTTTTCATTCTAGTTGGACTGGGCATCGGAGCGACTCCTTTCATTAGGCATTATTTAAGGACATGCTTCATAACATCAGAAGCGGACAGAAGACTTGCTCGTAAGTATTAGATTTCAGATTATAATGATTTCATTTGGGGAAAGAAAAGAGCAGAATTGGAAAGTGAAATATTCAACCCATTAACATAGATATGATGGGTTTGTCAACTGATATTGTATTTATACTTTGAACGTGTATGAGTCTTTTATTGTAGAAAACCAAATTTATTGTAGATGTACTAGGGGAGAAGGGCCAGTATGCGAACACCCTAAGATCGCAGGTCCATGGAGCCAATTCCTTGCCACGTATGATCACCAATTTGACAGCTAGTTATAATTTAACAATTTTTTATCCTAAGCTTTTAATTTCGAATCATATTGTAATATTATTTGCTTACATATGATCGATCAAATAAAATATCTCAAAAAAAACACATTTACATTCTGAAGTTATTAGTTCTATTGTGAAGTTAATATTATTTGCTTTTTCTCAAATATATCAAAATGCGTGTGCAATCCTGCTCTTTCTTTTCAAAATGCGTGTGCAATCTTGACTTTTGCAATGCCTTTTTGATTAAAAGTTAAAATGCTAACGAGTGTTTTCTGTGATTTATGATTGCAATTTTTTGGTTGAACATGTTCTTTTTCCTTTGCCTTGCTAGGTACTACTGGTTTGGAGCTTTTCTTTGCGCAGATAGGCACTAGGTTCTCATAGTTTACTCTGATCATGTGCATATTTTAGCAGTCTGTGGTCATTCTCAAACTAGTCCACAATGGTATCTAAATTAAAATAAATTGTAAAAGGCAAAAAGAACACTGCTGAGGGCCTTTCTTTAAATTCTATTATTCCAGACTCGTAGCTTTACTAAATTTTACTATAATTCTATCAGTCCATAAACTTGCAGTTCTGCTCAACAATCTATTATGTCTAATTCTAATCTAATTGAACAGACCTTTGGTATGAAAACTAACCTGTAATTTTTGCAGCAGGTATGAAAACTAACCTGCAATTTTTGCTTTGCTGGACCTTTCCTTTCCCCCTTGATAGAAGTAATCTCTTCTTATAAACTCCACTGTAATCAGGCACCCTGCAGAAGTAAATCAGCAGTAAACAAGACTAGGAAAGTGAATATATAATACCTGGACATTGATTTGGGAGTATCCAATCATTCTCTCCCTGTAAGACATGGATCAAGGTGTAGGGTCTTTTTAATCAAAGGTTGAAATTGATTTTGAGATGATCTTGTGGCTGAAATTATTTGATTTGATATTCATATTGTATTTTTTAATTTCAAGTGTACAATTTTGTTTGTGTTTTTAATGGATGAATTTGAATCTTGAGAAGAAGGTTCCCTCTTTTTTTGCAGGTTTGTATTAATGTCTGGACATGAAAGATCTGGTGATTGAACAGCCCAACTTGGAATATGGAAAGAGATGAATTGAGAAGACAAATATTCAACCCATTAAATAGATATGATGGGTTTGTCAACTGATATGTTGTTTTTATATTTTGAACAAATGAGTCTTTTATTGTAGAAAATGAAAGTACCAATCAGTATTTATTGTGTACTGAGTAATACTGAGATGTTGACCCTATGCACATATGGTTTATAAAAAAACAAATTTTTGAACTTCAATAATCAAAATTTTGGTTTTTTTTTCCATCAAGTATTGGATATTTTATATGCAAAATACTGTTCAAGTATTGGGACATGTTCACATACTGGGTCTTCCAACTCCATATTGTTGCAAAAATAATGATGGCAGCATAGTCACTCTATGTAAACAAATTGAATTCTAGCGAAATTGCAATGGTCATCAAAACAGCCATCAACATGCCCAGAAGAGCCCAATTCGCATTGGCAGTTATAAATACAACACGTAAGGCCTCCATTCATGGCTACTTACACTTCTAACAATGAATTCAAATTGGAACATTTGGCACCAAATGGGCGTCCAAAAAAGTAAGGTGGGCCCAGCATTCCAATTTATTTATGTTTTGTCTTATGTGGTGCCAAGTTGATTGCTTATGTTGCTGTAGCATGTATGGAATATCACATTTGCAACCTATAATAGATATGATCATCTTCAGTTTTCATATAGACTTTCACTAAATACAACATAGATATTGATCCTAATCAGCTCACTTTTGCTAGCATACTTATAGGTTGATGGAAAAATAAAAGCATGAAATGTTCAACAAGCTATGGACATACATAAAGGCATAATAGAAAGTGTTTTATGTTATAGCTGTTGTAGTTGCATAACTGCTTACTGCGAGCCCCATCACAAAAATTTAAACCAATTTAAAATCGTAAACATCTTACTGTAAATTGCAACTCCAACAAACTTAACATTGTTGTCCTCTCTAACATAATTTGCAACTCATGTGCAATTGCTAGTTTTAAGGCCTTGGATGTTGGCTCACTTGATCTCCAAATTTGTCTTATGGATCTCAAGTTATGGGCTCAACTCACTACAAGTATTCATGACATATGGAGAGAGCTTACTCTACATTGTTGCAAAGGTTATAGGAGGTTTGTGGGTCAATGGGCTAAACTTTGATTCCTTTACATACCAAAACAAATTATTGGACTCTTTTAAGCCTCAAATGTTGGCTCACTCGGTCTTAGACCTCTAGCTTACGAATCCTAGGGCGTGGTTTCAACTCCCCTACGAAGGTATATGTGATGTATGGAGAGGGCCTATTTAGCATTATTGCAAAGGTTATAGGGGATTCGTCACATGTTAGAGCTTAGCAAATCCGAGTCACTAGGCTAGACTCCAATTCCTCTGTATACCATAAAAGAATTATTGGACACTTTTTTTCCCTTTCACTTTTATAAAAAACCATTTACTTTGGTGTGTGTGTTTTGAGTTTGTTCTACTTTTTAAATTTTTTATCTGGTGTCCCCAGATTTCACCCTGAAATTTAGGACTACCCTATGTAAAAAAAATCGTACTTTTAAAATAATGGGTCGTTTTGTGTGTTAATTTCCAGAAAGTGTCTGTATTGTGTCAAGATAGTCCTAGAGAGTCATATTAGCCAATTTCGCCAAATACCCAGATGCTCAAAATCGTTATATTCTGTCGCTAGGGTTTGCCTGCGGGAAATTTTTATTTAATTATTCTGAGTCTCGTTTGAGGCAAATTGTGCTCCAGTTTAACCCTGTTGTGGTCTTACATGTCAATATTCCCATATACTAGTAGGGTTTTAACCAGGAATGAATCCTGAGCTTTATCTGTGACTTCTGGCAATGTTTTATGTTTTTGGTGTTTTCTCGTTTTGTTTTCTGTGAAATATCTCTAGGTCAATTCCTTTGTCAGTTTAGTCTGATTTCTTGCCTGGAGTATCTGGAGATCATCTATGAATGTTATGCCAAAAGGAATTTGCCACTTGAGGTCTGGTCCTCTCTAAAAAGATGAAGTCATGCACAAAAAAGGTCTCTTCTAGGCAAGTCGCATTTTTGGGAAAAGAAGGTTTTAAGCTACAATGGGATTTTTGGTAGCAGCAGGCAGGTGAGAATTTTGTTCCTACCTAGCAGGGTACCTTTTCCCATGGGGGCAAAGCCACTTAAGTCATGATGGGATTATTAGAGGCAACATGCAGGCGGGAATTTCTTACTTGCTTTGCAAGGTGAAAATTCCCATTGTGGAATAAAAGAAAATCACTTAAGGCATTGATGGGAATTTATTACTTGCCTTGCAGGGTAAAAAATCTCATTGTGAAAGTCAAATAGCTTAAGTGGATAATGGGATTTTTGGAGCTGCGGTGCAGGGTGAATAATCCCATTAGAAATTGACTTTTAAAAATAGAATTCACCCTTGCCAAAAAGTGCGACCCACCTTGGGTGAATAATAATGCATTTATTAATATTTATTCACCCAATTTTGGTGCCCAAGCATGAGGAAAAGTCAACGCATGATGAAAGGATAAAGAAGATTGGAAATATAATTCTAAAATTAAATAAATTTAATTTATTTAATGCAGCCCCCCTCTCATGCAAAAAAGTGCGACCCATATTGAGGAGAGATAATACTTTTTAAAGTATTAATTAATGGAATTAATTCCTATTTTTGGTGCATAAGGTCAAAGCACACTGTGAAGTCAATGTGGACTGGAAGTAGAAAGCTAAAATTAAATAAATTTAATTTATTTAATGGCAGTCATGAGCATACACAAAATAGGTGCCCAAATTGAAGAGAAAAGCATGTTAATTAATTAATTAATTGTCAGGAATAGGAGAGGCAATTATTAATCATAGAATGGTGAAGGTTATATAAAAAGGCGATGCCATAATGATGAATTAATTAATTCTATAGCAAGGAAGTGTAGCCGAGACAATTTTGGCGCCCCAATTAAGAAGGAATTTTGCTCAGAAGAAGGTGTTTTCACTGCCAGAAAGCTTCAAAGTTCGGCGCCTAGGTTTGAAGGAGCTTGATTTGTTTCTGATTAATTGTCTGCATAGTGGTACAGGTGCTCAGGTGAAGTTGACAAAATTCATGCTTGCTTTGCATGCAAATAAAACATCAAATTTTGGGGCAGCAGGCTTGATATATGCAGATTTTTATAATTAAAATCAATGTTCATGTTTCGGTTGCCATCTTTGTCTGAATTAATTACAAGAATTCATTACAGGTGATTTTATAAGAGAAATGGAGCTTAAATCAATGTCCAATACATTGAACATATCCTCCAAATCTGAAGAAATCTCCAGATCTGCACCGGTTGTAAAGAATTTTGACCGAATAAAGAGAAAAAGAATTGCCCAAACAAAGACATATACGGCCATGGCCAAGCGGGATGAAAAAGAAAGCTCAGCAGAGCCATGCATTACTTCCAGGTTTACTAACATCGGAGATACAAATCTAGGTCCAGAACCTCTTTCTGAATTGATTGACAGATCCAGAGCTGGAAAGACTTATCTCATGCATGCAGTCAAAAGCAGTGGAATCATTCGAGCTACAACATTTCCATTCACATCCCAACTGTCAGAATTCGTTATGGAGTGTGCTAGATCCAGATCCAAATTTAAATCCATAATTGCAAAGGCTTCATCCTCTTGTTTTAAATGCAACCCATGAAGAAGTCAGTGCATGGAAAATTCCTTCCAAGATCTTGTGCATGTACTCCCAATCTTCTAGTTGAAGCCTTCATTAAAGTTACATTCACCTGGAGTGCTTTCGAGAATTTTTAATTGTTCATATGCAATTAAAAATAAAGAGTTATGGAAAACATTGCACTGATGCATGTACTGGAGAAGAACTGCAAAAGCTTCAAGGATAAAAGAGAAGACAAGGTGAAGGCAAAATCCAGCTCGCTTCCAAATCCAACTTGTTGTTTCCAGATCCAGTCATTTCTAATTCCAGCTTGTTGTTTCTAGATCCAGTTGTTTCCAATTCCAGCCGTTTCCAATTCCAGCTTGCTTCCACATCCAGCTTGCTTCCAAATCCAACTACTCCCAGATCCAGTTTGATGAGAATCAAAGGCAAAAGAATTACGCTACATGCAGACATGAAAAATGACAAAACTACAGCTTTCCTCTTCCTTCTTCTTCCCTCCGACAAAGTAATTGAGTGATCAATTAAATTATACAACTTAAGTGATTGGTTTAAAAGCCATTACTTGAAGAAGTCAATTACTTGGAGATAGGTGGTAGACATGTAAAATAGAAGGTTCTATTTTCAGTTGCAAAGCATACATGTCATGTAAAGAGGAATTCCAGGAGGGAGATTGCCAGTTGTTTCCTTTCCCACTTCCACATATGCTAGTTCAACTAAAAGCTTCCAACTTGTACTTTCCCTTTTACATTCTATAAGTAGAAAGAAAAACCTCCGGGTTAAGGATCAAAATTTGTAAGTAGCAACCTTGTGTTCCAGACTTTGTGCTGAAACCCTTGAGAGCCACTTGAAGCAAAGGAATATACAAGAGAAGATTTTCGGAGAACTTTATGTTACGGTGTATTGTGTTTCTTGTTTTTTTATCTTAGATTTTTTAAATAGACTTTGCGTAATTTCAGATCTAGATATAGAGCTACCTTTTCTTAGAATTCTGTGTTTATATCTATTGGTTTCTTCTATGTGCATGCAATCAAATCTACTATCTATTGATTGGGATGCACACCTTCCCCATTTACTTCTCTGTGTTTATATAATTCCCCTTTCCCTTCTTCTATAAATATTTCCTTTCTTAAACAACTGCTTACTTGTTGCAGAACTGTTCAGTTATGGTTCATGAACTGAGTAGTTAAAATAAAACCCCATTTAGATATTATCATACTTTAATTGACAAATATGACACGGGAGCCTCACCGGTAAATGAGGGAGATTTATCTCATGACTGCCTAGGTTTTGTGGTATGAATAAAATCTAGCCAACAATAGAGGAAGGTGGGGGAACAGACAGGGAAATGACAGATTAATTCCCAAAAATTATAAAACTAAACAGGTTTATCAATTTTATTTAGCTTAATTTTCCCTAATCAATGCAACTATTCATAGGCACACAAAACAACAATCCATAAGATGGAAGCAAATTAGACAAAGTTGTAGGCTTTGGGGCGGGAACATTTGTGGATGGCTAAACCCCTTTTAAATAATAGTTTCTGGAGAATTACATCCTTATTGACATATGCAGCTTATGAACATGAAAGAGTAATGATCTAATTTGCAATTGTTGGAGAAACTAGTATGTCTGCTCAACCCGTTTGTACATTAACTGTGATGGTTAAAACAATTTCAGTGTTATGGTCATAGTGGCTTGTGAATGAGCTCAAAGAAGAGGCCAACCAAAACGTTGGTTTTCTTTGTAAATAGAAAACCTAGAATCCAAGCAGTGTGAAGACATTGCGAGCTCCAGAATCTTCAAAATAGTGTTGTTCATTATGGTGTCAATGATGAGAATTATTTGCCAAACTGACAAAAATGATGGGTCCTAAATTGGCTAACAAAAAATAAGATGGTGTATCTATTATCAAAGTTTCATTGAAAATGTAGTGTATGCAATGTTCGACAGGAAGACTAGAGAGTGTTTTTGTAGCAGTAATTAGTCGCTACATGCTAACGTAGAGCACAACATGGGTTGCAGTTAGCAAGAAATATTGGTATTTGAAAATTAGTCGCAATTTTGGATTTAAGTATTTTGGCACGTGTAAGTCATTATCCAATTGACTTGCTACGATGATTTTGTTTTTTTTTTTTGTCTGGGGCCTTTGGCTACTAATTTCAAATTGCATTGCTCCATAATAGATTTTGTCAATGTTAGTATTTGCATTCACTAAAGTATTCTCTATTCCTACAAAATGAAATAAAGAAGCAACATCAATTAAGATTCAAAATGATGTGACATACGATCTGAAACGAATTAAAAACTAACAACAAGAGTATTTGTTGTAAGAATTCCAAGGGTGAGTGTAACTGTAACATGATCATTAATTTAATTCCAGAATTAAGTTCTTTTATACCAGCCATTAAGTTGAATATAGTAAATGTATTGCAATCCAAATATTTTGCACACTTCGAAAATTTACTTGGTCATATTGATACAATGCTAAAGCTAACGCATTTAATCTTATCCAGCTTTAAATCTTTTAAATTTACCAAAATTCCTATTATCTTCTGTAGCAAATTGATGTAAGTTCGGCAAGTGTAGTAAATGGAGAAATGGTATGAAGAACAATTAATACTATTTTTTTGTCATCTGATTTTGAGTGAAAGCATTCAATTACTCCAGTAACATGCCCTTGCAACATACTTCTCTGCTTTTTTTTTCTGGAACATATGTAAAACCTGGAAGTTCAGCCATTTTTTTCGCATGCCAAATAAAGTGAACAACATCAAAGTTTCAGTTATGAATAGTTCAGTTTATGTATTGTTTCAAACAATAGTAAGTATAAGATTTATGATTTTATTATTGAAACAATTCTAAATTGGGAAATTATTTATGTGGAATGAAACTTACCTATTTATGCAGAGACTGAATGGTTATCTGTGCAGGCTAAACTATCGCAAAATGTGTGGCAAAGGCCCTTCAAAGCTAAAAAGTACGCTTTTATAAAATAGAGCGTATCTCAAAAATTGTAGCATATTTACAGTTGAAACCATAAGGTGACAGTGACAATTTATTTTGAAGGAAGCTTTACTGTAGTTGATCTCAAACGATGGCAAAGAAAATATTGCGAACGCATCAATATTAGCTAGTAAGCTTGTTATTCAGTGAAATGACAATCAAATTACAGCATGCACAGAATAATTTTACGTTACAATATGCTTTGAGATTTACGATGATGACACATAATCAACTAAAAGTCCAATTGAAGTGGCATGCAAAATCAGCTGAATACATATTTTTTAGTAGCTGGCCTTTTTTATGTATTTACATATATTTTGTCGCATATAAAGCTGGGTATTTGTATTTTTTTTACAGCAAAAGCAGGATATTGTTTTTTCCTTTATACTTGTTAGTTATACTTTACAGCTGGCTTTCAACTGTAATATTGCTCATAGGCCTTGTTGCATACAATGTGATCTTCGACGGCGATAGTGGCCTGCGTTAGCATTTGAGCGATATCTTGTAGTTTGCCAATAGCAAGTTGGAATGTGTAGACGTCTTCTGCGGCTACAAGCTTTGTGTTGTGGGCACGTGCTTTGATAGACTCACACACAAGCTGATGAAGAGTACTGGTGTCTTGTTCCAGCTTCGTAGCTAATTTGTAAAAGACATCACTGCAGCCTCTGTGCATGCGCTCTTTTATTGGTGGGGTAGAAGCGGTGCCTGGGAACAATAGTAGTATTAGTATAATAAACAATGGCAGTAGAAATAATTTGTATTTTTTTATCAGTTATCTTTTTTTGTAGGAATATGTATGCATAGGGGTTTGTACCTGAGTGTGCAGTGGTTGTTGGCTGGCAGCCGGTACGTTGCACCTGGGTTGCCGTTGTTCTTTGCACGGTGGTTTTTTTTAAGGGTAATTGCTAGACCTGCACATAGTACTGATATTAGAATAGTGGGGGTTGTAAGTAGTAGTAGCAGCAACGTGGGTAGCAGGGGAGGTGCAGTGGGGAGTGCAGCAGGTCGGTGGGGGGGTTTATAAGAGGATGGTAGCAATGTTTTTAAGGCAGAGTTGGTACTCGACTTCTTTTTGGTTGGCCACATATTTGTTGAGTGCTATGCGGGTGTAGCGTGCAAATGAGAATGGAGGAGAAATGATTAGGTTGGAAAGGGCTTGTAGTCTGGAAATAGTTGTAAAAGTGAGCCCTAGCCGATCGGTGCGACCAATGTCTATTGTGGCTTTCTCGAGGGTCATTCTTTGTGCTTTGTGAATAGTTAGGGCCCATACCATTTTTGTGGGATTTATTGGCTATTGTTTCTGGTGATTAGAGGGATGGGTATGTGGGTTGGGTTGTCTATATCCCAAGGCGGCCCTAAGTAGTCAGGGAAGTTTACAACTGCGTATAGTGGGATGCTGGAGGGTTTTTCAAGCCCTTTGTAAATTATGCATATAACTTTACCTGTTGCATCGTTGACTAGGCCGGCTTCTATCCATAGATTTGTTGTTAATATAACTTTAGCTCCTTCGCAAAGTAGGAGTATAGGCTCTAATTGGTGTGAGCAATAAGTAATGTGTGGGAGTTAGCATGGTGCTGGCACCGGCTAAGAGCAATAGGCATGTTTAGGGATTTAAGTATGCATTTGTTATGGATTGATACCAGTTTGTTTGTAGCGTATAGATGGGTATGCATTTTAAAACTTTGTTGCTCCTCTTTTGTAATTGTTGGTGGAGCCCTACTCATAAGAAGGAGCCAATCAGATTCTGTTGGGTCTGGATTGCGGAGGTTTAAAAGTAGGGCTTTGTATCGAGCCTAGGCAGGTGTGCTTCCAAATTTTCAGAAATCAGTGTCTAGCATTATTACTGTGGTGAATTTATTCCATAAGGCATGGTCAACGATGGTGCCTGCATACATTGGCACATTATTAATTGGAGGTAGTTGGGCAAGATCGCCGACGAGGATGATTGAACAACCACCAAAGTCTTTGTCTGCAATTTTTGGGAAGCCTTGCTGTAAGCGGATGTTGACATCATTCAACAGACGTGGGCTGATGAAACTCATTTCATCAATTAATATCTAATCCGCATATTTCATCTTCTCTTGGAAGTGAAGTAGTGTTTGGCCCTGAAGCGGTTGTACATCGTGGATTGGAATTGAAAGGCCTGCATGAATAGTGGTGCCTTTAATATGTAAAGTTCTGACACCTGTTGGGGCTAGGAGTAGTAAGCAGGTGTGGTGTGCAGGGGATAACGATTGTAAAACATATGAAATTTACCTGATTAGATACAATTTACCAGTGCCAGCTGTATCGGTAATAACCATTTTCAGTGGAGGCACAGCGGGGCTTGCGGAGGCATGGGTCTTAATGATTTGTAAAGCGGTTTTTTGCTGAATCAAAAGCAAGTACAGGTCAGTATTGGGCGGAGGGGTATGCAAAAGTGGGGGTGTTTGAAGTTGGGTTGTTTTGATAAATTTTGGCCCTGTTTCCTGCAAGGCATAACCCAAGTGACACTCCCCAATGGTGGGTGGTGTCAAATTCTCGTAGGCCGAGCATGGCTAGGTCATCAATCTGTATAACATCGGTTGGACAAATGCGGGAGAACAATTCCCATTCTTCCATTTGTTCTGGCTCATAATTATCCATATCTGTTTCAGAGCTGCTACTGTCTACTAGGCCGGCAGTCAGAACGGGTGCTCTTTGAATGCGCCAGGGCTGATAAGAATGTTGAAATAGTTCCCACTGTTGGCAGAATGTTTCGGAACAGTGTGTATAGAATCAGCTCACTGAAGCAAAACGCTTCATAGGTTGATGAGTCACAAAGTGAAATAGCTTAGTAGCGGGGGTAAACACATACTATAGCTACTGTGGGCCTTCGGCGCCATTGGTTCGCACACCTGTGTACACTATACAACCAGGACCTGCAGACTTCTACGAGTGATATGCCTTCTAAGGATGTCGGCCGATGTGTGTAGGACTGAATGATTGTTGGGGTTGCGATCTGCCCTGCGGTTGGAGTTATAATGTGCTTGAATATTTTTTCCCTACTGCTAATGATAGGAAGAGGCGGCTGGAAACGGAAAGGGGCGATTTCTGTAACATGTGACATGTTTCTTGGGCCCCGATGTCACGGTCTACTAACATTTCTCTTAGGAACTTATTGTAGGCAAGTGTGGCCAAGCTGTGTAGGTTGGCGTCGTCTGAGACTTTGGTTAACATGTGGTGGTAGCTTTCGGATCTTTGCTCCGCTTTGGCTGCATATTTTGCTATATAACGCAGTACTGCATGTTGGGAAGTCCCCAAATGACAGTCCAGGTTTGCTCGCAAAACCTACAGCATTGCGGCGTTATAAATGTTGATTCTGTCATCATTACAAGTCGGCGTGTACTTAAGTTGCTCTTTTTCATTTATAAGTAAGCCGCAACATCTAGAAACATCTTGCATGTGCTTTCTAAGCATTTGTTGCGCCTTTGAACCCGATTGAGCAGGTCCATTTAATCAGTTCTAGCATAGGTTGACTGAATAGCTCCAGTGTCTAATAAGTAGGATCATCAAAAGCGTCATGGTGCATCCTGGGCACACTTTTTAGCCTCGTGTTTGGGTTCCATATCGTGATGTAGGTGTCAAAGAATGCCTTGGCGGCTTGTACATGATTGGGGTTGGCCCAGTCTAAAGCGGTCAAGTTTGGTGCATTTTCCAACCACTGGAATCCAAGTATATGTGTTGACCCTCTATGTTTCCATTCATATCTGCATAAGCAAACGGACCCTGAGGTTGAGTGTGGTAGTTGGAGGCAATAATGTAATAAAATAAATACAGTTGTAAGGGGTATTACCTTTACCAATAGTCTTGGGCGTGGAGTGTCTTTGCTATAGTTCCTCCCGGAAATACATGAACTTTCGTTCCAGATATGCAATAACTAGATGTGGGTATGTAATGATATTGTTAACTCTCCAAAGTGAGTTGTTGCTGCTATTAGGGGAGGGGTCCAAGGCATGACCCTGTGGAGATCTGGCCATTTTGTGTCTGCGACGCTTAAGGTGAAGAAAAGAGTGGGCGCACCCAGTTGTACTATCATGTCTGTTAGCTCGCCGCATCATTTACCCCAATACACTCGTGTACCACGTAAGTTGGCCCCAACGCGCATGAGTTGTGTAACAATTTGTTTGGTTGGCTGGTCTTTTAAATATTCATAAAGCTCACACACTGTAGTTGGCAAGTCATCATCTATATCTTTTTTACCGAATACAACAGAGGTTACTCGAGTACGGTGCTGCATCATGAAATTCAGCAAAAAATACCGGAACCAAGGGTGGCTGCCAAATCTATTATTATGGTATACTCATGCATAGCTACAAGGCGACGGCAAGCTTGTTTATTGGTGTTGGGCTAATAGTAGGACAATTTACAGAGAGCACTAGCTTAGTTGTTTCTTGCTGCAAATATTGTTGTATTTCCTCAACTTTGTGCGGACAATAGGTAAAACAAGTACAAATGATGACCCAAGCACAACACAAGCTGCATAACCTAATATAAGGGGCAACTGATGTAATTTACTAGCAATGTTTGTAAGTTCGCAGACACATCCGCTAGGAGCATATAGTCCTATTTATCTCGTTTTAATATAGGTCATCGAAATTATCTTGTACAACGTAACCCAATCATACTACCCATACTAAAGCACAAAAGAAAAAATGTCTCATCAAATCAACTCCTAGTTAAATAATGCATAACTACACAGATAACCTCACATTAACCTGTCAATTTTGGAATAAAATTGGTGATTTGAAAAAATTATAATATTGAGATATATCAAGATATCAATAAAAAATTAACAAGTTAATGATATGAAATTCAAAATAACAAAATAATTTCGTATATTGAATGTATTTTTATTTACCTCGGGGAGTAGGGAGGGCACGGCCTCATCAATCTTAACAACTTTATAATAAGAGTCATCTGATATTTTGTAGCATAATGCAACGTTAACTCGAGCCCTATTGACAAAGCAATCGTACATTTTAGTTGCAGCCCCTTTCCTTTGCAGTACGAAAATGTCTAGGTCTTCAATATGACGGGGCAGAAGTTTTAGTATAGAAGAAATGTCCTGTGGAAAACTAATTATGTGGCTGCTACATTTGTATTGCCCCCCCCCCACATGAGTCACCTGTACAATTGGGTTGATTCGTGCGATAAGCATTTCTTCAACTTGCGTTAGCCTGGCCAAGGCTTCAGGTTGTGACCCTAAGTCCATATAGTTCCATGTGGAAAACCGGTTGCCGACATGCTCAGTACTGCATCTCAAGCATGTGTTGTTGCCATCACAAACCTTAACTCTCATGCCCAGGTATGATTCGTGGCAAATGATGCACATGAACATATTCCATAAAGCATCTATTTTTGCACGGAAACTTGTATGGGGATTATCAGTACCTTCTACAGTTAGATTTCAAAAGGGGTTGCTTGCCTGCTCACTTTGTTCAAGTGCCCGTAATGTGCTCTCAAGGCTTTTCTGGGCCTAGTATGCACTACGGCGACGGCTGTTTGATTTCATCTTTGTTTTCCTCATAATGTTATCTTCGAATTGCATTGTCATGGGGTTTTTTCTCGCCAGACCCCATTTTGATTTTACCACTGTTGCGATTATCCGCCATTATCTTAAACAGTGTATGATCAAAACTGCACAGAAGATGTAGAAATTAAAACTGGAACTTGTACCAAGGTTGTATAACATGTATGTTTTACTTTTTTGAAGATAACACTTTATAAGTTCGTTGTTTAGTTGTTATCAAAAGCATACATTGTTTTACTACAATTACATGCAGATTGATTTTATATATGTTGTTAAAAGTACAAGGTGAATGCTATAGTAAGATGAGATTGTTTAACATATGGACCATTATGTGTTTGTGGCGCATTCCAATGGTAGTTGGGTAAGATTTACATGCCTTGTAGTTGTTAAATGTCTACAAAATTGAGCCCTATGTTGAAAGCTAAAGAAAACATATACGAACGGCACCAACCCACTGGTTGTGAGTTCTTCGTACTTGATCGCATGCATCCTATTACTAGTGGCCGTTATGTTATTCTGCTCTTGATTTGATATGCTTTATATATTGTTGTGTAGTCAACCGATGCCGTTTTTTTTACAAAGTCATTTCAGGTTCAACATCAGCGTCGTATCCAGCCTCAAAGTTCTCGCGTGTTTTTACGTCCTCGTATATCGTACACTTGATGTCTCATTCATAGGATAGTGGGTTCACAAGTGAAGCTTTTTTACTTTTAGGAAGCTTAGTTGTTGTCGATATCTCCATTACAGAACGACTTCTGCACCGATAGAACAATAGGTTGGTGGCGTAGGAACAATACAAAATTTAAGCATTTGAAATTAAGAGTTTGGTCCACTAATTGTAATTAATAACTTATTCATTAAAAAGCAAAGTCGAAATAAATAGCTAATGATTTACCAAATAAATTTTAACATGCACCTTAATTTTTCCCTTTATTTTAAGTTTCGTTTGTATTTATGTTGTCATATATATAGCAGGCCCATGTTTAATTTAAAAGTGAAGTTGTAAGTACATTCAATGTTCTAAACATTCATACAAGTTTTGTATTAGCATTTTAGTTTTGTATAGCTTTAAAAAAGGAATGAGACAAGAACATTTTCCAAAAAATTATATAGGTTCATTTTGTAATATATATGTACAGACATAGGCTAAACATATCATATACAAGGTTTTAAAGTATTTTACATAGCATCGTGTTTTCTGCGTACTGTATATATATATATATATATATATATATATATATATATATATATATATATATATATATATATATATATATATATGCCTTGAAGTAATGTCTATGAACTATTTTTTTTGTTGATTTGGTTGTTTGGTTTTTATCAAATGAAGTGCTTTTCATCTCTCTTGACCCTTTGGAGCCTATTGCCAATATTGAATCTCACATGAACTTTCCAAGGTTCAATTCCAGTCAAAGCGCTCAAGTTTTATTTTTATTTTTGCAATTAAACGAGGCATGTGTGGGGTGTCATGGATATATAATTTTTTAAGGCAACATAGTCCTTTCAGAAATGCAGAAACTACATATTTTTAAGGCATTTTCCCAAATATCTCGCATGCTTCCACATTTTACAGGGAAACCTTTCGTGTGACGTTTTCCCCTTTTTTTAGTGGTTTTTTAGAAGACATTTTTGCGATAGCATTTTGTAAAACAGTTCGCATGCTTCCACATTTTGCATACATGATATCCTTCCTGTGGTGTTTTTCTTTTTCTTTTCTTTTTGTGGGTTTTTAGAAGACAGATTGAGATGGGTATTTTGTCAAACAATTGACATGCTTCCACCAGGATATTTTTTTATCTATCTTTTGTTTTTTTGTTTGCAACAAATTTTGAACTGCTATGTTTGATTCCATCGTTGTGCATTATCAACCTTTCTTGTGACATTATCCAAATGCTAGACTAGCTTCTGAGTGTTTATAGGTTACACTATCTAATATAGTTTAAAGAAAAATTTATATACAAACCGATCTGCATTAAGTAATTAAAATACAAATTGATTTGCATATTCTTTTATGCAAAATAAAAAACAATTAGTTTCTATAGCAGTTACTATAACTATTTGGAAATAATGCCTTGAGGTAATGTGATGTTATACAAAATCAAATGATCAGTGGACTACTTTTCATCTCTCTTTGCCCCTTCAGAGCCCTGTTGGGCAATATTGCATCTCACTCAAACTTTCCAAGGTTCATCCTTTTTTGGCCTCTCCTACATAATGAACTTCTTGATCTAAAATAATTTATCGCAATTTGCACATTATATATTCAAAAAATTAATAATTTGTTCATTATACTATCTCTATTCTGAGTGGGTATGTGGCTTTACGTGCTTAACATATTGGTACTTTAGTAAATTTTTAAGAGGGAATTAAAACTATTTAGGTTGTTTTATGAGGCTTTTAAAAATATTAATAGCTCTGTCTTTTGTAGGTGAGATTAAAAACGGGTTAAGAAGGGAATTAAACTATGTAGGTGTCTTGAATGCTAGCTTAGGATGTGGAGTTGTTAAAGCCATAGAACTATGTTTTCCTGTAGACCTGAATTAGGTCATATGTAGCCATAATGTATGTGTACTACATTGAGCGTTTACTACATATATATGCCCTCATATAAATAACATTATACAAGCTAGTTTCGATTATGAATTAGATTCTACAATTTAGTGGAGGGGTTGGTATTTTCTTAGGAAAATATTAAATATAATATATATTAAATGGGTAATTACAATTATGTAAATTATTTGCCATTACCTTAAACAGTGTATGACCAAAGCTGCACAGAAGATGTAGAAATTAGAATTGGAACTTGTAACAAGGTTGTTGACATGTATGTTTTTGTTTTCTAAAGATAACACTTTATAAGGTACTTGTTTAGTTGTTATCAAAAGCATACATTATTGTATTACAATTACATGCAAATTGATTTTATATATGTTGTTTAAAGTACAAGGTGAATGCTAGAGTAAGAAGATATTGTTTAACATATGGACCATTATGTGTTTGTGGCGCATTCTAGTGACAGTTGGGTTAGATTTACATGGCTTGTAGTTGTTAAATATCTAGTAGAATTGTGCCCTATGTTGAAAGCTAAAGAAAACATATAAAGACGACACCAACCCACTGGTTGTGTGTTCTTTGTACTTGATCAGATGCACCCTATTACTAGTGGTTGTTGTTATGTTATTATGCTCTTGATTTGATATGTTTTATATATTGTTGTGTAGTCAACCGATGCCATTTTTTTTAACAGAGTCATTTCAGGTTCAACATCGCCATCGTATCTAGCCTCAAGGTTCTCTCATGTTTTTACGTCCTCGTATATCATACGCTTGATGTCGCGTTCATAGGATAGTGGGTTCACAAGTGAAGCTTTTTTACTTTTAGGAAGCTTAGCTATTGTTGTTGTCGATATCTCCATTGCAGAACGACTTCTGCACAGACACGACAATAGGTTGGTGGCATAGGAACAATACAAAATTTAAGCATTTGAAATTAAGAGCTTGGTCCACTAATTGTAATTAATAACTTATTCATTAAAAAGCAAAGTCGAAATAAGTAGCTAACGATTTACTAAATGTTTGGTTTGCCAAATTTTAACATGCACCTTAGTTTTTTCTACTTTATTTTAAGTTTCGTTTGTATTTATGTTGTCATATATATAGCAGGCCCATGTTCAATTTAAAAGTGAAGTCGTAAGTACATTCAATGTTCTGAACATTCATACAAGTTTTGTATTAGCATTTTAGTTTTGTATAGCTTTAAAAAAGAGAATGAGACGTATTTTCCCAAAAAATTATATAGGTTCATTTTGTAATATATATGTACAGACATAGGCTAAACATATCATATACAAAGTTTTAAAGTATTTTTAGCAGTGCGTTTTCCTCGTACCCGTACCGGTACTTGTCACCAAATGTTAGGTATGTCATGCATATCATAAATAACCTTATATAAGTTAGGTTTCGATTATGAATTAAATATTTCCACAATTGGTGGAGGGTTGGTATTTCTTAGGAAATTATTAAATATAATCTATATTAAATGGGTAATTACAATTATGTTGTGTCATGAGACGAGCAAGTTATCTATTATTACCAACACTAGTAAATGGAAAACTTAACTGTGAGAAAAGTGCATATTGGTTTTAACCATAGGCTTTAGCATAAGAAGTTTATAATGTTTTTATACATTACTTGTTTAATCCAAACAAAAGGTAGTTATAAGATGTGTACACATAATTTAGTATGGAACAAAAAGTACATTGGATTACAAGGAAAATATAATAGTTACAAAAGCTTCCTGTACATGTGGGGCCGCTTTGTATAGGTTCGCATTACATAAGCAACAACTAAAACATAGTATATATGCAATCGTTTAACAAATTTACATAGGGGTAAGTTGCCTATTAAGGTGTGCTGGCATTTAACAAAGCATTGACAATGGTATCATGTGTTGGTGAGTCCTTTTTTTGAGAAATCATGTATAATAGTACACCCGAGCTTTTCGTTGCCATTGTATAGTTCTTTTTTTACTAGTAAACCAAAATCGTACGTACGGAAAAGGACTTGTTCTAACACTGTAGGCAATTGATCAGACTATTGGGCTATGTGGTACAAAGCCTGTGCAGAAAGACCCATTATGCTCGAACCGACATCTTCGAAAGCAGTAGCCCATACTTGTGCTTGTGGTATCTTCTAGCAATACATTCAACGCATATCTGAATGTGCATTGGGAGGACTCTACATTACACTTAGGACAATGCCATGCACCTTTATCTGTTTGCACCACCTTTTTGTGACATTGTTTACCACTAAGCACATTTGTACATGATGCGTAACAAAAATTAGTCATATTAACATGAATAACAATAGTGGTCACTAAAACCTTAGTTGTTACCTGTAATTGTGCTAGTTCATGGACACCTGCAATATCGGTGTTATTTATTTCGATAGTACTTAAGCTGACTGGTACAAGATCCTTGGAGTTTGAGGTAGACCAGGTACGTAACTGTTTAGCTTCTGGCAAGGTAGGGTTGATAAAACATTCGGAGTTGAGCCCTGTTGAAAGTGATCTACCATTAAATGATGTTACTTTAACCCGCTTTAGGGCCAAAACTATCCTCTCACTTGTGCTACCATGGTGCAAATCATGCAATAAGGTGCCTTCAGTTTCACAAAAAAATCCCCATAGAGTAACGTCGATAGAATGCTCAGAAGTGTCGCATATGGAAATGGCGCATTTCTTTGTTTTTGTTCCATCTGCTCGGTGGATGGATGAAGTTTCAGAAACAACCCCTACTAGTCCAACCACATCAACCTGTGTATTAATAATTGTATCCTTAATAGTTGTTATCTTGGTAAATTGAAAACTGTCAAATGGTATGTCGCTTTCCTCATCAGAACACAATTGAAGCATGGAGTTTTTATTTAGTATTATTTCCCACAAATTATCGCATTGGATAAGTTGTTGGTTGGCACATTTTAACCTACCATTGGATATATTGTAAACATTGTCCACGCTGTACGGCCTCAAAAAAAAGTGGGTGCAATACTTCCAAATGTTGTTAAAACAACATTATCCCCTGGGAACATCTTTAACATTAAAGTTGAACACCTAGCTTGGGCCCCTATTGTTAAAAAGTGGTGTACATTCCCTTTCCTTGTTACACAGCCTTTAATAGTCCATTTTGGCTGATATGGGTTTAATTTTTTAATAGGTGTGATCACATAGGCCTAGTAGGAACAACAACAAATTTACCTTGATCACTACCAAGAAAACTATCAGGCTCAAGTTCAGGGGTATGCACCGAGCTAGGACCAACCATTAGAAAGCTTTAAGGTGTTGGAATGGGGTGTACCTAAACTGCATGTATATGTGTGTGTGTGTGTGTGTATATATATATATATGTAGTATATAGGTACATATGTACATATATATGTGTGTGCGTATATGTGTATGTATGTATGTGTGTAATACTTGCACAACTTAAAAAATCCATATTACAAGTTGACGCATATGTAATCATGTTTAACATCTAATGTGCTCATGAAAGTAGGTAGTTGTAAACCAAAAACACACTGAAAAAGACGTAGTATAACAGGGGCTACCATGAACCAATACATGTACAACAATTATCTGAAATGGTTGTTTCACAAACTGATTTACTAATACATGGTGTAACTGCTAAACTTACATCGTAATGTGACATTCAAAGAACCATAAGAGTAGCCCCATTTGTAATGGGTCTCAAACCACATTTAAACAACAAATAACAAACTCAGATCATATTTATTTATTATCAAATGTGCAAACTATACAACACATGTATATAATTTGTTTGTAAAGTACCTAACGAGGTTGGTATATTTCTTTGCAATTTAGATAGTAACTACAAAGTATCTTTACAAAAAGTCCTTGTATAGACAGGCAAATTGAAAGATAAAATGTACCTCACTCAATATACTGCATGTTTCTAAATAAGAAGGGCAAGGTAAATTCTATGTACAATATATTTTATAGTACTGGAACCTCTAAAATAAAGTGTTCCCAAGTTAGAGTCACCACAGGGACAACATGTGTCAACTAGGTCCTCAGGCGGCCCAACGTCCTGCGGCACCATAGTTGGCGGTGACGCCTAGATATGCTCACGACTCATTATGTGTCTCCTCTGGGCTCCGCATGTAAGCACCTAAAACAATGACAAACACGTCTCCAAAACCCCATCTAAGCAGCTAGTTGTGTGCACTCTATGTAAGAATCGACCTCCCTAGACAACATCAAACCCTATGGCACTATAATAATTTTCACACAAAACAATTTGTTTATAAACACAGAGATAATATATACATAAATCTATCATTTGAGGAAAATAAAATATTCAGTTCAGCAACATTTCAACAAATACTTTGCATGGTCAATCTTATAATTGTTTTAATTTTTTTTAAAGAAACTACTAATTTTAGATGTGCACTACAAATTTCTAAGGACAAAGTGCCTATTATCAACCTAGTATAATTATTTTTGATATGTCTCAAACAAAAAATATTAATAAATGCTAATGCTTTTAAAAGTATTTACTACATGTGTTTTTATATGTCATAAAATCGTTTATGATATGTTTTTCCAAAACTAACGTATGTATTATATATGTTATCCTTTTGTTATAAAAGGTCTGAATATCACAATTCTTCAAAAGGAAAAAAAAATTTTGTGATAAAATAAATATTCAAGATGAATACTCAGGATGAATACTTTGTTTTTGAAATACTCCCCTAAATGTTACTACATGAGCTATTTGGAATACGATGGTTGCAGCCTAAAGAAGACATGGCTTATCTGAGAAGACAATTCTATTATATGACCATATGCAAGAAATAGGTCTCCAACCTGATCAAATTTATATTTCCTAATATACTCCTAGCCTGCACTTAGATGGGAGATTTGGAACATGGTATGAACACCCAAAAAAGTATAAAGAATACAGGACATGTGCATTTAATAGCTTTTAAAAATGATATGATACTGGCCAATGGTGGGAAAAAACTTATGACTGCAGGATGCAGTAAAACCATGGTTGCAAAGTACAAAATCTATCTTCCAAACTTGAAAAAGTGTTTCAGAGGTATCATCAAGCACAAAGAACACTATAATGGGCATCTACATGAATATTGGCTCGACTTTACTCTTCAAGTAAAATATGAGGATAATTGCTGAAAAATGTCAAAGCTACTAGTTTGTACTGTGTTATAAAAACAGAATTACGAAATCATGTAGATATGCTCTGCGATTACAAGTTAAACTATCCTAGAGTTACCCATTTCATGATAGAAATACCAAGACCTATCCAGAAATGTGAGTTGTAATTTTGGTTAATAAAATAACAACTTGTAAAAACAAAGAGTAAATAGATAAATAGCTTTATACAAAAATGAATCACTTTTTCAATTATCATCCTGTCATTATGTACAATCTAGCTTTTCTACATAAAATTCCTGTGAATTGTTTGACAAAATGCTTTGAGATAATGCGATGTTATAGCCTGTAACGGTTGCAACATTTTTCATATTCAAGAATGTTGTAATGATGTCTTACTCACATGAATAAATCTTAAATCTTCAAAATATCATTTACTTGAGAGAAAGAAATGTAAGAAAGCCTGCAACTTGATTGGGATTGCAATGAAGATAAAAAAATCTTACATGGAGAGAATTCTGCTAAATCTAAGTATCTTATCCTTTCTTGATAGTGGCATCCTCAGTATTATCACATTAATCTTTTTTGAAATCACAGTAAACTTTTGTGGATTAATATCTCACTTCTATTCATTTTGATCATGCAAATTGTGGATGTGGACTTCTAATCAACTGATATTGTTTTGTCACGTCCAAGGAGATTCCTGGGATAACCTATGGAACCCTCTAATCATTTGATCAGGTTTAGGATTGTAGCTTCGTGTGAGTACATGCCAGGCCTTCTGCTTTGGGATATGAAGCATATAATCATGCAGATCAAGAAAGAAATTATGGGCTTGTAAATCTGATCTTATGTTTGGGAGTTTGATCATGCTTCTAAAGATAAGACTAGTTATAAGTTACTTGTAGCGTCCTTAATTCCATAGTTCCATTGGAAGATGTCTAGTATTGTTGAGTTATTGCTTTTCACTTTGTTTTAGGTCATCTAACAAGTCATCCTCGTGATTTTGTCTCCTAATTCCTTATGCACAGGATTAAAGCCCTCTTTTCGATCTTTAAGCCATTTACATGCCCTGGCTTTGGATTTCAACTTTGCAAGGACAAGTATGATACTTTTGGCATTGATTTACTACAATTATGTGTAAATCCTGAATTGTACTGATTAAGTCCTACAAGCGCCATTTAAGCAACCTTCTTGTCACAGAGTATAGTAAAGCTATGTATTGGTTTCAGTACTAATGAAATTAAACCTACAGTCATGTAAGAATTCCTGAAACAAGTGTATCAGTATGTTGAGGTTGAATGATCATAGTAAAGGTCTTAGAATCTCATTATCATCATGGCCAGCATGAAAACTAAGTGTTTGGTTCTAAAAAACATATTTTGAGTCATTTACTGAGATGAAAAATGTGCATTACATGATTGAGATGATGTTACTACCTCAAAGCATTTTTTCAAATAGTTCACAGTCCCCTGTATTTTTTAAAAGACTATATATTCATCATTCAAAAAACAACAATATATCCTGCATTTAAATTCCCAAACAAATCTATCTGCACACCTCATACTAATACACCATAATAGAATACCTATTCAAAAACAAAACAGGAAAGAAAAAATATACAACTGGAAAAAACCCCAATTGAATCGCCTCTATAAAAATTGAACAAAACCCAGACCCCATCCATGTGGGCGTAAAAAATAGTCACTCAATAAATTGCGAAATAAATGCCTGAAATAATAATGTAAACTTGTAATACTCTTCAGCTTAGCAAAAATCTAATGAATCTTAGATCAAAAAAAAACCTATATGGTGTATGCTAATTGGGATAATAAGCTTACAAGTACAACAAGTTGGGAAGATCGCTCGATCCATGGTGAGAGAATACCAGAAACGACCACTGTTGAGCACCCTTCAGATACATGTCCCACAATTAAATAACAAGGTGGTGCTTCTATAGGTAGGGATGATGTAGGTCTATAGGCGCAACACGTGTAGGGAGGGCCAACGGACCAAACAACCACATACCCAGTTTGCACAAATTCAAATGTGGCTTCCTAGTAAAGCCCAAACCACCACCCACGGAAACCAATCACATACCAAAACAAGAACAGGGATAAAAACGGAACGCCATAGGACAATGAGTTGGCACCGAAACGTCAATTCTAGAAGGTGGACAATGAAAATGGTGCTGAGTGCCTCCCGCTGTGAAAACACCTACGACGTAATAAGAGGTTAAAACTTTAAGAGATACCAAAATTAGACTATAATGTTAAGAAAATTTTAATATGAAAGTTTTTCTCTCTATATATTATTCCCTGCTTCTCTCCTTTGGACAACACAAAATTAGGGGTTCTTATATCATATTTTCTAAAATTGAAGAAACTTGGGTTGAAATTGAATTAGTAAGAAAAATACTGATAATCAAGAAATGGTATTGGTGAAATACTAAAACGTAATAATCCTAGATATTTTGAAAAAAGTTGTGATTCTCTCCCATTACTTTCACGTTGTGATATAAAATATTATTAGTGGTGTTGTAGCCATAAAGGGTCGATCCATTTTTGGTATTGTTTTTTACTCTATTTACACCGAAAGGTGTTGTTCCTGTTAGGAACAAGCTCTCCCCCTCTAACACATTCTGACGCCACACCTAAATTTCAGCCATCCACCTCCTGTACCATATTGACGACCTCCATTTAATCCATGTCATCCGTGTAGTGTCTATAAAATGAACTACAAATTTTCAGATTTGTGAAGTCCTCCGTAAAAACTGCCCCAATATTAAAACTAACAGTTGCTCCACTTTGGGGGGGAGCAAGGATATGTTGTGCAGAGGACAGCACGAGGCTTAATCGAATTGCATTGTCATTGCTTTGGGTATATCTTTGGCAAAGGGCACATATTTAGGATGTGAAGTTGTAATAATGCTCGACAGGTGGAAGAAATGAATCATACATAACAACTTGTTGATACTGAGCACTTTGACTGCACACATGAAAACCAAGTCGTAAAGCACAATATCAGTATGTCAAAGTGAAAAAGTAATATGAAAATTACATAATAGGCAAGATGGGGCATCTAAAAGAAAACTCATATCTTGTTGTCTATAAAGTAATGAGCTACCTTGAATTTGGAGGTATGGTGGGACCACGATAGCCTGCATGAAAATGGAAAAATCCAGTGAGAGTCATAAGGAAACAAAGCAACAAAAGGAGGGATGAAAACAAGGAGACGTACATGAAAAACATTTTCTCGTCAATATAAGCAAAGAAAGCCCTCCAATATTTATTAACTAGATATAAGCTTCATATCGAGAAAAATAGTATACAAACAATTCCAAAGATTGTGTCAATCGTTGTTAAGAAGTCCATGTGCATTTAATTTGAATTTTATGGTGGAAATAACATAAATAACATTCATTTCATTTAAAGAGGAAACATAAAATCTAGACATATTATCTGCAGAAGTAAATGAACAAGTTTAAATCTGTACAATTATTTAACACATTTAAAGATAGGTAAATTGTTAAGAAATTCAAAATGTCTATTTATCTGCTAAACATGTCAGTTTTGTATTTTTCAAAAAGTCTTTCATTAATATCTATAGGATGGCGGGAAATACATATTGCAACATATTTTTGCCTTATGTTTTTTCTCGTCCACATAACTAGTAGGAGACAAGTGAAGAACAATCCATGTTGTTTCTTTTTTTTTTCTCCTAACAAGACTATGATACCAAAACCAAAAAAGTATGACTATTCTACTGGTGGTGGCCAAGTCTTCCCCCTAGATTTTTGTGAATCCAAGTGTGCCCATATTTTTTTATGTGCATTTAAACAAATGGAAGAAATTAAGTATTGTCTGATCTCATTTCCTTTGTAAGAATAAGTCTTGCAAGTTGTTTGCGCATGTACACTTAAAAATTCAAGAAATAAAATTTTTCGCAAGTATAACAAGGTATTCCATTGCGAAAAAAGCAAGAGGATTAAAAATATATTCATAGAAAACAATATTCTATGTATGGAATAATGACAGAAACCAAATTTTGTAATCATTATTATTAAACATGAATTCAATTTATATGATGTAATCAGTTTAGGAATAGATGGTTTTAATTGATCCTAAGGTAATTTGCTCACCTTGCATTGGTATAGATTCAAATTTGTAGCCCTTTAAAACAAGCATAGCCACAAAGGAGTAAGTGAAATTGATAATTGATTATCATATGTTGAACAAAAAAGGATAGCATTGAAACCTAGGAGTGAAGAATATTTTAATCAAGCACATCATTAGCTCTTATAAATTTATTTAATGTAAAACATAATATAGGATAAGAAAAACAAAACAAGATTATTTCAATACACTTTGAAATGAATAATACAATTGAGGGAAAATATTATACAAATGGAGCAATGACAAGACCATTTTATCTACGGGTCGAACTTGCATAAGCAATGTATTGGCGATGGATATTAGCCAAGGCTATCCAACAATATAGAGATGGATGTTAGCCAGACCTTTCTAGCAAATAGTAGCGGAAAGGATATCAGGACATGACAAACAATATTTCGATATATATGTTACAAATAATTTAGGAATAGATGATTATCAATTGATCCTAGCACAATATGCCCATCTTGGATGAGCATAGATTTAAAGTTTCAGTTCATTAGACAGAACACAGTTTGCCAAATCCTTTGTGCCATAAGGAAATGTTTTAGTTTTAGCAAGAAGATTACCTTTCCAATTCTCAATAAACGACATCAACAAACCGTAAACATTATCAATTATTGAAAATGGGAAAAAAAAAAAATCAAAGTTAGGAACAACATAAAAAATAGAGGTGAGGATATTCAAAAGCATAGGGAAAAATCATGACACACACCTTGTTTTGAAATGGGTGTTGGCTAGTGTAACCAACAACGATGAATAGCTGAAAGATGACAACTGTAAAAACAATTTTTTTAAGAAAGAAAGTTTAGATGAGGTGTAATTAATGTTGTTTGACAAGAAGAGTTTATAATACAAAAACAAAACTAAATATTCAATTATTATAAAATACAAAGAAAATACTAATTATAACCTTAAATAACATTAAAAATGATGAATTCTTTTCTACATTCGAACAATACAATCCAAATAACCATAACGGAGATAAAATTTAAAAACTCACAATCCAACACAATTAATATATGTAACAACCCAAGGAAATAAACACACACTAACACAGTAAAATACAGGATAATTTTTTTTTGACCTAATTGACACAAAACACAACGCAACATGTCGCCACCAAGGTTACAACTAACTTTGTGAATAACTCGATACAATGATGACCACAAAGGTAACACGGAAATGTTCACACCCGTTAAGGATAATTCACTTTTCTTTTTTCTTTTTGACAAGACAACATAGGAAACCACCACATAACACACTTACAGATAGGGCAAGCCATAATGAGAAGTTATTGAAGGTTATTTATTTTGATAAGACATCTTTCAATCCTTAACTTAAGTTTTCTAGGACTCTAGATATGATTCGTATGATTCCTCTTACAACACTAAGTTTCTTACTTTTACTCTGAAGAGAAATTTGTTTAAAGTCTTCTCTATTATGACCTTTATTTGCTTAATTCGTTTATTTAGAAAAAGGGGTAATTTAATTCCACAAGGCCATCTATTCACACTTACGCTACTAGAATTCGTTCATGCCCTTATGACAACATGGGTTTGCGTTCAACACACTTAAGAGAAGAAAGACAAAGCACCTTGGAAAAAGGTTAGAGGGAGAAGGTTGAGTTGAAATCATCTTTAAGGCCTTATTAGTTATTACCAAGATTTAATTGAAGCTTGAGAACTTAACCAGAATTATTAAAGATTTTACTTAGGCTTTACTAAATGAGTCTTATAAAATAAAACAATTTACCTTCCAATGGCTGAGAGATAGATTGTGTGGTTTCCAAATTATTTTCTCCTGCTTTTTAAAACTTATTATCTTCCAGAACTAACCATAGATTTCCCTTAAGTTCGTTTAAGAATTTCACCATAAAAGGGATAGTGTTCACTAGTGTAGCTAGGGATATCAAGTTATATAATCTTACTTAACAAAGGATAGTTTCATCTTTGATCACTTATGGAATTACATGCTCTCAAGTTGGTCACCTCTACACTAAATTATTTACAATATAAAATTTAGTTTAGTTTCTATCAGGGTTCATTTTAAGAGACCTCTTGGAAATCGGAGGTGGAGAATACCTGGCGAATATCCTCAGAACCGGTTTCGTGGGAAGGCGAATTTTTTGGGGGTTGTATGAAAAAATTTCGTCGTCAGATAGGACTTTACGAAGAGCAACAGTCAGGGGACAAGAAGTCCCTCCTCTTTAATGGGAGAGGTTCCCTTATTCAGAAACGAACTTATTTACAAATGTACAAGACATGATTTGTTGGTTAAACTTGGATATCACGAAAGTGTTTTCTATGAAGATCATCAATTACAAAAGGACTGAGGAAATGAGAGTACGGGAAAGAGCAGAAAGGCAACATGCAGAATTATAGATATCAGAGTAATTCTTTATGTATGCGAAAGTCACAGTGAATTGAAACAAGATCATTTGTATTGGATAAATAAGATGGAATTTAAAGACACAAAGTTCTGTAAATAACATCTGCTTAGAACACAAAGTTTCTTAACATAACACAGATTCATTAATCAAGGACACAAAGTTCCTTCTTGGTTATACAAGATCACCGTGCTTGCAAAGTTGAAGAGTATGCAATCGGTAAGACTAACGAACTTGAGACAAATGATCTTCACAAAGAAAATAAATGAAAGCTTAGGAATAACAGAGATCAGATAGACAAAGAATGGGAAAGTCCTTCTGTATTGATTTCTTTATAATCTATTTACACTTTCAGAAAATATGCCAAGTTCTTCCTCTTTTCTTTTTGAATGGCGTGAAGAAGGCCATTATATAACTTACAAATCAGTTACTCTTCGTAACCGTTTCTTTAACCAAGAACAGTTAAAGACCGCCTATCGCAATACCTCAACCCGTTACAAAGAAAACGGAAAAAGAAATGGAAGAAGAGAAAAGAATGAGGAGAAGAAGACAGGTGGCCAGTCACTTGAGAGGGACCCACTGACTTCAGAATCCGCTGCCTGAATTTCTCTAACGCCTCAGCTATGTCTCTGCCACGAGGGACTGACGTGTTGGCCGTAGACTGCGTCCAAAATCCAAGACATTTCTCCAGCTCTTTATCAAACTCGACATGAGTATGATAATCTTTGAATTTGGCTTCTTCAATGGCAGACTTCGAGCGGTGAAATTTGTTCCTGTTCCTGAAACTTGATCTTCATATTGATAGCAACAGAGCTGCAACCTAAATTCGGGGAGGAATTACAGAGAAAAGGGATACATGCGCAGGGAATTAGGTTGCAAGGGTTCGAGCAAGGGTAGCATGGAAACAATGTAAGAATTGCAAAGGTGGCTTGCTCGTTATATAGCCGTTGAGGAGAGAGAAGGGTGATCAATGCGCATTACATTCATATCTATCAGTTTGAAAAACAGCATATTCGGGTAGAGCGGGAAAAACTAAGTATGAATGGCATTTGGTTCGCTTGGGACATGTGAGACGCGAATGCGCGAAACACGCGGCTCGGCCGATTCGGGCGAAACAAGGAGAAGACGCACAAATGCATTTTGGGACATTTGGGATGAAAATGAAAACGCGAAGTACGCGGTTCGGGTGTTTCGGCCGAAAATGGAACAACTTGCACTTTTTGAGTTTGGGACATTTGGGACAAAAAGTTCCGAAGTACGCGGTTCGGGCGTTTCGGCCGAAAATGGAACAACTTGCACTTTTGACTTGGGACATTTGGGACAAAAAGTTCCGACGGGTCGAAGTACGCGGTTCGGGTGTTTCGGCCGAAAATGGAACAGCTCGCACTTTTGAAACTTGGGACATTTGGGACATGAAAAGAGCGAAGTACGCGGTTCGGGGATTTCGGCCGATCGGGGAACAGAGCGCACTTTTGAACTTGGGACAGTTGGGACATGAAAGAGCGAAGTACGCGGATTGGGTGTTTCGGCCGAACATGGAACAACTCGCACGAAAATTTGGGACACTTGGGACGAAAAGTTCCGACGGGCCCGACAAAAATGGAACAACTTCGGGGATTTCGGCCGATCGGGGAACAGAACGCACTTTTGAACTTGGGACAGGCGGGACAAAAATGTCCGACAGGCCCGAAATACATACAAAATGACCCAAAACTGCAGACTTTTCTCAATTTCACGACTTGGTACATTAGAGAAAACACTTAAACTCAAAATTTTGAAATTTTTACTTTCATCAGAGCAGGGAATTTTGAGTGGACAACAGCTGGCTCCTTCTGGGGATGACTTGGCATAAATTCAAGGAATGAGACAAGGCAAGAACTTAGACAAACTCAGGGGAAGCAGACCAGTACCTTATCCATTGGGCAACGGAGTCAAAAAGCAGATCAATACAGAGGACAACACACCAAAACAAAAAGGAAGACAAGCAAAAACGCTGTACAGAATATACAAGGGACTTCCTAATCACCTAGGACTTGAACAACTTGAGATACTGCCCACTGTAAGGAAGTGGTAGAGAAGAACCATCCATGTAATCAAGATAGAAAGAATTCTCACCAGCAAAGTGCCTGATCTTGAAGGGTCCGAGCCACAGGGAATCAAACTTTCCATGGCTGCCACGAGGTTCATGTCTTTTGTCCCATAACAGCACGGTGTCTCCAACTTGGAAATCTCTGAACCTGGCTTTCTTGTCAAACAGGACCTTTACCTTCTGCTGGTGAACAGATATCCGATCAGCAACCTCCAATCTGTCCTCATTCAGTTTGTGCAGGTACATAATTCTCTTGTCCAAAGCATCTCTGAAACTAGTATCCTCAATGGCCTTCATTAGGTGCAAGGCTGGCAGTTCCACTGTCACTGGCAATTGAGCTTCAACTCCATACACCACTTGAAAAGGAGACATTCCAATAGCTCTCTTTGGTGTAATCCTGTCTGCCCAAAGAGCATCATAGAGCTTCTTGTGCCAGTTTCGTTGAGACTCATTGACTAACTTCCTTATGATAGTCACCAGATTTTTGTTAGTGGATTCTGCTTGCCCATTTCCCTGAGGGTAGTAATCTGAAGAATGAGCCAGGGAGATGCCATATCCGTAGCAGAAGTCCATTATCTCAGCTGAAGAGAAATTCGAGGCATTATCTGTTACAATCTTGTTAGGTACACCATACCTTACCAAGATGTTCTCTTTGATGAAGCTGCATACCACTTCAGAAGTAGTGCTCTTGACTGGAATAGCTTCCACCCATTTGGTGAAGTAGTCAGTGGCAGTTAGTACATGAGTGTGACCAGCACTAGAAGCAGGATTAAGTGTACCAATGAAGTCCAAACCCCACTGTTGAAATGGTTCCTCAATCACAACTGGCTTGAGAGGCAAAGAAGCCAATTTAGGTCTTCCCACAAAGGTCTGACAAGCCTCACATTTATCCACCCACTTGGATGCATCTCTGAACAAGGAAGGCCAGTAGTATCCTCCACGGAGTATCTTATGAGCTGTAACCATTGATGAATAGTGCCCTCCACATGCCTGATCGTGAAAAGCTGAGAGCAACTTTCTCTGCTGTTCCTTGTCCACACACTTCAAAAATCTCCCATCTAAGCCACGCTTGAACAAAGCATTTTCCCATAATACATATTGCACTGACCTCAATTTAACAGTCCTCTTTTCTTTGGCAGTTAAATGAGAGGGGCATTCCCCATAGGTGAGAAAATGGGCGATGTCAGCATACCATTCGTCAACTGAACTAAGGAACAGAACAGTAGGAAGGTCAACTTTCTCCTCCAGCAACTCATGTTTGGCTCCTTCAGCAATGAGCTCACAAAGACCTTTTCCACGAACCAGCTTGGTCGGCTTGATGTCAATGTCATACTCTTGGACCTTAGCAACCCAGTTCCCTCTCTTGGATCCAAATTCTTGCTGTGTGAGGATTGACTTAACAGTTGTATCCGGGACCAATACCATGGAATGAGAGTTGAGGATGTAAAAGTGAAACTGCTTGACAGCTTTAACCACTGCAAAAGCATGTTTCTCCATCATGGTGTACTTCAACTCGTGATCTTTCAGAATATAGCTCATGAACGCGATTGGTAGCTCATGCTCATTAGAGTCTTCTTGAGTTAACACAGCAGCCAAGGTATTATCTGTAGCATAGCAATAGATGATGAAATCTTTACTGAAATCAGGACAGGCTAAAACAGGAGTTTTAGCGATAGCTCTCTTGATACCTTCAAAGGATTCCTTTCCTTCAGAAGACCAACCAAATGTTTGCTTCCCTTTCATCATCTGAGAAATATTCAAAGTTAACTCTGCAAAATCAGGGATGAATCTTCTCAAAAAATTGATCTTACCAAAGAAGGAGTGCACGCCCTTTTTACTGGTTGGGAGAGGAATTTGCTGGATGGCTTGAACTCGTTCAGGATCAATCTTAATACCATCCTTGGAAACGATGTGCCCTAATAACTTTCCCTCAGTGACACAAAAGATAGATTTTTTAGGGTTCAGAGAGATCCCATGCTCTCTGCATCTCAGCAGAACTGTCTCTAGGTGATCAAAATGATCCGCTCTTGTCTTGGAAAACACTGTCAGGTCATCAAGGTATATGACAATACACTTCCCTTTTAAGCTTCCAAAAGCCAGATCCATAGCTCTCTGGAAAGTGGCACCAGCATTAATAAGCCCAAAAGGCATTCTCTTGTAAGCAAAGGTGCCCCAAGGAGTAGTGAAAGCTGTCTTGTGTTGATCTGCAGTATCAACCTCTACCTGATTGTATCCCGAGAATCCATCGAGCATGGATAACATTTCAGACCCTGTAACTGCTTGCAAGACCTGATCCATCATAGGCAAAGGATAATTATCTTTCAAAGACGCCTGATTCAGGTTCCTGAAATCAACACAGATGCGGATCTCACCATTCTTCTTCCTAACAGGCACAATATTTGCAATCCATGTTGAATGGTGAATGGGAAAGATGATTTTAGCCTTCAACAACTTCTGAATTTCCTGAAAGATTGTGTCAGCTATTTTGGGATTGTATTGCCTCTGTTTCTGCTTGAAAGGCTTAATTCCAGGCTTAAGAGGAATAGAATGCTGCATATCTTTTGGCCTGAAGGCTTTTAGATCCTCATAAGAATAAGCAAGAACATCCTTATACCTCCTTAGAAGATCAATTGCTTTTCTCCTCTCATCTGCTGTGCAACATTTTCCAATGTTCACTAGCTTAGGGTCATTAGGACTCCCAATATTGATTTTATCATACTCAGCTGATTGCTGAGGTCCAGTAGAAGCTTTAGATTTCACATACCTGTCATGTTTATCAAATAATTCCTCCAAACTCACCAACCCTTTAGGAATCTTATTTCCTTTGAGATTGATGCATCCATCTTGATCTGTTTCTTCCCCTTGGGCGACTGCTTGGTCAAAGGGCACATTCTCACGAGGTAGGTTGTCACTTCCCTCAAAATACAGTTGTTCGAAATTACCCTTGAGTTCCAGGAAGGAAAGCAAATGTTGATCATCATTGAAAACTTGCCAGTTATTGGTGTTATCAGGTACACTGGGCCGATGGACCATCTCAATGGTGAACTTGTCCTGAGAGAAATCAGGATGAGGGATCAGCAGTGACCCTGAGACAGCTAGTGAATCAGCCCTGCTGTTCTTCTCCCTAGGTACTGGCTTCGATAGAGAAAGCATCAAGGAATTCAATGGAATCCCAAACCTGATTCCGGTAATGTTTCAGCCTTCCATTTTTTACTTGAAAAAGGTTTCTGACCTGCTTTACTATCAATTCTGCATCACCACGAGCCAGAAGATTCTTTACACCTTGTTCTTTGGCCACTTGCAATCCGAGAATGAGAGCCTCATACTCTGCTATGTTATTAGTATTCTCGAACTGCAACTTAAATGAAAAGGGGTGTAGGCCTCCTTCAGGTGACACCAGCAGGACACCAGCTCCAGAACCAGCTGAGGAACAACTTCCATCAAACTCTAAAATCCAAACCCCATTAGGACCTTTAGGAGACACTTTGGGGGGTCGGATTTCATCAGGGGACATAATCATGTAGTTTCCATGCCCCATATCCTCATAAAGTATTTGTGCTCTAGGGTCATCCGTTTTCTGCACAATATACTCAGACTGCTTCTCAGGCAGCAACTTCTTCATGTGTCCATTGACAGGTATGAGTGCATGTGACCAGTCCATTTGGATTTCCCCACCCACGTCTTTGCAGAAGTTCCTACTTAGCAACATCCCGTATGAAGGGGGAATATCTGCCACTAAGATGGTAGCCAACACTTTCTTCTCAGGTAAAGCAGCAAAAGCTACTTGTGCATCTTTAATTCTCCCGACCAGGGGCACTTCCTTACTCTCCATAGAGTAACAAGATCCATAAGTGCGTGTGAGAGTTAGGCCTAAAGCATGAGCCACTTTAGCAGGCATCACATTATCTGAAGCTCCGGAATCTATGACACAATTACTGAGCCTATGACCAGCTATAAGAAGTGTTACATAAAAAGGCTTAATTTTGTCAATAGGCGAGGTGACAGCAGCTACCAGACTAGGCTGTGGTGCAGAAGGAGGAGTGGGTAAAAGGCCTTTAGAGGTGGTCTTGGAGTGGGAATTGACAAAGTGGATCATTTTGGCAAAAGCTTTGGGATGGGTTTGATAATACTCAGCTTCTGAGATTTGGACCTTGGTCTTTTTCAGGTGATCAACAATGTCAAAGGATCCAGAAGTGGACGGGCCATCATCATTCGGTACTCTAGGCTTATCAACTTTAGGAGAGAAAGAAGAAGCAACTTTAGTAGCAGGATTGATAGGACTTACCTTTGGCGTAGATGAAGTAGGGATAGGAGATCCTCTTTTTGCAATCACGGGAATAGTTGTCGACTGCTCCTTAGATTTCTTGGTAGGCTGTGTCACTTTCTCCCTCTGACTTGTCTGTTCTCGAGTCATGACAGCGAATGATTCGCTATTCATGTCTGCTACCACTTCATCATAATCATCTCCATCATCAATGCCCTCAGTGGTGAAGAAATTTACTCTAGATCCCTCAAATTCGCCTGCTTCATCATCAACTTCTCTCACAAACTCCTCGCAAGCTTCATTATCCTCATCATCATCTGGCTCTTCAACTTCACAGGTTGCATTCACAGGAACCTTAACAGGAGGTCCTTCAAGTGCTAGTCTTGTTTGAGAAGCAGGAAAACGATTCCTGGGCTGGAAATTTCTCCTTGGAACATCTGCATAAGGAGCATGCTGAGCTAATTGTTTCTTTATAGCAATGAGATCATTCGCAAGCTTCTGGACTAACGGATCAGTATTAGGTCCAGGAGTGGAAGAGGAAGAAGCAGCAGACTTAGATTTGGGAGGGTCTCTTCTCAACTTCCCTGACATGATCAAGTCATCCTCGATACTAACAGCGAGAGTTTGATCCTCGACCAATGTTGCGAGATTAGCCCTTCTTAGTGCATAACTAACTTTGGGCGATTGAGCATTTAGGAAGAAACATTTTTGAATTTGATCAACAGGTCGGGTAGGCTGCGGAATTTTGTTGATCAGTCTGTTGAATCGGGCCACAAATTCTCTCATGGGTTCTTGATGAATCTTTCTTTATCTGAGAAATTTGGGCAAGCAAGGCATGCACATCTTCTGCTGGTTTGAAACGGTTTTCAAACTGAGTTCTCATTGTGCCCCAGTCGGTGATAGCGCCAGCCGGAAGGTGGTAGAACCAATCAGCAGCATTATCTTGTAACGTCTCAACGAACAGTCTCACGGAGACGTCTTCATGCTCAACTCCCAGGACTCCACATGCAACAATGAAGGCTGCGATGTGTTCATCAGGATGCACTTTGCCATCGCCTTTGAATTTGGGGAAGTTCTTCCGGTTACCTCTAGGTAACTCATGCAAAGGCTGAGGAAGAGCAAGGGGCCCGACACGATGACCCCATGGTAATGGTGCCGCCATTCTTGGAAAAACGGCTTGGAGAGGAACTGCAACACCAGCAAGAATCAAAGCTCACAGATTAGGGCTAGCTGGCTCTGAAGGAATACCACCCGTAGGACTTCTATCTTGAACAGGTGGAGTGCTTGTCGAACGAGTTCTTCTATTTCTTGTTGAAGGAAAAGGAAAACCCTGCTGCTCCAAAATCTGGAACTGAGAATCTTCAATACCAAGGGTCCTTCTCCCTCGAGTAAAACGCGGAGTCGCCAGATCAAAAGATGATCGAAAAATTACAGAACTGGAATGTGATTTTCCCCAGCGGAGTCGCCAAAAACTGTTGGTCGTCAGATAGGACTTTAAGAAGAGCAACAGTCAGGGGACAAGAAGTCCCTCCTCTTTAATGGGAGAGGTTCCCTTATTCAGAAACGAACTTATTTACAAATGTACAAGACATGATTTGTTGGTTAAACTTGGATATCACGAAAGTGTTTTCTATGAAGATCATCAATTACAAAAGGACTGAGGAAATGAGAGTACGGGAAAGAGCAGAAAGGCAACATGCAGAATTATAGATATCAGAGTAATTCTTTATGTATGCGAAAGTCACAGTGAATTGAAACAAGATCATTTGTATTGAATAAATAAGATGGAATTTAAAGACACAAAGTTCTGTAAATAACATCTGCTTAGAACACAAAGTTTCTTAACATAACACAGATTCATTAATCAAGGACACAAAGTTCCTTCTTGGTTATACAAGATCACCGAGCTTGCAAAGTTGAAGAGTATGCAATCGGTAAGACTAACGAACTTGAGACAAATGATCTTCACAAAGAAAATAAATGAAAGCTTAGGAATAACAGAGATCAGATAGACAAAGAATGGGAAAGTCCTTCTGTATTGATTTCTTTATAATCTATTTACACTTTCAGAAAATATGCCAAGTTCTTTCCTCTTTTGAATGGCGTGAAGAAGGCCATTATATAGCTTACAAATCAGTTACTCTTCGTAACCATTTCTTTAACCAAGAACAGTTAAAGACCGCCTATCGCAGTACCTCAACCCGTTACAAAGAAAACGGCAAAAGAAATGGAAGAAGAGAAAAGAATGAGGAGAAGAAGACAGGTGGCCAGTCACTTGGAGGGACCCACTGACTTCAGAATCCGCTGCCTGAATTTCTTTAACGCCTCAGCTATGTCTCTGCCACGAGGGACTGACGTGTTGGCCTAGACTGCGTCTAAAATCCAAGACATTTCTCCAGCTCTTTATCAAACTCGACATGAGTATGATACCTTTGTTTGGCTTCTTCAATCCTTGAAGCCAAAATTTGTTCCTGTTTGGAATTTGGTCTTCAGATTGATAGTATCAGATTGCAACCTAAATTGAGGGATATTTAGAGAAAATACATGCACAGGGAATAGGTTTCCCAAAGGGTTCGAGAGTGGGAAACAACTAAGTATTGCAAAGGTGGCTTGCTCGCTCGTTATATAGCCGTTGAGGAGAGAGAAGGGTGATCAATGCGCATTAATTCATATCTATCAGTTTGCAGCATATTCGGGTAGAGGGGAAAAACTAAGTATGAATGGCATTTGGTTCGCTTGGGACATGTGAGACGCGAATGCGCGAAACACGCGGCTCGGCCGATTCGGGCGAAAATGGGAGAAGACGCACAAATGCATTTTGGGACATTTGGGACGAAAACGCGCGAAGTACGCGGTTCGGGTGTTTCGGCCGAAAATCCAATGGGGAACAAGCGCACTTTTTTTGGGACATTTGGGACAAAAAGTTCCGAAGTACGCGGTTCGGGTGTTTCGGCCGAAAATGGAACAACTTGCACTTTTGACTTGGGACATTTGGGACATGAAAGAGCGAAGTACGCGGTTCGGGTGTTTCGGCCGAAAATGGAACAAAAGGCACGTTTGAACTTGGGACATTTGGGATGAAAAGTTCCGACGGGCCCGAAGTACGCGGTTCGGGGATTTCGGCCGATCGGGGAACAGAGCGCACTTTTGAGTTTGGGACACTTGGGACATAAAAGAGCAAAGTACGCGGTTCGGGGTTTCGGCCGATCGGGGAATAGAGCGCACTTTGGGAACTTGGGACAGGCGGGACAAAAATGTCCGACAGGCCCGAAAATGGAACAACTTCGGGGATTTCGGCCGATCGGGGAACAGAACGCACTTTTGAACTTGGGACAGGCGGGACAAAAATGTCCGACAGGCCCGAAATACATACAAAATGACCCAAAACTACAGACTTTTCTCAATTTCACGACTTGGTACATTAGAGAAAACACTTAAACTCAAAATTTTGAAATTTTTTAACTTTCATCAGAGCAGGGAATTTACGCGCGTCACTAGACCTCAATGACGCGAGTCAACACCCTTGTTGACGCGCGTCAAAGAGGTCTAGTGATGCGCGTCAACAAGGGTGTTGACGCGCGTCTCTGAGGTTTGGTGACGCACGTCGTTGCATTTTTTTGACACGCGACAACAAATATCCTGTCGCGCATCTGCAGCCTCTGCCCTCTTCTTGCACATCAAAAAAATCTCCATGTCGCTCGTCAACAAACTCTTTGTCATGCATCTACTATGCGTCAATATCTACAGTATCTCCTTGTCTGCAAACCCTCCTTGTCACGCGTCAATAACTTACCCCCTTGTCACACGTCTATAATACGGGATATATCATATTGTTGAAAAATGTGAAGTAGAAGTATTCTACCTGGCGAATAATCTAGGTTTATATAGGGGATATTTTTCAAGGGTAGGCGAAGCCGACCCCTAAAAAAATTAAAGTGTAATTTTTAGGCGAACAGGTCACTGACCCGTGTAAAAAAATTCACCTTTTTAAAATTTTCAAAAATGGAATATTCACCATATTACGAATATTCGCCACTAAAATTTTCCCTAGTTTCTATAAATATTAAACAACCCATTTTATTTTACTTATGACACATTATTACTAAGTCTTAGAAAGATTTAACTCAACATTTAATCACAAGGGTAAAGTTTAACAATACTCATTTACGAAAATGAAACAAGGTTACATCAACTCTTAAAATACCGATAATCCATTAAGGTCACTCAACAAGCAGTAAACCAATTTTCTTATATTTTCAATGATAGTCAACGATCCAAGGTTTCCAAAGTTAAGATGACAAAGTCCACAATACAATATACTAAGACATTAACCCTCTTCTAAAATTTCCACTAGACGTTATCAATAGTTGAACCATAAAAATAGCGTACAAGCACCTTAATGATTATCATATATGCAAATACAACAGCCACTTCTTTCATACTTGAGCTCAGAAAATCAACCTGCAAAAACATGTTAGCTTTTGTCGGTTCAAAAGAACTGGCATGAGCATGCATTCCCCTTTCCTAGATATCTCATCAAAATTAATTGAACGACTAGTGCATGATTTCCATTCCATGATATAAGTAAAAAGTAGTTAGTATGAATGCAAACAAAATAGATACCTAGTTAACAAAAGGCACACTGCAGGGCATATGAAGGCCAAAATTGTGCATTTTCTATCCAAAGTTACTCTTACACCATACATTCTAAATTATAAAAAATTTCCCACATAATACACCTTTTTATTTTCTTTAAGTAAATATAGCGATAACAACTTCACATTCACAAAACTGAATAAAGGAATCGTACGACAACCACCCGATATGGAATAGTAAATTCTCCTGATAATGTAGAAAGAAGCTAACTAATTTTATTATTCCGAACATCCCTACTCGGATCAAGAGTGCCACACAAACCCACAAAAACTCATGCGGCCTATGGGGGGCTTATGGCCACTCAAGTACCTAATTCAAAGATCATGTAAAAAGGAATGCATTGCACATGCGTACACCTGAAAGAATGCAACTGATGTTTTTGATTGTTATACCCAATATTTATTTGTGTGTGTGTGTGTGTGTGTGTGTGTGTGTGTGTGTGTGTGTGTGTGTGTGTGTGTGTGTGTGTGTGTGTGTGTGTGTGTGTGTGTTCAAGGTTAAACAACGTCCACATACGATAAGTTGAAACTTTGAAAGCACTATTAAGCCGCAAGTACCAACTCCGCACATCCCTCAACGAAAAACCCTTCATTCCCAACATAATAAATATTTCAATGTTATACACTTTTAACTTACTTGCTGAAATAACAAAGAAAGGTCTCATAAAACATTGTTGCTTTGGGGTAAATGTAATTTCCCTTTCACATGTCCCCAAAAGCATCTCAAACCTCATAATTAGTTCCATGTTAACCACCTCCAACATATACATCATTGTTTATTACTCGGAAGGGGTAAAACACTATTCATGCAGTCACTATCGTGGGTGCATCCGACAAGGAAAGGCTTTTCTTATAATAATAATTTTTAAAGTAAACTCACACAGTTGCGTCAGATGCATAGGATATCCCATGTACAAAATGAGAGTGCCTCGAGTACTTTAAGTATTTTCTCCAAAGGTTTGAGTAAGGTTTTCCCTATAACAATCCCTCAAATTTTCCATCGCAAAGAAGTCAGTGGACCTTTCATAAGACTAATTAGGGAGATAAGTCAAATGTAGGACTAACAATGATATCCCTTGGCCAGGGTAATAAAATTTTACGGTCATCATAAGCTGGGTAAGCAAGTTAGATTTGGCCAAAAAAAAATGTTTGGATAAGACATTGTCAAAAACCCACTATCTAGTTACAGCCGGTCACATCCGACGAGCATAATACATAGTTCGTTAAAGCTTCTAAAAAGAATAGAAATTTATGATGTTCCAGCCTTGCAGTCGACTTTCCAGGTCTGAAATTGGGATGAGATTATACCAAATTAGATTGCTTTAAAAAAATGATGAGCAAGGGTCTTTCCAGTATCATTTCCAAGTCGAATTAATTCTAGACAGTGATAACATCTAAAGGCAAGCAATACACAACTTCTCATGAGATAAATATTTGTATTCATTTATCACCTGCTCCCCTTTATAACCAAGGGATACATACAAGAGGTAAAATCACTTTTTTTTTTAGGAGGACAAACTTAAACAAACAAAACTCCTTGCCACGCTGGGGAAGGTCCAAAACCAGGTCGCAAAAAAAAAAAAGATCTACACCCACAGGCATAACACAAACGTATCAAGTAAAACTCCACGCACATCTTATTAAAAAAAACTACAATCTTTGTAGGGAAGGCGTACAACAACCACACAACATTTCAAATGATATTTCCTCACGCAGAGCTACCCCAAAACAATCATAGCAACCATTTACAAGGAGAACAAGCAATAATCATGCAATCAATATAAAAGAAATAGCTGGAAAAGGGGAAAAACGACTCATGCCTATTCCTCCTGATTCAACATCGCCCCCTGCCTCTTCCATTGCTCTGGATGTCCTCCCGAAATCCCACACCCATCTAAAACATGCCAGATTTTGGAGGAAGCCAATGGAAGCCAGAAACGTGGGAGGAGAAGAGGCATCCATCACCCAAGTCGCAAAGGAGGAGAAAACGAAAGGAAGAGGGTTCGTTTAGCAGGAAAAAGAAAACAAAACTGAGCAGAAAGAACAAAACAACACCCAAACATGTTCCCTCCTTCCAAGGGCCTGCAGCCCAAGAAAAAACGCGCCCAACACTCCACCTATACTCATTGAAAGAATAATAAAAAGGAGACCAGGTCCTTCCACCAACCGCCAGCTAACAACCTAGTTGACTGCAAAGCTAGGCAAGGGAAAAAGAATGGCGCATAGGAAGGAGAAGAGCAAAAAGATGTTTTCTTTATTAAGTTGCTTACAAAACATTAATAGCACATGACTAAATTTTAATAACTCCACCCTCCACGCAACCAGTCAGCACAAATAAGGCCCCAAATAACAATAAATAAAAAGGATTCCCAGCAGCCCACGCCAAGCATGGCATCAATGCAAAATGATTAAACAAACTGGAGGTAAGCCAAACTCCACGCCAAGAAGGAGATAAAACTGACCATAACAATTTTACAAGTCTGTGGATGAGGGACGTGGCCTAAAAAGGCTTTAATAATTCAACACAAAATTTTATAATTTATTTACATAAATAAAAATATATATAACTGATATGAATTCATTTATTATCCTTTTTTTTATTATGCTTAAAATGTCCTAACACCAATACGAACTCATCAATGGTGCCAAAACAAAAAAAAAATCCCTTACTCGAGAGCTCGAGTGCAACACAATCATTAATAATAAAGTAAAATAGTTTGTAGGTAATTACTAACAATATTGATAACAGAATTAGTCACTAACACAAATAATCGTCAATCCAAAATAAATTTCAATGTTATTTTTATCATTAATATCTTTTGAGTATATTATAAATCACATTTAAAAAGAACCAATAGGCAAGTTCAACAACTTTTAAAAAAAAAAATTATTATTATTATTATTACAACAGCTTACTCCATATAATTCGCATAAGCTAAAAGGTGTAATAAATTTTGTATGATTACTATTCAACCCGAGAAGATAAAATCGCATACAGACGAGCAAGCTAGAGGAAGTAAGAATCGAATTCTCCATTACTCAGAATGATTAAAACAACATGTGAACATGCCTAACCGACCAAGGGAAGAAAACTAGAGTTTGACATTCAAAAGTGAACACGAAGCAAGGAATGATCATGGCACCAAGACGAGTAACCCCTTCTTCAGCGCAGGATAGGGTTCATTCTACAACACGATGAGAGCGAAACAACCAGAAGAAATACTACAAAGACAATTACTAAAAAGAAGAACGATGATACTCGACAATAAGGTAAAACAATAATACTATACAATAGAGGCCAATCGCTAATTAAATTTAAATAACATTGTTATCATTATATATATATATATATATATATATATATATATATATATTCACTATTCTCATTAATAATGACCAACGATCTAGCTTTACCATGCGACAACAAGATCCTTCTTTTAAAAAAAATTAACACACAAGACGTTACACAGTCCACATACAGAGGTGTCGATAACGACTCGAGAAAGCAAGAAGGATAGGGAAGGTGCAAAAACATCACTGAGACAAGATCTAAGACAACGGAATTACACACAGTCATTCGACGCTCAACAAAAAAGGTCATTGCGACAAGAACCGGGGTAAACGCCGAACGGGCATTACAATATATACATATAAAATATCCATTAAGGTGCATATATGCAAGTAAACATTCATTAAGATGCATAGAGAAATGCAAGAAAGTTTAGAGACAAGCATTGGACAAACTCCTAAAATGCAAGCATCACATCAATCAACATTTCAATTCCAGAATTTATTAATGTGTCAATGCCATGTGAATAGAGGAGAAGCCCATCTAATTTCTAATGCAATTTTTTTCGAACACCATGAGAACGAAAAGAGAATAGAACACATAAGAAGAGGATGACATTGCCCAACTCCTCACATCTAGGACATCATAACCACACCAAATTACACATTATCAACTTCATAGTAATGAGAAACAAACCTGGAGTCTAAATGGAATTCAATTATAAAGGAGCAAAATGAGTAAAACTCTGACATACTAAAATATGTTGAAATAATTGCAAAGAAAGGGAAAACCTCGACACAAAACAATACAAAACAAGTTGGAATCCAACTCAATCTATTATATATTTCAACATACCATTCTTTCTTACCCCAAGTTTGAATTATTTTTTTGTTGATTGTAAATCTCGATCCCCCAATATTTAAACCCAATACAATACCATTCTTTTGCCAATACTCAATTGGTGAGGTGGTTCTTGGAATTACTTCTAAATTAATACCTTTTATTGCATGTCTACAACAAAAAAAAGGTTAGCGAGAGGAAGCAATAAGCAAATATTTTATTAGCAACAAGGCATGGAAATCCTGTTCATTTCCTATTGAGAAAGGAAAAAGACAATTCCACAGTATAACCAGTCGCCCTCCCATCTTAATTTTAATAGCACAAACACTCAAGAATCTATAGTTTAAACATTGATGAACTACATTCTAAATTAACGCAGAATAAGTGACCTGTAAATAGTTAGGAGTATAGGGGACTCAACGATTTGCGAAAGTCGATACCAATATTAAAGATGAGTATGCTTATTTCATTCAATGCACTCACGTGACGAAAAAAAAAAATGTAAGGTCTGCCATCTTAAAACCTTAGATCGATAATGACCATGCATTGTAATGGGGAAAATCAATGGCAAAAATGAGGGGTGATTGAAATTTTCTTTATACAAATTCCCAAACTGCTACAAAACAAGGTTTTAGTAAAAGCTTAAAATAATTTCTAATTTATGGGATTTATTTTCCACAAGCAAGTGGATAATACAAAGAGAATGAAATAAAATTATTAATGATCGTAATATACATAAAATCCAGAATTAGAACCTTAATATTGATAGTTTTTCAACTAGTTAGTAAAATAATATTGGCAAAAAAAGTAGGTAGAACTCTTATTTTACTCACAATCAATTCATAATTGTTGTTCAGTTTTGAAACATGAAAAATCTCAAAACAATTATGATTATCAATCAATAAATCTTACACAAATGAAATGATCAATAAACAAATCAATTTTCAATAGATCAATCAATTCTTAGAAGGAACAAAATGCTTTCCTAAATTTCATTAATTACTTATTTCTTCTATTTCATGAAGAAAATGGATATGTCTATTACAAACCCAAATAATACTTTAATGCATTTAAACATAAATTAATATGTAACATTTTTAATAGTAATGTAGACATAAAAACACGTGTAATTTTTTTAACAGTGAAGTAGATGAAACGAGGAGGGCATTCATACTAATAAATGAATAAAGTTTGAGGTGCCCCTAAACAATCTTCTTAATATGTATGCCAAATTTGGTGTTTTGGATTATGCACGCCAAATGTTTGATAGAATGTGCAACCGAAATGCGGAGAGATGAATTATTTTGATAATGGGACATGTTCGTGAAAGAGATGGGATAGAGGTGTTGAGAATTTTTAGGTAGATGGGAAGAAAGGTTTTTGTGATGGACTAACATACCTGATCTTGTACTCTCAAGGTGTGCACAGATTTGAATCTCATGTTTTTGTAGGGAGTTCCCTTGTTACTATGTTTTTTAAATGTGGGAGTCTAGAGGATGCCTGCAAAGTGTTTGACAGAAGGATTGACCGGAATACTATGTCAGGGACTTCTATGATTTTATATCATGTACATACTGGGTATGCGGGAAAAGTTATCAATCTCTTTTGTGAAATACAACGTGGAGTGTTGCAAAATCAAACCATTTCAGCTTTGGCATAGCACTACAGGCTTGTGCCAGTTTGGGATTTATAAAATATGCTAGAGAGATTCATGGCCAAATTATTAGAATTGGGTTTGAGTAACACATGACTATAAGGAGTGCACTTGTCTCTGTCTATGCAAGATGTGGGTTCATAAAAGATGCATGGAAAGTGTTTGATGAAAGTACTCACATAATGTCATGTTGTGGAATTCAACGATTGTAGAATATGGCCACCATGGAGATGCCAAAAAATCCTTGAAATTGTTTTGTCAAATGCAATAAGTAGGGATAAAGCCAAATGGATCCACCGATATTACCTTCTTGCAAAATTTTAGTTTCAACCCAAAACACATTTGAAAACGCAGGCATAACTTAGATTTTAGCATAGGCACACAAGACTCCCGGATGGTGGGACAGAGTTTCGGAGGCAACAAAAAAGTTCAAAATTTTCAAGAAAGGAGAGGGACGACTGTTACAATAAAACTATAACTATCACAAATGCACAAATAGTGGTATGTGACATGCCACCCGCTACTCCAGACATGATTTCATAAGTTCCTTTTGAGACAGACTTCGCCAACAGTCATTAGTTTGATAGCCTGAAAAATTCTAGTTTATTAATTTATTTGTGCATTTGTGATGTTGTTCTTTATGCAATACTACTCCAGACATCAAAAACATTCCCAACTATATCAACTGTGAGAGATAAACTCTGTCTAGATGCCTTTCATCTAATCTTATTATTGCCATTTTGACAAGTTGGTGCATTCAGACACAAACTTATTCCACGTGCAAGTCATACTGGTTGCTTGAAAGAAATGCTTTAAGTGATTAAGGACCTCGTAAAACTTAGTATCATATTCACATCCATGCTTTTCGTTAAGACATTTGGTCAAATAAATCATGTGCATGCTTTCACCACACATAACCATGCTCACTTTATTTCAGGAAAAGATACTGACGGCATACATGCCATAGCTCCTAAGTAATGTTCCTCCTTTCTCCCGATGAATCAGTCTTGTTACTATGCAAATTATTTTTTAGCCGAATATTTTCAATAATCTCTGTCTATTTATCTTTGAATCACACTTTCTTGTTATCATACTTCAACCACAATCAAGCCCCCATTGAAGAATGTAAGGAAACTTAGTTATTCTCCAAAGAATGAAATGAGCCCATATTTACAGTGAATATCACTTTTACAGAGAAAAAATGGAATACTAAAACTCTTTCACGAGTTCCTTTTGAGAAAGACTTTGACAACAGTCGTTAGTTTGATAGCTTAAAAATTCTAAATTCATATACCAATCTCGATCCTTATTATGTATCTGTTATTCAGTTTCGTTTCAATCAAGAAACTGTCTCAGCCGTGACATTTAACGCAAACAAAACACAAAATCAATAACACAAAATATATACATTCCCAAGGATACGCAAACAAACCTTGAGGTCTAAGCACCACGCCAAAAATTAAGGCTTATAAATAGGATCCCAAAGTAAAATATGACTAACCTGCTTCCTGCAACGTCTGCTAGAAAACTCCCTTGCCCTGCAAATCCCAAACTCTTCGAAGGAAAAGCAATTTTTTTAAAGCACAAATATCTCTGCACGGATGACACCTGCATTTATGACGCATGGCCACCACATTCCCTTCAACAGTGACAAATTTAAAGATGAAAGATGACTCAACAGTAAATCCCAACTCCAAAATCTCACTCGTCACTATGGAAATCATCCACTACAGTGAACCACTAACCCATGGAGAAAACAAATTTACAATCGAACTACTAAAACTCAGGACAGACACATGCACGACAATGCCACCCACCGTTCAACAGAGCAGTGCAGCCAAATATCGACTATAAGGAAACTCCAAATATGATTGGTGCATTGAGCTGAGCCGAGCAAACAAAAAAAAAAATATGCCAACTGAGCCTCACTCAATACACATTGACAACAATTATTTTCACAGTAAAATCCCCACATAGAAATGCCCTAAATCGCAACAGCCAAAAAGAAAAATTAAAAAACGGTGTATCGCAGGCAACAGAACAATCGTGCTTCTTCAATTCTGGGAAGCAGAGGTGCTGGAAATATCTCCATGAAGAGACCCGCCCGGAATTTGACACATTTCAGGGCTTCTTCAAAGAAGGACTCCTCCTGAGTAACGAAGATATTAAAATTAAGTCATGCCTTCCCAAAGCAATAGATTATTAATAGATAAAGGGTTATCTTAGTCTTGGATTATTCCAAATAAGCTAAAGAGAGTTACATTTCTTACTATAAGCAAGCAAACTTAATACGTTGTGATCTTTATACCTGCAAGCTAGCATATTTTGTGATTAATAAATAGGGTTCCTCGTACACTCGAGCCTTAAAACCCATCAATAAACCCGAGGGAATATGGAACACGAAATTAACAATTATGGTTGATAATATTATAGTTTTATAGCCGACAATTATATATTAACACTGAAAGGTGTATGCCAAAGGGGAATTGAACCCTTTGGCCCTCACAACCGTCAGAGTAATCGACGATCCATTTGGTGAATATGTGTCAGACATTGATGTACAAGAATGATAGAGCCGTTGATCATTCTCACACCTGCAGTATCGATGTTGCACTGGTGGAATCAATGGTCGTTGTCACGCTAATCGGTTGCATGATGGTTAATCATGTGTGCTAGGAAATAACTGTCTTTAAATGTGATTAATCACCTATTAACTATGCTATAAATAAAATTATCGGCATAAAAATCTAACAACTAAACAGTTGGTTGTTTAAAACCCACATCTATTTGACAGTCTTAATTCCTTGAATTATAGCGGAGAAATAAATAGGTGGGTAAGGCACCCATTTTCATATTATACAATACCCTTTTGTTCTCTGCTAAACTTACAATTGTATTTCCAAATTATCGGTGGTGTGTTATTGAAGGGGAAAAAATACTCTTGTATTTGTCATCTCGACCTTCATTCTACGGGAAAGGCACCCATGGACTTGGATTGTAGATTGTTATTTTGGTAACGAAATATTTTTACTATTAATTATGCCATAGATAATCACCTACAAGAAAAACAAGGGGCTACGTTTTTTACAGACAAAATAGGGCGTTGTGAAACTTTGACCACACACAAGCATAAATCTACATCATGGTATAAATTGGCATTGGAAAACAAGCCAGACCGTTACACAAAGAAAACCTATGAAAATTAGATCGAACAGAGAAACCATGCATTTTTGTCGGGTGTAAGGGGTATGTTATGTGAGATGAGTCTGCAGACAATCAAGGTTATATTTTTAATCCTTTTGTAGAGTTTCATTTTGAGTAGTTGTGTGAAAGGTTTTGATGTGGAAAGTGGTTTCCCAATAATAATATCTTTTAAATACATTAACTTCTTAGAATTTTCTAGGCATAGAGGGAGATCAGAATAATTGGCATGCTTGAATAATAGGTTAGAACTAATCATAACACATTGCAATCAAATTGAAGAAGGAAAAACTATTGTGACTCAATAAATCAAACTTACTAGTCTGCTCACTAATTGAACTTCTTGGGATTTTGAAGGAGTGTAGGAAGGTCAAAAATACATGCAATGTTTGTAAAAAAAAGAGAAATAGTACTTTAAATTTAAATGTAATTCCATAGATAATCATGATAAAATGGCAGTGGAAAATAAGTCAAAGAGATACAGAAAGTAAACCCTGGACAATCACCCTAAACAATGAATTTCGAGGAGAGCAAAACTAATCCTTAAGTGGCACAACTAGGTTTATTTTTCCTTCCTGTATGGACCTATTTTCTCAAAAAAAATCAGAGAGATACACAAATCAAACCTGGGAAAATCAACCCAAACATATAATTTATACGAGAACGATATAACTTCTTAAGTGGCATAGTTATGTTTCCTTTTCTTACCTGACTGGACTTGTTTTTCATTTCCTATTTATGAGGATTATCTAAAAAAATATCTTTACATTTGCATTTGTCTAAATTCAATATTTTTGAGTATTATTGATTATATGTATGTATTTAGATAGTCCTGTTGAATTATATCGATTTATCATAATACAAATAATGTGCAAAAAAAATCATTGATAATTGAGTTCACAATATCCACATGAGTGTAATTTATGCTTAAAGGTGACAAAAAAAAATATGAAAAAAAAAAATAGGTTCCATGTTCGAAACCCTAACAAAATGTTTGCTTCTTGGAGCACTTTGTAGTCCATGTTTACAATTCTAAACTTGAGTAGGTGCATGTAAATAGGTGATGTGCAAGTAATCATGGATAATTACATGAAATGTGTGTTCTATTTTATCATCTTGATCTCGCTTGCATTATTCACATAACTACAATTTGCAAGTAAAGGATTCAAAATAAAAAATGGGAAAAACCAATAGGTTTTAGGGTCAAAACCCAACCGCAAATGATGTAAAGGTTTTCAATTTGATCTTGTTTGATTTGTTAGATAAGACAAAGACATCAATGGAAGTTGGAAATAAAATAGTGAAAATTAAATACTTGCATGTACTGCACCTTTTCCACGACTCAAATTGTAACACCCAAGTAATATTTGATATTTGTGTCCCTCTTTATCAACTTGATCCCACTCACATTATTCACGTGAGTGTTGTTTTCCCTTAAAGAGGAAAAAATAAATAATGGGGAATATTCAATAGGTTCCATGTTAGAAACCGGGGGGAGTCAGAGTTGTGGGTGCCTATCTATATATATGGGTGGGAGTAGAGGTATTCAGTGAGGTATTTTCATAATTTGAGTACACCACATTTGATGTTTTGTCTGTTTATTTGTAGCGTGTGAGGCTTGTATTTGCCATGGATATTTTTTTGTGAATATAACCTCCTATTCCACAAGGTTACTATGGAAATGTAATCACTTCGGTATGCACATAAATAACAACCTTAGATTTGATAAACAACAACCTCTCACTTTTTGTTTATGGATTGACGCTTCATAAATAGATTATTTGGCTTGTGATAACATCTAGAGAAGCATGTCGGTATCTTGAGGGTGGATTTCAATTTGATGTATAGGAACGATAGATCCGTTGATCGCTCTCACACATACAGATCGATGTTGCATTGGCGGAATCAATGATCATTGTCACGTTGATCGTTGTCATGATGTTTAATCCTGCACGCTGGGAAATAATTGTCTTTGAATGCAATTAATCACCTATTAACTATGCCATAAATAATATTATCTGCATAAGAATCTAAAAACTAAATAGTTTGTTGTTTAAAACCCATATCTATTTGACAATCTTAATTCCTTGAATTGCAGAGGAGAAAGAAATAGGTGGGTAAGGCACCCATTTTCATATTATATAATACTCTTTTGTTCTCTAGTAAACTTACAATTGCATTTCCAAATTATTTGTGGCGTGTTATTGAAGGGGAAAAATTACTCTTGTATTTTTCATCTTGGCTTTCATGTTAGGTTGTCGAGCCTATTTTTCATGTTAGGCGCAAATTTTTTTTGGCCTCAAAAAATTACACCCGAAATATCGGGAAACGTGCTTTTCTCATATGGGCGAGTTTTTTGACCCATAGGTTTATGGGACGGGTTTTGCCCATGGTTTTGATACCCACAGTTTTGTAAAACTGCTTAAGCAGTTGTCTATTTATATGGTCTTATACATATGATACATGTACATGCAAATGTATTGCAGATGTGTTTTGAATTCGGATGTGAATTCTGTAGAGTTTGTTGAGCATAGCTCCAAACGGATCTGGGTATTGTATTGAGAGAGCGGTGGCTTGTAATAAAATCTGAGCAAGTGATTCTTGGTGGACGTAGCCCAAATTGGGTGAACCACGTTAAATACTGTCTCTTTGTGTTGTGTTATTTTATTCTGTAATTTTATTTGAGATCTGTAATAATTTCTGCATATTAGTTTCTACTGTTGCGATTTTGTGAGGGATTATTCCACATATTTTATCCCTTATTTCCTAACAATTGGTATCAGAGCCTGGTTTGCTTTGCTGAAGTGTTGAATCGTAGGGAAATTTTTTAGCTTGAGTGGGAGCTATGGCAGATGAAGGAAGATCTAGGGTTGATAAATTCAACGGGCAAAATTTTAGTCTTTGGAAGATGCAGATGGAAGATTACCTTTATCAGAAGGATCTTTATACTCCATTGTCTAAGAAGGTGAACAAACCCTCGAGTATGACAGATGCGGAATGGGATTTGCTGGATCGGAAGGCACTTGGAACGATCCGGCTGAGTCTTGCATCTTCGGTATTATTTAATGTTTCAAAGGAAAAGACTACAAAAGATCTAATGGATGCATTAGGGAAGTTGTATGAAAAACCCTCTGCCTCTAATAAGATATTTTTAATGAAAAATTTGTTTAATATGAAGATGTCTGAGAATAGTTCAGTAGCAGATCATTTAAATGATTTCAATACGGTATTGAATATGCTAGCTTCGGTTACAATAGAATTTGATGAAGAAGTTAGGGCTTTATTAATTCTGTGCTCTTTACCTGAGAGTTGGAATAGCCTGGTAATGGTGGTAAGTAACTCGGTTCCAGCTAACTCAAAGTTGAAGTTTGAGGATGTTGTAGGGGTGATTCTAAGCGAGGAAATGCGAAGAAAAAGCTCTGGGGAATCTTCTACTTCAGGGAATGCTTTGACAGTGGAAACTAGAGGGAGACAGAAGAATAGAGGAAACCGTGGAAAATCAAAAGATCGGGCAAGGTCAAAATCCAAGAACAAGATTGTATGCTGGAATTGTGGAAAGCCTGGGCATGCAAAGAAGGAATGTTGGGAGCTTCGGGATAAGAAGAAACAACAAGAAGAAAACAAGGAGGCAAATGTGGCAACGGGTAATGTATGTCAAGATGCTTTGATTCTTTCTTTGCACAATATTACTGAATCTTGGGTTTTAGATTCAGGGGCTTCTTTCCATGCTTCTCCACATAGGCATTATTTTGTTGATTATGTTCAAGGAGATTTTGGGCATGTTTTTCTTGGTGATGATGAGCCTTGCAGCATAGTTGGAAAAGGTTTTTTTCAGGTTAAGATGTAGAATGGGAATACTTGGCTATTGAAGGATGTCAGACATGTGCCTACATTAAGACGAAATTTGATATCGGCAGGGCAATTGGGAAGTGATGGTTGTACTGTGATATTTACAGCAGACTCTTGGAAGGTTACCAAGGGTGCTCTTGTGGTGGCAAGAGGTAAGAAGGTTGGAACCTTGTATTTAACCACTGATAGTACTAATGATTGTAATCTTGTGGCTTCAGATGCAGATACAACATTATGGCACTATAGGCTCGGTCATATGAGCCATAAGGGCATGAACATCATAAAGAAGAATTTACCTGGATATACATAAACAGGTTTGGATTTCTGTGAGAACTGCATATATGGGAAACAGAAGCGAGTAAGGTTTCTCAAGGTTGGACCTACAAAGAAAGAGAGTAAGTTAGAGCTGGTGCATTCTGATGTGTGGGGGCCAGCTCAGGTATCATCTCTTGGGGGTTCAAGTTATTATGTTACTTTTATTGATGATGCAACAAGGAAAGTTTGGGTTTATTGTATTAGAAACAAATCTGATGTATTTGACACTTTTGTTAAATGGAAAGCCTTGGTAGAGAATGAAACAGGTCTTAAGCTAAAATGTCTCAGGTCAGATAATGGAGGGGAGTATTGCAGCAATGAATTTAATGATTATTGTTCTAAGAATGGAATCTGCAGGCAAAAGACGGTTCCAAGAACTCCACAGCAGAATGGGGTATCAGAAAGGATGAACAGAACAATAATGGAACGTGCTAGGAGCATGAGGTTACATGCAGGACTGCCTCTTTCTTTTTGGGTAGAAGCGGTGAGCACAGCTGTGTACTTGATAAATAGAGGACCCTCAAGTGCCTTGGATGGAGGCATACCTGAGGAGGCATGGTATGGTAAGAAAGTTGATTATTCATTTCTTAGAGTCTTTAGATGTGAAGTGTTTGTTCATATAGACAAGGATGATAGGACCAAGCTAGAGGCTAAATCAGAAAAATGTACTTTCATTGGTTATGGTGGTGATGACTTTGGGTTTAAATGTTGGAGTATTAAGGACAAAAAAATCATTCGGTCTAGGGATGTGGTCTTTAATGAGAAAGTCATGTATAAGCAACAGTTGTAGGAAAACAGGGAAGAATCCAAGAAATAATATGCAGCGGTAGAGGATCTTCCGGATGGGAAAGTGACCCATGAATCAGTTCAGGAACCTACTCAACAGGAACCCCAAACTCCTACAGTGAGGAGGTCTTCTAGGGTAAGAAAAGAACCTGAACGTTTTTCTCCTTCTCTTTATTATTTATTACTCACTGATAGTGGAGAACTAGAGAGCTTTGATGAAGCAATGCAGGTAGATGCCAGGAAGAAGTGGGAGCAAGCCATGGATGAGGAGCATCAGGCTCTCATGGAGAACCATACATGGGATTTGGTAAAGCTACCCGAAGGAAAAAGAGCATTACAGAATAAGTGGGTGTTTAGAGTCAAAGAGGAAGAAGGAGGCAAGAAAAGATACAAGGCCCAGTTGGTGGTCAAGGGGTTTGCACAGAAAAAAGGTATAGATTTTGATGAGATTTTTTCTCCTGTAGTAAAAATGACTTCTATTAGAATTGTTCTTGGAATAGTGGCAGCAGAAGACTTACACTTAGAACAGTTAGATGTAAAGACTGCATTTCTCCATGGTGATTTGGAGGAGGAGCTATATATGCAGCAGCCAGAAGGATATGAAGTCAAAGGTAAAGAGGAGATGGTGTGCAAACTGAAGAAGAGCTTGTATGGCCTGAAACAAGCTCCACGTCAATGGTATAAGAAATTTTATAGCTTCATGATGGAGCAAGGTTATATCAGATGTCATTCTGACCATTGTGTGTATACAAAGAAATTTGAGGATGGAAGTTATATTATCCTGTGTTTGTATGTTGATGACATGCTGGTTGCAGGTAAAAACATGCAGGAAATAAAAGTACTTAAGAAGCAGCTAAGTGAATCATTTGCTATGAAGGATTTGGGTCCAGCCAAACAAATCCTTGGTATGAGGATATCTTGGGATAGGAAGGAACATAAGCTGACTTTATCTCAGGAAGATTACATTAAGAAGGTCTTGGAGAGGTTTAATATGCAAGATGCTAAACTGGTTGGGACTCCTTTGGTAGGCCATTTCAAGTTATCAAAGGAGCAGTGTCCCAAGACAGAGCAGGAGAGAAACCAAATGTCCAAGGTACCTTACTCATCAGCAGTTGGCAGTTTGATGTATGCTATGGTATGCACTAGGCCTGATATTGCCCATGCAGTGGGAGTTGTGAGTAGATTTATGAGTGATCCAGGTAAAGAGCATTGGCAAGCAGTAAAGTGGATCCTTCGGTATTTGAGAGGGACCATGGGGACAGTTTTGTGCTACAGTGGATCAAACACCACTTTACGTGGTTATGTAGATTCAGATATGGCTGGAGATGTAGACAGCAGGAGGAGCACGACAGGTTATATTTACACTGTAGGTGGGACAACAGTGAGCTGGATTTCACGACTACAGAAGCTGGTGGCTTTGTCAACCACAGAGGCTGAGTATGTTGCTGCCACAGATGCAAGCAAAGAGATGATTTGGTTACAACAATTGCTTGAGGAGTTGGGGCATAAGCAGGAGGAATGTAAGCTGCATAGTGATAGTCAGAGTGCTATACACCTAGCTAAGAACTCTGCTTTCCACTCTAGGACAAAGCATATATAGTTAAGGTACCATTTCATCAGGACAGCTTTGGAGGAAGAGAAGTTGAAGTTGGAGAAGATTCATACCAGTCAGAATCCTATAGACATGATGACCAAGGTGGTCACAAGGGAAAAAATGAAGTTGTGTTCAACTTTGGTTGGTCTTCACAGAAACTAGTGAAGGGTTGAGAAGCTTGCTCAGAGGAAAACTAGTCTCCAAGTGGGAGATTGTTAGGTTGTGGAGCCTATTTTTCATGTGTGAAAGTGTTGAAGACTATACACTAAGAGTACTGTACACTTTTTATGTATCCTCGCCGAGGTTCGGGGCTGGGCCAGTCCCCGAGTGGGGGTCCGAGGGTGGCAGCCCCCGGTAGCAGGGGTTCGGGGGCGCAGCCCCCGGAAAAAAAAAATTTAGGCGCAAATTTTTTTTTGGCCTCGAAAAATTACACCCAAAATATCAGGAAACGTGCTTTTCTCATATGGGCGAGTTTTTTGATCCATAGGTTTATGGGACAGGTTTTGCCCATGGTTTTGATACCCACAGTTTTGTAAAACTACTTAAGCAGTTGTCTATTTATATGGTCTTATGCATATGATAGATGTACATGCAAATGTATTGCAGATGTGTTTTGAATTCGTCTATGAATTCTGTAGAGTTTGTTGAGCATAGCTCCAAACGGATCTGGGTATTGTATTGAGAGAGCGGTGGCTTGTAATAAAATTTGAGCAAGTGATTCTTGGTGGACGTAGCCCAAATTGGGTGAACCACGTTAAATACTGTCTCTTTGTGTTGTGTTATTTTATTCTGTAATTTTATTTGAGATCTGTAATAATTTCTGCATATTAGTTTCTACTGTTGCGATTTTGTGAGGGATTATTCCACATATTTTATCCCTTATTTCCTAACATTTCATTCTACGGGTAAGGCACTCAGGGATATGGATTATACATTGTTATTTCGAAAACGAATTATTTTTGCTATTAACTATGCAATATATAATCACCTACAAGAAAAATAAGGGGCTACGTCTATTATAGAAAAAACAAGGCATTGTGAAACTTTGACCACACACAAGCATAAATCCACATCGTGGTATAAATTTGCTTTGGAAAACAAGTAAGACTGCTACACAAAGAAAACCTATGAAAATTACCTTTAACAGAGAAACCATGCATTTTCATCTGGTGTAAGGGGTACGCTACATGAGACGATTCTGTAGACAATCAAGGTTATATTTTTAATCCTTTTGTAGAGTTTCATTTTGAGTAGTTGTGTCAAAGGTGTTGATGTGGAAATTGGTTTTGAAATAATAATATATTTTAAATACATTAATTGCTTGGAATTTTCTTGGCATATAGGGAGATTAGAATAATTGACATGCTTGAATAATAGGTTAGAACTAACCACAACACACTGCAATCAAGTTGAAGAAGAAAAAACTATTGTGACTCAATAAATCAAACTTACTAGCACTAATTGAACTTCTTGGGATTTTGAAGGAGTGTAGGAAGGTCAAAATACATGCAATGTTTGTAAAAAAAATGAGAAATAGTAATTTCATATTTAAATGCAATTCCATAGATAATCATGATAAAATGGAAGTAGAGAACAAGTTAGAGAGATATAGAAAGTAAATCCTGGACAATCACCCTAAACAAAGAATTTTTAGGAGAGTGAAATTAATCTTTAATTGGCACAACTATGTTTCTTTTTCCTACCTGTCTGGACTTGTTTTCTCGAAAACAAATCAGAGAGATACACAAATCAAACATGGGAAAATCAACCCAAACAAATAATTTATATGAGAATGATACAACTTCTTAAGTGGCATAATTATGTTTCCTTTTCTTACCTGACTGGACATGCTTTCCATTTCTTTTTTATGAGGATTTTCTAAAAAAATATCATTATATTTGCATTTGTTAAAATTCAAATTTGTCAAGTATTATTGATTCTATGTATGCATTTAGATAGTCCTATTGAAATATATCAGTTTATCAGAATTCATGCAATGTTTGGAAAGTACTTGAGAAATGGAACTTTCAGATTAACTGCAATTCTATAGACAATAGTCATTACTTTCACGCAGTGGATAAGAAGTTGGACAGATAAACAAAATAAACCTACCAAAATCAACTGAAATAAAGAATTTTGACCATAACGATGTTGCTCACCTTTTGGACTTGTTTTTTTCTACCTTTTATGATTTAAAAAAATTAACATCATTCAATATAATTTTGGGATTTAAGTTATAGTAATGTCTCAAGCATTTGAGTGACTTAGAAGGAAATCGTATCATATATTTTTGCAATGTATCGAACATTTTAGGGAATTTGAAAGAATAACACTAATTTTTAAAATATTTTTTATTTCATTGTTTAAGACTTGTTTAATTTTTTCTCATGGTTTTATTTTAAAACATACCTTGTCAAAAACAAAATTGCTATTTTCACCAAAAACATTGAATCTTGATTCCAAGTGTGTCCTCAAATAATTAAAAAAATGAAACCCCTACAACATATTGAATGATGTTAAAATATTTTTAAAAACATATTTTTTTATGAACTATACTTGAGAAGTATGACTATTAAATAATTCATATTTAATCTTAACTTTGTATATAGTCATCGCAAATATATAGATAATCATCGTAAACAAGAAGTTAAATACAAGTCCAGTGAAACCTATTATGTATGTGTGAAGATATATACATATATACTTGTGTATTGAGGTTGTGTGTACACACTGACCCACATTTATATAACTATCATCTTTCTCACAAGCACTTCGTCAATTGCTATTAAGTTTGGTTTATTGAGTTACATCAACTTTGTCTTTTTAGGCTTAATTACAATGTGTTATGGTTAGTTGTAGTGTATTATTGGTGCCACACCACTTTCCACATCTACACCTTCTGCATTTTTCATATATGGGCCTACTAAGGTCCATCAAGTAAAGAGTATAATGGCAAAGTCCTTATGAAAAAATGATAGTTTTATAAATGCATGTTCATGTATGCACATACCCTCATACATATGTATATGTGTATGTGTATGAGTATGTGTATGTATATCTATATCTATATCTATAGCTATATCTATCTTTGTGTTGTAGTTACAATCCACACTTCCTATTTAGCTACACATCATGGATACACCTCCCCTAATGAAATAATTATATTTAATTACTATCTCCTCTTCATCTTTATAAAAAAAATACATAATAAGAATATGGAAAGTAATTCAGATTACAGAAAACCCCGTCAAATAATTAGTTGTAACTTTTATTTCGTAAATTGGGTTTCATTAAAATTTAATGGGTTTATAAACAAATATGTATTGAATGAGTTGTCCAAAATTCAGCTCCACCCAATTTTCTAGATAAAATAAATCTAGATTTGAAAATCTGGATGTCAAGCCTATTACATATATGTAAGTGACACAAGGTTGTTAGGCCTTGACAATATATGGTTGTCTTTCATCCCAGTTGCAAAAAGATTACACTTGCATCTCTTTACTGGATTGTTGAAGGGGATTGAGGATTCTCAAGAACGTCATAATTTGGACAATATACAAGGCTCTAGTTGACTCTTTTGTGGTGAGAAGAAAGAATCTACCCTTAACTGACATTATCTCACTCTTTGACATATGTTATTATCTTTCCAATAAATATTTTGCCAATGTGTCAACCATAGCAAAAAATTATTTAGTTCAAGTCATGGAAATTGATAACATATCATCTCCCACCAACTCAATTAATCTCTTTCAACACCTTAAAAGTTATTTTCAATGTCACATTGAAGACTACTTAAAATTAGGGCTTTCAGGGCCAATTTTTTCAAAAATCATGACTAATGGTTTAAAGTAATAGCTGACTACACATTTTTCATGTTTGTGGTTGTAAAATAATTAAGAAACAAATTAATATCATCCTCACTTATAAATCTTAAATTTAAAATATAATTGTCCTTATATACATACAACTATATATATCTTAAAACTATTACCATAAATAAAGGCATCCGTTTCATTTTTAAGTGTTGTATGGGCATTAAAATAAATAAAGGATAGGTTTTTTATTGGTATTGTAATAATAATATTGATATTAGAAATTGGAAGGGTAATAATGATGTGAATGACACCCTCACCATTGAGATTTGAGATGGGGTGAATTAATAATAGTAGGAAACCTCTTTTAACCTATGTCATTGTAGTGGACATACATCTCCTACTTCAAGTGATTACCTTGTTCATATGCACCCCATCCCTGCCACCTCATTTTCATTCATCTATTACTACACATAAATCCAAAAAAGTGTAAAGAGAAAACATTAAATGAATTATTTAAATGGAGAAATTCAATGGATGAGATTTACAATTCCCCTTCCACTAACAAATGTTTGTGTTGCTTGTGTGTCAAGTGGGTATCCTTCCCTTGTTCTTACTACGTCAATATGAATTTCTTGCAATGGGCATCCTCAAGATGCCGATGTACCATTTTGTTATTAATCTAATGGTCCCTCTATAGTTGTTGAATGTGAATCATATGTTTTCCATAAGACTTCATTGACCTAGTCCCGCTTAACCACACAAGACACTAACATGGCTAATGGAATGTTTTATGTTATGATCTAACGCCCCTCCTAATATTAACCATGAAAACTCATCTAATTTTTTTTAGTATAATGATTTATATAAATCTACATACTCTCTCTAATTTAGAAAGGAATATTACTAATGTTATCTAATTCTACTTAACACGCATGCACATTGAGAGGCTTACAATGTCCATAATTAGTCTACGTGTATTCTAGGTTCTTCTCAAAAAAAAATTAAAAAATAAATATTTCACTTATTGGTATAGTATGTCTCTACATGATACAAGTATTCTAAATGTTTAATCCTCTATGTAAAATTTACAATCCAGTACATGCTTATTCAATCACCCATTTTTGCATAAACACTTCATATAATTCAATACAAATGAGTTGATAATTTCAAATGAATACCACCATGCATATAAATCAACAATGTTTGATTGACTAATGTATAAATTAAGATCATGTGTTTATTCATTTACACTTCTTTGTCAATATAACATTTTACACAATCTCATCACACAAATGTATCCACATGAAAGCATTTGATAATCAGTGTTCTAATCAAATGGGTTTATCCTACATAACATTTACATGTTTTGGTCAAATATAACTTAGCCACTAATTAGTAAGTTCTAAGGTCTTCATTACTTAGCTATAATTTCTTAAAGAATCCATCATACACAATGTAAGGTCTTTTAACAATTTCAACAAGGTAATCATCAACATTCAATTCAAAAGGTACAATTCTACTTCTGATCATTTTGCATAAATCACATTATAAATACATTGGTATAATTTTTACCTCAGAATATCAAGACATAAGAAGTAGAGAGATCCATTTTATTGTCTTACTGCAACGAGAGAAAGAGCCTCATTAGAGCACTTTACCTCCAACCATGAGCCATACGAATCCCTACACACCTCTCAAAACTTGAGAGTGGCCCTACCCTTCACGAGAAGGAAGATGTGGTGATTGATGAGGAAAGAGAGAGTTATATGTGTAAGCCATTACCCGATCAACTGGTAACATATGCATGGTAGGAATAATATACATCCTAAATCGTAACCCTATCATTTACTTTTTGCCAAAAGTCTACGGAGTTTAGTAGGTACCCAACTAGTCCCCTAAATCCATTTAAATGTTAGAGCATGAATAATCCCAAGTGATAATTCAATAGGGTAGCTTGTGTGTCAACCCACTACCTACCATGAGTCCCAGCGTAACATTCGTCAAGTGTGATTCTACGTACTAGGTTATCTATTACCTTAGTATTATCACCCCCTAAGATTAGCACATCTCACATTCCCACTCTTTATCCCGACAATTGACATCAAAACACAATTTTATTCAGTTTACAGTTTAGTTAAACAAATGCTAGAATCAGAACAACACTAATTCGTTTGAGTGTCCCATACCACCCGTCAAATTAATGTTAAAGAGATTCTAACCTAATTGTTAATCCTACATGACATAACAACCTAAGGTCAGTATGTTAGAAGTCACATTTAATTTTCCTTTATAAGCCATGGTTAAAGGTTTGCGCCTCTTCATCCAAATCATGCTTATGATTGGTTGGGTTGACCAATTCAATTATTAATTCGTATCTATTGAAAATAATTCTCCTAAGATGCAATTTGACATATATAAACATGATCTCATTATTTGTTTTATTTCAATGTTTCGTACAAGTTTTGGGCTTATATTTTTCATTCCTACATCAATGGATTTGTGGTATCCTTATTTGATTTCCATGATCATTTGTATAAGTTTATAATCATTGCTCTCTCTTACTTACAGTTTTTCATGATTCTAAATACATCAATGAAGCATCCTAGGTTAACGTAATATTCATTTTCTTTCATGATTATTAATATTTATTATTTGATAGCTAATTTTTTTGTTTAAGTATCATATATATATATACATATACATACATACATACATGTGTGTGTGTGTGTGTGTTTTCGTGTTGTAGTTGCAATCCACACTTCCTATTTAGCCCCACATCATGGATATACCTCCCCTAATGAAATAATTATATTTAATTACTATCTTCTCTTTGTCTTTATAAAAAAATACATAATAAGAATATGAAAAGTAATTAAAATTACAGAAAACCCCGTCAAATAATTAGTTGTAACTTTTATCTGTAAACTGGGGTTTCGTTAAAATTTAATGGGTTTATAAACAAATATGTATTGAATGAGTTGTCTAAAAAAATTACTTCGTACTCAATTTTCAAATCCATATATCTCCTATCTAGAAAACTAGGTGGAGCTGAATTGTGGATAGCTCACTCAATTTATATTTATTTACAAACCTTTAAATTTTATTCAAACTCAATTTCTGAAATATAAGTTATGTCTAATTCTTAGACACCCAAAAACCAAATTTCAGGGTTAGACACTAACTGAAAAAAGCACTCCTCGAGTGATTTTCAAATCCAGATTTATTCTATCTGGAAAACTGGGTGGCGCTGAATTTTGGACAACTCATTAAATATATATTTGTTTATAAACCCATTAAATTTTAACGAAACCCAATTTAATAAAAGTTACAACTAATTCTTTGATGGGGGTTTTTTGTTATCTGAATTACTTTTCATATTCTTATTATGTATTTTTTTTTTGTTTAAGTATCATATATATATATATATATATATATATATATATATATATATATATATATATATATATATACATATACATACATACATACATTGTGTGTGTGTGTTTTCGGTGTTGTAGTTGCAATCCACACTTCCTATTTAGCCCCACATCATGGAATATACCTCCCCTAATGAAATAATTATATTTAATTACTATCTTCTCTTTGTCTTTATAAAAAAAACATAATAAGAATATGAAAAGTAATTCAAATTACAGAAAACCCCGTCAAATAATTAGTTGTAACTTTTATTCTGTAAATTGGGTTTCATTAAAATTTAATGGGTTTATAAACAAATATGTATTGAATGAGTTGTCCAAAATTCAGCTCCACCCAGTTTTCCAGATAGAATAAATCTGGGTTTGAAAATCACTTGAGGAGTGATTTGTTAGTTAGTGTCTAACCTTGAAATTTGGTTTTTGGGTGTCTAAGAATTAGATATAACTTATATTCCCTAAACTGAGTTTGAATAAAATTTAAAGGTTTACAAATAAATATGAATTGAGTGAGCTATCCAAAACTCAGCTCCACCTAGTTTTCTAGATAGGAGATATCTGGATTTGAAAATCGAGTACGGAGTAATTTTTTCCAATATATACATATAAAATTTTATTTTGAAAGTTCAGCGACAGTTGAGACCAATTACTCAATTTAACTATGGGTTATAATACTTTAACTAAATACTTACGGGTATAATATTTTCACTAAGTTTTTCTCCTTTGGTATTCAAGATTATGGTAGATTAATATAATGAGGATGAAGCCTTAGATCTCTATATCTGAATTCCAAAGTGAAACTATTTCAGTTAATTATTTGCATAATAGATATATATACTTAGCTCAGTTAATATGAAATTGTAGTAATGATTCTCTATTTTATTTAGATCTATTGTTTCACTTATATGCAAATGTATTGGAATTATATTTTCTATGCATTATTTCAAGACACAGATTTGCACCTGAATTCTAATGCTATAACCTCTCGTCTCTTGTAATCTTTTCTTGAGTCTGGTGCCTTCCTCTATTCCTGCATATCCTTTTCTTTCTTTCTTCCTCAAATCCTCCCAACAAGTTGTGTATTTCCTCTGCTTGCAACTATGTATTTTCTCCTTCTGTTGCCTCCTAAAACTGTCGTGGGTGTGAAGTTTTCTCCTATTTTTCTTCCACGCCATCTTTTCTTCCACTTTAACTTCTACTCTCCCTCTTCGCTGGAAACTCGAACTCCTAGTTTTGATTAATTAAATATTTTAAGTTTTTTTTAAGATGCCACATGGACAAGGGAGATATCTACGTGGGTGGAGGATGTTTAGTCTACTCTAGTTAATAGTAAATTTCATATTTTTAATTATTTGTTATCTCCCCTTTTTTTACTTATAAATATATTACTTTTTCCCCATAAAATGTCTCCATCCATTAAATGGATGATTATTATATAGTTAATATATATATATATATATATATCATTAAAAGAATCCTAGAAAAAAAATACTCAATTTAGAACACACACACACACACACACACACACAATTTGGTTTGATCAAATCTCTAATTATGCAAATCCCGCAATTGGTTAATTACAAAAGTTTTATTATCGTAACAAACGATAATGCGGCCTTCGGTATAATAGTCCAAAAACATAAGATTAATTCTCGTCTTTTATATTGTGATAATATGTCAAAAATATTTGTATTATTAATAGCTTCATTATTTAGGAAAAGATGTTTTTGTGACCTCTAAAGGATATAACGACACGAGAATTTTGTGATTCAAAATAAATGTATAGATTTTATATGTGGACTTACGGATTGTCCTAGTTTTCAAGCACTATCATACACAAGTAACTCTATCTCACGAAACCCATCACGTCATCTTTACTTCTCTCTCCAATGATACCATTTCTCATTTCCCGAGAATACCTTCACAAGCATCGAAAACTATACCCAGTGCATTATATGTCCAAAATAATAAATCAACTTCTATAAAATCAATAAGGACATGTTATTTTCAATAGTAATCAATAACTACAATTTGAAATTTAATAAAATTTCAAACAATTTTTCAAAAAATGTTTTTATCCAAAACATATCACAATGCAACTCAAGCGAGATCAATCAATCAACAACTGTACTATATCTACAAAAATCATTGCCTCTTAGTTCTCCAGATGTATCAAATAATAAAGGACTAGTTTTGGGATGTGACATCTGACGAGCACCACCGCCATGGTCAACATGTGGTTGAGTACGCACAACCCACATATATGGAATTGTCTTGAACAATTGCAAGAAGAGAGGTTTTAACAATGGGGAAAATGTGGATGATAGGGGAGAGGACTTCAGGATTCTCTCCAGTTCACCTTTAGGTGGAAAAACTATTGCATCATTTCAAATAGCTTCCCCATCCGCAATATCCCATCCATTTTTCTGAGGCCCCTTTGGTTGTCTTATGAGATGCATATCTGATTTATTTATTTTTGCTAGTCCCTCGTTCTATTATAAGCCACCATTACATGGTCTATATCCTAGTCTTTTACCTCATACAAATCTACCACTATCCACTTCCTAGAAGGAAGTGTTATCAAGCTATAAGTTTGGGTGTTTTAAAGGAAGGTACCATAGCCAAATTTGGATTTTGATGACACAAAATGTTTGTTCCATGCAAGAGGATTTTGGCATTCGAGAGAGCAACAAATTGAACATAGTAATCAATAGATTTTTATGTCATTGATTCTATGGTGGTTAGGGAATTCAAGGTGAAAATGTGTAGAAAAGAGGAGATGAAGGTGCAAAGCGAAGACATCAAATGTGTAGTTAATATGGGATTCGATAAAGAAGATAATTATATCTTCTACAATTCTCTCGTCTCCTGCATTGATTGTGTAGAGTGGGTGGTTGTTGTCCATAGGATAATGATCCGCAACTAAATGTGGAGAGGTTGGTGAGTGTATATTAGTTACATGTTGCTTAACTTTACAAACAACATTCTCGTAGCCATTTGATAGGAAAAATTACACCTTGACTATAATGAATGCATCCTCTACATGCAGGACATCCATGTTCTTGATTGAATTTTTATGTTCTCTCGGGCACTGCCAGCCTAGTCAACATATGGTCGATTATGCACAACTTGTAGTTCACCTGAAAAGTTTAGCACTATCTTATAGTTTGTGTTTTTGTTAGTATCATAGAAATATACATCTCTATGATGCTTATGTGGAAATGAATATGTGTACACAAATTTTTACTTCTAAATCTTTGAGCGATGTTGAAATTTATTTTTTTTAAAGATTGCATTGGCATTTTCACTTCTGCAACAACTAGAGAATTTTTTTGATTAGTTGTTTCTTGGGATTTAATTTCCCCAAAGATTTGATTGTCCCATCTATATTTTTATTAATAATATTGAAAGTTTTTGAATTTGGTACAGCCGTACAATACGTGTGAAATTTATTCTTCATATAAAATGTTTTTCTATTTTGAAGTATATTTTATATTGTCATTGTTATAACAATTTTTTATTGTTATTCAATGCTTATTTATTGAAACACACAATAATGTAATTGGAGGATTCCCAACAAGTTATAAAACAATTATAAAGAAATTTCTTTCAGTTGATGACTATAAAGATAGATTTAATATCTAAAAACATTGTATTAAAAATATCTCATCATTGTGTTTGATTTATCTGATTCGATTTCACTTGTGTTGTGCCAAGCCAAAAATGATGCTTTGTTAGAAAAATAATCCAAGACGGAATTTTTATATCCTTTCACCAACAAATTTGTTATCGTCAAATGGAAAATGCCTTAATAAGTTGAAACTTCTTTCTTCAGTGAATTTTTTACTTTAATTATTAGAAGGAAATATGAAAATAAACAGAGTATGGACCATTGATCTCAATGTCACCTACTTTTTTTATATGTCCTATGTTGCGACATTGTCTCTGCCTTTACAATTTTCCCACATAAGAAAATTCCTCGTTACTATATACACCTAATTCTCTCCACCCTATTAATCAATTAATTCCTCACCCCATCAAATTCCCATAAAAATTCATGAATGATTAATCGATGTTAATCATTTAACTAACCCCCATTATCACTTAAGAAAATCCTCCACATAACCTTCCACATCACCTGCCAAGTCAATCTTTCACTACTCCCCACCATCAGAATAAAATATTCTGATTTATCCTCAAGTTCCCCACAATTAGAATAAAATATTATATTTATCCTCATGTTCCCCACCATCAAAATAAAATATTTTGATTTATCCTAATTAGAATAAAATATTTTAATCGAATCTCCTATTATCTTCCATGATCAAATAAAATAATGCGGTCATTTGTCAATTAGCCCATCACGTTCAAATTGTTTGTACAGTTCATGCATTATTCAAACACTATTCAACATTACTCATCCATTATCTATAAATTCTAATTAATTAGCCTCCCCTAATTAATTCCAATTTGAATACCTATAAATACAACCTCTCCCCTCCCCCCCCCCCCACCCGCAAAAAAAAAAGACATGAATTAAGAGAGTATTCATTATGCCCTTTTGATATCTAAGCCCCTTTGTGCTCAGATCCCCATTTAAAGCCCTCATTATGCCCTTTTGATCTCTAAGCCCTTTCGTGCTCAAATTCCCCTCTCCATTTGGCAAAGCAAGGCAAAGTTGTTGGATAGATCGTGCACAAAGGCATACATGTCATGGAACCTGCATCTTCTTCATCCTCAAGCGCATCCACTGATTGCCCAATCTGAGGTGTGTAACGTAATTTGGTACATTATATTATTTTATATGTATGCATGTGATTTTATTTTAATTCTACTAACTATTATTATACATATTTTGGCACATTCGACGAGATGAACCACCTCCATCCATTAACATTTTTTGATTTTTTTAGGATATTTTGATCAATGTATATGTTTGTAGGTTTTGTGTGGATCGATGGTGTCTTACAATGGTTCTCGTAGATAAATTTTTATTAGTATGTTTGTATGTCTTCTAACCTATCCCCTTGGATTGGTAGCAGTCCCAAACCATAGAATTGACTATAAACACTATAGGTTTATATGACATTTTTTTCTAGTAATTTTTTATGGCATTTAGATCTCACTCAAGTACAATCTAGTGGCAATGAAAACATCATTCTTTTTAGATTTTTTGAAATTTTTATGTACTATGTAAATTATTATCTAAATGTAGCTCAGTTGCAAAGGTTGTGCTTGGGAGCTTTCAACGAGGACATTAGAAATTTTATTTTCATTCTTAACCATGGTTACATAATTTGTCTTCTCCAAATCCCTATCTTAAGATCATGCTTTCTTACAATTTGTGATCTAGGTTTTGATGAAAAAATTATACACTAATACTAACGTAGTTACCTGAAAACACATTAATTTTTTTGTTAATCTAGTTAACTCAAATCGAGTTATGATTGATTTCATGATCAAATCTAGTTTTGTCTTGTGCTTTAAGAACCTAGTTTTCAAGTCACGTTTTCTCATAAACTATGATCTGGGTTTTCCTTTTTTTTTAGAAAATGACACTAACATAGTTACATAAAAACCCATTAATTTTTTGTTAATATAGTTAACAAAAATTGAGTTATGACTGATTTTGTGATCGAATTTAATTTTATCTTGTATTTTAAGAACTTGGTTTTAAGATCATGTTTTATTGCAATCAGTGATATGGGTTTTCCTAAAAGTTTCACAAAATGATAAGGGCGTAGTTACTTAGAAACCCATTAATTTGTTTTGTAATTTTGATTGCAGAACAATAGTTATGATTGATTTAGTGACCGTACCTATTTCAATACTTTAATTTAGAAATAATCATCATGTTTTTAGATTAATTTATTTTAATCTATTATAATTAATAGAACAATAATCATGATAATAATATTTTAACATTTAGTCTTATATACATTAATCTTTTAATATTGATTTTTTCTAAAGATTAATATTGTGGTATAAGTTTAACTTATTTGTTACTTTTATCATAATTTAGTAAACTTCATCTAGATTTTGTTTACCTCTCTTGTGAACTCACAAACAAGCTCTCATAGTTTTTTGCAAACTCTTTATGAGATCACTTGTAAGATCTAAATTACATACTATTTTCGGCTAATCCCATATGACAAATCCATGCACAAAACGCCTGCATAGACAATATTTTGAACATGTCGTCCCTTATCCCAACATTGACCCCTATCACCATGATGTTGCCTTCATATTTCACTTATTAGTTTACCAGTCTACCCTTACTGTATCGATCATCATAACCCAATTGAATGCATTGAATGAACATTTTGACATTGCTAAATGTTACTAGAATGATCGAGCATAGCCTCTGAGACAAGTTAATCTGTAATATTATTAGGTTTTATTGTAACTAACATTATATGATTGTAGGGAGTATATGAGGCTTTGTTTATGCTAACTTTTTTGATACAAATTTTCACCTCATAAAATGAAGACCATATTTTTAGATACTAATCTCACCTTACAAGTCTACATATGAGCTCACATGCAAGTTTTGTATTGTCACTAGTCAATTTCATATGACAATCCCTAGTGAAAACTACCCACAGAGGATGTTATTTGAACCAGTCATAGCCTAGCCCAACAATGGCCCTTATTAGAGTGACACTGACTTATGGTTACTCTTATCAATCTTCTAAACTACCCCTATTGTGCCACTTATTGAAATACAATTAAACACTTTGAGTAAACACCCTAACCTCGTTGAGAGCTATTAGATTGAGCAAGCATAACTTCCATGATAAACCAACCCATGATTTTCATTTCAGGTCTATAACATTTTGAGATTGAAGCAAATATTTACTACCTTCTAACATTGGTTTTGTTTTATTTCAATTACTGTTTTCTTGTTAATCTCTCCTTGTTAAAGGTTTTTCTTTTTGTTTGCTCTAACTTGTGTTTTGTAGTTTTCCCAATCATATGTCTAAGGCTACACTTACCAATATTGTTGATATTTTGTTTGAAATTTTGTGTGTCCAATATTCTAAAATAATATCATCAAGCTCTAGGTAACACCCATTTATTTCACATATTGTGATTTGCTACACTTTAACAACAATTAGCACTTGTCATTTTGTACTTTTCAATTATTTTTGTTATGCACATCACGAAGCATAAAATTTATAGCATTTTTTGGTATTTTTGATACCTTTGGGTTACGCTTACGGGTCAAGCCATCGTGATTGACCTAGTGCATGTGCAGCCTATCATAACCACAACAACAACATCTAGGCATTGTCCCTATAAACCATCGAGGATTTATAAGGACACCATGACACATCCATTCCCTTCATTTCCCTACTACCTAGATCATTGATCAGGCGAGTCTCTTTCATGTACTTCTTAGGTTCCACATACCACTTTACTCTTACGTGCATTAATGCCTCTCTCATGTACATATGTGTATATCGAGAGGGTGAGTTTCTTGCAAGTAGTAACAATTTTATTGAAAGAGTGTGTATATCAAGAGGTTAGTATATTGGTCTGGTAGTATATGGAAAGGTGCATCATGTTGGAGTGATAAGAGCTAGCTCATCCACCTCCATAACATTTTGCATTCACATTTTTATTTAAATATTTAGTTATTTTGATATTGTGTTGAATTTAAATTTTTGTCAAAAATCCAACAAAAAGAATAGGAAAAACCAAAAAAACTAAAATATAATGGCACCAAAAATCTGACTTCGATCAAAACAACCTGATGAAGGGGAGACCCTTTCAATAACCCACTTGGTCGCCTTATTTACATAGCCAAAACCAACAATGATGATGAAAAAAATTCCTGACCAAAGTGACTATAGTAATCTTGAAATTCTTATAGGATTACATCATGTAAGAATCAACCATGTCATTTACCAAAATTGTGATGAAATTAATTGCAAGATTATAGATCTAGGAGAAAAAAACCCTTATGATTTTAATCCTGAAAAACTAGGAAACATCATTAGTCAAGTGGAACCATCTCCTTCTACAATCCAACCCCCTGAACACAAAAAACCTTTTGAATCAACCAATGAAAATCCTCACCATCACATATCCCATTTTTCAATATTTCTAATGAAAAAGGAAAATCACTAGCAAAACCACAACTTTCCCATGCAATCATAATTAAATGTTACATACCCAAATCCAACAATTAAGCTCGTAATTGGCTAATCGTGCTTCACAAGTTGATCTCAAAGTGTCCAAACCCCCATCATAAGATCAAAAAACATTTGAATGAGTCCCTGAACTCAACCGAACCAAATTTTATCCACCTCCTCTTTCCTCAACTCATGGAATCCCTTCTGTTTAAGAATGGCAGGCCATGAAGGATGCCCTTTAAGGATTACAAGCCGAAATGAAAGGTTATCATAAGCGCTAAAGTTTGAAGAACTTTACTTGCATCCTCTTTACCCATATACGTTGGAATTCCCTTTCCCGCCATACTTTGAACTTCGTAAATTTGAAAAGTGTGAGGGAAAATAATGATAATTATCTAATCATTCTTTTCCCATGAATTTTAGGCAGGAAGCTTTAGAATGGTTTTTACACCTACCCAAGGGATCTATCACAAACTTTTCCAATCTGTGTGAGTAGTTTGTGCAACAATTTTCATTTAACACCAATTCAGAGGTCAACATGATGGACCTTTGTAATGCTAAACAAAAGAGTGATGACTTTTTTTCTACATTCTTCCAAATATGGTGAGGCCTTATAATTTGTTTCCCTTGTACCCTCCCTAGAAAACAAATTGTCAGAATTTTTGTTGCTAATTTGAATCCATAAATTGCATTCCACTTACAAATACATTATGTCACATCGTTTGAAGAGGTTATCGAAAATGACACACAATTTGAGAAATCCCTTATCTTCATAGGCATAATCAAGCTATACACTTGATATCTTCAAGAAAAAAACCTCTCAAGAAGCTGAAAATTATCAACAAAAACAAGAATGTACTTGGGGACGATGTTACTGACTCCAAACATGTCCAGGCCATCCAACTACCACCTCAACTCACACTTCCAGTTGGACCTCCCAAATAGGATTTTCGATAACCATAATACACCCACCTTGGCAAATATTTATCATCGGTATTTCTCCATTAGAACAAGCAAGTATGATCATCTTCCCAATCATAAAGCGTTTGGATGAAAATCGAAAAAATCCCACTTGGTATCATGAAAATGAGTATTTTGACTTCCATTGTGTTAAGGGACACTCAATTGATCATTGTATATAGTTGAAGAACTATATTCAAGATCTAATCAATCATGGCGACATTGAAGTCGATGAAAACAATCCACGTAAGTCACCAAACAAAATATTAGGAATATATCAAAACATTTTTCCTAAACACAATCAAGCTAATCCACTTCCTGAAAAGGGTCAAATCCCTTGAAATGATGATGTCAAGTGCAATGATTTTTCTAACCATATCAACTACATTCTTCCCACCCAACACCATGTCACCACCATCAAAATCAAAACTCTTGATTGTGTTGTCACAACTTGGTGAAACCTTACTAACATCAAATCAACTCCTCCATTGTAATGTCCCCAAATGGAAAAATTCTAACCCCATATGGATTTTCTGCAAATCTCAACAAAAATGCAAGTGGTAGAAATTATACAAAAATAACCAAGTACATATTCGAATTTTACTAGTAAATGGCGACTTGCATGAAGGAAAAAAATCACTCAAAACTAAAGTAATTCAACTAAATTTCTTTCCCAAACTGATCAAAAAAATTATAATGTTAAGAACATGAGAAAAATACCAGATTGGATCAAAATAGAAGACTGAAGTATTAATTATAAATCTACAAATGATAGTCCTCTGACACATCTGAAAATATAATTTCCTTGCCCAAAAAATTATGCAACCAACAGATTTTGGATTCTAAAATTTTAGAAAACTTGTTGATGATGAGATCCGGGATAGCCATGCCCTAGAATGTACCTACCTCCACCCACAATTGTGTAGATAACTCTTGATATGGCTGCAAATGAAGGTAAAAAATATGCAACAAGCTTCCACCTTCAAACACTCACCGGAAGTAGCACAAATCCGCAAATCTAGCCTTCAACAACTGAAGGAAAACATAAATAAATCCTTGATCTTCAATGGAAACCCCTGAACGGAAAATCCTCTTAAGAGAAAGAAGAGTTTTTCGTTCCTCTTTGTAAACCTTAAGAGGGTTTTTTTCCTCAAGAGTTAACTTCAAAGGGTTTTTGTCCTTTGGATTTTTTATGGAAAGCATGCAAGCTTACACAAATCAGAAAATTATCATAACAAAAGAGATGCTTTCCCCTTGCAATTCGAATTGATTTTATAACCTCATTTTACCTTTTAGCCACCCACAACCACCAATTGGATTTATTTCCCCACATTTAATATTTTTCTTTACCTTGTTTCTCCTCCACATGAGTCACATTTTCCTTAGGGAAATAAAATAAAATAAAGTGACCCTTTCTTTTTCTAATTTCATTTTATCACTTTTTCTTTTTATTTTATTTTATTTTATTTTAACTTTATCATTAATAAATTAATATAAAGTGCTTATAATAATATTTTATATTGCATTTTTTATTAACTAAAATTGGGGTTGAATGCACGGAAGTGGTAATCCTAGGTAATCTAATTAGGAGGACTAAAACATTGTAATAAAAGAGTAAAACAATACGAAATAAATTCAAGTAAACTATTCTAAGTGAAATAAAACCCTAAATGTGCCAGAGAAGGGAGAGAAATAGATTAGTTGATTGGCATTGACTATCGTAGGTTGTCGTAGGTCTGAGAATAAAATTTGGAAGTGTAGATGAACACTTAGGGACCCTATAAGGGACATATATGAAGGATCTCAAGTGACTGGGGCACATGGGAGTGTATTGGGGCACCCTGAGATGCCTTGGTCTACAATCTGGGTGCTCTGAACACTGTAAATTCTCAAAAACTGCAACTGGTATGATCACAAGTTGGTTCTGAACCTCCCTGTTTGTCACGTTGGATTTGTCGGATGAGTTGGAAAATGACCTGCAATGCAAAGAGAAGTATCAAACCCTAGAAAAATAAAAGATGCAAATGAATGGGTCGAAATGACCTCAGCTGTCAAGCTAGTGGACTTATCGTTGAGCGTTGCACTATATTTGGGACCCAGATGTAGTTCTAGTGAATGTGTGCATGTCGTGCCCTAGGTGCTCTCATGTTAGTTATACTTTGTGAAGTATCGAGCAATAATAACTATAGAAAATGTAAATAACATGTGTGTATGGAATAGAATAAAATCCTTCTCTCTATGAAGTGTGTGTGATGTAGATCTCTTAGCCTTGATGTATGGCATTATGTGGATGCAAGTGATGTAATGGATGCAGCCCTAGATGGAGTGATAGTAGTGTGTAATGCTACGACCTAGGACCCTCATTATGGTCTTATAACTTTATATTTATAGGGATCTCAAGCTTAATTTCGTAATTAATCCCGATAAGGCCGACTGAGAAAAAGATAAAGATGACCAACAACTAGAAATAACCCAAAAAGGAGCAAAAGGGAATTTGCATAGATTGGGGGTGCCTAGAGTGGGACCGGAGTACAGGACGGGGCACCCTGATTTAGGGCTAGAATGTTGGGGTAGTTGTGAAATGGGTGGATAAGTGCTGGAAAATACATGGGAACTACAAAAGAAAATATAAAATAAAGATGGCCAAAATGTGGCATTAATTAGTACTTTGTACACTTGAGAACCTTCTAAATAGTAGCATAAGACCGAGCCAAATTATGTGTAAAGTGCATAATTTTGTGTCTACATTTTTCCTCCACTTTATGCTGGTGAGCAGAAAGCTCGGTAACATAAAGTAGATAGAGATGTGTACCTGATATCCATGTAGAATGTGGAAGAAGATGTGTCGATGGACTAGACTCAGGTGTGTAATGACAAAAACAAAAATGTGAAGGAGCGTGGATTCTAAAGATGAAAAATGTGCATAAAAAGTGATGAGAGTGAACCTAGGATGGAACGCGTGTGTAGTTGTTGCGGTGTGTAATACACCTGCATGGTTAGTATGGAAAGTACTGTCGCGGTGTGTTGTCATTGTTTTTGTTGTTGTTGCCCCCAATTTGACTGCTTATTTCTCATACGGTGGACCTGCAAGGAGAAAATGATCAAGTAGTCAAATATTTATGTATGTAAAAACGTTTTATAAAATACACATGTGTAAAGTACACAATTGTAAAATATACTAGAAAAAAATGTAAATGGAACATGTGCACCTAATCCATGTCAAAAAAAAGGGTGTAGAAGGATATATTGTACTGTCACGATTTTTTTGGGTGATCTCATGCCACCCTTGCCGAAGAAATGTAGGGAGTAAATGCTCTGTGTCCTCCAACTCTAACTGCTTCTGTTGAAATTTGTTGAAGAGATCTTTGTAGTGTCTTAGTTTTTTGGGTGATCCGACACCACTGGATGGAGAAGTGTAGAGAGGCACACCTACTGTAACCCCTGAGCTTCTAACTGCTCCGCAGAATTTATAAAGGACACCATGTCTTGTTAAGGCCAATGTGTATGGAGTTTGTAAACTGGTCTAAACTCACTCGTTATGTATAAACCAGTGTAAATATGTTGTGTTAGTAAAAAACCCTCAATGATGCCCCCCCTCTTTGGGGGCACCTGCAATGACCCTGGAAGGAGAATGTGGCCCAAAAGATTACCCACCACACTCTGACATGTATTACTCTTCCCTACAAGGGGAAAGGGAATCTCTTGTTGGATACCAAGGCACGCACAAAAGGGCATTGCTAGCTAATACAAGTGTTAGTATGAAAAGACATGCATCCAATAAGTGTAAAATACGTAGACAATGTAGAAAAAATACCAAACACAATAGTGTAAACACGCAAGAAATAACAAGAAGACCACACAAATTGGGTTACAAACCATCACTCATGATTTCATAAGACATGTAAGGCCATCATGGCCACGAACAATAGACAAGTGTGCACACAAGCAAAGGGCAAATCCTGTATACAATAGGAAAACAAAGTGGAAAAGTGGAAATAAAGAGGTAGTCATAGAAACATGTAATCCTGTGCAAAACAATTGTTACACATGGAACACCTGTTAGCACGTTAGAGTGATAACTAATATGTCAAAGCATGTATGAACATGTAAGTATAAAATGTTAAGTACAAAATGAAACAGTAGCACCTGTATGAGATTAATGTGGATGCCTCTAGCGACCAGCATGGTAAGGTTATAACGGCGAGTCATCCATGCCACGTGTAATTGTCCTATATTTACGATTACACTTAGACAAAGGAGTGAACGCATATCTGTGTATGACAATGACATAGAAGAAAGAAATATAGCACGGGTGTAGTAAAGTGATCATGCAAAACACAGTATTAAGCAATAGAAAATGCTACTAAGACAATGCAATATGATGTGGATGGATTGAATGGAATGCAAGATGAAATTATAAGAGCAATGTGGCCCCTGAGCATATGGAAGTGTATGTAGTGAGGTTCATTTTGTTTTCCCCCTCAGCAGTCAAGAATGAACCATAAACGAGAGTGTGTCATCGGGAAATGGTCAAGTAGTGTAGGTTGTGTCTAGCGCATTGTGATGAGTGTGTATATGTAATGGTGATTAAATGTGACATGTGGAGAGATGTGTGTGGACCCTATAGCGTAAGTGTATACCATGACTTAGTACGAATAGATGAGTGATGATTTAACCCTAAGTGTATATCACTATGGGATGAGTGGATGTGAATGAGACATATGGAAATATGTGCATGGACCCTATAGCCTAAGCGTATACCATGACTTGTTGAATGAAAGAGTGATTATTTAGCCCTAAGTGTATATCACTACATGATGGAAGAAGAAGGTGACGATGTAGCTTATAGTGTATGACACTACGAGATGGGTAATGAAGTCATATTAAGCGTTTATGAGTATGTTGTAGATAACAGAAGGTGGTGGTTTAGCACTAAGCATGGACCACTACGTGTTGAATAATAATGAGGTGGTGATTTAGCCTAAAGCGTATATCACTAAGTGATGAGTAGGATAAATGATGATGTAATAAAATGACATAGGATAATATAATAGAATGGGTGATGATAGGATTTATGAGGATAATGATAAATTGATGAAAAGAGTGGTAATGTAACCTAAGGTGTATACCACTACATGATGTGATGACGAGTGTGGGTTACGATATAGCCTAGAGCGTTGATCACTAGTCCGATGAATGTGGTATGATAACATGTCGCATGTAGGTAAGGTCCATTTGAATGGTAAACCCTTGGCAATCATGTATGGACCAAGGAAATAGAGTGCGTCATAGGGTGGTGAGTGCAACGTGTCAAGTTAAGTGTAGTATTATTTTAGGTGCATGACACTTAACAGGTTCTTAAGAGTTTTTCCAAGAATGGTGGCAAGGCAGTAAACATCACCGTTAAGCCAGTATATAACAATGTAATGGCCAAGCTAATTGGGCTTGAATTTTCCTTTTATGGCTGCTTCAGCCTTTGTATTTTTTGGTTTTCTTTTAAGACGAGGTCACCGATATTGAATTCCCTACAACGTGTCTTGTAGTTGTAAGCATGTGAAATACGAGTTTGGTATGTGCGGAGGTTTTCCAACACTTGGACACAATGTGAGTCTAACATTTCTAAATCATGCAAACAATTTTCACGATATTCATTGTCTTTAAGGATGCCCTTAAGAGAGATCTAGAGGGTTAGTATTTCAAGTTCTAATGGAATGACTGCCTCAACGCCATAAACTAGGGAAAATGGGTGGCATTAGTAGGAGTGTAATAAGCTAATAATGCGTAGAAAATTTGATTATGCCAATCTGTGACACTAGAATTAACAATATTACGTAGAATTTTGGTGATTGTTTTATTAGCAGCTTTCATTTGGTCGTTGCCTTACAAATAATAAGGTGTGGAAAATGATTGTTTTATCTTAAACTTATCACAAAATTTCTTGACGTCTTTATTTTTACAATATCAGTGTGATTTAAACTCAGAAGTGACAAAGAAAGTTACAAATGTCAGTGTCAGTGGTTGTACATAAGGGTGCTGCTTTAACCCATTTGGTGAAGTATTCCATGTGGCAGTAATTATGAATTTGTGGCCATCAGCAGATTCTGGTTGATAAGACCAACTAATTCAAATCCCCGAATGGAGAAAGGACATATGGGTGCAATGGGTTGAAGATCATATGTGGGTGCATGGTGGAGGTTACTATGTTTCTAACACTTTTCACAATGCTTAACATAGTCAAGGAAATCCTGCTTCATTGTTGGCCAATAACACCCTTAACGAAGGATTTTTGTGCCATGGCTTTACCCGAAAAATGGCCACCACAGATACTATCATGAATGTTAGATATGACCATAGGGATATTGGTGAGGGGAAGACAATGGAGAATATGACCATCAAGAGCATGCTTGAAAAATTCATAGCCGACGATAACATAACAAGTGGCTTCGCGACATAACCAACGGGCTTCATGAGGTTACAGAGTGTCAGGAATATTTTGCTTATACAGGTAGTTATAAATAGGTGTGAACCATTCAGTGTTGTCATGACTACGAGTGAAGGCACAGGCAACGATAGGTATGATGGAGATAAAAGGTTGTCGTAAGTGAGTAATGATGAATGGTGGCCTGGTCATCAGTGAAATCTTGTGGAATAAGCGAGGTTTCACTGGCCATGGTATCAACATGGCGATTGGCTTTACTAGGAATAGCATGGAAATGGAATAAGATTCAAAGGTAACTAAAAGGTATTTTACAAAAGTATTATACGTGATAAGATGTTCCTCCTTAGTTTGATTGACATCGTTGACTTGGTTTATGACTAATTGAGAGTCCCCATGGATACAAAAGTTATGAATGAGAAGTTTTTGGGCTGTAAGTAGACCTAAGACGAGGGCTTCATATTTGGTGATATTATTTGTGTAGGAAAACCCTAGCCGATATGCCAAGGAAAGTGGATCACCATGGGGGTAGTAAAGATCACACTGGCACCAGCGCCAGAGCGGTAGTGAGAACCATCAAAGTACATGGTCCATAAGTTTGTTTTAATGGTATCTGTAGTGAAATCATCGTGAAAAAAATCAAAAACAAGGGAAGCATATAGGAGGGGGGCAGCGGCCAATTGATTGGCAATTACCTGCCCCTTAATTGATTTTTGAGGGATGAACTTAAAGTTAAATTTTGTAAGGAGCATGGACCAATAAGCTAAACATCCTGAAAGATGAGTGTGTTACAAAATATAGTGTAGAGGGTCGGCCTTGGTGATAATACAAACTTCATGGTTAAGGAGATAATGACACAACTTGTTTGCAACAAAGACGAGGCCAAGGCACAATTTTTCAATATAGCTATAATTGCACTCATAAGAGAGAAGTGTGTGATTAATATAATAGATGGCTCGCTTGCGATGGGTATTGTCATGTTGTGCCAATAAGGCGCCTAAGGCATGGAATGTAGCAAAAATATACAATAAGAAAGGATGATTTGCCACAGTCGAGACTAAGATAAGAGGGTTTAGTAGATAAGCTTTGATGTGATCAAATGCTTGCTGGCATTGCTCATCCCAAACAAACTTAGTGTCTTTCTTCATGAGACGAGTAAAAGGTTGTGTTTTGTCAGCCAGTTGTGTAATAGAATCTCGAATAGCTTGAATTTTACCTTGCAGACAACTTAATTGGTGAAGGTTTTTTAGAGGAGGCATTTTGAAGATGGCCTTGATTTTGGTGGGGTCAATTTCTATGTCACGTCCTAAAATTATGTATCTGATTAGCTTACCGGTGGTGACCCTGAAGATATATTTTTTTGGGTTAAGGCATACACGGTACTGACATAATCGCTCAAATAGAACATGAAGGTCACGTGTGTGGGAGGAACATCATCGAGACTTAGCTAGAATATCATCCACATAATCCTCAATGATCTTGTGGATATAATCATGAAAAATATGTGTCATTGCGTGTTGATATGTAGGCCCCTACATTCTTGAGGCCAAAGGGCATAACAATGTAACAAAATGTACCCCACGGTGTAGTGAAAGAGGTTTTTTCTTGATAATTCAGATTAATCTCAATTTGGTTATACCCTATGAAACCATCTATAAAGGGGAGTATGTCATATCCGGTGATAGAATCTACAATAGCATCAATGTGTGGAAGAGGAAAACTATCCTTTAGACAAGCCTTATTTAAGTAATAGAAATCAGTGCAACAATGGACATGACCATCGGGCATCATCACATGAACTATATTAGACACCCATTCTAGATAATCAATGGCACAGATGAAACCGAACATCTAGTAATATTTGGATTTCCTCTTTGACCAGTAGCACAACCTTAGGACGCATCTTGCGGATTTTTTGTTGAATAGGATTGGAACCGACGTTAAGGATGATATTATACATTCCAACAGAGGTATCGATACCATACATGTCACTATATTCCTAGGTGAAGATGTCAGAGAAATCATGGAGGAATCACCGGAGATCATTTTTCTCAATAGGGGTGAGGGAAGCAACTAATAAAACTATACGCGGGTTGGCATATGTGCCTAAATTATGTTTGATGGTTTCTTTTTTGATAAGGACATAACGGTCCTCAATGTATGGCTCAATGGGGATAGTTTCATGTGGGTCAGAATTATTATCAAGATTAGCGGAGTCTCTTAGAGAAACCATATTAACATATGGGAAAGATCAGTGTCGCTTATGGTGAAAAGAAGGAAGATCATCATAGGTGCCCATATGATCTAGTAAGGCCTCATTAGTAGAAAAATTATCTTTGTTATCCCAAAAGAAATGGGCATCATTACTAATAAGGTCTGGGTGTAGGAATGGAAGAGACTCAACAAGACATGTGTTGTGTACCTCTAAAGGTAGCGGGGGAGGAGTTTGATAGATGAGTCCCATAACTTATGCAGATGTGTAGGGAGGTCCCAAATTTTGGTGACTTTATGGTCTTGGTCAATGAGAGAACCCAAAGCAACGATAGGTAGTCATAGCCTAAACTGGTATTTAGATAGAGTAGTGGAAAGGTGTTGGATGAAGTAGTGGAAGTCCAAAGGGTGTTCAACATAATTACAATATTTAAAAGGGGAAGGGTTCAACATGTACATTATAGTGCAGTGTACCTAGTAGCGGAACTTGAGTCGAGCATAGAGAGTATTGGGAACTAACCATGTATGGCATAGGATCCAATAGCCTAAGTTGAGGAGGATGTTGTATTTAAGGTCATTGGACATGACATGACATGGGATGGTAATCATACATGGACCAATGGTAATGGGTAGCTGGACAATTATCCCTAAAACACATTTTGGGATGTTATCAAAACCACGAATAGAAATGGAGTGAAGGAGTGAGGTGATGTCAAGTCACATGCCATATGATGGAGAAAGTTGATATTACAAATGGTGAGGCCAGAGCCATTATCCACTAAGGATGATTTTTAACACCTGACTTTGTTAACAACTAAACCAGGATATATAAGGGTGGGTCGTGGGATAAGAACTCTGATGTGGTGGGAGATCATCAGAATGTGAAATTGATTTGATCTTAGATGAAGGGATAAAGCCGAGACAAATTTATGATAAACATAATCTAAGTGATATGTGCGGACCAGACATAATGAGTAGCTAAGTAGTTTCTGGAGGTTAAGGATGATAGAATATCTAGTATTTTTGTAAGTAGTGTGAATAGATATGCTCATGGTGCATTGAATGTAACGATGATTATAGGAGGGATGAGGGTAAGAATAGAATAACAAAGAAATTGTATATAAAAAGGAAAGGGAGAAGTAGAAAAATCATAATGGATAGGAAATTGCAAATCCCTAGAAGGTGTTTTAGAAGGTGTAGACGTCACTATGGTTCACGAAAATGATTAACTAAAATTGGAACTGATATGCAAGGAAATTGGTAATCCTAGTTAATCTAATTAGGAGGACTAAAACGTTGTAATAAAAGACTAAAACAATATGAAATAAATGCAAGTAAACTATTCTAAGTGAAATAAAACCCTAAATGTGCAAGAGAAGGGAGAGAAATAGCTTAGCTGATTGGCAGTGACTGTACAGGTTATCGCAGGTCTAAGAATAAAATTTGGAAGTGCAGAGGAACACTCAGGGACCCTACAAAGGATAGGATCTCAAGTGACTGGGATTCCTAGGTAGTGTACTGGGGCACCCCGGGGTGCCCTGGTCTGCAATCTGGGCGCTCTGAACACTGTAAATTCTCAAAACCTATAACTGGTATGGTCGTAAGTTGGTTCCAAACCTTCCCTATTTGTAGCATTGGATATGTCAAATGAGCTGGAAAATGACCTGCAATGCAAAGAGAAGTATCAAACCCTAGAAAAATAAAATATGCAAATGAATGGGTCGGACTGACCTCAGCCACCAAGCTAGTGGACTTATCACTAAGCGATGCACTACATTTCAGGACCCTTGGATGTAGTTCTGGTGAGTGTGTGCATGTCGTGCCCTAGGTGCTCTTGTGTCAGATTGCACACTTTGTGAAGTAGCGAGCAATAGTAACTATAGAAAATGTAAATAGCATGTGTGCATGGAATAAAATAAAATCCTCCCCCCTATGAAGTGTGTGTGATGCAAATCTCCTAGCCTTGATGCATGGCACTATGTGGATGGAAGTGATGCAATGGATGCAACCCTAGATGGAGTGATAGTAGTGTGTAATGTTATGACCTAGGACCCTCATTATGGTCTTATAACTTTATATTTATAGGGCTCTCAAGATTAATTTCGTAATTAATCCCGACAAGGCTGACTGAGAAAAAGATAAAGATGACCAACAACTAGAAATGACCCAAAAAGGAGAAAAATGGGATTTGCATAGATCGGGGTGCCCAGAGTGGGACCGAGGTGCCCCATTATACGTTAGGGCACCCTGATTTAGGGCTAGAACGTCGGGGAATTTGTGAAATGGGTGGATAAGTGCTGGAAAATACATGGGAACTACGAAATATGGGAATATGGCCAAAAGGTGGGATTACTTATTATTTTGTACACTTCAGAACCTTGTAAATAGTAGTATGAGACTAGGCCAAATTATGTGTAAAGTGCATAATTTTGTGTCTACAATTTTATAATTAGTTCATTGTTACTAAGCTTCCATTTATTCCTCCCTTAGCCATCGGAAATGATAAATGGGTTAAGGGTCTTTAACTGAGAAGGGGATATTACAATCCTCCCTTCCCTAATTTTCTTACCCTCAAGCAATTATAACTCATATATCTAATAGCCATGTGGAAGAGACAAAACATGTTTTAGTGCTCCAAGATTCGAGATCTTGTACCTGTCAAGTGAGAGAGCTCTTGCCAAAATATATAGCTCTCATGATGTTCATAGACATGAACTTGGATCAATGGTTCAACATATTCCATATTGTAAATTTCATCCTCTATCTTATCATGTTTCTCAAGAAGAAAATAAATATGAATATGCAACAATAAATAATACATATTATCGTCATATCCATACCTTGCAATGTCATCAATATCTTCCTTTCCTCTTGCCTTCATGATATCTTTACTTTCCTGTATCAAATCCTCATCATTATTGTCCACAATAGGTTGAATATCATCATGTACTACTATTCTTGACAAGGCAGCAAGCTGAAATTATTCCTCATCATTTGGAATTTGGGCCTTCACCACTAAACTCTCATCATCAACTTGCGGATTGGAGTTCTCTTCCTTCTTGGGATCAAACTCTTTGATTTCCTCCTCTACCACTTTCTCACTTTTTCCCTCCAGTACATATAACCTCTCTATAAACCTTTGGCTGAAGTCATAAAAGAAATAAACCAATTCTTCCCCTTGGGTCTTTATCAAATGGTACCACCATTCCTTTTTTATCCCTTCCAAATGATCAGGGATGAATTTGAGGGCATTCTCCACACATATAGGGTTTGATAGCAAGTATGCCTCCAATTCTAGCAACCATGATCTCACAAAAAAGTTTATTAGTACCATCAAAATCAGAAATCTTACCCCACCATGGTTGTAAATCTCTACGGAGCTGCATGCTTGATGCGTTTTTTCTTTGTGCATTAAGATCTAATTTTTTTAAACTTTTTTATAATAGCTTCCACATCTAGAAAGGATCGCCGCTTTAATACCACTGTAATGTCCCCAAACGGACATATTCTAAGTCCAAATGGATTTGAGGCAAATCCCACTCCCCAAAATAGATTATAGAAGATATTCGAAATATTTTTAATTGCAGATCTAATTTTTATATAGAAAATGTGACTTGAATATGAGATATAAACCACTCAAAACTGAAATTAAACAACACTTTTTATCATCAAAATGGGATAGCTGATTTTATGATGCAAATACACAATAAAAAATCCCAGTTTGAGATCCTAAAGAAGGATGATTTATTTATTGAAAGTTTGCAAACCCTTTTCTTTAAACACTGCTAGAAATATGATGTTTTAGAGCCAAAATCCACTCCAAAAAGCCTGATTTTGATGACTTAAAATCTATAATTGGAACAACAGCTTAGATCTTATTTTTATCAGCTCACTACACCTCCAAGCAGTTCACTATGTAGGTCGCTTCACCTAGGGAAGGCTGGTAATAAATAATAAATACAACAATAATTTTCTCCTTTAAACCCTTCTTTAGATCAACAACTTTCAGCCCTCAATACTTCTGGAAAACTATTGCAAAATACCGCTAATTCCTTGATCCGCAATGGAAACCCCTGAGTGGAGAATCCTCACAACTTAGGAGAAGAGTTTTCATTCTTCTTCTAGATGTCTAGAGGGTTTTCATCCTCAAGAGATAATCTCTAACGGTTTTCATCCTTAGAAATTAATTTTGCAAAGCTCTCAAACTCAGACAAAAATAAAAATTTCTATAAAATAAAAGAGATATCTATCCAAGTCCACTTGTTTTTATAGAAAATTTGGGCTTAGTAGCCACCCAAAAGCAACAATCACATGCTTTCCTCCACATTTAATTCTTTTTTGGCCTTGTATTTCCTTCATATGGGTCACATTTTTCCCTATGGGAAATTAAAACATAAAGTGACATTTTCCTTTTTCCTTTTTCTAATTTCACTTTAGCTTTTTCTCTTTTATTTTTATCAAGTTATTATTAAATTAATATAAGTGATTTTTATAAAGCTTATTTTCATGCACTTTATAATAATTTATTAAGACTACAGCTTCCCTTTTTTATCACCCCTTAGCCATCGAGAATCAACATTGAGCTAAGGGCCTTCAATTGATTGTTTTAGGCAGTGGGACATTTCCGTCCCTCCCTTCCCCAATTGCTTGCCCTCAAGAAATTTCAAACTTGTTTGTCCAAGTGTCATGCACAAGATTCAAAGGATACCAATAGTGGGAAATAAGGTATGAGGAATGGTACTCCTCAAGTGGTCGTAGCCAAGAGCATGGAAGGTTCCTTCAAAAGAGAGCAGATTGTACAAGACACGAATTATGTGGTAAATGGTACATCTTCTATTTTATTGCAAAAGTGTTATCATGATGATATTCCACCAATTTTGGACAAGAATGCTATGGAAGTGGTACAAAAAATTCAAGTTATCATGAAGACAAAGAGTGGTGAAGATATTAGTGATACTCCAAGGTATGAAGAGAATAATAATGGGCCATATTTATTGTTGCATAGAAAGCCAATTAATTTTTTTTTTTCTCATGATAAGTATGGTCACACAAATTGTAATATGGAGCATGTGGATCCCTTATTCCAAATTCATGAGTGTGGGCACTATGAGAGCTATATATTATGGCACGATCTCTCTCATTTAACAGGTATAGGATCAAGACTCTTGGACCACTACAACATGTTTTATCTATTGCATATAGAACTTTGGCATAAGAGTGCAATTGCTTGAGGGAAAACAATTTGGGGAAGGGAAGATTGTAATATCCCCTTCTTGGTCGAAGATCCTTATCCCAATTTTGTTTCCTGGCGGCTAAGGGATGAATAAAAGGGAAACTTTGTCTTAATGAAGTAATTATAAAGTGCATAAAAATAAATTTTATCATAAGCACTTATATTAAAAAAAAATTATATATTTAAATGCTTTTGACCAGAGCTATGAACTGATGGGATGGACCCCAACATTACAAGAGGAAGGAGAGGAAGAAGGGAAGAAAGGAGGAGGACATGGAGAAAGAAGAAAAATAAAAAGGTGAAGGGGGGGCAACAGCCAACGACGTGGCGAGATAGCCAAGAACAGTAACCCAAACGGAACCAAAACAACGCAAAAAAGGAGGAGCGCGAGATCCTCTGCATTAACCGAAACTGGTACTAGCTCAGTGGTTGGACTCACGCAGAAGGATCCTGTATGCACTTCGTGCCCTATCCTTTAAATAATTCCACTGATCAATTGTAGAATAAACAGGGAAGCCAGCGGCCTCGATATCCACTTCAGGCAGAAGATGATGATCAAGCCTTCCCATCATGAACAAAGTGTTGATGCTTTAGGCATGGTTGAGAAGGTCCCTATACTAGCTGTAAATCCACTTGATGCCACGCCCCAAGCCGATTGTAAGATCATCGACCTCCTCAACCCAGAGGAGTGGGTCCAGCAGGGAGAATTCAACCAGCTCATCACGGAGGCCCGCACGGTGAGTGGGATAGATAACAGAATTGGCAATGAATTCCATGTCAACCAAATCCTCCTCTAAAAGCATGCAGAAGGAGACAAAGGCCATAGTGATGTCTACATTTTTCCGTGCCTGACAAGAATGAAAACGATAAGAGTCTTCCAAAATAGTCTCAATTGCTTCAGCTTCCTGGTACGAAGAATATTGGAAGACTTCTGACAGATGGGATCGATCAATCTCCAAAGTTGAGGTGACATCCGGCACCGTGCTATGAAGGGTAATAAAAGGGAACCCAAAAAATGCCATTATAAGATGTTGGAGAACAAGCAGCACAAAAATAGAGACCGAGAGACACAGAACAGAGAGTTGGCATCCTTCTCCCTTAAATGGAGTGCTACACATGTGAGGCCTAATCCGAACTGCCGAGTAAAGCTGGTCCACTCGTGGGAGATTAGGCTTGACATTCCATGCCAAGCTTTATCGGTACCTGAAGTGATGATGGCGGCGGGGGTGATCAATTGCATAGTTTGCCAAAAAATCAGCCGCTTGTTTTGTTTCTCTATAATTATGTTTAATGTACCAGGAGCCAATTTTGTTCAACCAAAATAGAATTTGGGGGATAAAGGTATTGATTTTCCACGATGGGGATGTGCCTCTAGAAACTGCACATATAATAATTTGGGAGTCCCCTTCAATAAATAGATGTGAACAACCTAACTGAGTATCCATCTTGACCCCTTCTAGTAGCGTTTGGGCTTCAGCGGGGTTGCATGAGCCATCTCTGAGAGGGTAGGAACCAGCCTTGATGAGATTACCAAATTCATCCCTAAGAATACAACCTACACCTGATTTACTTGGGTTCTCTCTAGAAGCACCATCAAAATTGAGTTTCCATGAACCCTTCAGAGGGGGTCACCATCTTGCCCTTTTTCTATGAATTAATTTTTCAACTTGAGTGAGACCTTTTTTAACAATAGAGCCGAGGCCAGTTGCTTTATGAGGGGCCAGGAATTCATGATATCGAAATCCCCTAGAGGAGAAAGTGGATTGTGACAAACAATTAACACTGACTTTCTCCGAGATGGCCACTTCCAGCTTGTTGAGAAAAGCGTGCAACTCGGCTATTTGTTCCCTGAAGAGACGAAGATTGCATTCCCACCAAATATGCCACAGGAGGAAGAAGGGGGCTATGTACCAAATAGAACTAAGGGAGCTATTATTGTTATAACTCAGGCAAGAGAGAAGGGTCTCTCCTATATTATTGCATGGGACCCAAGCTAGATTTAATTTGCTAAGGAGGCAACCCCAGCAACTAGGACACGAATGGGAAAAATAGAAAGAGATGATCAAGGTCTTCCTCAGCAGCACCACAGAGCACACACTTGGATGGACCAAGATAACCCCATGATCTCCACCTAACTTGAGTCAAAACTTTCTTTTTCATAACCAACTAGCTGAAAATTGCCACCTTGGGAGAAATACTAGGATGCCAACAGCCGTAGGAACAGGGAAGACCCTGGCCAAACTGTGAGATGAGAATATTATAGCCAGCTTTCACAGAGAAGGATCATGTTGCATCCCCAAGCCAAATCATAAGATCATCATTATTAAGAAAGTGTGCATTTCTGTCCTGTAAGGCGCCCTTGAAGAGATTGGATTCCTGTGCATTAGCCCCAATATTGGAGATATCTTTCCAAATCCAAGACGGTGAGCCATCGGGATTCTGACTGCAATAATAAGCAACCATAGATCCCCAAGTAATTTTGGTCGTATTCATTACTCTGTTGAGTTCAGGCGTGAGATTAAGGGGTGGGGACCCGTTCCAACTTTCCTCCCAGAAGGTGGCAAGCTGACCCTTATTGATGTTCCAAGAGATCGACTCAACAATCAGGGGTTTAGACTTGTAGAAGAAATTCTAGATATGTGATCCTTTGGGGAGCTCAGTGCTGGATAACAGTAGCTCGAGGTGATCCCCCACAAGATACTTATGGGAAAGAACTTGGAATGCGAGCCGTTTGGCATCTGAGATGAAGTTCCAGACAAGTTTTGCTCCGAGGGCTAAATTATGAAGAGTAAGATCCAGAATTCCCAACCCACCAAGGCATTTAGGTAATTTGACCGTATCCCAGTTTGCAAGGTGAAATTTCTGCTCTTCATTGTTCCCTTACCATAAGAAGGATCTGACAATCCTTTCAATTTTGAGAAGAACAGATTTAGGGATCTGCATGATAGACATCATGGATATCGGAATGGCAAGGAGAACTGAATTTATCAATAGGGCTCGTCCCGCCAGGGATAGCCATTTTCCTTTCCATGAGAGTAATCTAGAAGAAATGGAGTTTATAAGCCCGCCCCAAAGAAGCACTTTACCATTCCCATGAAAAAGTGGGATACGCAGATATTTGTGGGGGAGAACACCCATGGTGAAGCTGAGAATTGCTTTGATCCTATATTGCAATCTTGGGGCAACATTAAAGAAGAAAATGACATATTTATGAAAGTTAATAACCTGTCTAGCCGCTGAAGAATAAGAATCCAGATTAGAAGAGAAGCACCTTGCTTCAGGAATTGATCCTTGACCAAAAAGGAAGGTGTCGTCTGCAAATTGTTGGTGCATGAGGGCAGGAAGATTGGAGGTAATTTGAATACCTTTTAGGGATCCATCCAATAATGCAGATTTGATGCTTCGACTAAGAGCCTCAACAACCAAAATAAAGAGAAAATAAGAGAGGGGATCGCCTTGTCTCAATCCCCTACTGCTGTAGAAGAAGCCTTTAGCCGAACTTTTTATGAGGACTGAGAATCGAGGGGTGGCAATGCAGTTGAAAATCCAATTGCAAAATTGCCAACAGAAACCCATGGCTTGAAGAGATTTAATGAGGAATCTCTAGTTGATGTAGTCATAGGCTTTGCTAAAGTCCAGTTTCAGCATCATGCTAGCTCGAGAAGAGGAGTGAAGAGTGTGAATCAGTTCATGGGAGATGATGATCCCGTCTAAAATAGACCTCCCAGGAATGAAACCGTTTTGTTCATGAGCCACCAATTTAGACAAGAGAGGACTCATTCTATTTGCAATAGCTTTCGAGATAATTTTATATGACTGTATTATAGAGGGAAATCAATCTGAAGTCATCCAAAGACTCGGCTGGGGATTTTTTGGGGAACATGCAAATGAGAGTGTGATTAAGAGCACCTAAAAGCTTGCCCGTGTGCCTTGATTCCTCCACAGCATTCCAAACTGTATTCCCAATGACATCCCAGAAGTCTTGAAAGAAAGAGGTAGGGAAACCATCAGGGTCGGGCGCTTTGTCTCTCTTCATTAAGAAAACAATTTTTTGAGCCTCCTCCTTTGGTAAATGGGGAAAGAAGCATGTCATTATTAGCAGCAGTTACTGAGGCGGGGATATGATTAAAGAATGAAGACTGATCACCAAGAGGGGTGGCTGAGTCACCATTCAAAAGATTATGGAAGAAAGACACTGCTTCAGATTTGATCTGGGATTGAGTGGACACCACAGAATTATCATCCAGCTGGAGGGATGAAATGTAATTGAAATTTCTTCTGGCTTTGAGTGAAGCATGAAAGAACTTAGTATTTTTATCACTGTTGGCCAACCAGACTTCCTTGGATTTTTGTCGCCAATGAATTTCCTCTTTAAGAAGAAGATCACCAAGTTCCCTGAGAAGAAATTTTTCTTTGAGGAAATCAACCTGAAGCATCCCTTGAGAGAGAATAGATTCATTCAGAATTCGAAGCTCCTTCTCGACTCTCAGTTTTTCAAGAAAGATGTTTTTAAAGCAGGGAGATATTCTAGCTACGTAAATTATCTTTCAGTAAAGATAACTTTTTGGAGAGTTTGAACATCCAGGTCCCTTTGACTTTGAAGGAGTCCCACCAGGATTTAATTAGGGGCCTAAGTGAAGGATCCTGCAACCACATGTTTTCAAATTTGAAAGGCGAGCGGCGAGGGGGAAGATCAAAGGAAATGTTGAGAGAAATTGGGAAATGATCGGAGCCGGAAAGGGGAAGAATCAGAGCATTTGAGAAGAAAATTGTTCTGCAGCCAGATTTCAGAGACAAGAAATCTATCTAGACGCACTGCCATTGAACTAAACCCTGGCCTCCGATTATTCCATGTAAACCATCCCAAACTCGGCTCCACGTCTACCAAATTGGTGGAAGACACAAAGGAGGTGAAGTCCACTTGAGAACGTGGATGCCATTGAATACCTCCTCATTTATCAAGGTCTGAAAGAGTTGCATTGAAATCTCCTGCAACTACAATCTTGGAATTGACAGCCGAATCAAGGACCAGATGAAGTTTAGACCAGAGATCTCTTTTTTTGAGCGGATTAGAAGGACCATAAACATTACATAAGAAGAAGGACTCATCAGAATGTTTGATAAAAACCTTACACCAAATGAAATTCGAATCAACGAGGAGAGGTTCAAGATTGCAGCCGCCGGATTTCCACATAATACCTAGGCCTCCCGAGGCACCGAGTGAATCTGAAAAGCATCCTTCCCAACCTTTTCATTTTCGAAACCATCCATTCTTGCAACCTTCCAAAGACATCTTAGTTTCCTGAATAAGGCATAGATCAGTGGTAGCATCGGTAGCATAACGTCTTAATAGACGTTGTTTGTTAGGGGCGTTTAGGCCCCTAACATTCCATGAAAAGAGAATCATTTGAGCTTCAGAGAGGACTCACCTCTCCTACTCATAGAGGGAAAAAAGGAACGGAGTTGCAGTTACTTCCCTGCTGCAATCTCTTTGAGGGAAATTTTACTCTTGGATGGACGACCCTGTATGCCTTTCCGCCCTAGATCCATATTTAGAAGTGCTGGTGTCAGAAGAATCGGGCACATTTGCATGTTATCTAAAGATTGATCCTCAGGGACAATCTCCAGAGAACCACTGGAGTCACCATTGTTAGACTGGATTAGTTCATCCTTCTCGTTCACCCATTTTTCCAAAGAAACGGTGTTCCCTCCCAGGCTCGAGAGAAATACCTTCGTGAAATAGGGATAAAATCCTTGTTGAGTCCTTTACCACTGCGGCCGTTTCTTTAACCAAAGAAATGGTACTCGGATCCAAAGTCATGGACTCAAAAACAGGGGTGGAGTCATTAATATCCTCGCCTAAGGGTTGTGTCTTATTTAAAGGGGAGGGAACGGAGGGAGTGGAAGTAGGAAGGGGAGAGGATTTCTTCCTCCATTCCATTTTTCCCAGAGCAGGGGGATTTTTATAGGATTTTTGGAAATGGCTAGGTTGTTTGCATTTAAAGCAGTTGTTGGAGACGCCTTCATATTCAACCTTCTGCTCCCAGATCTCGGACTGGGTGGAAATGACTATAAGATCTTGAAGCTTCTGTTTATAATTGATAGAAATACAAATCCTGGAAAATGATGAAAGGGTACCTTCCAAAGTGACAGGGTCGATGCGGACAATGCGTGCCAGATTGGAGCAAATTTTGTTGAGAATGGGGACGTAGACCAAAACTCGCTGGGTAGTGAATAGAGCCTTACCCAAACCTGAAGTCCTTCCATTTCCGCTCTAGCTGGGGTTGAAATGAGTCTCCCATTTGTGAATCTCCAGGCCTGAGTCTACCAGAAGAAAGTCTTTTCTCACCATGGTATCGTTCTTTTGAATGGCACTGCGAAAGATAACAAAAAAAAAACCTCTTTGCAAGAAGCGGATACTCAGGCCAATACCCCACTACACCTTACACTAGTTTTGAATGCCCTCCACTGTCAGTCATCATCCTACAATTTTGTAAAGATTGATCTATTTACGAGAAGGTTTGTTTGGATGGCTAGGTCTTCTGAATCCTCCAGAGACATGGAGACAAATTCAGTCAAATCTAGGGGAAGGCATTTCTGACCAGGAATGTTTTTGCCTTTACCTTCAAGTGCACTGCCCGAAGTGGGTCATCTGGGACCCAGACACTTTTGCAAGGCTTTCGAAAGGCCCTAGCCTACAAGGGTCACCAACACAACATCATGAGGAGGTGAGGCCGTCTGACCGTTACAAAGGCTTAGTTTTTAAAAAAATGACTGTTCTAGTCCACGGTGTTGCCGCTTCCCTTTTTCCATCGCTCCCCCAAGAAAAATTTTACCCACATGGAAAGGTGTTTTATTGCATAAGCCCTAATGGCCTAATTGGCCCTATTAGGATTGCTCAAAAAGGTGACTGAAACAAGTGTGCTTTGATCAAAGCACTTATATTAATTTATTAATGACTAAATAAAAAATAAAAGGAAAAAGTAACTTTATGTTTTATTTTTCCCTAGAGGAAAAATGCAACCCATAAGGGAATGAAATAAAGCAAGTGAAAAACAATAAATGAGGAAAAAGAAGTTGATTGATTGTTTTTGGTGGGAAAAAGGCCAAGACAACTTATAAAAGGAGGTTTCCATGCATAGGAGAGAATATATTTCGACATCTTATCAATTCAGAATTTTGGTCCAAGGTTGCATGCTTCCCAATTCAACTCTAAAGGGCAAAAACCGTTTGTAGTTCTGGTTTAGAGGACAAAAACCCTCTTTAGTCTTGGAAGATTTACAAATTTATATTATTTCTAGGTAGGGATTGAAGACACAAGTGTTGGGGCACAATTATACCTTCAAATTCATCCAGATCTAGGGTTATCTACACCACTATGGGTGGATTTTGATCCATTTTAGGGCACAACTGTCTCAGATCTAATCACTGACATCTTTTTCATATTTTTAAAGGCCAAAATTAGATAAGTTGCATATTGTTTGGGCTGAGGAAACTTTGTTTTCAATATTTTTTGAGATTTGGTCATCTACGTATTTTAGTAAATAAATTCTAGGCTTCATTTGATCCAAATATGGTATTTTTATAATGTTTTGGTCCTTATAAATATTTTTGATTTGTTTTGCATAATATTTAGGTGATTTTGCTTCAGGTGTGAATGTTTTCCATTTTTGGATCAGATTTTGGACAACAAAGGACAACAACTAGTGGGAAGAATGGTATGAGGAATGGTACTCCTCGAGTGGTGGCAGCCAAGAGCATGGAAGGCTCCTTCAAAAGAGAGCAAATTGTATGAAATGTGGATTATGTGGTAAGCAATACATCTTCTCTTTTATTGCAGCAGTGTTATCATGATGATATTCCACCAATTTTGGACAAGAATGTTAGGGAAGTGGTGTAACAAATTCAATTTATCATGAAGACAAAGAGTAATGAAGATATTGATGATACTCCAAGGTATGAATAAAATAACCTTCTTAAACAAATTGTGTAAACCCCAACACAAATATCCATCTTAGACCTCCTTGAAACTTTCGTAATTTTTATAAAGATATCTTCATCAAGTCTTACAAGACTCAAGAGTCCCAAATAACATAAACCTCATGTAGTTCCAAGCTATTATTGGGCACCTATCCTCAAACCAACACATCACCTTTACCCCTAATGATATCCCAACCTCTAATTCCTCTAAAAAAATTCCATTGTATTGTTATGGCAAAAAAACAACACCCCTAATTGCTTGCAAGTGAATGGTCTAGGCATTCAATGTTATTCGTCAAACGTGGAGTTATCCCAAAGTGTGGGGACTTTGCAATTGGGATAAACCTCTAGAGAAGGTCAACTTCCTAACCTATCCTAGTGCCAACTACTCCAAAGTGCAAAGAGTTGCAGATCTAACAGCAATCTAATGTTTTCCCAAGGAGACAAAGTTAGAGAAAATGCATGAAAATTAAATCCCACTCTAAGGGAAGGTGATGCACTAAGAAGGAGTGTTGAACAACTTACACAATAAACACAACACAACTAGAATCTTGCAATGAAAACACAGAAATACACAATAACCTTGCATGCAATGAAAGATCAGGAAGATGCAATAGAACACAGAAAAGGGTTTTAAAGTATCCACATATTTGATTTTATCGCTCTAAATTTGATACAATACATCACATTTATGGGAAAAGGCATAGATTTTTCATTACAATGTCGAGTAGGGAGGTTTGGAATCTCCACAAAATCTCTTACAAACAAGAATAAGAAGGGAGGGGGCATATACAAGGTGTGCTACCCTTTTGAAATTAGCCCCTTCCTTACAATATATAGGAAGAATGAGAGAAGGTAGAGATAAGGAATTCGAAATTTTGCTTTAAACCACCCAAAAATGTATTAAAATCACCTACAACAATAATGGGTACCATTAGAAAACACATGCCTCTATGTACTTTTCCTTGTTGGAGAAGAAAGGAAACCCATACCTCATCACTTTGGTAGGTGAGAAATTTGGAAACCCCCTCTAAAATGGCGGACTGTATTTCCTCATTTTAAAATACTTAGTCTCACTAAAATTAATAAAACCATTGTAGTTGTGTAGAAGACACTGAGGGATTTCCAAAAAGTGCAATTTTGTGCAAATCTGAGCTTCCACTCAAAAGTTATGGCCACCTGAAGATGAGGGTGCCATACCACAATAAATGATAGTGGTGATCTCTACCTTTTTTGGACTCCTTATTACATCGCATCCTTCGAAATCCAAAATTTTAGATTTTAGGATTCGGAACTTCAAGAATTTTGATTTTGGATTTTGGGTTACTGTTCATCCACCTGAGTTTTGAAGCCTCCGAAACTCCAAAACCCTGAAGTCTGAAATTTAGACTTTCAGGTTTCAGACTTCAAGTTTCGATTTTAACTCATTGGGGCTTCAATGTTCTGAAATGCCTGAAACCTCGAAGTCCAAAATTTGAACTTCAAGTTTCAGACCTTTGCATTTTTGCGGATTCACATTCTGGGGTTTTAGGGATTTCAGGTTTCGAGGGTTCAGGTTTCAGGGTTTTGGGGGTTCAGGTTTCAAGGTTTCAGGGATTTTGGGTTTTAGGGGTTAGGGTTTTGGGGTTTTGAGAGTTGGGTAACTACTCATCACCGCTCGACCCCTGTTGCTAACCTCCAAACTCCCGAAAGCCTGAAGTCCAAATTTTGGACTTCAGGTTTCAGACTTTTCTCTCTCCCATGTGGACACTATTCCACTGTGAGCTCTCAAGACTCTGAAACTCTGAATTTTACCTTCCTTTTATGCGTTTGACCTCCGAATTTCAAATATTTTGTCTCTGGGTTTTCACCATTATTTGCTTGGGCCTACCTTCAAACGACCTCACCTCCAAATTCTGAATTTTATACTTTTGAGCTTCTTCATTTCTGGAAGCTCCTCTGTAATGTGCTCAACCCTCTTTAACTTTTTTTGCCAATCCTGAAGTGTGAGCTCCACTGACTGAATCGATCCCTCTTATTTTCTATGTGGATTCACATTTACCTAATTTTGTGTGTGGGGAAAAATTGGATAACATGTATGTTGAAGTGGTTGTCACAAAATCTAAAATTAAATGAGTCCTTGTAACAATGGTTTTGGTTTGAAGATGTGTAGTTTAAATCTTATCAAGCATTTGGGACATTATGAGGAGTCACTAACGACTAATATCATCACTATCAAAACATATGACAGTGCATAAAAATAATCAGGAGGAACTATCTCTTTAGCACTCTGTAATTGGGCATGTCACCTGCTTAACCATGTTTCATGTTATTGACCTTGACCTACTATACAACTTGCTCTTTGGATGCCCACAGATTCATGCCATTTGAGTCATTATGTCCACCTATCACCAATGTATCAAATTTCTACATGATGGACAAGAGGTCATAGTGACCAGTTGACCCTCATACCTTTTAGTACTGTAGTATACTAAAAACACCATATTTTAAAAACACACTCTTGTCCCCTCACTAAAAATTCCCACACATTTCCCTCTAAGAATTGGTCAACATCATCCTCTTGCATTCATCTGGATGAACTTCTTTCCACTTCTAGTTACCCGCTTAATACATGTGTCAAGCTCATCAATATTGACATTGGGGAATATGAAATTTCAAAATTCCTTTCATATCAAAAAACATTTCACTCTCACCCCATATCCATGACAAGTCTAACTTGTGTAATTAGACGGATATAATTCCTTATCAAATTGGCGACTCCACTTTTCTCAATGGTTTGTCTTCTGGTAGATGAAAATATTTAAGGTTCTAGAGGATCCTGGTTATGCAATGATGACTTCTCCTCTGGTTATGACTCAAATGAATACCCCATTGGTCATAAAATGATGATACTTACGGGTTATAAAAGAAATGGGACTAGGCACCATATAATAAGACTTGTTATAACTTATATCCATCTCTAAGGAACCCCTTACCCTATGGTTTAGGATATAAATGGTCTCATAATCTACCCACCCCTATCGACGATGTTACATTTGTTAGCGAGGACTCCCTTTTTGACATTAAACCAAGAACTATTAGGTTCTTACTACCTCCAACCTATTCCACAATACCATTGTCCTAACTATTACCTTATACTTACAATATACTACCCTCATTACATGGGACTAACAATAACACATACCATTGGACATCTTTTAAAATAACTAGGCCATCACTGAATTCTTGGGAGCTCAAAATGGTATCCCCGCTAAGGGATCACACGAAAGTATTTGAGATTGAATTTGATCATGTAGCCTACTTTGGGGAAAAGTGTGTGGTCTTTAGTCATAATCTACCAAAAACCCAAAAGAAGAAAAATAAAATTTTTACCAACCTCTAGTGAAAACCTCTCTAAGATGCTACCCAGGCATAAAAATTAAAAAAAATTCAAGAAAACAATGTGTCTAGTGGTGAAAACCTCTCTGAAGAACCAATAAATGAGGGACATTGAATTCCCTCCTAGTCATGCCCACATGGAGGATGGATCCCAACTCCTTTTCGAAGAAACTATCAATGTCAATATCAATCAAGAAGATAATCCCAAAATCAATAAAATTACGGCTACTTTTAGTGCTCGAACATAAAACCTTTGTCACACTTATTTATTGTTTTTCATATGTCTTTTCTTAGAACTATGCTAACATGTATGGGTTGGACCCATAACTAGTGGTACATCATTTTGGTTGTATATAAATATGCCACATTGGTTAAGCAAAAACTCAAGAAAATCCTTCCAAAAGTAGCCCTTATAATCAAAGAAGAACTACAGAAAATCTTAGATGTCAGTTTCATCTGTCTAATTGACTACCCAAAGTGGATTTACAATATTTTTTATGTTCAGAAGAAGACGTTAGGAATCAAATATTGCACCAAGTTCAAGGATCTTAAAAAGGCTTGTTAAAAGGATCACTTTCCCCTACCCAATATTGACATGGCAATCAACTCTACCACCAGGCATGAGATGTTATCCCTTATGGATGGATTTTCAGGATATAATCAAGTTTAAATTTTCCTTGAAGATCAATATAAAACCACCCTAACTACACCTTGGGGAATTTTTTCCTATCAGGTCATGTCATTCGGCCTCAAGAATGTTGGTGCCACCTATCAACAATATATGATTGTTATTTTCCATGATATGTTAGATGAAATTTTCGAACAATACATGGATCGACATATTGGGGAAGTCACGAAATAGAGAAGGCCATCCTACCATGTTATGAAAATTATTTGAATGCGTATGAGAATATAAGATGTGAATTAATCCCAAAAAGTGTGTCTTTGGTGTCACATCCAAAAATTTGTTGAGCTTCATGGTATCTTGACAAGGCATTAAAAATGACCCCTCTAAGGTCACTTCTGTCACAAACATGCCTCCTCTTCAAAATCACTCTCAACTCTACAATCTCCAAGAAAGGATACAATCCATACAAAGGTTCATATCATAATTGACTGATAAATTTCATCCATTTACACATTTTCTTAAGAAGAACATAACATTCTAATAGACTTCAGAATGTCAACAATCCTTTGATAAACTCAAACAATATCTTGCAAATCCACCAGTGTTGGTTCCTCTTACGTCTGAGAGAGATCCTTTTGTTATACATCTTGGAAATACAATTTTCTATAGGAGCTCTCATATCTCAACATAATTCTCAGGGTAAAAACATAGTTGTATACTATCTCATTCACTATACTATCTCATTCACACTTTAATCTCCTATGAGCTTAACTAAAATCAAATTTAAAAGGCATGTTTAGCAATTGCCTTTGCCTTTCAAAATTTCAGGCATTATCTGCTCAACCATAAAACAAAACTCATAGACAAAGTGGATCCACTGAAATATCGTATGTCCAAACCATCTTACATGAAGAATGGATAACCAGGTAGTTTTGTTAAATGAATTTGACATTGAATATGTGAATCAAAAAGACACCAAAGGATAGATCATTATAGACCAACTCGTTGAAACACCACTACTAGGCACAAAACTATTAAGTATGAATTTTTAGATGAGTTCATTATGATAGTTGTAGAATCACCTGAATGAAAGCTCTATTTTTATTTTCCTTTACTACACATGGATTAGGGGCATGTGTGCTCCTCATCACTCCAAAATGTGATCTCATACCTATATATTTCCACATTATACTCCCATGTATAAACAACATTGCGAAGTACAAGGCACTCATCTCAGGACTTAAACTTTCAATACAATGGGATATACAACATCTAATTATCTTCATTTACTCTCAACTCATCATCAAACAAGTTAATAGTGGCTAAAATGCCAAGGATGCCAAAGTAATCCCTTATAAGATAATGGTTGATGGTCTCAAAGGATACTTCACAAATATTTTCTTTAAGTGGGTAACATGTATACACAAAAAATCAGCAGATGTCATGGCCACCATTAGCTCTTTGCTGGATATACCAAAGCACATTGAAATATATCATTTCTTAGTTGAGCATTTAACCATTCCAGCCTATGATGTACCTAAATCTTATACGGTGTGTGTGATTTTTGGTCCTACCTCACCTTGGTACCAGGATATCTACACTTATCTCCATAACCACATTATCCTATCTGACCTATCTCATAACCAAAACAAATCCTTTATCTAACACAATTCTTGTTACATTTTCCTTAACAACACCCTATATTGTATTGGCTATGATGAAACCATGTTACAGTGTTTAAAATCAGAAGAGGTGATCCTCACTATACAATAAGTACATGCTGGGTATATGTGATGGACATACCAGTGGAATGGTCCTTGCTAAGAAGTTCCTTTGTGTCATCCACTATTTACCCACCATAGAAAATGACTCATGTCAATTTGTTCACAAATGTGTCCCTTGTCAAAAGCATATAAACCTTATTCATACACATCTGCAAGCATTACAACCCGTTACTACTCCTTGCACCTTCTCCCCATGGGGGATCAATCTCATTAGTAAAATCAAATATAATTCCTCTGATGGACACAAACATATTATTATTACCACTGACTATTTTAATAAATGGGTTGGGGCTATGCCCCTTACCTATGTCACCGAAAAAAAAAATCCGAATTTATCCTTAATCATATCATATGTCATTATGGAATTCCATCTTCCCTCATCTAATAATGGTAAGGACTTTTAAAATAAATAATTCAAGGCCCTCTCCAATCAATTCCATATAAAAAAATAAGTTTTCAACCCTGTACTACCCTCAAGGTAATGGCCAAGTAGAAGCATCCAAAAAAATTCTTACCTACATCCTCAAAAATATTGTGGATAGCTTTGGCAAAAATTGACATCTTTAAATATATCCCTCTATGGGCTTATCATACCTCCATTCAAACACACACAAATGTAACCCCATGTTTCCTTGTTTATGGATATGAAGCCATCATTCCAATTGAGATCGAGCTTCCCTCCCTTCACATATCCCTCCATGACTTGGTTACAAATGACAATTATTGTGTTTCTCACCTCCATGAACTAGAACTACTAGATGAAAAATCATCTTAAATCCTTAGACCACCTAAATTTCTATCAAAACCACTCATGTTGTCATAGTTATTACAAGCATATCTAACCTCGCAAGTTAGATCGATGACCTATTCCTAAAAGAGAATCATAAGAATACCACTAAGGAATGTGAGAAGAAAGTGAAGTTTGAGCCTAATTGGCTTGGACCTTATGTATTAGAGGAAATTATGGTTCTGAAGCTTATAAATTGGCCACCCAAGATGGCACATAAATTAAATAGCCCATAAATATCATGCATCTCAAACTCTTTTACAATTGAGAAGCAAACAATTGAAAAATCCAAAAAATATAAAAGTGAAGATAAAAAATGCAAAAAATAATATATAAGCAAAATAATATATATATATATATATACATAAAAAAGTATCATGATGAAAACCAATTTTTGGCATTATGATAGGATCATTTTTTATGAGCACCCTATACTGGGGGAATGACCATTTCAACTAATTTTTTGTACCTATTATCCTTTCCCACATTCCACTCATGACTCGAATTAGACGCATGGATTAGATTGAAAACTATTAGGTTTATGGTTTCAGACATGTCAATAGCCTTCTCACTAAAGAATTGGGGAACCCCATCCATATACTATTTCCATTGTACATATCATGAGTGTTTGGATTCTATTACAAAACAAGAAAATACTCTAAAAATTTCCACAAGAACAACAACATGTGTATTTTTATGATGCATGTACTTGTGCTTGCATATTCACATATGTCTCTATTCTATTTTTTTGCATTGTATGTATCATTTAGAATTTTCATGCACATATAATAATTTTTACCTCATTTTACATATATTTTAGGGGCATGTTGATCTTCCATATCCTAGTGTTACCTCTTATATGCTAGCTATTTTTGTTTGGTCTTGCATATATCATAGATTTTATCTTGTTTGTGCATATCGAAAAAGTGCATCATGATCCTCTATACCATTGTATATCTAGTCTTATGCTCTTTTTTTACTCATAAATTACATGTTGTCTTCATTCCCTAAATTCATATTATAGTACATATCATAATGATCTCTCATATCATGGTGCATCCTATCGTATGCTACATTAAAATAAATATTCTCTCACAACGTATGCATATTTGTGGCAAATAAACATCTTGTTTTGCAATATCCTTCTTTGATCTATCCCTTATAATGTCATTTATTTTATTTTTAACCTCCTCTAACCCTCTTTTACACTCTGTTCATCTTGGGAATCTTACTTGAGCATATTTACAAAATGTTCATCGTACTTAAGGATACTCCTCAAGGTAGGTTCGTTATCCTGTAAATCCTCATACACCACCATGGAAAACATGTCCTTTGTCCATTCCTCATCCTTGATAATCTGTACCAACCAATCTATATCGACATATCCTACTCTACCTTACCCTTCATCGCATCCCTCATCAATATTATCATTGTCCCCATAGTTTATTCCCTCTTCATATCCACTCTCATCTCACCATTTTGTATTTCATTACCATAGCCATTGTGTCTACTATCATCTTGGGAATATTATTTGAGGTCACCCCTTGGACTAATCATTTTTTTTTGTCTATCCACCTTCACCATCACATCCCTCACATTAACACCATCACCAACACCAACATTTTTCATCTGCCCTTCTTAGTTTGGGAATCTTACTTGATCTCCCACACAACATGGGAATATTACTTGAGGTCACCCCTTGAGTTAAGCTTTACTTGTTGTGCATATTCTGCCATCCACATATCTTGCACTCCATTTTTCTCATCCTTCCTCATAATCATATCTTCTAACCCACCCTTGTGTCAAAACGGTCATCCAATCATCTATTCACATCATACATTATCATATTTAATCTCTCAGCTTGGCAATCTTACTTAATCACTCCTGCGACATGGTAATCTTAAGGATTATCGTTGAGAAAAGAATGTCATTCTACATTTCCACATCTACATCCTTTACTCTCTTCGTTTGACCATCCTTCTTCCTAAACTCCCCTCTTAACCAACCCTTCATCCACCACCTATTTCCCATCATCCTATCAAATAAAATTTCATGTCTACCATATCTGGCTTGGTAATATTACCTATTCACTCATGTAGCATAGGCATATTCTTTAAGGAAACTCTTCAAATTCAACCCACCCTTATACATTTCTCCCACCATCACCACCCTCCTTACTAAAATATTTCTCACAAACCACCCATCACACCCCCTAAATCCTTACCTAACACTCTCCACTCCTTCCTCTTATGCCCCCTCTCTTCCTTCTCTAGCTTGGGAATCTTACTTGAGCAATCTTCACCTAACTGGTTTCCTTTCTATCACTTTTTCCAACCCCACATTTTTTCTCTCTCATTCTTCTCATATATTTTTTATTGACATTATCTAAATTTGTACTCCTCTACATCATTCACCATTTATCCTCTTCTCATGTACTCCCACCCAACTCTTCAATATCCATATGTCTGGCACCTTTACCATCCTTTCATATTTCCACCCTCTTCGCCCTTATTTAATTATCTACTTTATCCACCTAACATCCTTTTATCCTCATCTTCAGTTTCCATTTTCACTTTATTTTCCATTCCCTGCTCTCCCCCTTTGTTAACTCTCCACCACCATCTCCGCTTTTGTGCTCTCCTACTCACCTCCTTATTCTCCATTATTCCTTTATAAAATATTTACTATCTTCATTCTCCTCCTTTTTATTTGTCTCATTCCTCTAATTCCATTTCCTTTTCATCATTCTCCACTTTACCCCCTCTTCATATTATCATTCTCCTCATCCTCATCTTTGTACCTATTCTCATATCCTCATCTCAAGTTTCTCCACCACTATATCTCCCCACATTTTTTAAACTACTCCTCATTCGATCTTTCACCGGGATTTTAACATTCCTTATGCTTCCCCACTCAGCCATGTCATCACTCTTACCCTCTCTAACACCCTAGTTCAAGACTTCTTTTCCATGTAACATTTATCCTTTATTTGTCTCTTTTCTCCCACTTTCCTCCTTATCTTCCTTGACCATTTCCTTCCTCTATAATATATTTATGTATTCTTTCCCACCTCTTTCCCTTACCACTACCATAGACAAAAAATCCTTCAAAAACTCTTATTCAACTACATCTCTCACATGTTTTTTCTCTTTTATCTACTTTGTCATCTTTTTACACCACCTTCCCTACCTACACTTGTTTCACCAATTCTTCATCTTCTTCATTACATTGTCCCGACTTACTTTCCTCTTTGTCCCTCATCATTTTCTCCATCATTTTTTTCCCTCATATTCCACATGCCTTTCCATGCAGTCTATTCCATACTTCTGTGTGACACATATACAACACCTGCCTTTGTTTCATGTTTTGTATTTTTTACATTGCCTTCTTTTTCTTACCCTTTCATCTTCGCCTTTTTCCTATCCTAACCTTTTATATACCATTATACCCAAACCATTTATTTCTATCATTTCACTTAGAATTATCTCCATATTCTACCACCACACCCATACTTTCCAATATGGTCACCATATTATATTATCCCTTATATGCATCTCCATGGCGTTTGTTATATACTCACTAGCACATCACCCCACATCGCTACCACCACTCCCTCACTCTTTTTAACCCATTATGATTTGTACATTGCCTTCATATCCTCTCTCTCTCTCTCATTTAATTATTTCTCTCCTTGTATGTTTTTCCATTGCCTTCATATCCTATCCCTCTCATGGACTTCTCTCTCCTTGCATTTTTTCCACTGCCTTCATATCATGTTCCTCTCACTGACTTCTTTCTCTCCTTGCATTTTTTTGATTTCCTTCACATCCTCTCCCTCTCCTCGACTTATTTCTCTTTACCTTTTTTCCATCACCTTCATATTTTCTCTTCCCCATTCCACCCTCCTCTTTCTTTCACTCTTAACATCATAATCGATCTCCCTCATTCCCATTTTCATCCTCATAGACCACACTTCTACACTTCATCACTATTACTATTCTTGTTCCTCTCATATCATTCTTGTCTCACATCAAGTCTGATTGAATACATCCCAATTTTTATAACCAAACCTATTACTTTCACCACCTTTCCAATCTCTTCCTCGTAAACTAGGCATTTGTCTCTCATCTCCTATTAATCTTTATCTCATCTTTTTGAGAGGCATGTCATTTATTCCATCCTCACTAGCCCTCTTGATGGGGCATCATTCATATGTACCTTTAACCACTCTATCCATGTTGTTTTGTTTTAGAGGATACCATAACATTCATCATCAATCACCTTCTATTCTCAAAAGCAATAGTTTTATTCTACTTTTTTCTTAGAGAATACTCTTTTCTTCATTATCACTTCTTGAACACAAATTTTATTTCAAATTTTATGTTGAGAAGAATCATTTTAATCACCAACCATGCCACCAAGGGAAATATATCTTGAAATAGTCGTGCCTTGGAAAACCAATCCATCGATCCCTACACAATTCAAATAAATGGCCCACCAGTCAATATTTCCAAGAAACATCCATATTGTGAAACCAACCTATTGATCCCTTCACAACTTGTTGAAGTGGTCCATCGATCAACATTTCCAATTACTTGCTTATTTCTATCAGATTTACCACTATGGGCATCTCCTTTTATCAAATCTCTTTTGCCTACTTGCTTTAAAAGGGCATTACTATCGCAACACCCTTCCAAATAGGGGAAAATGTAGACACCTAATTCTCTCCACCCCTATTAATCAATTAATTTCTCACCCTATAAAATTCCCATAACAATTAATGAATGATTAATCAATGTTAATCATTTAATTAACCCCCATTATCACTTAATCAACCCCTACACATCACATGCCACATCAATCTTGCACTAACCCCACCATCAGAATAATTTTATTTATTTATCCTCATGTTCTCCACGATCAAAATAAAATATTATGATTTATCCTCGTCAAAATAAAATATTTTAATCAAATCTCCCAAAATTTTCTATGATCAAATAAAATAATGGGGTCATTTGTCCATTACCCCCCCACTTTCAAAGTGTTATTATTGTTCATACAGCACTATTCCAACATTATTTAACACTATTCACCCATTATCTCTAAATCATGATTAATTAGCCTCCCCTAATTAATCCCAATTTGAAAACCTATAAATACAATCTCCCCCCTTAAACAAGACATGAATTAAGAGAATCTTCATTATACCCTTTTGATGTATAAGTCCCTAAGTGCTCAAATATCCATTTAGAGACCTCGTTATGCCCTTTTGTGCTCAAATTCCCCTCTCCACTTGGAAAAGAAAGGAAAATTTACTGAATTGGTCGTGCACCAAGGCATACATGTCAGGGCACCTACATCTTCTCTATACTTGGACGCATCCACTAACAACTTGATTTGAGGTGTGTAATGTAATTTGGTATGTTGTATTATTTTATATGTGTGCATGTGATTTTCTTTTGACTCTACTAAATTTTGTTATATATAGTTATAAATGTGACATAAATAGAAAAAATAAAACATTATGAAATCAAATAATCATTTAAATCTTTCTTCTAGACCCTCTTTTTCTTCCTTTTCACATGACAAAACATCTTTCAGTGGTGGTTTAAGTTCGTATATAAAATTTATGGCCAAGAAAAAGGTGAACAAAGTTTTAAACATTCACTTGAAACCTAGAAAACAATCACAAAAATTTTGGGTCGTGTTTTCAAACCCTTACAATGTCAGTGGAAAAGTCATAAGTATTGAGAATATTGAAATACAAGAGGTTACTTTCATAGATATCTCTAGATTACGTTGTCTCAAGAATTTTCACATCACATTCTCTTTCTACTTCCACCAGTCTACACAAATGACACATGGTCCATATGCGACTTATCGAAAGAAATAAGATAACCTCCTACTTTACCTATGACATTTTCTCTTCCCACTTAACTATGCTTCCTTTATCCCCTTCATCATTTTCATCCTTCCTCCGATAATTTTTCTCCTTCCATCCTCCATATCGACACATCCATCACACTAATCGAGTGCAATTGCCTTTTTAAATTTTTGAAGTCCTCCATTAAAAATTTATGCATTTCTTGAAACTTGAATATCAGCCCCCTACTCGCCAAGAAAAAGTCACAAATTTTGATTAGGGCAACCTAAATAAATAGGGTACCCCGCACACTCGAGCCCTAAAACCCATCAATAAACCCTATGAAATATGGAGCATCAAATTAATAAGTATGGTTAGTCATATTGTAGTTTTATAGCTGACCCTTGAACCTATTAGAATTTCCCCATTTTTTAATTTGGCCCCTTTAAGCTCATTTTTCACTCGCGTGAATAATGCAAATGAGATCAATCCCATGTTTTCATGTAATTATTGGGCTTAAGATTGAAAAAGTGGGTTTGTATCACCACATAAATCAAGTCATGTGTATGGGTTTTTCCCCTTAAGCCTAATGGATTTCCCCTCTTTATTGTTGTGGCCTCTCTAAACTCATATTACACTCACATCAATAGTGCAAATGAGTTTAACCTAATGTGTTTTTGATCAAGACCTCGCAAGATTTAGGGGTGAACCTTTAGATTTGGTTAGAACGTGATGATCTAGATGGGTTTCAACCCTTGAACTTATTGAATTTTCCCCCTTTTTATTTGGCCCCTTTGAGCTGATATTGCACTCACGTGAATAATGTTTGACAATTTAAACACATCGACTAAGTTTCTAAAAATTATGTGCCTCGCTTATGGCTCGTACAACCTGCCAATCACTAGAAGGTTGATGTCTTCCACTTTTCACCCCAAGCCAATTGTCTCACTCAAAGCCAAGCAATGTTTGCTAAGTTTGAACCCCACCTTTTACTTTGATTTCATTGACCATTCCCAATTGGCACGCATCAACATCCTACACTGCTTTCAAACTTGGAGCGAAGTTTAACAACCATGTATGTCCCTAGCCATACACACCTTTTTAACTATAAAATAAACCAATAATCAAGATATTCTTGATCCATCACCTTAGCATTTTCAAGTAGTATGATAGTTGTCAAATTATGTCTATGTTTAATTTTAGTATAATTGTTTTGTGTAGGTACTTGTTTTAAGTCTAATTTAAAAATCAATGTTAATTTCCTTGGTGTTTTATTATTGAATTGTAGTTGTGCCTTGCTTTAATGTTGGGAGTGGTTTTCCTTCCTCTAATTAGAGTATAGATAATGCCCATGGATGAAATACATGGGTGTCATTTATTCCCTAGTTACGAATAAGAAACCACATTTGTTGTGTTTGGGTTTATGGGACAAAATTGTCAAAGTGTGGAGGTTGTTGGATTTCAAATGTGTGGAGTTTATTCAAGCTCAAGACAGTGGTGCTGATTCTAGGACTGTTAAGTCTAGAAGTTTTCTTTTTTGTCGGTGAGTTGTTAACTGTACAATTACATTTTGGATGAGGCTCAAGACCACCCAATACCATGTTTTCACATTCCTCTATACACTTGGGATAAGATTCGTAAGTTTTAATCAAAGATGGTTGTTTACAAATTTCTTGCATTCCTATAATTAGTCCAAATTATAATTAAAAGGGGGGAAACCAAGTGCTATAAGGAATAAACATTGTGGTTGGGTTTCAAACTAGTAACCTATTGGATTTTCCCCATTTTCTTTTTTAACTATTTTAAGCACAACTTGTACTCACATGAATAATGCAAATGAGATGGAGACAATAATGTGGAGCAAAAATAACATATATTATTTTGTTAAGAATAATTTCAGCCATGGAATAGGTGTGGTACATGTACATATTTAATCCCCACCTTATTTCTAACTTTACATTCATTTCTTTGTCTAATTTAACATATTGAACACCGCCCAATCACAATCCTTGATACCAATGGTTATTGATGGATGACACCATCAAGATTATTGATGAGGGAACTCTTGATAGCTAGAGAGAAATCCTAATCTCAAATGTGCATGAAATTGCTACCCTAGGATGTTAGGCCTTGGTCAACATCTCTTTGTCTCTTAATTGTCCCATGAAACACGCATGTGAATTTCATTTATATGTGTTCTAATTACCCAAAATACATTGCCTTAATGATTGCAAAATAGCCCCTTTCCCCTTCAAATGATTGGCAAAAATGTCATGTGGTTGTAGGAGAGTAGAGTGTCATATTGTGTATAGATACTCTAGATCACCTACCACGTTTCATCCTCCTTTAAATCCATGTTGTAAAGATGTTTTAGTCAATTTCTAAATCACGGGGATTTCCCACTCCTATTCCCCATTAAATTTGATGATTTGTAAAAATCTTTTCTATATGTCAACACCATTTTCCACTTTATTCCCCTTCTCTTCACTCACATTTCAAGTACTTTCCTTTAAACAACTACCAATAATGGTTGCTCCTCTATATTATTACCACACATTAAACCACCACCCACCATACTAATTTTTGTTAGAACAATAATCTTAAGTAGGGTTTAAATCCCCTTTTAAGTGTTCTTTTAATGTTATAAACTTTAGTTCAGAACTAATAAAATAAAAATGTGTAATATTTTTATTTATTTAATATAAACTTTAGGTTATGGTTTAAATTGATTAATTAAAATTAGTTTATTAAGTGGAGGGGTGCTTCACGAGAAGACACGCCTGTAAATCCACTTAAATAGGGCTCTTGGGGCTTGGTAATTTTAACACAATTGAAATGTTGAAATGGGAGAGAAGTAGGTGAAGGAGTTTAGTGGACATTGTAAAATTTTCTCAGTTAAATGGAAATCTATAATTTTCCCATGGTTTTTTACCGCTCATGAGGTTTTCCACGTAAATTTGTATCAATATTTATAATGTGTTATTTTTTTATTATGTATTTTAATTCATAATGGTTAATGTTAAATTTTTAATACTTATTTAATTTCTTAGACCTCAATTTTTTTTTACTTTCATTCGAATCTCACTTCCTCCATACAACCAACAAATCAAATACCTTAACCAGCACAACTTTGCTTCTCAATTTACTTCCCCTTTCCACATATCATTCCTCCACCACATCCCTTTCGGTGTTCACATTGCACTACTCGTGTGTGATTTCTATTTTATAATATTAAACACATCCACTATGGGAAATATAGTATAAAACCTAAAATAATCTAAGGTTGAGGTTTCATTTTTTAAAATGAACGAAAAATTAGTGACATTTTTGGTGGTTTCATGGTCATGTTATGTGTATTGTCTCTTTACTTGTAGTTACTATCTCGTGGTGTTTTACATGTTTTCTACAAATTACATTTTTAATATTAATGTAGAAAGTTGTTTACATTTAGAAATGCCTTATACTAACAAATATTTAAGGGGTAATTTGGATTAACTAAATATAACACAATAAATCATATCTAATAACCAAAATTTAGTAGATTTTTTATAAGTATTGACATCATATGAATATTTAGAATAAAATGTAAATGGTCTAAATTTTTAAAAATATTATATAATTGGCATTTTTAGATAATTCTCAATTTATTGTTAATTTGGTGATAGTCGTTGGCAAGAGGTCATGGAAGACATTTCTAAGCATTAAGGTGAACCAGACCGAAGAAAACAACAGTGTACTGCCCACTTAACCATAATTGTATAAGAACACTATTGTCTTTGCCCAAACATTAGGAGTATAATTTTAACACCCTCATATGATTATGAAATCACATAAATGGATATGATTTTAATCTTATTTGCTTTGCAATCTTGCTCACTTTAGAAAAAATGACCGCAAATCATTGGGAAGTTAATCTCCTTCCTCTAAGTCATAATCCAACTTTGACACCTTACAATGTGTAAAAACAAGGTTTCAATTCAAGGTCTTGTTTTAATTAGACCCCCTTAGAGGAAAAAAATTTGAATTTGACACTCGATTCAACTCAGCATCTAATCTAATGTATGCAAACATCACAATCCCAATTCCTTCAAATGAATGCAATAAAAAAAGTTAGGTAATTTAGACACCTATATATAGTAAAAGTATCACTTGATAGTGTCAATATTGGCTTTATCCCTAAATCATCAGTTGTGCATATATTTCGAGCCTAATTGTTGTATCCCTAGTCCTATTGCAATATTTTTTCTTCCTATTGCACTACCTAGTCACTCACAAAACAATGTACATCGGTCTAAAGTAGTCTATCAATCATAATTATCTCATGCATAGTTTTTAACCTTGCACACCCTTGTTGGACTAGACTACCAAACAGTTTGGCTTATAATTAGTGGTTTCATCCCAGCCTCTCCAACAGTCATTTTCTCAATTTGATATATTTTGTAGGTCATTTATTTCCTCATAGGCCAGCCTTAATGCAAAATTATACCTACATAACCCTAGATAAGCAATTAAAACATGCTTATTTACTTACCTGCCACTTTTAAGCACTTTTGAATCAAATATCTCTCAAAAGGAACTCAGATCACTCATAAACCTCCCTAAAGTGGTTTCACGCATTAGGAAAAACCCTTATTACAAGTCTAAAGCACTCCAAACTAGGTTATAGAGTTAAGCTTCATATATACACCTCATTTTTTACACTATAATTTCTTTTATGTAGGGAATGTTGATGCATTTTTCTTCTTAGTAGGTGCCTTAAGGGGCTTTTTGGGATTAGGGTGTGATCAGACATCATCTGAGAGATGTCTCTGTTATGTCATACTTCCCTTTCCCTTGTCTCATTTCTTCTATTTGTTCACACATTACACCCATTATGTCTACTTGTCCCATTATGTTTGTTTGTTTATGGTCATTACACACTATTATTAAAAAAATTGGTCACACTAGACCTTCTTCATTTCCCTTATTTATCTTTTAACTTCTATCCTTAATTAATTTACACCCCATCTCCTTAGGGTTCCCTCAAATTCGATGCCATTTATCATGGGCGATGGTGTCGGGTTTTATTTTTCCATAGCTAACACCATTGCCCATAGAAAATGGCATCAGGTATATACCCCACCACCTCTTTCATTTAGAACGCAGTCAATCAATCAATCACAAAGGTATTACTTCATATCACTAACATATTTTAACATTATCTCACACTTATACATTGGACTTCCGGATTTGGAGCTTATCCTTTTGCATTTTGGTCACCATAGTGAGTTAGGACTAGAGGTCTTCTTGTTTATCTTTCCCCTTCTCCACCAAAAGTGATTATCTCTCAATCTTGTTGTATTTGAGGAATATCATGCATCAATTATCACAATGATGTAAGTATTTCTAACCCTTATTATTCCTTTACCTTGTGTTTGTATTTTGTTGGTTTGTCATTCATCATTATATATCAGGGTAGTTGTATGTTTGATTTGGTCTATTGCTTTGTCTTATTATAATACAACCCTGAGCTTTATCAATCAATTTGACTCATTCTTATTCTAAATCCTAATAGGATACCTATCTTTATCTTAGATATAGGTCTTGGAAACCTATATCTATCTTAGGGTTAGGGTTATTATCCTCTAAAAATTATGACTCTAGCACTCCTTGAACACTTTGGTGTCTATATCATGTATTTAAACTTATATTTGATCCCTGCATTTGATAACCAAACCAAGAACCTATATTTTCTCATCATACATTTTTTTGAATTGGGTGTGAATCTCACTCTACCCTATATTAGGTCAAATTCACCTTAATTTTCAATTTTCCCCTTTTTATGCGATCATCCTTCTACAAAACCATGTTACACAATTGATCTTGTTTATGCATTTTTCATCTTATCCCAATTCCATTAGCCCTTGTGCAGGATGCTTACATGGTTAATCTCATTCTAATTAACTAAAAATTAGATATTTTTGAAGTTAATCTAAGATGTACAACAATAAATAAGAGCTAATCAGAATAGGGAGAAATGACGCAAGCAACTAAGAAAGTAGATATGTAAAACCATAAAGTGCAAAGAGAGTTAGAAAGAACTCATTTGATTAGACGAGCTTGTTGGACTGTGTTACATAGATAGTTGGTGAAACGTGAGGAAGAAACGACTATTCCAAAGCCCAGAAAAGCGCATATCTAGGCAATCTGAGTGGACTAGAGCACCTGGATATGTACAGGGGTGCCTGTGGGCACCCTAGTCTAAGATGTGGGCACCCTGGTCTATGAAAAGCTCTATAAATGTCTTTTGAGGTGTCGTTAAGTGATTGTCTATGTTCGCTTCCTACCGCACTAGCTTTGCTAGACTGCTCAATATGTCGCTAGAAATCAAAAATGAAGATGGGACCTGTAAAACCCCAAGATAAGCATCAAACCCCTAAAAAATAAAGATTCATATGAAGGGGTTGGACTATCCTCAATGGCCACAATGGTGGACTTACTAACTGAGCACTGTACTATATCTCAAACCCAATGTAGTTATATGTGCTTGTGTGTGCAATCATGCCCTAGGTGCTCTTGTTCCAGTTGCACTTTGTGAAAGTAGTGAGCAATAACTATGTTTATAAATGTAATAGAATGGTGGATGGAATAGAATAAACTTCCCTCCTATGCAGTGTGATGTAGATGAACCATCCTTATACCTTGTGATGGAGCTAGATGGATGCAACCTTAAGTGATGATAGTAGTGCTTAGTGCTTGGTCCCTCATTATGGTCTCATAATTTTATATTTATATGGTTCTCTTGATTTGATTTCGTAATTAACCCCAAAAAAAGTTGACCACCAAAAATATAGAATGCTCAAACAGCTAGAAAGTTCCCAAAAAGTTGTGGGAAAGTGGAAAAAGGATCAGGGTGCCCTGACTAGGACCAAAGTGCATGTGGGAGACCCAGTACTAGCCTGGGCACCTCAGTCAAGGCTAAAATGACACAAAATGACAAAAACAAAGTAGGCAAGTATGTATTGAAGGTCGGTAGTGACGACAGAAAGCAAAGTAAAATGGCCAAAAGATGGGGGTTAATTAGTACTTTCTATACTCAAAAACCATATGAATAGTAGTATGAGATTGAGACTAAATAATGCCTAAAGTGCATGATTTTGTGCCTACATTTTCCCCCACTTTATATTGGTGAGCGAAATGCTCGGTAACATAAAGTAGATAGTGATATGTACCTGATGTCCTTGTAGAGTAATGTAGAAAGCATGTTGATGGACTAGAAAAAGCACGGAATAAGAAAATAGTGAAACGTGGAAACTAAAGGTGTAAAAGTGTGAAAAAGTGGTGAGAGTGAACCTAGGGTGGAAACGCGTGTGTAGTTTCCGATGTATGTGATGTACCTACATGTTAGTATGGTGTGTGTTGCTGTAGAATGTTATTATTGATGTCGAGGTGTTGCCATTGTTGTTGTTGTTGTTGACTGTTTGCTTCTCATGTGGTCAGATCTACAAGGAGAAGATGATCAAGTAGTCAAATATGCATGTATATATGTCAAAAATGCATGTAAAGACACGTGTATATAGTAAAAAGTATGTAATCGGAAAAAAATGTAAAAGAAACATGTGCACCTAATCTGTGATGAGAGAAAGGGTGTAGAAAGGATATCTTGTACTGCACGTTTTTTGGGAAATCTCATGCCACCCTGGCCAAAGAAGTGTAGGGATAAAGTTGTGCATTATTCTCTAACCTGTAACTACTTCCTTGAAGTTGTGTGAAGATATCTTTGTACTGCCTGGTTTTTTGGGTGATTCGACGCCACTGGATGAAGTAGTGTAGAGAGGAAATATGTTGTATCCTCTAACCTATAACTATTCCCCAGAATGGTAAGGACAACTTGTCCTGTAAAAGCCACTTATGTATGGGGTTCATAGACTGGTATAAACCCACTCACTGTATAACCCACAATTCCAAGGGTGAAAACTAAATTGAATTGTACCGATGTAGAAGCGATGTGTAGTATGTAAAACCCCAAATGATGCCCCCCTCTTTGAGGCACATACGACATCGCTGATAGGAGAATGCGGCCCCAAAAGAGGACCAACTGCATAAAATGTGCCCTATAGGGGGGAATGGAATGTGTTTGGTAGAAACCAAGGAACACACAAACAAGTGGCTAAGAAACAAGTGTTAGTACGAACAAGCATGCATGTAAAAGACAAGTGTAAGATACGCAGACAATGTACTAAGCTAGAATGAAAGTAAACATGGTGCAAGAAAGCAATCATATACCTGCAAAAGTCAGGTTCACAAACATGGGACATCACTCATGATGTTGCAAGACATGCAAGGCCATAATGGTCGCATACAACAAACAAGTGTGCACACCAAACAAAGGGCAAGGCCCTCATACAATAGCAAATAAAACAAGAAAGTACAAACAACATATATCTATGGAAGCAAGTAATCCTGCAAACAAATGTTGCACATGAAGCACCCATTAGTATGTTAGAAAAATAACTCATATGTCAAAATCATGTATAAGCAAGTAATGTAGAGTGCTAAGTACAAAATGAAACAATAGCACCTGTAAGAGACGAATGTGGATGCCCCCAATAACCGTTGTAGGAGTGGTAGGAGGTGAGCATCCATGTTGCATGTAAGAGACATGTATCTGCGATCACAACTAGAGAAAGATGTGAATGTGCATGTGTGTATGGTATAAATAAATAACATATAAGAAATCTAACTAGCATGTGTAGTAAAGTGAACATATACAAGAAAGTGTAAGTGAAGAGTAAAAGAAACCAAGATATGCAAGTATGTTTGTGGATGGATGAAATGGAATGCATAATGAATGGTAGGCACCGTGTGCCCCCTAATTGAATGGAGCTGTATGCAGTGAGGTTCATTTTAGTATGCCCCCTCAGCAATCAAGAATGAACTGTAAACAAGAGTGCATTATCGGAAATGGTTGAAATGTGTGTTATGTCTAACACGTTGTGATGAGTGTGTATGTGTGTGATGATATGCGACCTAGAGATGAACGATGTGATGATGTAGCCTAAATCATATATATCACGATGAGACAAATAGAGGGAGTGGGTGATGTAGCCTAAAGCATGTACCACTATAAAGATGAAGGAATAGGTGACCATTTATCCTATAGTGTATGTCACTAACCTAGTAATGTCACATGATAGAAGGTCAAGTGATGAATGTGTGTGTATGATAAGGTCCATTTGATTGGTAAACCCTTGGTAGTCAAGTATGGACTGAGGAACTAAAGTTCATTCATAGGGTAGTGAGTGCAGCACGTAAAAGATGATGTAGTATGTGCATGATGATAAGAGTCGACCATGTGATGTGTAAGATGTAATGTATAGTGTAATGTAGTATATAGAATGTAAGAGTGTGTAGCATATGATAATAATTGGACTTGCGTACACATAATGATGACCGAATAAGACTATGACATGTGTGTATTATGAATACTAGTATGATGTATGTATGTGTATATGTGTAAATTTATAGACTAATGATGTAGACAATGTGTAAGATGTAAAATATAATGTCTATAAGATGTGTAAACAGACACAGTGTGTAGTACCTATTGTGCAGTGTGTGTGGTTCATGTGCAGTATGTAGCCCTCAACAATCAAGTGTGACTGAATCACAAGAGTGTGTCATCGGGTAATGGTCGATGCTAAAGTGTAGATGAATATGACTATGGTAAGATATTGTATGATTATGCGAGCATGGGAGATGTGTTGAATTAATATTAGGGGGGGATGTGTAAATGCAATCCCAATGGTGGAATTTGCAATATGTCTTGACCAATAGTAGAAGGGGTAGTTGATAACTAATGAAAGACAAAAATGATTGGTTTCCGAAGTGGTGTAGGATGGGGATTGTATAGCATGAATGGTGGTAGCTTAGTGGTGTTGATGACACTATCTGAAGAGATTGATAGGAAGATGAAAAGTTGCACAAAGAAGTTTGCTAATAAAGGATTGGTTTGGTTAGATGGGCTTGGTACTTGTTGGTGTCGTAGATGCGATAAAGAGGAGGGGATTTTAAAGAATGTTTATTAGGAAAAGCTTGACTAATAAAAGAAGGTACCTGAGTGAGAATTGATAGTCTTATGCTCATTAGATGTAGAAGGGGGAGATTTTTTAGGAGCCCATTGGGATGCAACATTTATAGATGGGCATGAAACACAATGTTGTGTAGCATTTGAATGAGATAAATACTTGATGCTCAAGATGTTTGATTCTTCATTGTAAAGCATGGCAATCATTTTCATTTGTCCATCGATTCCATGATAATTGCAATATGGACAACCTTGATATTTGGCTAGCTGATAAGGAGGATAGTAATAAGTATGTGGTAAAGTGTTCAATTGGAAACGAAGGAGCTCAGTAAGGAGGTCATGTTGCTTAGTGTTGTGATCAAGGATGAGAGGCTTTGGTAATGGTATGACAAGAGGTTCATTGATATGAACACATGTAGTAGACATAGCATGAGAATGAGATGTAGAAGGAGAACAAACATGTGCTTGAGAAGCATCCTTAAGCTGTTGAATTTCAGATTTGAGAGATGTAATCATGGATTCCATAGCCTTAAATTTGTCTTGAAATAAAGCATTTAAAGCTTGAATTGATTCCAGTAGGAGTTGATTAGATGGAGGAACACTAGGGCAATCAAATAGAATGCGATCTAATATAGGACTTATTTTGTGTGGTAGTGTATTGTCATCAAGATATATGGTGTTTAGGGATTTTGGCAAAACAACTTGAAAATTGGGATATATCTTAATTAAAACAGATAAAGAAACATTGACCTTGACTTTGGGAGCCATGATAGAGGAAAGATGAGGATCCTAAGCATGAAAACAGTTGGGTTCACCAAAATGATTAACTAAAAATGGGTATTTTAGAAGTTAATCTAAGAAGTACATCAGTAAATAAGAGCTAATCAGAACAAGGAGAAATGACCCAAACAACTAAGAAAGTAGATATGTAAAACCCTAAAGTGCAAATAGAGTTAGAAAGAACTTAACTGATTTGATGAGCTTGTTGGACTATGTCGTAGAGATGGCTAGAGAAACATGGAGGAAGAAATGACTGTGTCAAATTCTAGAAAAGTGTAGATCTAGGAAATCTGAGTGGACTGGGGTGCCTGGATAGGTACAAGGTGCACATGTGGGTGCCCTATTCTGAGATATGGGTGCCTTGGTCTCTGAAAAATCTCTGTAAATATCCTTGAGGTGTCACTAAGTGATCACCTGTGTTTTCTTCCTGCCACACTAGCTTCGTTAGACTGCAGGATATGTCACTAGAAAACAAAAATGAAGATGAGACCTGCAAAACCCCAAGACAAACATCAAACCCTCTAAAAAGAAAGATGCGTATGAAGGGGTCAAACTGTCCTCAATGGCCATAATGGTGGACTTTCTAACTAATTGTTGCACTACATCTCATATTCGATGTATTTCTATGTGCTTGTATGTGCAATCATGCCCTAGGTGCTCTTGTGTCAGTCATAATTTTGAAAGTAGCGAGCAATAACTATGTGTAGAAATGTAATAGAATGGTCGATGGAAAAGAATAAACTTCCCTCATATGTAGTGTGATGCAGATGAACCAACCTTGTGCCTTGTGATGGAGCTAGATGGATACAAATGAATCCTTTGATGGATGCAACCTTAGGTGATGATGGTAGTGCTTAGTGTTTGGTCCCGCATTATAGTCTCATAACTTTATATTTATATGGTTCTCTTCATATAATTTTGTAATTAACCCCAAAAAGACCAACCACCAAAAATATAGAATGCTCAAATGGCTAGAAAGTTCCCAAAAAGTGGTGGGAAAGTAGAAAAAGGATCAGGGCACGCTGACTGGGACTAGGGTGCCCGTGGGCACCCCAATACTAGCCTGGGCACCCTAGTCAAGGCTAAATTGATGCAAAATGACAAAAAACAAACTGGGCAAGTATGTGTTGAAGGTCAGTAGTGATGATAGAAAGCAAATTAAAATGGCCAAAAGATAGGGGTTAATTAGTATTTTCTTCACTCAAAAACCATATGAATAATAGTATGTGACTGGGACTAGATAATGCCTAAAATGCATGATTTTGTGCCTACACATTCTAATCATATTTGATTTCCTACACCCATATTTCCTGATGCCATCAGTCCCTGTGTAAGCTTTCTACCTGGCTGATCATGTCAAAAAATTATTATTTAAAACTCTTTTTGTATGCATCCTTGCTTCACATTGGAATTTTTACTTAGTGATTTTACCAGTCCACATTTGTCTAGCAATAATAATATCAATATTGATTATTTTTCTAAGATAGTTCCTCATTACATTGATTATTTTTAAATGGTAGATGTTAAGACAAAGAAGCTAAAACCACCATCCCATAATGTACAGACCAACCTAAAACCTTGTCTTTGAATTTGAAATAGGAAGGGGAACGTGAAGATATCCCTATATTTGATTATCCTCATATTATACATAAATTTCTTAAATAATTGTCTAAATCCATGGGAGAGTCACACAATATGTTTCAAAATCACACTGACGACTACCTTTCTAATAATTTGGATTCAGATATTAATCATTATGAGCCTCTTCCAAGTGGAGCAAACATTAATCCAACTAATGACACTAATATTCCTCCAAATAACAATCTTCATCAAATCATCATTCAAGTTATTTATCATCCAACAATAGACTACATATATAAATTAGTTCTTACAAATTTAGAACAATCTATCTTAGTTTACTAATCAACCACAAACAGTCTCTTGGGGCACATAAAACCAAGGTCATCCCCCTCCCTTTCCAGTTGGAATCAATGGAATACACATTGCCCATACCCATCTATAACAAGGTACTTCAAGTCATTTAAAGAGATCCTCTCACTCCATTCATAAATTTCATGGACATTGGAGTGATCACCTCTTGCATCTCTTATGACAATTCTATTGACCCTATCCTTCACATAAAATCCTTCGGTAACCTCTACAAGGGTTGGGTCAAAGCTAATTCCTATTTCACCACAAAATCCTTGGCCAATACACTTATATGAGATGCTCAGGATTGGTATCATAACCCTCAAGCCAACTCTGTTGTTCAAATTAAAAGCTTGGTCAATTCCTTGGTATATGAATTTCAGTATCACAATCTTCCTGAAAAACATCAATGGTTTTGTCAACTACAAACAAAGTGACAACGAATTTACCCAAGTTTTCATCAAACATTAGATTATCTTATCCACTAAGGAAAAACTCAACATGCCTAACAAAATTATATTTTGTTTATTTTTTATATCCCTCAAACCTTTCCTTTAATACAAGGTGAGATCATTCTCTCCTACCTCTTTAGAAGAAGCATTCAATCAAGTTAAGTGTTAAGATTGCCTCATGAAGGATTTTAAAAATCGTCTCTAAGAAACAACCACCTAAGAACATTCAAGTCCACATGCATCATAGAAACAAGAATTTCACCAACATTTTTATTAATCACTCCTCGTGCATTCATTTTTGATCTTATATTTCACACAAACTACCCTCCCCTCTTTATTTCAATCTATGTTGTCCACACTATATTTAAGGGATCCCTCATAGATAAACGTTTTCACATGTGTTTCTTATCTCAATTTCATTAAGACGCATGACTACTCCATTACTAATATAAAATCCATTAAGGGCATTTGTTAGGGATATGATTATAGATAAATGCCCCATATGGGTTGTATTTGTCTCCCTACCATCATGCCTCCTTGCACCGTTCATGTCAAAGTCATGATTTGTAACTTCTCTTATCATATAGTATCCTCTTAGGTAGAGTATGGACTCATCACAACCATTTAGTCACACCATTTTCCTACCAATGTGTTGATTTCAAACACCTAGGGGCTATTTATAAAGTACAAGGTGACACTAATCCTTAGAAATTCAACCTCTTTCAATAATGGAAAACAATAAAAATTCCCAACAATGAGGATCTCCCTACCATACCATTTTAGGAATACCAATGCTTCACCTATCCTTTAGATTCCCTTATCAGCTACAATGGTCACCCTAAGGTCATGGATTATAGTCTGCCCAACCTTACTCACTCGAATGATGATGATCTCGATTAAATCAATCTTAGGATCAATACCTTTTACCTCCTTGATGACATTACATCCTTTTTACCACCTACTCTACAACCTCACTTAAGAAAAAAGGATGCTAAGAAATTCCCTATCATTATTATCCTCACTAAGCATCCTCTTGTAAAGCATCTCACTTAAACCAAGACAATCATCAACTTGTGTGATATTGATGTTATCACACATGATTATGAAAATGGTTATAATCTAAAAGATATATTCTTAGTAGGGTACACCCAAGATAATAATGTGATAATTCTTTGTTATTGTGAATCATTACCATTTTCTTTTATTCATAACATCAACAAAATCACAGTTTCCTCACGAAACACACATACTAAATTTGACTGTGAGATGGATGATCTCATGGATGATGAGGACGCTTTATTTAACTTCAACTCCAAGGAAAATCTCATGAATAACACTCCTTTCATTGATGATTCAATGTTTGATCCACATTTTCCCCCCTTAGATAGCCCCACTACTTCTATGACATCTATTGTGACATCCTCTCCTTCTCCTACCCTTTTTACTTCTCTACATGTTTATATGACCTCTAAATTTTCTTAACATTACAGCCCCCAAACTATATATGGCCAAACCATATTACACATGGCATGAGGCTCCTTAGCGTGATGTTTCATATTATAGAGCCTATGGATGATATATGAAGAAAATCAAAGTGGAGGTTAGGAGAGATCAATGAAACAAAACCACTTAACCATTTTTCTTTCTTACCCCCCATTATTCTAATCGTGGCTTTTGATTACATATAAATGATACTTATTGAGTTATCTCTCGCAAGTCGCAATTTTGAGAACCTTCTCTCTTGATTCTACTTGACATATCATTATTTATCTATATTTCTCTTTTCCCGCTTGGGTTTTATGACCATTACTTCCTACCTAGAATAATTTGGTATTTTACCTCTCATCTCCCACTTGGATTTATATGGCCATTGCTTCCTATTTTGAATACTTTGTTAAATGTATCTATCATTTCCCACTTGGATTTTTATAGCCATTTCTTTCTATTTTGGATACTTTAGTAATTTTACGTCTCATCTCCCACTTGGGTTTTTACGGCCGTTGTTTCCTATCTTTTGGATAATTTGGAAGTTTTGATACACTCCCACTTGGCTCTACATCTTCTCGCTTTTTATGGCCCTCTATTTTATCCCAACCCGATTCAATCCTGCAAACGCATATTAGATCCTTTGGCATCATCTTTTTAAACATTTTTTTATTTTATCTTTCTTAGCCATGGATGTTCCTACATTTGTGCACAAATAAGAAAATGTAATCATAAAATATAGCATACACGATAAATCACCACAAAAATTCTCTTTCATGTATATCTCAAAATAAATCATCTTTTACATTATCAATACAATATACATCTTAACCAAATACAACATACATCCCTTAAGCACCTATACCCTCAATTGGAGTATATACAATGCTTTGAGCTGATGATGCTTAAATAGTAGCATGTAGGGATCATGTTAGTGACATGGATTTAGACTAAGCCCCCAAAACTAATCTCTTTCCTCTATCGGCTTGAACCTCTTACTTTGAAATACAAGTTGTGTCTATAATCTGACATGTAACTACCTCATGTGCATTTGAAAACCTCTTTACCTAATCACGTGCTAATGTTGTGTGTGCTTGAAGAATGACTTAAATTAATGCATTCATATCTCCAATATTCATCACCACCTAAGCATCCCTATAACTCTAAAGCTCATAAACATCATATCTCGAGAGTTTAAATGCACCCACTACATATTGTATCATCGTTGACATAGTTAGATCAACCTTCATAGAAGTATTTGTCAATTCCAATATGCCATTTAGGATTTCGTGGTGTCCACCTTCAATCTAGGACTGCCACTCAACTATGGTTTGTCATGAAAAACACAAAAACTACATTCACTAGCCATCTACCCAACACACCACACTAATTTATCAAAACACTTTCAAACACATCTATCCAAATCACTTTAAGGCTCACTTGGCTTTCTAGGTCTCTCTACCATAATGCCTATGCCTTCTCAACCTCCCAAAATTTCTCCATCATTGTCACATATTGATCGAAGATCCCCTACCAATTGTGTCCACCTCTCTTGGGGGTTCCAATAACATCTGCGGCCTCCACCAACCTTTGCTATTAACCCAGTCTACTCCATCATATACATTGTTATCTAAGAACTCATAAATAACAAATTTCCTCCCACAAGCCTCCATATCCACCACTTATAGTGTCATCCCATGGTTCTCTCTACTCTCTCCTCCTCAATATCATGTCTCTCAAGGTTATCTTCCACCTCTATAACTTGAGGTTATTTTTCTCCTCTTGATCACCTCTTTCACTACCTACTAGCACCCAATTGTGGGGCATGCCTAACTTGGTGTAGTATTAATTATGGCATGAATACCTCCAACCATTTTCTCCCTCCTCTCTTTATGGTGTGTCATTATAAATACTCTAGGACAGTTAGGGCTACCACACGAGTTGGGCACCCACATTACAAAGGCACTATATCCACTGGGTGTGTCTCCACACACCACACATAATGACCAATGATATCTAGGGTCACCTTAGCCACCACCAATTCATTATCCCTCTATAGGGCTCCCATACTACCTAATCATGTGCAACTTAAATCAGTCATATGTATCCTACTATTTTCCCTAACTATTGGGCCTCTCTCCCACTATCGAATCCTTGTGGTATCTCTTGCTACCTATAGCCATGTCCATGTCAATATATACATCAAGAAATACTCAAATATACATGCTACCAAAAGTATTATAGGTGTCACAACCCTCTGATATCACATATGAATCCTGTATAAATCATGCACCAACTGAACCCATATTGTTTTCCCCCAACTAAACTATATCCCAGACTGTAGTGCATCCCTACATGTCATGATCACAAATAAAAATATTGCTCCAACTGCCTCGTGACATAATATACCTGCCACAAATGTACTAATAATCACCTTTTGGATATCATGAATTTGTGTAGCAAATATGACACGTCAAAAAAGATATAAACACCTTGAATGGGTAGCCCAAGGATCGTATGCACATCTTGTAAAGTTATTATGGCCTTTATTATCTATCCTCCAACCCTCCACCTAAAAGTGTTGGACCTGAACTCCTAGTGTTCCAAAAAACATATGTATCAAAATTGGATCTAAAGGGGTCCATACCATATAAATAATGCCTTCAAAACTAAGTCCATATAACTGTGCATTATCCCACATCGATGACCCTCTCAGTAACTCTAGAAGCCATGGCACATCCACTGACCTCCACAACTAGATCCTTTGTGGAACTTGAAAAATATTAAACAAGCACATTTCAAATATCAAACCAAAATACCTATCACAAATATAATTCAAATTACCTCTTACAGGATTGGTCATTGAGAAAAAAAACACAATTTTTCTACTACATCATCTACCCTATCTTAACATCATCAACCGCTATAAAACAATTACACCACCTAAACAACATCAACCCCCCTAGCTTCAATTTCATCAACCATGTTGTGCAACTCAAACACCATCGACCATGATTTTATCAAGTGCTCTAACCTATTTGATCCCCTCTATCTAAATGGTCCACGACTTTTTTGGCATTTAAAATAAAAAACTCACCCTAACAACTCCAAAAATCCAAATAATCTCAAACCACCTAGAACTCTACCTGATCTACATTTTGACTATCTTTGGGGGAAATTTTGTCAACCTGATTTTCCCATGACATGCATTTTTCCATTTTTCTACTAACCACCCTTTCCCAATTTAAAAACAAAACTTACCATAGTATTCACACCACCGGATTGCCTCATCTCGAACACCTCTTCCACCACATTGTACTCTCTCCATTATCATTAAAATCAATCTAGTTCGATAATCTTAGGGCTAAATTTCTCTTAAATCTCAATTAGCAAAGTGACAAATGGATTCCTCACTTTCCTATTTATATACATTAATATAACAAATTACAACGTGATGCCACGCAATTTTAAAATCTTCGTATCTTTCAAATAGAAAACCCTAAAAACATTTTTTCAACTGTGTCATGATCATGGCGGTGAGTGAATAATTTTGACATAATTAAACATATCTCTACCAAATCCCACTAAAAATACTCCTTTTTCATCATTACAATGCTCAAATGAATCCTTCCTTTAACCTCTTAGTTAGGTGATTTATGTCTTATTGTACTAACTATCTTCCAGTGTTTCTTTTTAATTTATCTTCTTCAAGGCTACATACAACCATTGTGTCGGCCATATGCAAGACAAGGAACACCAACATGTAAGTATGAAGTAGGTATATTTCACTAAGTGGAGTTCATTTATTTATTTATTACACTTCCAGTAACTACTTTACTTCCAACATTTGCTTTCGAATTCAATAATTGTATAGATTTTTCTAAAGAGCATCTCATGTTTCACTATGGTGACATGCATTGATCTTTAGTTGGGAAATATGTATACTCATTTTTACATGTACTAACTATTTATCTTATGTAAGGGTTGTTGAACTAGTTTTGTTATGTACCTTGGGATATGATAATATAATATATATGGGTTGATGGAGATACCGACATGTAGCACAAATCCCCTTGAGTCATATGTATGGGTTCACATGGGATATAATATTATAATGGATATGGGTTGATGGAGATGCCGACATGTGGCACACATCCCCTTAGTTAGTTATATGGGCTCACATTGGAATTAATTATATTGGGTAATGAGTCAGCCTACATTGGGATTAGGTGTTACCCATCCTATTTAAAGGATGTGAGTATCATTATGAGGAGGTCATGTATGTATGAGTTGAGTCTTCTACTTGGTAGAGGTATATTGGAGGTGTCCCCCTCGAAGTGGATTCCCATCTCGGGAGATTGTGGAGTTACTCCTTCCTTAAGGAGCATTGTATGGTGTTTCCATACCTTAAGGGTATTATTCTGAATATATTTTAGGGAATCTTGGCCCCCCATATATATTGTGTTGTGTTATCTTCTATAATTTATTAATTTATTATATGCAAGGTTCTTATCAAGTGGTAATGTTATGTACCATGGGATATGATAATATAATATATATATGGGTTGATGGAGATGCCGACATGTGGCACACATCCCCTTAGTTATATGTATGGGTTCACATGGGATAGAATATTATAATGTATATGGGTTGATGGAGATGTTGACATGTGGCACACATCCCCTTGGTTAGTTATATGGGCTCACATAGGAGTTAATTATATTGGGTAATGGGTCGGCCTACATTGGGATTAGGTGTTACCCATCCTATTTAAAGGATGTGAGTATCATTATGATGAGGTCAGGTATGTATGATTTGAGTCTTCTACTTGGTAGAGGTATATTGAAGGTGTCCCCCTCGAAGTGGATTCCCATCTTGGGAGATTATGGAGTTACTCCTTCCTTAAGGAGCATTGTATGATGTTGCCCCTACCTTAAGGGTATTATTATGAATATATTGCATATTAGGGCATCTTGGCCCCCATATATCTTGTGTTTTATTATCTTCTGTAGATTTATTGATTTATTGTATGCAAGGTTCTTATCAAGCGGTATCAGAGCATCGATTTCGGCAACAATTTTTTTTTTTGGGTCTCAAACCCTAATTTTATTGATTTGGCTATATTTTGGAAATGGCTAAAATTATTTTCTCAAATTTTTTTACCACAAGTTGTGAAATGGTTTTATAAATATACAGTCTAAATTTCAGAATTTTTTGAAGTGTTTTGTGGAAGTTATTGCATTTTTAGGGTTTCACCTAAATTTGCTTGATAGGATGTAAGTTTTTGGAAATAAATTTTCTAATTTTTTTTACCAGAATTGTGAAATCCCATTCAGAAATCTATGGTAAAAATTTCAGAATTTTTGGATCTATTTTGTCAAGAGTATATTGACAGTTTTAGGGTTTTTCGACATATTTTGCGGCCTCAGACAAGTTGCAATTTGAGGATTTTTTCTGAATTTATTACATTTTCAAAAACCTCTCAAAAATTAAATTTGGGTTTGTGTTATGTGATTTCTGATTTTCGGCCAAATTTTAGCCGAAAGGGTTAGAACAAGTTTTGATCAAAAGGGTCTATTCCTAAAACCCTAGTTTTGTGGATCATGGGGATGGTAACTTTTTTTGGAGATAACATGATTGATGTTAGAGAATGGTGGAACAAATTTAGGCATAAATTCTCTGAACCATCAGATATTTGGTTCTTCAAATTGTAGATTAGTGGCTCTGCACATATTTGGTTTTCTGAGTTAGAAAAGGAAAAGTCTAATTGGTCCTTGGAGGAATTGGAACAAGTTTTCATGGACAGATGGGAAAAAAAAAGAAGAATTTAATGATAATAGTGAGGAAGAGGAAATAACAAAAGAAGAAAAAGAATAAGTAGAAGAAGAAGAAGAAGAATCAGAAGCAAAAGAAGAAGAAGAAGAAGAAGAAAATGTTGATGATGAAGTTGTTACACTTGATAGTGCATCTCCAAAGAAGGAAGCTTCAATATTTCATTTTGGAGGGTGTATTCAAAGGAAAAATGTAATTGTTTCCATAAACCATAGTAGCAAATATAACTTCATCAATATGGATGTAACTCAAAATCTACATGTACAAGCAAAACATATAAGGAATCTCAAGTGGATGGTAAGCATATTCAAGTTTTTGAAGATTTAAAGCTCTCTATGGATAAATATGTTTTACATTTAGATTTTTATGCTTTGGATATGGATGGTATGGATATTGTTCTTGGATATCCTTGGTTAGAGAGCTTGGGAACAATTAATCTTAATGTGCAAAAGAAATTCTTGAAATTATGGTATAAGAGAAAGAAAATTACATTGCAAGATATCACACTTAGCAAAGAAAAAAGTAATGTAAAATTGGATCATGAAGATGAATTTGAAGATGATGAAGAAGGGGATAATGATGAATCAAAAGGAGAGGATGAAGAACATAAAAAGTCACAAATAATTTCTCTACTCGAAAGAAAAAAGAAGTAACAAACAAGGTGGAAGAGGACAAGAAAGTTGAGGAAAAGGTTGATAAGGTTGAGTATACGAAGGAGGCACCATATAGACACCCACATCATCATGAGAGGAAAAAATCATGGAGACATTCTAGGACACACAAGGGCAGAAATCTATATGGATATACAGGGAATTGGAGGAGTAATAATTTTGGCTATACATGGAATCAATGGAACAATAATTATATGACACGAAATCACATGAATAATAGTTATGGATATACATGGATGCCAAGGAGGAACACATATGGACCAGGATGGAATCAGATGAGCACAAGGGAATATAGATTCAGGTTTGGAGCAGCATCACCCCATAGGATTTCATATGGGTGGTTAGATGATCGAGCATGGCGACAAGTGTGTAATAATTTAAAGTGCACTCATTATATGGCTTTTTCTTATGTTTTGGGGACGAAACATGTCAAAGAGGGAGGCAATGCTATGTACCTTGGGATATGATAATATAATATATATGGGTTGATGGAGATGCCAACATGTGGCACACATCCCCTTAGTTAGTTATATGGGCTCACATATGAATTAATTATATTGGGTAATGGGTTGGCCTACATTGGGATTAGGTGTTACCCATCCTATTTAAATAATGTGAGTATCATTATGAGAGAGGTATGTATGAGTTGAGTCTTCTACTTGGTAGAGGTATATTGGAGGTGTCCCCCTCGAAGTGGATTCCCATCTTAGGAGATTGTGGAGTTACTCCTTCCTTAAGGAGCATTGTATGGTGTTGCCTTACCTTAAGGGTATTATTCTGCATATATTGATATTAGGGCATCTTGGCCCTCCATATCTCTTGTGTTTTATTATCTTCTGAAATTTATTGATTTATTGTATGTCAGGTTCTTATCACATATTTAACCCTCAAACATTAAGGTATTTTAACTATTGATGTGGTATTCTGTCGAAACTGCAATATGTTGCAAAATGTTGAAAATACTACTGGCCGATAGGCTTTTTTCTTAATGTTGTAGGGAAAAAATATGCTATCGGCCAATAACGTAGTGTTTGTTACTGATAAATACCATTTTTAATGTTGTAGGGAAAAATTTCTACTAGCTAATATAGTATATGATACCGAATAATAGCATAATATATACTACTAGATGGTAGCACAATATATGTTACCGAATGGTAGCATATACTGCGCTACTAGCTAGTAGCATTTTTTAATGTTGCAAAGAAAAAAAAGACTGGGAATTTTTTCTCTTACACCATATTTTGTAATATGACAAATTTATCATATAGACGACCGTTTAGCTGCTAACATTAAAAGAATTTTAAAAATTTATTTTTCCATACAAACTGGTGAAATCAATATTTTTTCACAAAAAATAGTTTTTGTTATTTTATATTTATGTCATGGTTTGTGAGGATAAATTTCTCACCTATATGGTTGTTTTAATTGTTATTGTTAAAAAAAATGATTCTAGAAGATTATATATGCTAATGGTTGACAGTTGCTACTAGCCAATAACATATGATAGCGCTCGACAGTTGCTACCAATCGAAAACATTATCAAATAATTCGCCAACCGTTCGAAACCCATTTTCTTTCAATTGACCATGATTTTGAAATCCATTTTCACACATTCGCCAAGTACTATCTATGAATTTTTTTAGGGGGTCTTAAAATTTTCCCTATATTATTTACACCTATAAAATTAGATTGTTAGATTTTAAGGGGTTGTTATGGGTATAAAAACTAAGAAGGGTATATGAATTAGCGACAAGTAGACTATTATGATCTAGTTAGCTACCAACATCAATTATACATGACCAGAATAATGCATTCCAACTTGAAATGAACTACATGATAAATAAATAATAAGTAACTTGTTAAAAATACAAAAGGAGAGAGAGAGACTTGGCTCGTTAAAATATATTTTGGAATGCTATGGATGTGCTAAGTAGTGGAACAAGATAATCTGGAACTCTGGATTTTACACAGAAGGTTCTAGAATTCAAAAACATACATGTGCATGAATCTACAAAATATGTATGATTTAGGCATGAATTGTATGGTCCAATACCAGGGTTGTATGGTCTTTAATGAAAAACACAGTTGCAATTAATTTTTTTGGGTGCTTTGCTTGTTTAGAAATGGTGCTCCTTGTATATCTCTATTCTTTACAGAACCTCAGGATGACCTATGATGATATGAAATGAAGTATAAACCCTAATATAATGTACAAAACCCTTCATCAAAGAATCAGCAAACCAAAGGAAAAAAAACATGTGTGTGATGAGGTTGAACCACCATGGGTGGTCAGGCTCCTAACTATTGAACCAATCCCATTGTTTGACTGCATAGCATCGATGCAGGATCAAACCTCACATGGTTCTCCTTAGTGCTTGTGTAAGTGTGTAAAGCTAACCAATCCCCTAGGGCTTCCCTTGTGTCTTTTGACACCAAGATAATGGGTTAATTGCATAGTACAAAATGAACCTAGAGTGATAATAGTGAGATGTGGTGTGAATAAACTATGTGACCTAAGTCTTGTGTTTATTAAAACCTTCGTGTAATGTTTCTGATGGATTTTATCTTGTTCATTAGATATCTCTATTATCTTTTCATGTTTATAGACGGTTTAAACTAGAATCATTGACCTGGTTGAATGCTTCATAATTATAGTAGGGACTTCCCTAGATGATGTACAATTGATTTCATTATATATATAGGAACCCTTTAAGTTATTTTGGCATAATGTTTACAATAGGAGCTTGTAAGAATGCCAGTTCAATTATAATGTAATAATGACTTGCTTATATAGTCCTCGTAGGTGAGATATTATGACAAGGCCAACCTTAGGAAGATGAAATGAACCAAAAAATGATTTAGTATCGAAAGTAGAGTTGGTGATTGAGAAGGGACATGACTGCATAGTTTGGCCAGGGCCATACCCCACATCTTGACCCTTCCATATGGTTTTAGATAGGAGAAACAAACACCTAAACTAAAATTTGTGTAATCAATATCAAAAAATTTATACCATTTTGAGTGAATAATATTTCCATATTTTTTAAAGAGCATGGTGTGAAGGTAACCAATATGTAGAATGGATAGAGAGATGATGAGATTGGATTCTTAATGTGAGCATTTAACTTGAAAAGGATATAAGGTCAAATTTGACATTGCACAAAAATAAGTTACTATATTTTAGTGTCTATATTTTCCCCCGTTAATTGTGTAATTTAATAAATTGCATGCCTAAAGGAAAAAACATACACTAGGTGTGCGACACATACACTTTATCCTTTTCTCAACAGTGGTTCTCTAATGTGTTCATGTTCGTATGCCCCATGATAAAACCTACAACATAGATTGTAGTCATTTTTTATGATATAACATTGAAATTTAAGTCAAAATATAGATTATGCATGTAACTTTGAACATTACAAAGAAAGTTAGGTAAAGCAGGTGCAAAACATGGAAGGAATACACTTGTTGATTTTTCAGGAGGGGGAATTCCCATTTAATTTCTACACCTTTGAAGAATTAGAACATATGTTATAGATATTCCAAAGGGTTATGGGTGATAAGTCCCCAACGTTGTGCCAAAGGAAAGATGCTTGAGGGTTGGGAACAACCCAACACCATATAAAGTGAGAAAAGTGGAGCCAATGTTTTCCCCCCTTCTAGAGATTTATAGAGAGGACAGATTTTTTCTATGAATAAATTCAGTTACTTCTTGGACACATTCCTCATTTGTCAGGACTATGGCAAGAGAACTATGAAAGGTTAGTCTACAAAGATACCTAGATTCTTTGACACCTTTCCACTAAAATTATGTACCACACCAATACAAATAAATATAGGACCAATGTATATTGTTTGTACATTACCTTGAAAAATTATACCTTGGAAGGAATAGAATAAATTTCCATGCCCCCATAAAGTATCTCCTTTAAATTGAAATTGATTGTGTAGAGTTTGTAAACTCAATATTGGAAGAGGAGGCCCATGCCCCCAAACCCTATTCTTTCTAACTGAATATGAATATTTTCATAGTGAATAAGAAATGAAGTAATCACTGCCCCCCATGTATCATTTTCTTTGAATTGTGTCATATCTATATGAAACTAATTGTGAACAAAACATGTAAATAAGTTGATATAATATGTGATAAATTGGAATAATTGAGCGAACCTATACCCTTTTTCCAGGAATGTATGAATCATTTTCGAAGACCGTACCATAGCTCATGACCATATTGTATGGTTTTGAACTTATTTAAAATCTACCACATTTAAGTATCTGTGGACCTTTTCTTAAGGATATGAAACCTATTAAAATTTTGATCATGCTAAACTTCAGAAAAGTTTAATTGTAAACCTAGAACTAACATCTCAAGTAGTTTAGATGCCTAATCTAATGAGGCATGTGTCATCAATGAACCATTCATGAGTGCGCAATCTTATAAGAATGAATGAGGAAATCTAAATGTAATTAAGTCTCATAATCTAAACTACAACCACTTTTTAGGTATGTAAATAATTGGGCCTACCATTAGGAACTTGAACCTATTTAAAAGTGATTACAAGAAATCAAAATGTGTGTTGCTACTTCATGAATGCGTGAGAGAAGATCTAACATGTAAAATGACTACAAGGCCATGTTTATATCTTCTCTTACTAACCAAGCTAGAAGAAATGGATGCAAATGGGGATGCAAGCTATTCCATCAATGGAGTAAGGCTCTTGATCATATGTTTTATATGAGATACTATTCAAATTATGGTGTAAGGTGTGAAGGTATGAGCTTGGTCCTTTTTATAGCTTTATATTTGGAGAGAAGCTTGAATCCCAATGAATGTGGGACAAAAGTAACCTTAGACTAGCTAATCATGATTAGATTATTTAACTAATGGGTTAATAACTTAGGGGAGTTAAAAAGTACTTTAATTAATCAAATGAGATTGATTAATAGGCTAGAATAAGCTGTTTAGGCTATTTGGACGTGAGTTCCAAAATTGATAAAAAGATAATTGTAAAACCAAAGTCCAACGATTAAGTGCAATAATAAAGGTAATAATTTTTTTAATTAAAAGTGTGAGTATAATAATCTTTAAGGGATGTTTAGAATATCAAGATCGTAAGGAAAGTGAACCGGCACCAAACCGCAATCGCAAAATATTCATGTTGGAATTAAATCAATCACACTGTCATGAATGCATCGCAAATATAGCTATGACTAAAGAGTCGGCATACACCAATTTCATGGCTTGGTATAATTTTATGATGAATGCTAATAATAATGTCAATGATATTTATATCGTGATGATGATAAGTGTTGAAATACACATTATAAATACACGATCGTGCTTGGGATAATAACAAGATTTATTTGAATTTATACTAATTAATTAAATTTTGAGTCATCTTAAAAATTATTCTAAAGAAAATTAAATAAGTACATTTTATAAAGTCCATGGATAAACTCACAATCAAAGTTTTTAAGGTGGAGGATTAATTAATAATTTTCCATCACACAACTTAAGTCCCTTCCCTAAAAATTAATTTTAATTTAAAGTCCCTTAATAAAGAGCAATTATAAGGCTTAAGTCATTTTTACATTAAAAATCATAGTAATACATTTAGCCATTTTTATATATAGTTATTTTTTATTTTGATTTGTAAATGCCCATATTGTGAGCTTGAAAAAAATAGTTACTTAAATATTTAAGAGTAAATAATATGTGAGTGTGTGTGTGTGTCTATTAAATATATGTCTGAAAATAAAGCAGGACACGTATTTTATAGCCTCAAGGGGTGGTGACATGAAAAAACCATGCCACTTGGCCTTAAATAATAATGTGAAGGGTTTATAAAGTGACCTATGGATAAATGGATGGGTTGATGTAGGACACGGCTAGGACATGAACATTAGTAAGGTGGATGAGTGGAGGATGGGTGGAACTGTACCATCCCACCCTCCCCCACCCTTAAATATATATTTTTTATTAAAACAATACATCCCCCATTCTAAATGCATTCATACCAATGAAAAAAATTTGAATGATTTTAAATTATTTTTAAAAAATGGCATTTAATTGGTTTTAATACACTTTATATATATATATATATATATATATATATATATATATATATATATATATATATATATATATATATATATATATATATATATATATATGAGTCCCATCAATGATCAAGTAGTGTAAAATTTTAGAAATTCTATTGTTTGAGGATTTAGATTTTGACATAATTGCAAGCATATATCTTACACACACACACACCACGAGTTATGTTTAAACAAAAATATGGATTATTTCCTACAAATATGAGACTAATCTTTTATTTTTTTATGAGAACTGAATTGGAAAATTTCTATTTCAAATCTAGAATAAAGTGCAATGGTTAAGAAATTTATACAATTGAGTTACCAATGAATGAAAATATTATAAATTTTTAATTTAAACATAAATCCTTTTTCTGTCATTCAAGTAAACAAAAACAAAAAAATTGAATTTCTACCATTTTTCTATTACAAATCCACAAAATAACAACAAATAAACATGGAAATTTTAAAACTAGTAAGTTCCTTGAAACAAAATTTCATCAAGGAATGATAATGCACAAAGTTTCCATATTACAACTAAGAGGAAGAATAATTTTTATTTCCTAACATTCAAACTTTTCTTTATTTACTGAGTAGAATTACCAATTTCCAAAGAAGGATTCTAAAAGGGGAAAAAAGAAGAGATATTTTAAACCACCAACTTAAATTAATCTTGTATATTTTGCAACAAGAATCCCACCAATAGTATTAACTATTCAAAATAGGGTTCATAACAACTACAATAGATTATATGTTTCTTTACGTAATGAAGATAATAACTTTAAAATGTAATTATTAGAAGCCCTCCTCATAAGAAGATACAACTATACTCCCAATTTTTAAATAAAATGTAACTCCATGCACATAACAAAAAACCTAAAAATTTGCAGCTTTTAAAATACCATTATTCAAGCTCCATGCCATAAAAAAGTAACTCCAAAATCCATGAGAAACCATCCTATTTACCTCTGACCCTATATGCATAATTACATTTCTTAAGGTAAACCAAATGGACATGTTATCATCCATCCAATTCCATGGGAAAGAGGGAGGGGAATGCCTCAAACTAGTAGTAGAAAACGGTCACAAAAACAAACCCATGGATACGACACCTATGAATTTCACCCCAAAAACAACGCAACATAACCAACCAAAGACTAGAGAAGCACCAAACTTATCAATGAGGGAAGAGGGGATAACATATCCCATGAATTGAAAAATATAGAACCAAATTAAAAATAACAAGCCACCATCTTCTTATCTCTCCATGAGATAACAAAATCCTCTCCTTATCTCTCCATAAATTCTCCTCTTATACCTCCATGCCATTCAAACAAAATGAAGGGGTAAACAAAAGTTCCCTCAAGCTTTTCCATCAAGCATAAGGGTGAGTAAAAGGGGATTCTTCCCTCTTCCCACACATGCCCAAAATCCATTCCATACAAGGTTGGATGGGAAAAAAAAAGACAAGCAAATTGAACAACCAATTTCAATCCACACAACACAATTTTAATCATTTTAAATAAGAAAAAAAATTGAGGTAAGATCCTACCTCAAGATTAATAAAGTGTTCCAATCTAATCTTTCACAATCCACTTCCTTCTCCTTACAAGCTCCCAAAATCAAACCCAAAGCAATAAAAAATGAAGAAAGTAACCCCAATCCCTTCCATTAGAGGGGATGATATAGATAAGGATCAACATAAAGTACCAAATGAGAAGTGACAGTGACAAGTGTCACCCTCCACCTAAGCTTCAACCAATCCAAAATCTCCAAAAACTTGCACACCCAAAAATCAAAAGTAAGAGATAAAAGGAAAAATATCCATGCAATCGTGGAGGATCCCCACATCCCAACACCATTCACAATGTTAAGAAAACATCATTTAGTGCGTACATTATTTGTTGAGTTATTAAAACAACTCACGTGGATAGAAATATTTGTTAGGATATTGTTAAGTTTGTTAAAGTTATTTCCTATAATAGCGGAAATCATTATGCTTATATATTTTGTACCTGATGTTGAAAGAAATACACAGATAAATTATTTCAGTGCTCATACCTTTTTTTCTAGTATCATAGCTTGGTCATCCACGTATCTTCTCGTCTGCATGGTTGATTGCTACATGTGTAAGGAAAGTTATCCTGTCAGATTGGAATATTGCATGTGTTATTAATCTTTCCATATCCATAGATATGTGAGAGAAATATATTCAATCATTGAATGGAGTCTGTATAAATTATCAGATTTATTTTTTCAAGAATATAAAGTGGCTTAATTTTCTGGTTCATAGATGTGATAACCATTAGCGTCCAAGAGCTCCAATAATTGAATAGTCCCAAAATAACTTGGATGTTAGGCACGTTTCTCTATTGTCAGTGTGAAGGAAGGAACAATTAGGTGCACATTTGTGAAATATAAGACGTATAACTCCTTATCTGTAGCCTTCTTAAAATCAAATCCATGACACATAACTATATTGGAACCTACAATAAAGCATGAGTCTATGTATGTCTACAATCACATGAGTTGTGTAGCTATTCAACGTGTCTTGCCTCCCACATTTGGTACCAATATCAAATCAATAAATTGTTTGACCAGAGATTGAGCTCATAGACTAAGCTAGGATCAAGCAACAAGTGAGCCCTCTCCAAATGGCGACCTCCAAACCAGCGAAAGTAACCCTGCGGCCAAGCACAAAAGTGAGTTGAGCATCTCGTGTATTTGATTATGACTCATCTTCTCTCTACCTATGTAGAATCTACCCATTTTTATAAGAGGTTTCTCATATTTGTGGCATTCTATAGATGCAAACACACATACTTGAAAAATAACATAAAAAGGTGTGTCATTGTATTTAAGTCTAAAAATCTGTAAAGTTTTTTTTAATTCATAACATCTTACAATGCAAGTCCCACTAGAAAAGTTTAATGGTCTCAATTTTCACACATGGAAAGTGAAGATTCCGATGCAACTAATGAACAAAAATATTTGGAGGATAGTAGAAGGAAAAGAATTAACACCATCAAATCTTGTTAAATCAGTAGAATGGAAAACTAGAGATAATAAAGCTAAATCCATTATTGGCTTAGCTCTTTCAGATTTTGAGCTACATTATGTAGACCTTGAAAAATCATCCCAAGTAATGTGGGAAAATTTAAATAAATTATTTGGGTCCAAAGCATTCAATGCAAAGTTTTCTTTGAAAATCTACTTGTTCAAACTCAAAATGAGTGATGGAATTATAATGTCTAGTCACATCAATGATTTGAGATCTCTTCTAAGACAACTTTCAAAAGTCAAAGCTCCAGTAGAAGATGAGGATGCAAAAGCTATTCTACTGAATAGTTTGCCACCCAAATACAGTGATGTTATTTTCACTCTTAGTCAGATGCCTTTTAACTCATTGGAAGATATGATATCAGCTCTTCATGTCGAAGAGAAAAGAACCAGAGAATATTTAGAAGAAGACAATGCCTTGTACATTAAAAAGAAGCAAAAAAATTCCTCCAAAAGTGAAGGAGAAATTGAGTGCTATTACTATAAGAAAAAGGGACATACTTCTACATACTTTAGAATCTGAGCCAGAGATGTACTTAGTGGAAAGCTCAAAGACGAATCCAACATAATCATAGAAGAGGACTCGGGTGAAGAGGAAGAACCCATACAAGAAGAATGTAGGTACATTTATGAAGATTTCTTGTACTGAGCATGAAATTGGAGGGTGGAGGCAATGGAGGAAGGAGGTCATTCAGTGACCTCTCTTCAGTTACCAATGATGGGGCCACATGAAGGTTTGGTGACATATTTCAAAGTGTGTGTGTTTTCAGTGTTTTCAGTATGCTTCGGATTTCAGTGTTCCTATTTGGTTTGCAGAATAAGTGGAAATTTCACATTGTGTGGGGGAACATAACACCAATGTTCCATTTTCAATTTCCAGTTTTCAGTTTGTAATGTCCGGGCAACATATTTTCCTATGTTATTCCCTGTGGTGAAATGTTATGAGAGCTGATGAATGTAATTTGCACAGCATGATGTGGTTATTGGTAAACCACTCGAAAACCATCACGTCATGGTTTGTGGTAAACCACTAGAAAACCAGCATACTCTTGGTTTTTCCTCAACCAAAAGAAAACTATTTCTGCCTTGGTTTATGATTAGCCAATTGAAACTCACCTTACTACTGGTTTCTGGTTATCCAAAAGAAAACCATTTTTTCTTGGTTTGTGATCATCCAATCGAAAATAACCAAATCACGAAAGTAGGTGCAGGTACAACTTGTATGTTTTCCCCATGTTCACACTAAGGAGGGGAATGTTCGAAAAACATCATTTAATGCGTACATTATTTTTTGAGTTTTTAAAACAACTCATGTGGATAGAAATATTTGTTATGATATTGTTAGGTTTGTTAAAGCTATTTCCTATAATAGCATAAATCATTATGCCTATATATTGTGTACTTGATGTTGAAATAAATACGTAGAGGATTTCATACAAGAGTAGGGATAAAAAGGGGGGAAATGGTTAAATGGGCTTAATTTTCCTTGGAAGGATCAAACAAACCCCTAGGTATAGGGCCTAGGCTCTCTTTCCAAGGAAAATTTAGTTCATAACTTGTCTTATACACCTCCTACATGTCATCTTTTTCCCAAATCTAAGTTTAGGGAAAAGATCACATTTAGGAGAGGAAGTTGAGCTCGCCTAATCTATGACTAGGTATCCCAAATCCCCCATCAGAAAGAAAAAAGAAAGATATAAACCCAAATTTGCATAAAGCCAAGGGGTTAGAGTTAAAAACAAGATCAAAGATAAAAGAAAAGAAGAATAGAATTATAATTACAATACCATAGAAAGAGGGGATTAGCCAAAACAAATAAGTAAGAAGGTAAGGATAATACAACATCACAAGGGGGTTTTAATAATCCACAATAATAACCAAGGTCAAGTAAAGTAACCCAAAGAAAAAATATACTAGGAAGGAAAATTTGGCCCCTAGGGCGCATTTTTCTGGTTTGAGACATCCCTTACATGAGTCCCACATTTCTCGCATGGAAAAACATGTCATATACACACTCAAGTTAAACATTAAACGTGCCCAATAATAGCAAACAAATATGACAACAATCTAAGCAATATCTTGATGATAATCTGTACATGATCAATAACTAGCTAGTGAATAATCAAACCATGATCAATCATCAGTGTAACAAGAGGGGAACACGATAATGCATCTATGACAAATATATATACCATCATATTAGGTCACATAATCTAGTCATAACATCACATCGATGCCATAAGATAATCAAACATATTGGCATCATATGCCCCTGTAAATCCTTGTCATGAAATGAGTTAACATCCACTATCAACATATAATCATCCATGTAATGTAACAACATCATCATCAAAATGACAAATTTGTGATAGTCAATGTATCAATCAAAATAATACGATGCTACAATAAGTCAAAATGGTCCAAATGAGAATCAAAATAGGTGGGCACTACATATGGGACACCCATGGTGTCCTAAGAAAATCAAGGGACCATATGATACGTCATGACCTTACCGTACAATCTTGTCCCTCCTCTAATTCATATTTTGTAACTCTTTTGATGTTCCCTTTCCTAGATTTGTCTGTCATTGTCAAACCCTAGTTGTCACACATGCAAGAAGGCTCTCTGAATGGACCAAACTTCACCTCAAACCCTATTCATGGATGAAGAGTCTTGTAAAATATATTAGAATGGTTGTGGGCATCCCCGTGCATCGTTAATGTTGGTACTAGTTCGAAGAGGCCTCAAACTACACATCGTTCATCACCTATTTGGAATTTGCTTTGACCATGCTTGCTTTGACTTCACTCTTTCTGAAATACTTGAAGAGAGGATGCTTGAGTGCTTTTGGATGGGATAAATGGCTTCCTTGACTTGCTTTGTAGCTTCAAACCTGATGTGGGTGTTTCCCTAATGACTTCATATGTGACCATGTGATATTTAGGGATATTTGGATGCCTTTTGTAAATGTATGAATTAAGTGCTCTACTGTATTTCCTTGGGAATTCCAGGTTAGAAAACAAGGTAGTGTTTCTTTGCTTATATAGGATAATTTCATAGATGTTTTATCTAAGAAAGGTCAATCTAGATGATATACAAGACCCAACAAAATATATTTATTTGAAACCAGAGTTAGAGGACATGTCAGTCTAAGATTATACAAATGGGTCAGGACCAATATAAATTCTTGACCAAATTGTATGACCGTGACTGGGAGCAAAAAATATGTAAAGTGACGTTTGGAACATGTCAGTTGAAACTTAAACACATTCACCTAACCATGACCCTTATACCCCACATTAATATTAATTTAATTATTTACAATTAAATTAATACTCATCCTCACTTCATTCATTATTTAATTACCTTAATTAAAACCAATTTCCACCTCACCCCCACCACCTCACCTAGACACCTCACCATAGACCTATTCATAGCATGTTTCCATAACTAACTAAGACTTATCCCTACTTACCTTAATGAACTAAGACTTAGTATAACCCTAAAAGCACATGCCTATTCTTCCTCTAACCACATTCCCACGTATCTAAGCGCAACGTTCCATTTAGACCCAGCAAAAATGAGAAAAAGCTGGAAAAGGATAGCCAAGATCTGCTATTTTAGGAAACCTAGGATATCCCACCTTAACTGATGCCGGTCAACCTGAAACCGATGTCAGTAACCCTAAACCATCGTCGGTTACCATATAACCATTTTGGTAACCTTGTTTGAGAGGTTAGACACATTCTCAAGTTTTGGAGCAAAGGAGATCTGCATGCAAGCAAGAACCAGAGCTCTTTCACACATCCAGGCAAGCCATAGCCAACACAACCATTGATCAGAAGGTATTTGCATTCATAGGAGCATTCCTGGGAAGCACTTCCATGACACTGATCACCATTTCACTGATCAACCATCACCACCACCCAACCATTGAACCTGCACAACAGTAAGTGTGTCTCTAACCTGCACCATTTCATTTCTATTCAGTTTATAAGAGTTCTTCACCTTTGTTTATCAACCACCATTTATATTTTTACCCCACCACTATTGCCTTCCTGTGAACCTAACCATTCCCATCACTCATAACCCTTTTAATCACCTTTGTCTACTCTGAGTACCTCTAAATATTCCCAACACCTCCCCAGACCTAAACCAACTCCTTACCATCTCTGATTCAGTCTCAGAAAAATCCCCAAAACCATGAACTATTGAGTTATTACCAGCCCGCAGTAACCGTCGTCAGTTCTTACTAAACCATCGGTCATACCAGACCGATGTCGGTCTCTGTATTTGGCAGTCCTGCTAATACCAGATCCCAATAACCTTTTCCAAGTGACTCAAGTGACCCAGAATCTGACCCTGACCTGTTCCAACACCTTAATTATTTACCTTATTTCAGATCTGATCATAGCCTAGCCTGTTATGTTAGATTTTCTTATTGTATTTGGATGAGATACCTAAATCATATCAACTACAGTAGAACCTTATTTATTTATGTCATTTCTTGCATTAAATTGTATTAAATAGTGGGTTGACTGCCACCGAGGAAGTATCACACTTCTTGGATCTAGCACACTAGGCAACCCACTGACATATATTGTTTAACTCTTTCTTGTGGTCTTGTTGTGTATTTCAGGTAGTTCCTCCTAGCCAAAAGGAAGCTCTCACAGTCAGCATTGGATCAAGAAGTCAGAATGCACGCAACAACCTTCAAACTGACCATCGCAACAGGTATTCCTCCTTGGCCCACACCCTTATCTATTTCATCTAAAAACTTAAAGAAAATGGTGAAACATTTTGGCACACCCGGTGGGACCCATCCGGGGTTCCTTGCATTTTATTCATTCCTAGGTAAAAGTTGTGTGTTTGTTTCCCTTTTGAAAAGCTTACACATTAATTTTCCTCTCTAGAATCTTCCTCTCTTCTATTGTCTAAAAGCAATCATGTTTTTGGTGCTATAAAAAGAATACTTCTTTTCTTTCATTAGTATTGCATTAGTGAAAGAGCATTCCTCTTCCTATTCATTACTTGTTACATTGAATATCACACTTCGATTTGGGCTTAAAACACTTGCATAGCATTCTGATTCATTGCATCTTAGCTCACATTAAAATGAGGGAAACCTATATGCTGGAAGTCATGCCCAACTGATGGTTGACATAACTGAATCATAGAAAAGCACATTCTTTCTTCTCTCTCTTTGCCAAACTACACAAATTGGAATATATACATCTTCTTAAACAACATCCCACCTGGAAGAAGTTGTCAATGATCACATGATCAGAGGATTGATAGTGGGCACCCAGCTGGTTATCTCTGTCCAGTCACACCTCAGAGAATGGCCCACCCCCACCATAACATAACCTGAAACCTCACCTTTAGAATTTCCTTCTTCGTAGGAAGCCTTCCCAACCAAAAACTCTACTCTAAATTCACGAGTCAGTATTTTAAATAGCATAAGCTAAACACACTAAATTCACTTGTTGGGTTACGTATTTTTCTTAGCTTTGTGCTTGACTTGTGTTTTGAGGTGTGAGGATATGATTCTTCATTTTTATTTTTTCCTTTCACACTCTGCCATCACAGTTGGAGTATTTTGACTTTCTCAGAGTGTGTCAGGACCTCATCTTATCATCCCCAGACTTCTGGGTTGATTATTCATCTAATCTAAATTCACAAAAATTCATTTTTCTTCATTCTTCAGATTTCACAGTAACTGGCATCGGTCCAGTGACCACCACCGGTTTACATCTGACCACCATCGGTTTACCTAACTGGCGTCAGTTCCTTGTTCTTTTGGTTAATTTACCCAAAAGACACTTATCTCATCTTCTCTTCTGTTTAGAGTCTCTGTGTATCATTGTACTCTTTGTACTCTGATAACAGTCATCAAATACAACTTTCCTGTCTGACAATCATCAGTTTCTACCTCATTTGCTGAAACTATCATTTTCTCACAGTAACCGGTATCGGTTCCTGTAATCGACATCGGTCACCCCTTAACCATCATCGGTTAGTTAGACTGGCATCGGTCACTCTGTTTTGATTTTAATCAAAACATTTACCAACTTTCCCTCCCAGAATTTATTTTGTCCCATCTCTGTTGTTCCCTGTGTCATTTACAGAGTATAGTTCACCTGATATACGCTGATTCACATGGTGTTGACTCACACCAAACTAACGCCCTCGTATTTCATGCCAGTTGTCAGCCACTCCCACCTAGTCCATCACCACCATCCATTCTGTCACCTATGGATCCGACTCAGCTTATCCCCATCGCTACCGGTGATGAGGAGTTTGCGAGACTCCTCGACCAGAATCCCGCTGCCCTCCAGTACTACCTTGCTCATTCTTCCACCCGGGATTCCTCAGGACAGTTAATATATGACATGCTTGTATCTATCCCTCCTACTCTAGCCCCCACTTCTGTCAGCTAGCACTAGTTCGGTGCTACCATCATCCACTTTATCACCTGTGGTGTCTCAGCTAAATCCCATAGCGCTATAACTACAACATCTATGTCATCGATCACACTGTGACATCGATTGTCCCTCTGACAACCGCTATGAGTATAGCTTCATCTGCACCCGCCACTTCACATATACCCATTGCATCGCAACCACCTCCGGTGTCAGAAACTTACACCCCTTTCCAAAACCTCATCCTTTCTATCCCACAATCCTTACCCCCAATCGCCACTAGAGTTGTTACGACTACCCCACCCACTTACACATACTACCAACAACCCCCGACCTCATCTATCACTTATGTTGGCTATGTGCCACCTACATCTATTCCTCCTGCAAGTTTCTCATACTCATTGCACCATACACCAGCATACCACCCACCTCATACATTCAACATCAACCCCTTTTTTCTGCAGGGGGCACCCATTCATCCCAACCTACTAATGACCTCATTAAAATGATGATGGAGAAGATGCAGACCTTAGAAGCATCTATTTCTGGCTCCCGTAATTCTTTAACATATGATGAAATTTGTAATGAGCCTATCCATCCATCTATTCCCATTCATCCTTACCCAGTGCATTGGGAAATGCCTAAATTCAATCGCTTCAATAGTAAAGAAGACCCGCAACAACACTTGCGGTCATTCAAACATGGGTGTTACCTAATCACCCACGATGATGCTTTGCTCCTATGAACTTTCCCAATGTCCTTGACAGGACCAACATTGGATTGGTATAGTGGACTACCTTGACATTCTATTTATTCCTTTAATCAAGTAGCCCAAGCTTTCCTAGATCATTTTTCAATCAATGTTACCAAGAAAGTCACCATGACTGATCTCTATTCAACCCGACAGTATGAAGATGAATCTATCACAGATTTGTTGCCCTGCTGGTGGAGTCTTATTAACCAATTGATGTTCCAACTACCTCAGACTGAACTTATTGAGTTGTTCACTAGAGCTTGTGCTAGACACATCTCACCAACTCTGCAAGTCCAAACCTTCTGAACCTTTGATGAAGCGTTCACCATGGCCCAAAAACTAGAAATTCACGTGCCATTGAAGAAAAGAAAATCCAATTACGAAACAAGAACACCCCATTCAAATCAAATGATTCTTCTTCATCTTCAAAACCCCAAAATAACTATTCAAAGCCCAAAGGATCTGCCAACATGGTAGTCCTCAAGGCGGGTCCACCTCATCCTTCTAATCAGGCCCAACCTTCTTCCAATCTTTCTCCTGTCCAGGCCTTTCAGCTTCGGCGGGAACAATGGAAATACACTTCAATTGGAGAGCCCTATTCATCAGTCTTGGAAAAACTTCTTAAAGCTGGAGCCATTACACTTCCTCCCATAAAACCTCATACAGGTTTTGATCCCGCTCGTCCTATGCCTGCATGGTATAAAGAACACGACTACTATAATTATCATCGCGTTAAAGGACATAGTGATGGTAACTACATAACTTTTAAAAACATTGTTCAAGAGATGATAGAAAATGGAGACCTTGTCATGTAGACAACCCGAATGTGCCAACAAATCAGAATTTTCACATCTTCAAAAATCCATTCCCTAATCATAAACCATCATCTAATCAAAATAGCGAACCTTCATCCAGTGACAGCAATGTCTGTGAAGTTCACGCAGTTTTTGATATCATGCCAACTATTCCTCAAAACCTACCTACTTCATCTATTGAGGAAATCTTGGCATGAGATCCTCCACCCACAGAGGAGCATACCTCTTCTACTCCTCCACCCACAGAGGAGTCCCCCTCATCTCCCCTTGCTCTCACGGAGGAACCCACACTTTCTACCGATGTTGTGTCATTGTCTGCTTCCCAACCTTCTGAACTGTCAACACTTGTTATTCTCCCATCCATAAGAGAATCATCATCACCTTCTCCTCCACCAAGAGAGAAGTCTACCTCACCCAACCTATTATCTCTCCTACCCATGGGAGATTCTTCAGACATGTCACTACCTATCAGGGATAGTTTTCCCCTAGCATCCCAGGACCCTATTGACATGATCTCGGCTCTTTTACCTACAGAATATGAGGCTAGCCAATTCCTTGTCTCACAGACATATTTTACAGGGATTTCCACCCAACCCATTCCATCCTCTTCTTCAGTAGTCCCATTTTCACAGTTGGTCGATCATTTGGATTACATTGATCATTCCATGCTCTGGGGATGTCTTCGGCTCCCCGTTTCAACCCAAATGCAAATGTTTCCTGAAGATACTTCCACGATCTACCCAAAGGTATTTTTGGCAACCAAAACTACACTGACCATGCCGATTGAAATGAATTCCTCTTCATCATCCCTACCTCCATCCAAACTTCTACCCATCACTACAACTATTCCCAAACCTAAAAACCTACCCACACTTATCCCCCCACCCATATCTAGACCCATCACTACTTTGGGTGTTATGCTGACATCAAGCCTTACTCACCCACCTATCAGATTGGACTTAGCCACATCTTCCCAAGTCCAGCAACATTATCCTCCCACCTAAAAGGAAAACCCAACCTTCTAGGCCATGTACACTGGTCTCGCCTACCACACCTTTGTCACCTTCCCCCCTTCCATCCATCCTAGGGCCTCATCCATCAACCTTGACCAAAAAATCTCATACCCAAGGCCAGTAAAAAGATAAACAACCTACTCCTACCTCACGAGCCTTTGTTACACCTCATTCACCCAAAAACCAAACTTCCTCACCCTCACCCATACACTTCTTTCCACCTATACCTCCACCAGTTACTATAACCCCAACCTTGCCTATACGACTTCAACCAATGCCACCTACCCAACCTCTACCAACCACCTCCACCGTAACTTGGTTGCCCCCATGGGTAACCCATCCTCTTCCACCATCTGCTTTTCCTTCTACATCCCGTACTCCCATGTCACCTTTACCCAAGAAGGTGCAACCCAAAGCTAAGAATCCGCTACCCTCCAATAAGGTAGTCAAACCAACCAAACCTTCCATCGCCAACTCTTCTACCCCACCTTTACCCAAACAGATGCCAGCAAGACCTAAGACCACTCCACATACCAAACTAGTAGACCAACCCATTCCCCCTCCTATAAAGCCTCTTCCCTCACAATCAACCACACCTGTACCCAAACCCACACTCACTTCCCATTGTGATCTGTTAGCGGGGTCCTATGCCAACATTTTAACCAATCTCTTAGAGACTTCCATCATCACATTACCACCGCTTCGACCTTATGATCCTCTCAAACCCAAACCAAAAGGGTTTGATGAAACCAAGATTTGTGCCTATCATCGTGTGCCAGGACATGATGTTGAAAATTGTAAGGCTCTAAAGACCGTTCTTCTCCAACTTTTTCCTCCTGAAAAAATTTTGACGATGATGACCTTCTTGATGAGGACCATGCTCCACCTTCACCTATCACCATACATCATCATCCTTTACCCATTCAGTGACCAGTATCTCCACCCCCACAACCATTTTTCCCACCTCCAAAATTTGAGATCAACATGGTCCGTATTAGAGAGTTGGCCAAACCACCACCCAAATGTCAGTGCACCCTACTCATTTCACAAGGCTCTTATCCACCGCTAGGATTTTTCCCCTCATGTCATTATACCTTTCATGACACACCCTCTCCATCCACCTCCCCTCAGATTAACATGGTTCACATTGCTACCCGCGCTCAGAAAGACAAAGGAAAAGAAAAAGCAACTAGCCCATCAACCAACCCTGTACCCAATATACCATCTGCACCCACTCCCAAAATCACCATCCGTGGACCTACATACCCTATCTCTGACGGGGTCACCCATCACAATGATAAAACAATTACATCAGTCTCCTCTAAAGATGTCTTTGTATGATCTCGTCCAGACTTCTGAATCCCACAGACAAGCCCTTATCGAGGTTTTACAATCCATTGAAGTTCTACCCAATGACCCCACACCAGTGGCCTCGATTATCACCCCTCACCATGTGGCCTTGCTAACCAAATCAGCTCCTCCTTCTACCCCCATGACCACTCCTCAAGTTGTCACCACCCTCAGCTTCTCTGAAGAGGAGATTGTACCTCTCCAGTCAGATGACCCTGATCCCACCCTATTCATTTATGTTTATATTGATAACATATGCATATGACATGTCATGATTGATGGTGGTGCTAGCATTAACATCATCTCCTCCCACACATACAATCAAATGTGTATTCCTTCTAATTGTATGCATAATAACCCAGTTATGCTGTGCTCCTTCAATGACACCATCACCTCCACCCTTGGCACTATTATCCTTCATGTTTGCGTAGGCCCTCGCATTGTCCCAGAACTATTCTACATCTTAGAGGGGGAATTCCAGTATAACCTATTGCTTGGCAGACCCTGGATTCACGTCATGGGTTGTGTCCCTTCAACTTTACACCATTGTGTAAAATTTGAGCATGAGGGACATAACTACACCATCCCCACCTGACCCGTCGCCATTCAAGACCTGTAACATGTTGTACCAGCCCAATGATGTACTTGTACCAGTCAAGGCATCTGCCACTACCCCCACTTCACCTTCACCCACAAGCCCATCCACCAATGCTACCACCACCTCTCCCACATCTAACCCTACTATTCCTACTACCACCACAGCCTCTACAACTGACTCACCTACTTCCCAATCATCTAGTGAGTCATCTATCCCCGCTACCCACATATCGACTACTGATCCCTTAGAAGGTGTTTTTCAATGCCTCACTCTGGGGGAGTACCACCTATACAATATCGACACATTCCTCACTCCGCAAGAGTATGGGAACCTATGCCAACACCCTAGTTATGACTACCACATAGGTGAGGTTTTTCCTTATGGTCCTCCCCACCTTCGCACTAATCTAACATATGGGGGACTTGATATTGCCACTTATTCACCCAAACCTCCATCCCAAACATGACCATTTTCATCTGACCTACAATCCCTTACTAACCACCACTTCACCCACACTTTCCTCCACCATTGTGCATGGAAAGGCTTTGGCTTCAGTTTTTACAAACAGGGCCACCATACTATCATTTCCTACACTACCCGTAAACACAATGACCGTAGTGGCATTGGCTTTTCCGCACCACCTCCCAAGAAGGCCCATGTCGACCTCATTGAGGAAGACAAACCTTCTCCACCTCATTCACCCACGTCACCATCTTCACCCACGGAGTCCATAGATCCTAAATCTATTCCTCCTAACTTTTTTTTTCGTAAACACAATTTCCCTGGGACCTCTGACCTATCAACGTGATGGTGAGGCTCCCTCTTCTCTCCCCTTCCTATATCCTGACATGATCGATGATGATACACCTTCTATTAATGTCATTCAATGTCAGGATGATGAGTCCATCCTCACCTACCTATGGGTGCAGAAGACTCTTATATTCACTGGTCATTACCCTCTGAGACACAAACCATGTTGAATGAATCGACTATTGAAATCAACATTAATACTCAGGATGACCCACACATCCTAAAGATAGGCCAGTCTTTAGATGTTACTGAATAGGAAGCTTTTACCTCTTTCCTTCGGGACCATAGCAATGCTTTTTCTTGGTCCTATGCCGATATGCCTGGTATTGACCCAAAAATCATGGTCCACAATATCGTAACCATTCCTAATGCCAAACCCATCAAACAAAAGCTACGGAAAATGCATCCTCGCATTGCTCTTCTAGTCAAAGAAGAACTTCAGCGCCTTCTCTCATTTTCCTTCATCCTACCCATTGACTATCCCCAATGGATTTCTAACATCATTCCTATCACAAAGGTGACAGGGGGACTCCACATTTGCATGGACTTTGTGACCTCAACCTAGCTTGTCCCAAAGATGATTTTCCCCTACCAGGTATTGACCAACTAGTTGATCTCACCACTGGCCATGAAATGCTATCACTCATGGATGGTTTCTTCAGGTTATAATCAAATATTACTTGCTCCAGAAGATCAACACAAAACTACCTTCATCACCCCTTGGGGGACCTTCTACTATCAAGTCATGCCTTTTGGCCTTAAAAATGCTGGTGCTACATATCAACGAGCCATGACTTACATCTTCCATGACATCATGCATCACATATTGGAAGATTACGTAGATGATCTTCTTTCCAAATCCAAACATCGAGCCAAACACCTGACCATCCTTAAGGTCATCTTTGATTGCCTCATCAAGTATTGTGTTCATCTTCAACCAAAGAAGTGTGTCTTTGTGGTACTTTCAGGAAAAATCCTTGGTTTCATCGTTTCTTTGTGTGGCATAGAAGTTGATCCTGCTAAAGTAAAGGCTATTCTAGAAATGCCTCTGCCTACTAATCTCTGTCAACTTCGAATCCTTGCAAGGTAAGTTGCAATCCATTCGTCATTTTATCTCACAGCTTTTGACTGCTATCAACCATTTCATCATCTTCTCAAGAAGGACGTTTCATTCAAATGGGATGATGAATGCCATAAATCCTTTGATGCCTTAAAACAATACCTTCTTCAACCACCAATGCTCATTCCTCCTAAGGATGACCAACCATTTTACCTATATATTTCCACCACTGACCATTCTTTAGGTGCCATGCTCGCTCATCATGACGAGCAACACAGAGAGCAAGTGGTTTATTACATAAGTCGTACCCTTCTAGACTATGAAACTAGATACACCCATGCCGAAAAACTCTTCTTAGCCTTAGTTTTCATCGCCACCAAACTCCGCCATTACCTACTCAACCACAAAACCTTTGTTGTTACCAATACTGACCCCCTACACTATATGTACACCAAACCCTATCAACATCAATGTGTCGCACGTTGGCTTATGCTTCTTTCTAGACCTCGACCTCAAATTCATTCATCAAAAATCCATCAAGGGCCAAACTATCACTGACCAACTAGTAGACGCACCTCTTTCTAGGAATCAACCCTCTAACTTTGATTTCCCAAGATGAATCCATAACTACCCTCTCCTTAGATGATACCGCTTACCAAATGAAACTCTTCTTCGATGGCTCCAAGTGTCACGTGGAGGTGGGGCTGGTGTTATCCTCATTCCTTTTGATGGTGAACCTATGCCTTTATCTTTCAAACTGGATTTTGATTGTACAAACAATATCATTGAATACGAAGCACTCGTATTGGGTCTCTAGGCTTCTTATGCCTTAGATGTTAAGTCAATCAATATCTTTGGTGATTCCCAGCTGGTAGTAAACCAAGTCAATGGTATATACCAGTTTCATAATGAGATACTTCAAAAGTATAAACATCACGTAGACATACTTTTGACCACCTTTGACCGTTACGAACTTCAAACCACCCCACGTTCTACCAATAAATTTACAGATACCATGGCCTGTTTGGCTTCTCAGATACCTTGCTTCACCTACCGACTCTAAAATCTTTGTCACAATACAAAGGTTACAATCACCCTCTTATTTACCTCGTGAGGTCTACTCTGTCAGAACCATTGCACCTGACCCACATGACCTTTGGTATAAGCAGTTTGCAGACTATCTTTCCCTTTCCATTCTACCCACTGATCTCACTCGTAATGGAAAATGTGCCTTTCTTAAAAGTTTCTCTCGCTATGTCATCATGGGTGGTCTCCTTTATAAGCATGGCTTCGACGGTATTCTCTTACGATGCCTTACAAGTTCTGAAATTCCCTACACCATCAAGGAAGTTCACGATGGAATTTGTGGAGGCCACTTTAGTGGTTTAGCTGTCACTAAATGCATTCTTCACCTTGGCTATTATTGGCCAACCCTAAACCGTGACTGTTGTGACTATGTCAAATGTTGTGTAAAATGCCAGCAACATGCTAATCTTCATCACACACCTAGTCATGCCTTACAGGTAGCACGAGACCTTTGGCCTTTCTCTCAATGGGGCTTGGATCTTGTCGGTGAGATCAATCCCCATTCTTCACAATGCCATCAATGGATTATAACTGCTACTGAATATTATACTAAATGGGTAGAAGCCATTCCCCTCATTTCTACAAAAGCTGAGAAAATATGTGAATTCATCAACCATCACATCATTTGTCGCTTTGGTGTTCCTCACTGTCTCATCACTAATAATGGAAAGCAATTCAAAAAAAAACCCTACGTAAGTTGTGTGATGCTTTTGGCATCCAACTCAGTTTCTCATCACCTTATTACCCAAAAACCAATGGCCAAGCAGAATCGACCAATAAAACCTTGAACAAAATTCTTATGAAAGTAGTTGATGATACTAGGCAAGGATTGGCATTCACACATTCCTTTCGCTTTGTGGGCTTATCACACTAGTATTTGCACTTCGACTGCTACCACACCTTTTTCTCTAGTCTACGGTACTGAGGCTGTCTTGCCTCTTGAAGTCCAGATTCCATCTCTCTGCATCTCACTACAAGACATGCTCAACGATGATGAATTTTCACCAGGATCATTTGGTGCAACTTGAGTTATTAGATGAACATCATCTCAATGCTCTTGACCATCTCCAAATCTACCAAAAATGTATCAAACGTGCCTACAACAAACGTGTCCATGAATGAAACTTTTAGGTCGGCAACCTCATCCTGAAGGAAAATCAACATGTAACCAAAGAAGAGAAAAGTAAACGGGGAAAATTTTCTCCTAATTGGCTTGGACCCTATATCATTACCCATGCCTATAGATCAGGTGCTTATCATTTGTCTTCACTCGAAGGTAAACCCAAACCTAGCCCCTCAATGCCTTGCATCTTCGACCATTTTATTGTTGAAATCAAGTCCTATATCACCTTCTTTCTATTGACCGCTCGTCCCTTGAGTGTTGTTCACCTTCCATATTACCCATTTTTTAGGATCAACGAATAAACAAGAATCATGTGATTATCTGTCACCTTTCAGCCTTATCTTCAATATGAGTACCACGGCTCTACTCATAGCATGATTCTCATGGATACTTTTCATCTTTTTAAAAATGGAATCCCATGGTCGTTCATCACTTGAAACCACCTCTTTCATAGTTAACCTCTGTGTACTATGGTTTTGTCTTCTAAACAAGAACCTAATCTTCCTCTATAGTCTTGTCCATGACTTAAAACGTCCAAAAAAAAACAAAATGGGATTCAACTCCTTGAGTCAAACTTCTAGAAAAAGATGACTCCCTCAAAAAGGGACATCTCTTCTCTCTATCTCACCGCTATAAATAGACTGCTCCCTTGAAGGACAACTATATAAAGTCATTGCAAAAATACAATAAAATGTTCAAAAGCTTCCCGCATCGATTAGCTTCACGAAGACCTCAAGGAGAAAATATACTCATCCCATATAGACTTCCCGCATCGATCAGTCTATCAAAATCAAACAAATGAAGAAAATGATGAACTTTTTCGTTATGGACTTGCCTATTTTGATCTTGGGTTTCTTGCTAAGTAAACATGCTGTCATACACTAAGTTATGCTTAACCATCCGCTTTCACCTCATTTCCTTTTACGCCCTATTTTCTCTTTGCTCAAGGGACTTGCCACAAATGTGAAATTTCATGATCATGTGACTTTCTTCACCTTTAGAATAGTCCATTATGCAATGCCTTTAGGGTCTTACGTTCATAAGCCCATCTTGGGTATGGTAGACTCATTAGGGTTCTTATCAATTAAGTGGCTCTTTTACCACCTCTTACCATTCACCTTCCTCATTACTTATTGATTACCCTATACAGGACCAGATCATCGACACTACATTTTATATTTAAAACTAAGACTCAACCATGCCTATGACCTAAACTCAACCATGCCTATGACCTACATTCAATCATGTCTAAATATACCAACCCATTCCCTAATTCATCATATTCTTCCCTAGCTTATGGGATAACTACATCGGCTTGAGGCCCCTTTTTGTCGGGGCTATGTAGGCAACACTTCGAGGGCATGGGGCCCTTAAAGGTTAGCTCAGCCACTCTTCACCCTAATCTATTTTCCCCTTCATTTTCCTATTTACATCCTACCTTAGTTGAGTTTCCATTTTATATCAACAATTGAAAATTAAACCAAACAAGCAACAATTAATAAACATTTTTACCACATCATCACATAATTCATTTATAACATTTTCACATTTCCACCTAGCAAATATGGAAATTTAAACCATAACATACATGACCATCTCATTTGTCTTCCATGTTACCAACGATTAGGAACTTTAAGAAAAACCATAAACCTGACTCAACCATACTTAATTGACCTAACTTCATCATGCTTATACCCTCCATCAACCACCTAACTCCACCATGCCTAATTGAATTGACTCAACCATGCCATTGAATCATGCCATACCTATTCCAAGCCCAACCTACCCCTACCAATACATCTCCTTTGTTGTGTCTTAGGAGTTGTTATTTTACCTATACCTTGCCTTACCCGTGCCATGATCTATTTGCCTGAACTTGACCTACTTGGTGTGACCATTGACCTTATGCACTCATTATACCTTGTGATGTTGTTACCTATGTTGTTTTAGCCTAACAACCATACCTTTCCTATTGTCGTTTCATTTATCCTGACCAAACCTTTGGTGTTCCAGAACATACCTAAACGTTCCTATACCTGACCTATGTTGTGTTTCCAGACCATATCCTATACCTTGGATACCTGAATCACTTCACCCTTGTTTGGATAAACCTATCAACCTTGGACGATGTAGAAGTTTGCAAGTTCTTCAACCTGGTACCGTGTTACAATCTATATGTGTGTGTGTTTGATTGCCATTACCCATGACCCAATTTTGACCATGACCTACTACCCATTACTTGAGTTGACCATCACCCTTTCCCTTAATACTCAAACCTTTCCCCACCTATCTTCCGCCTACACCTTTATCAAACCACTCACTGATTCCGTCTTACACCTCATCAGTGCTCGGTTTGAGGGGGATCACCTTCACCCACACATGGGGCAATCACTTCCTATTTTTGTCAGCATCACTTACTAATACAAGCTACACAACAAAAAGGGGCAAAATGTAGACACCAAAATTGGGTCACACTCCCCTTGGTCCCCTTTCGAATAACCAACTTAAACACATTCACCTAACCATGACCCTTATACCCCATATTAATATTAATTTAATTATTTACAATTAAATTAATACTCATCCTCACTTCATTCATTATTTAATTACCTTAATTAAAACCGATTTCCACCTCACCTAGACACCTCGCCATAGACCTATTCATAGCATGTTTCCATAACTAACTAAGACTTAGCCCTTGTTACCTTAATGAACTAAGACTTAGTATAACCCTAAAAGCACATGACTATTCTTCCTCTAACCACATTCTCATGTATCTAAGCGCAACATTCCATTTAGACCTGACACAAATGAGTAAAAGATAGAAGAGGATAGCCAAGATCTACTATTTTAGGCAACCTAGGCTATCCTGCCTTAACCGACGCTGGTAACCCCCTAAACCTTCGTCGGTTACCATATAACCATTTTGGTAACCTTGTTTAAGAGGTTGGACACATTCTCGAGTTTTGGAGAAAAGGAGATATGCATGCAAGAAAGAACCAAAACTCTTTCGCACATCCAGGTAGCCATAGCCACCACAAACATTGATCAAAGGGTGTTTGCATTCACAAGAGCATTCCGGGAAGCACTTCCATGATACTGATCGCCATTTCACCAATCAACCATCACCACCACCCAACCATTGAACCTGCCCATTAGTAACTGTGTCTCTAAACTACACCATTTCATTTCTATCCAGTTTATAATAATTCTTCACCTTTGTTTATCAACCACCATTTATATTTTTACCCCACCACTATTGCCTTCCTGTGAACCTGATCATTCCCATCACTCACAACCCTTTTAATCACCTCTGTCTACTCCTGAGTACCACTAAATATTCTCAACACCTCCCAAGACCTAAACCAACTTCTTACCATCTCTTATTCAGCCTCAGACAAATCCCCAAAACCATGAACTATTGAGTTATTACCAGCCCACAGTAACCGTCATCGGTTCTTACTAAACCATCGTCAGTCATACTAGACCGACGTCGGTCTCTGTATTTGGCAATCCTGCTAATACCAGATCCCAATAAACTTTTAAAAGTGACTCAAGTGACCCAAAATCTAACCCTGACCTATTCCAACACCTTAATTATTTACCTTATTTCCATAACTGATCATAGCCTAGCCTGTTATGTTAGATTCACTTATTGTATTTGGATGAAATACTTAAATCATGTCAACTATAGTAGAACCTTATTTATTTATGTCATTTCTTGCATTAAATTGTATTAAAAATTGGGTTGACTGCCACCAAGGAAGTATCACACTTCTTGGATCTAGCACATGCTAGGCAACCCATTGACATATATGGTTTAACTCTTTCGTGTGGTCTTGTTGTGTATTTCAAGTAGTTCCTCCTAGAAAAAAGGAAACTCTCACATTCAGCATTAGATCAAAAAGTTAGAATGCGCGCAACAACCTTCAAACCAACCATCACAACAGGCATTCCTCCTTGGCCCATGCCCTTATCTATTTCATCTAAAAACTTAAAGGAAACGATGAAACACATACATCCTAAGTTAGGTTAGCATTGCACAATATACATGTGTTGGTCATGCTAGATTGAAAGGTAGTCATAAGCACTATGTATATTATCAATTGTCACAGGGAAGGTGTAAAGTAACATATAATGAAACAAAATCACCTATATACAGTGGGGGGATGCCCCCAGAAGAATAATTAAGAAACCAAGTTGAATCTTATTGTTGTATATCAACCTATGTATGTCTTGCATCAAGATCAATATACCTCATGAATGCATGTGTGTAAAGAGTAAATACGCTAACTATCAAACTGTTGGTGAGAAACTTTTTCGTGTGGACAAATTTGTGGATTTCTTGCCAACGCTCTGGGAGTCAAAGTCCCTCTACTTAAATGGTGCAACTTCTATATTTGCATGCGCAAGTAAAGTGAGTTATTTATCCGGGGTGGCTTTATAGCCGGGGATCCAATAGGGTCACTCCAATGACCCTGTGGCAAAGCTATAAATCTCTTACGAGAGAGGACTTTGTTAAGAGAGTGGGAAAGGGAGTGAGAATATGAGATAGGGGAACTAATGGTGCAAGTAGAAAATCATATTCCTACATACACCAGTTAGATATTTCATCACACATATTAAAGAGAATAAAACCACAAGATTCAAATGCTACAGGCTAGAGGAAACCATGCATACAAAGATGCACATATTCATATGTCATGGAAAACATAAACGTATTCTTTAATTAGCATTGAAAATTAAGAGTTCTACATAGTATGAGAATGGAGGAAATTAGAGAATGGGGGAAATGAAAAAATTTGCTATATTTTTTACTTTTCACAAGGATCTCTCTCTCATGAATTAACAAAAACAACTAAGAAGAAGTAAAATGAAGATCTCTTTACAATTTATAGAAGAGGAACAACTCTTCATCTTCCTGGTGACTCTACATATGCCCTATTTTTGACTTTAGGTTGTTCATATTCCTATCAAATATTAAGTCCCTTTTACAAAAACAAAGCGACTTAAATTTTACATCATATTTCTAAAGTCACTTAAAGACATATAAAAAAGTACAAACCCCAACACAAAATTAGAACGTTGAAGAGAGAGAACGTTAGGAGGGAAGAAGAGAGAGAGAGAGAAGGAAGAAGAAGAAAGAGGAAGAATTATATAGAAGAACTAGCTTCTCTAGTGGACTTGATCTCACTTCCTGGTCGATCTCCATCTCGTGCTTTCGAGAAGACCTTTGTTTCTCCAAATTACTTGCTAAAACGAGTTGCTGCAGGTTCTACTCTTTCGGTGTGGCGAATGCACACACATATTAGAGTCTCTCTCCACCCATCAAACACACCATTGATATCTTTGCACTTTCCAAACCATGATGTATGCTTTTTTGAAATGAGCAATGAGTGCGATGGCGGTACGAATCTCTAAGAGGAACTCTAGGGTATTCTTATTGAAGCATAATGGATTTGCTACCTCTTTTTTGACATGTTCTTTAAATTTCCCAATCAACTCATAGGATATTGTGCCTTCTCCCATTGTAGAGCACTCCAAGTTTCTGAATTTGGCGATTAATTATATCCTGCAACTTGTATGCTTGTTCATATTTTTCATCTAACTCGGTGATGGCTCAGTTGATTACTTCAAATATGATTACTAAGGCCCTTGCCCATATGTGTGACAAGTCTTCAGAAGGGGTGCCAAAAACCTTCCTATTAATCAACTCCTGAGAGCGAGTGTTGCTCATTTCACTCACCAATGGACCCATAGGATCTCAAGGATCCTTTTCTTTCTCCAAGTCTTCTTGGAAATTTCTCTTATCCATTAAGAAGAAAAAAGCAAGACATAAACCCAAATTTTCATAAAGCCAAGGGGTTAGAGTTAAATAGAAGATAAAAGATAAAAAAAAGAGAGGATTAGAATTATAATTGCAATACCATAGAAAGAGGGGGTTAGCCAAACCAAATAAGTAAGAAGGTAAGGATAATACACCATCACAAGGGGGTTTTAATAATCCACAACAATAACCAAGGTCAAGTAAAGTGACCCAAAGAAAAAATAGACTAGGAAGGAAACTTTGGCCCATAGGGCCCATTGTGCTGGTTTGAGACATCCCTTTCCTAAGTCCCACGTTTCTCACGTGGAAAAACATGTCATATACACACACAAGTTAAACATTATACGTGCCCAATAATAGCTAACAAATATGACAACAATAGAAGCAATATCTCAATGATAATCTGTACATGATCAATAACTAGCTAGTGAATAATCAAACCATGATCAATCATCAGTGTAACAAGAGGGGAACACGGTAATGCATCTACGAAAAATATATATACCATCATGCTAGGTCTCATGATCTAGTCATAACATCACATCGATATCATAAGATAATCAAACATATTGGCATCATATGCCCCTGTAAATCCTTATCATGAAATGAGTTAACATCCAATATAAACATATAACCATCCATGTAATGTAACAACATCATCATCAAAATGAAAATTTTATGATATTTAATGTCTCAATCAAAATAATACGATGCTACAATTAGTCAACATGGTCCAAAATGGGAATCAAAATAGGTGGGCACTACATATGGGACACCCATGGTGTCCCAAGAAAATCAAAGGACTCGGGTTGTATAAAGCAAACAACTATATAATTGAGGTCAAATAAGACAATAGTAAAATAATGTAGTAGTCAATCAAGGAAACAATTTTTATGAACAAGTAATGACAATAATGTATGAAGCCAATTATTTAACCCTTAATTAAAATTTAGGTCAATTTAATTATATTTTAGATTAGATTAGAGTTGATTACAGATTTTACATAGATGTCAGAGTAGAAATAATTACTTAGATTTGTAATTCAGATCAGATAGAAAGAATATAACATATACCAATCAACATAACATGTAATTAAAATCTCAAAATCGATGAATAGAGGCACTTATCTTATTATATACAACTTTTGGAGAGATCTGCGACCGTACACTACTGGAAATGGGTGATTTGAACCTGAATGACCTTTAGAACTAGAACCATGACTGTGAATCCACCTGGGGCATGGTTGTACCAAATTGTCAGGACCATACCATACGTCATGACCTTACTGTATAATCTTTTCCCTCCTCTTATTCAAATTTTGTAAGTTTTTTTATGCTCCCTTTCCTAGATTTGTCTTTCATTGTCAAACCCTAGTTGTCGCACATGTAAGGAGGGTCTCTGAATGGATTGGACTTCACCTCAAATGCTATTCATGGATGAATATTCTTGTAAAAAATATTAGAATGGTTGTGGGCATTCCTGTGCATCACTAATTTTTGTACTAGTTTGAAGAGGCCTCTAACCGCACATCGTTCTTCACCTATTTGGAATTTGCTTTGACCATGCTTGCTTTGACTTCACTCTTTCTGAAATACTTGAAAAGAGGATGCTTCAGTGCTTTTGGATGAGAGAAATGGCTTCCTTGACTTGGTTTGTAGCTTCAAACCCGATGTGGGTGTTTCCTTAATGACTTTAGATGTGGTTGTGTGATATTAAGGGACATTTGGATGCCTTTTGTAAGTGTATGAATTAAGTGCTCTATTGTATTTCCTTAGGAGTTCTAGGTTAGAAATCAAGGTAGTGTTTTTTTCTTATATAGCATAATTTCGTAGATGTTTTTTCTAAGAAAGGCCAATCTAGATGATGTACAAGACCCAACAAAAGATATTTATTAGAGACCAAAGTTATAGGACATGTCGGTCTAAGATTGTTTAGATGGGTTAGGACCAGATATAAATTCTTGACCAAACTATATGATAGTGACTGGGAGAAAAAAATATGCAAATTGAGGTTTGGGACATGTCAGTTGATGTTTTTTATTTATTTTTTACATTTTATTCTCACAATGCGTCGACATGGCAGTATGCGAGGATAAACAAGCTAAAAAACAGACCTTAGAAAGTGTTGAGTGGGAATGGAGAATTTGTATTTATCTTAACAAGAGTGAATAGTCCAATCAAGGGTTGTCAATGTGCAAATTATCAAATTTAAGTGTTTACCCTAACATTCAAAAAGTGGTGATGGTAAAAATATATATCCCAAGTTAGGTTAGCATTGCACAATATACATGTGTTGGTCATGCTAGATTGAAAGGTAGTCATAAGCATTATGTATATCATCAATTGTCACAAGGAAGGTGTAAAGTAACATATAATGAAACAAAATCACTTATATAGCGTGGGGGATGCCCCCAGAAGAGTAATGTAAGAAACCAAGTTGAATCTTATCGTTGTATATCAACCTATGTATGTCTTCCATCAAGATCAATATACCTCATGAATGCAAGTGTGTAAAGAGTTAAAATGCTAACTATCAAACTATTGGTGAGAAAATTTGTTGTGTGGACAAATTTGTGGATTTCTTTCCAATTCACTGGGATTCAAAGTCCCTCTACTTAAAGGGCACAACTTTTGTATTTGCATGCATGAGTAAAGTTAGTTATTTATCTGGGGTGGCTTTATAGTCGGGGATACAATAGGGGCACTCCAATGACCTTGTGGTAAAGATAGAAATCTCTTGCGAGAAAGGACTTTGTCAAGAGAGTGGGAAAGGGAGTGAGAATATGAGATAGGGGAACTAATGTTGCAAGTAGAAAATCATATTCCTGCATACACCAATTAGATATTTCATCACACACATTAAAGAGAAGAAAACCACAACATTCAAATGCTACCGGCTAGAGGAAACCATGCATACAAAGATGCACACATTCATATTCCATAGAAAATAGAAACTTCTTCCTTAATTAGCATTGAAAATCCAGAGTTGTACATAGTATGAGAATGGAGGAAATTAGAGAATGGGGGAAATGGAAGAATTTTTTATCTTTTTTCCTTTTCACAAGGATCTCTCTCTCATGAACTCACAAAAATAGCTAAGAAGTAAAATGAGGAGCTATTTCCAATTTATAGAAGAGGAACAACTCTTCTTCTTCCCAATGACTCTTCATATGCCCTATTTTTGACTTTAGGTTGTTCATATGCCTATCAAATATTAAGTCCCTTTTATTAAAAAACAAGGCAACTTAAATTTTACATCATGTTTCTAAAGTCACTTAAAGACATATCAAAAAGTGCAAACCCAACCCAAAATTAGAATGTTGAAGAGAGAGAAAGTTGGGAGGGAAGAAAAGAGAGTGAGAGAGATAAAGAGAAGGAAGAAGTAAAAGGAAGGATTATGCAAAAGAATGAGTTGCTCTAGTGGATTTGATCTCACTTCCTAGTCGATCTCCCTCTTGTGCTTCCGAGAAGACCTTTGTTTCTCCAAATTCCTTGCTAAAATGAGTCACTTTAGGTTCCACTCTTTCGGTGTGGGGAATGCACGCACATCTTGGAGTCTCTTTCCACCCTTCAAACACACTATTGATATCTTTGCACTTTCCAAACCATGATGGATGCTTTTCTGCAATGAGTGTGATGGCAGCACGAATCTCCGAGAGGAACTCAAGGGTATCCTTATTGAAGGATAATATATTTGCTACCTCTTTTTTAACATATTCTTTGAATGGCCCAATAAACTCATTAGCTATTGTGTCGTATCCCATTGCAGGTACTCCAAGTTTATGAATTTGGTGATTAATACTATCCTACAACTTATACGTGTATTCCTCTTTTTCATCTAACTCGGCGATGGCTCAGTTGATTACTTCAAATATGATTACTAAGGCCCTTTCCCATACGCTCGACAAGTCTTCAGAAGGGGTGACAAAAACCTTCCTATTAATTAGCTCCTATAAGTGAGTGTTGCTCATTTCACTCACTAATGGACCCAGAGGACCCCAATGATCACTTTCTTTCTCCAAGTCTTCTCATAAATTGTGTCGGTCCATTAGGAATAAAAAGTAAGACATAAACCCAAATTTGCATAAATCCAAGGGGTTAGAGTTAAACACAAGATCAAAGATAAAATAAAAGAGGATTAGAATTATAATTGCAATACCATAGAAAGAGGGGGTTAGCCAAATCAAACAAGTAATAAGGTAAGGATAATACACCATCACAAGGGGGTTTTACTAATCCACAACAATAACTAAGGTCAAGTAAAGTGACCCAAAGAAAAAATAGAATAGGAAGGAAACTTTTGCCCCTAGGACCCATTGTGCTCGTTTGATACATCCCTTTCCTGAGTCCCACATTTCTCGCGTGGAAAAACCTATCATTTACACACTCAAGTTAAAAATTATACATGACCAATAATAGCTAACAAATATGACAACAATCTAAGCAATATCTCGATGATAATCCATACATGATCAATAACTAGCTAGTAAATAATTGAACCATGATCAATCATCAATGTAAAAAGAGGGGAACACGATAATGCATCTAAGATAAATATATATAACATCATGCTAGGTCCCATAATTTAGTCATAACATCACATTGATACCATAAGATAATCAAACATATTAGCATCATATGCCCCTGTAAACCTCTGTCATGAAATGAGCTAACATCTAATATCAACATATAATCATCCATGTAACGTAACAACATCATCATCAAAATGAAAAATTTGTGATATTTAATGTCTCAATCAAAATAATATGATACTACAATGAGTCAACATGGTCCAAAATGGGAATCAAAATAGGTGGGCACTACATATGGGACACCCATGGTGTCTCAAGAAAATCAAGGGACTCAGGTTGTATAAAGCAAACAACTATATAATTGAGGTCAAACAAGACAATAGTAAAATAATGTAGTAATCAATAAAGGAAACAATTTCTATGAACAAGCAATGACAATAATGTATAAAGCCAATTATTTAACCCTTAATTAAAAGTTAGGTCAATTTAATTATATTTTATATTAAATTAGAGTTGATTACAGATCTTATAAAGATTTCACAATATAAATAATTACTTGGATTTGTAATTCCGATCAGATAGAAAGAATATAACATATACCAATCAACATAACATGTAATTAAAATCTCAAAATCAATGAATAGAGGCACTTATCTTATTATACATGACTTTTTTAGAGATCTAGGACTGTACACTACTAGAAATGGGTGATTTGAACCTGAATGACCTTTAGAACTGGAACCGTGATTATGAATCCACCTGGGGCATGGTTGTAACAAATTATCAGGACCATACGATACATCATGACCTTACCATACGATCTTGTCCCTCCTCTTATTCAAATTTTGTAACTTTTTTATGCCCCCTTTCCTACATTTGTCTTTCATTGTCAAACCCTAGTTGTCGCACATGCAAGGAGGCTCTCTGAATGGACCGGACTTCACCTCAAACCCTATTCATGGATGAAGAGTCTTGTAAAATATATTAGAATGGTTGTGGTCATCCTGATGCATTGCTATTGTTGGTACTAGCTCAAAGAGGCCTCAAACCGCACATCGTTCTTCACCTATTTCGAATTTGCTTTGACCATGCTTGCTTTGACTTCACTATTTCTGGAATACTTGAAGAGAGGATGCTTGAGTGCTTTTGGATGAGAGAAATGGCTGCCTTGACTTGGTTTGTAGCTTCAAACCCGATGTGGGTGTTTCCCTAATGACTTTAGATGTGACCGTGTGATATTTAGGGATATTTGGATGCCTTTTGTAAGTGTATAAAATAAGTGCTCTATTGTATTTCATTGGGAGTTCCAGTTTTAGAAAACAAGGTAGTGTTTTTTTGCTTACATAGGATAATTTCATAGATTTTTTATCTAAGAAAGGCCAATCTAGATGATGTACAAGACCCAAAAAAAGATATTTATTTGAAACCAGAGTTAGAGGACATGTCGGTCTAAGATTGTACAGATGGGTCAGGACCAAATATAAATTCTTGACAAAATTAAATGACCGTGACTAGGAGAAAAAAATATGCAAAGTGAGGTTTGGGACATGTCAATTGATGTTTTTCTATTTATTTTTTTACATTTTATTCTCACAATGCATCGAAATGCCAGCATGTGAGGATAAACAAGCTAAACAACAGACCTTAGAAAGTGTTGAGTGGGAATGTAGAATTTGTATTTATCTTAACAAGAGTGAATAGTCGAATCAAGGGTTGTCAACATGCAAATTATCAAATTTAAGTGTTTACCCTAACATTAAAAAAAGTGGTGATGGTAAAAACATAGATCCCAAGTTAGGTTAGCATTGCACAATATACATGTGCTGGTCATGCTAGATTGAAAGGTAGTCATAAGCATTATGTATATTATCGATTGTCATAAGGAAGGTGTAAAGTAACATATAATGAAACAAAATCACTTAAATAGCATGGGGGGATGCCCCCAAAAGAGTAATATAAGAAACTAAGTTGAATCTGATCATTGTATATCAACCTTATGTATGTCTTGCACCAAGCTCAATATACCTCGTGAATGCATGTGTGTAAAGAGTAAATACGCTAACTATCAAACTGTTGGCGAGAATTTTTTTATGTGGAATTTTTTTTGGATTTATTGCCAAAGCTCTAGGTGTCAAAGTCCCTCTACTTAAATGGCGCAACTTCTGTATTTGCATACGCGAGTAAAATGAGTTTTTTATCTAGGGTGGCTTTACAGCTGGGGATCCAACAAGGGAACTCCCCTGACTCTGTGGAAAATCTAGCAATCTCTTACTAGAGAGGACTTTGTCAAGAGACTGGGAAAGGGAGTGAGAATATGATATAAGGGAACTAATGTTGCAAGTAGAAAATCATATTCCTACATACACCAGTTAGATATTTCATCACACACACTAAAGAGAAGAAAACCACAAGATTCAAATTCTACCGGCTAGAGGAAACCATGCAAACAAAGATGCACACATTCATATTCCATGGAAAATAGAAATTTTTTCCTTAATTAGCATTGAAAATCCAAAGTTGTACATAGTATGAGAATGGAGGAAATCAGAGAATGGGGGAAATGGAAGAATTTTCTATCTTTTTTCCTTTTCACAAGGATCTCTCTCTCATGAATTCACAAAAAATAGCTAAGAATAAGTAAAATGAGGAGCTCTTTACAATTTATAGAAGAGGAACAACTCTTCATCTTCCTGGTGACTCTTCATATGCCCTATTTTTTACTTTAGGTTGTTCATATTCCTATAAAATATTAAGTCCCTTTTACAAAAACAAGGCGACTTAAATTTTACATCATATTTCTAAAGTCACTTAAAGACATATAAAAAAGTGCAAACCCCAACGTGAAATTAGAACGTTGAAGAGAGAGAACGTTAGGAGGGAAGAAGAGAGAGAGAGAGAGAAGGAAGAAGAAGAAAGAGGAAAAATTATGCAGAAGAATCAACTTCTCTAGTGTTCTTGATCTCGCTTCCTAGTCGATCTCCATCTCGTGCTTCTGAGAAGACCTTTGTTTCTCCAAATTACTTGTTAAAACAAGCCGTTGTAGGTTCCACTCTTTCGGTGTGGGGAATGTGTATACATCTTAGAGTCTCTATCCACTAGTCAAACACACCGTTTGATATCTTTGCGCTTTCCAAACCATGATGGATGCTTTTCTGTAATGAGTGTGATGGCGGCATGAATCTCTGACAGGAACTCCATGGTATCCTTATTGAAGGACAATGGATTTCCTACCTCTTTTTTGACATATTCTTCAAATGGCCCAATCAACTCATTGGCTATTGTGTCTTCTCCTGTTGCAGGAACTCCAAGTTTCTTAAATTGGTGATTAATACTATCCTACAACTTGTACGCTTGTTCCTCTTTTTCATCTAACTTGGTGATGGCTTGGTTGATTACTTCAAATCTGATTACTAAGGCCCTTGCCCATACACACGACAAGTCGTCAGAAGGGGTGCCAAAAAAATTCCTATTAATAAACTCCATAGAGCGAGTGCTACTCATTTCACTCACCACTGGACCCAGAGGACCCCATTGATCCCTTTCTTTCTCCAAGTCTTCTTTGAGCACTCACATTTTGTTTGCAGTTTCACATGTGTACGCAAAGAGTTTACCTGCCTCTTAAAGCACCGAATTTCCCTTTTCAGAAATAGTTCTGATCCATTCGTTATTAGCTCTTCCTTGCACCATGAGCTCTTATGCCCTCTCCATAGATTTTGGGTTGAAGATGCTAATGGGTGCAACTTCCTCGATGGGAATTCTTGAGGCATTAGGATCCACCATGTGTTGAACATAGGATGAAATATTTTGCACCTACTTTTCCAGATCGTCGATATTTTTCTTGTATTTTTTGTTCCTCACCACCAAGTGAGTGGAAGACTGTTGATACATATGCAAATCCCCTTCATGAGTAGCCAAACCGAGTTGGATTGTGCTCATTTCATAATCAGTCTATGTCATTTCATCCTCTGACTTGATCACCTTAGGCTGAGCTACCTCAATATACTGGCTACCTGTGTCTCCACTGTAGAACCGCGAGGCCATGTGTGTAAACTTTCTTTTCCTTCCCTTGGCCAATGATGCAATTGTCGATAAATCAGGGAATTTCACTTATTGAACAATGTGTGTATCCGGTGTTATTGTCTCTTGCATCCATGGGAACATTTCATGAGACTCAGGTTCCACGAGAGGCATATCGACTATTTCTTGCTCGGGCAAAGGAGGCACTTCTTGAATGAGACAGGCAGTAGTGTTGATAAGAGGTGAGACCTCCTGTGGTGGTTCAAAAACTGGGTCTTGAATTGTGTGCACTTTATCCACTTGGGTCTCTTCAACTGGGTCTTCCTTTGTCCTGGCTCTCTTTGGTGACTTTTCATGAGAAGAAGTCTCCAATTATGTTTCTTTTCACTTTGAACTTGCTCCAGATTGTCTTGAACTTGAAGTAACCTCCACCACTTTCGATGATGACTGTTGTGAAACTTGTTTCTAGCTTGTGGAGGTACCTTGTGATTGAATAGCCATGTCTCTCTTTCTCTAGAACCAATCCCTCATCCTCCTTGATCAATTTCTCAGTTTGTTCCTTTATGTCTCCTAAATCATGAATGTGCCAATTGACTTGAGGCAATGGGGAAACCTTGATCACCACATATTCAGGATCATACATTTCTGTTCCGTCATCTTGCAAAATATCCTCATACCAAGAGAACTAGAATTTCCTCATCTCATCAACTGTCATCCTCATGTGATCCTTTTCCCATACTTTAAACTTGTCGACATAGTTGGCCCAATAGTCTTCAATTTATGGATCATGGCAAAAGTCTGGGATATGAAAATAATCAGGATTATCTCGTATGTCGAAGTTGGGTCTGGCAGTGTAGGAATTTAGAGTCAAATGTGTGAAGGCAGCCTCCCAATGAGACACATCATTTGCAATCTTACATGTGAACACCTTGAGAGAGATGGGAAATGAGATCAACTTCTTTTTTCTGCTTTTGAGCCTATTGTTCACCTGTATGAATTGTCTATAGAGTTCAAATAGCACAATTTTGGTCACTAAGGTACTTGGGAAACCTTAGGGGAGCTTGGTCGAAGCGAAAACTCACAAGTAGGAGAAAGTCGAGAATTGTATGAAATATGAACCATATTTTTGATTAAGGATGCCGCTTGTGGTGACATCCTTGCCTCCAAATCACCCTCCAAATTTTGGACCATGCATACATCAATGCATCATTCACATGGGTGAAGTTTCTGTGACTTTCTTCCATTACCAATTGTGGGAGTTTCTCGAATGCGGGAACCTTGGCAACAATGTTCTGTGCGAGAGCCAATCCCTTGAATGACCTCGAGCTAGCGATAAAATAGAGCAAGTAAGAAATCATGTAGAACTTCTTTTTCATGGGCACCTAGAGTAACTATAGATGCAAATTGTCACTGATTATTTGTCCCCAGTCAATCTGTTGTTTTCCTTCGGTCACTGTTAGGATGAAAAGAGCCATCCAATCTTGAAAGTCCCTCGTACTTTCTTCTCCCATCACCCAACTGAGGAGAGTGATTGCATTTGAATATCCTTCATGAAATTGCATCTCGAAAGTGTCTTTGGCATCCTTGAAGGCTTTCTCCCTATCTTTATCCATGATCCTAGTGCAATCCCTTGCACGTATGCATCCATTTTTTCCCACTCGTGCACGACCTTCTCCTTTGTGATAACGACCATGTTGGGTGATGTTGGAATTGGCAGAGCGAGTGAGATGGTTTTGGGTTAATGACTTCCATTTCGACACCATTTTCAGCTTGAATTTTCCTGTGTCTCAGGCTCATAGTGGTGTGAGTAGGCCAAGACCATCTCAGTGCTTTGTATGGACACGGGGTGTCCCACAGCTGCATACAACCCACTTGTGAACACCTTATCTTCGATCTTCCCTCTTCCTTTTGTCATCATGCGAGCTTTTAGATCATTGAAATCCATATAGGAGACATCACTGTCCTTTATCTTATACTCAAAAGTGAAAGGTTGTGCTGGTTTCAGTCCTGAAAACTTGAACTTCATGATTACTCAACACTTACTATTTTTGAGAGGGTCAACTTACTATTTTTAGTAAGTATAAAATAAGCTTTTTTGGACCTTGAGTGACTGTGACAACTTGAGCTCCTTCTTTGTACTATGTTTTTCTCTCCTTCTGGACCAATTTTCTATTTTTAGCAGGTGCTTATGGGACCACTTACTACTTTTAGTAAGTGTTAATTTTGAGCCGAGATGACCCTTTCAATGAATTTCACTTGCAATACCTTCTCTTGTGCTCATCGCCTCCTTCACAGCTTCTTCAGATAGTGGCTTACCCGAAATAGAAGTCTCCCATGTAGAAAGGCTTGCTATTTTTAGTAAGTACGCTTCTGGTGATCGGATCACGTTGGGACATTTTTTTTTTGATATGGGTTTTTTCCCAATATCACCCCTCTGAAATTTTAGACCTATCCGCTCGCCGATTTGTGAGATTTTAAAACTTGAAGTTTTTTACCTGAGCAACAGCTATGGACACGACAACCATTAATGGAGCTCAGAATTTGTAGGTCTTCTCCTCCTTATCGGATGTTGATAAAAATTATATTTTTGATGTGGGTTTTTTCTTCTTGTTTCACCAGTGAATTTTCTTCGTAAACCGATCACCAGTTGATTGGCAGGAAATGATCTTTTCATTTTCGTTGCACAGAAAAGAGGATTTCTTCACTGAAAAAATGATCCTCGTTGTGAATGAGAAATCCATTTTCAAAGGTTTTTATGGCCTTCGAAAATGATGAAGACAACAAAAAATGGTTCTTCGATCTGTGCCCTGGTTTGCAAGATATGGCGATTTCTTCGTCAGTCGGCTATGAGGATTTTCACATGAAATCCTTCATTTTACCTCCATTCTTCACCCTCTTGATCTAATTTTATTCTGAAATATTTGTGTTTCAATGTGAGAATGACATGGTAGAGTTGGTGGAGTGCAAAAATGGAGGTTGGGATGTCTGGGAAAAATTTGCCAAAGTTCCGACAGGATGTGAAGATGTGGGGAGATGAAACAGAGATGTAGAAATGGCTAAGTGTTGGCTTTTATGTATTCAAAAAGAAAACATGAGGGTTGGGAAAATTCATCCCTTATGTCCCTTTTCTTAAGGGATGAAAGGGACATCAATTTGCACATCGCGCCTAATCGTGACACTTGGCAAGATCTGACTGTCTGAGCATTTGAGCTAGGGAGCTTGAGGGAAGCACCTGGGGGCTGAAGTTCGGGCTTATGGAGGACCAGAAGGCATAGTTGGGGCTGGGTGCATTTTTTCCCCCCTATTTCCCTTAGCTAAAGGGACTAAAGGGACATCAGTTCCCACATCACACCTAATCATGACACTTGGTGATCATCCGTGCAGTGAGGGGAATGACTCTGACTAGCTCCTAAGGGATGAACTGGTGATGCAGAGGGTCTCGTTGGTGACTTGGGGGATAAAAAGGGCTAGGTGAAAATTTTCATGTCCCTTATTTCTCCTTTGATAAAGGGATGAAAGGGACATCAAAATGCACCAGGCTCTTGGAGCTGACACGTGTCCACTTCAAGAATTGGCTAAGTGCGAGAGCTTACCTTGAGGCCAACTTGCGACAAAGATATCTTGAGCTCCTTGATGAGTTTCAAGGTGAAATTTATATGTGATATTGACTTAAAAATTCCTTATGGAATCCAATTTTGGGGGTATTATATCTTTCTTCCTCCATTTAAGCCTTGAAAAATTGGATTTTAGTTCTAGATCCATTACCAAGCATGAGAAAAACTGGATATAAAAATATTGCACCTAGGTATGTTGTGAAAAATATGATTTACACCATATTTAATAGCTCTTAATTAAATTTCTGGATATGTCTTGTTTATCTCCTAACTCCTTATATAACTCCCATAATTACTTCTTGAAGCTTAGGTGCTTTTTTAACATTGTGTGCTGCTTAGGCCTAAGAACTTGTTTATGATGAACCTGCCCCAAAACTTCCAAATATTCCCTGAATCTTCCAAAATGTTTTCCTTTTTATTCTTAGACCTTGATTTCATCTCCATGTTGAGTTTTTATCCTTTTTTCCACTTCAAGGGGGTGCATTAGACCTAGGAAGGCCATTGGTAGCCCTTCCCCAAAACTGCCCAAAATTGACATTCTTCAAGAACTCCTAAAATCACCTAGGGGGACTAACATTTGCTTTCCTAAATCACCTAGGGAGATTGGATGGACATCCAATTGAGGACCATTAGATGGACTGAGTAAGGCTTGGTGCTGAGGATAGGTAAACCTGAGGTGTCTTGGAAAGGTAAAGTTTAAAATTTTTGACACAGGGGTATCGTTGTCGTGCTTGAAAATTGGGAATTTTCTTATTGCACATTTTCATGAAAACACAAACCAATGTGATAAAAAACATGTATAAAGTAACAAGGCTAGCTAAGCAAGCTGTAAACATATCCCACCTTTTATTTTTTTTACGTATTTGCATGTTTTTGTATTATGTGATTATTTGAATGTTTTTGACTTATTTTGAAAATAACTATGTACAATAAAGTAGGTAACAAGAGAGATACTTGATAAGATACCCATTAAGATGCCCGCCACACTTAGTGGGTGAAGGATGCATAATCCCTACAAGTATCAATAGAGACAAAGGAATCTCATGTATAGTTTGTGCATGAGCCATAACATGTGTCGTAAAAGGGCTAGAGTAGGAAAACTCATGATGAGTTATATACATTGAAGGTGATCTAGTCTGATTCCTAAGAGGTGTCTAGTGAGAAGTAGTATACGTTTTAGATTATTGAACAAAAGGTTGAGGAGAATGTGTCCTTCAAGAGGTAGTATGTGATTGACTAGGAATAGTGTGTGAACTAGAAGACTTGTACAAGCGCGAAATCGAGGGGGGTGTTCTATGAGGCATAGCATGGGAAAAAAAGGTTGATATGTAGATGAATTAGTACTAGGAGTAGTAATTATATACACGGGATCAAGTTATGGAAATGTATGATCCTCAAATGGAATTCCCATAATCGTAACCACTTAACTATTGTGAATGATCTTAACACATTGATGAAGTATAAAGGGTATAATTATGAAGGTGCAAAACCATGAGAAATGTAGAGTCGTGTTGCATGAACAAATAGATGATTCCACCAAGAATTTAATATCAAATGCAAAAAAACCAACTGTGAGAAGGAGAAAAACATGCCTTATGCGTGTTTTGGGATTAACTATGAAATCCTTTTTTAATATTTCCAATATTTTTTTTTTATTTTTTGATATTTAAACGCTTTTGATAGGAGCTATGAACCAAGGGGATGGACCCCAAAATTACAAGAGGAAGGAGAGGAAGAAGGGAAGAAAGGGGGGAAAACATGGAAAAAGAAGAAGAAGAAAAAGGTGAAGGAGGGGCAACAACCAGCGACATGGCGAGAAAGCCAAGAATAGTAACCCAAATGGAACCAAAACAACGTAAAAAGGAATAACACGGGATCCCCTGCATCAACCGAAACTGGTACCATCTAGGCAGTTGGACTCACACAATATGAGCCTGTATGCAATCCATGCCCTATCCTTTAAAGCATTCCACTAATCGATTACATAATAAATAGGGAAGCCAATGGCCTCAATATCCACATCAGGCAGAAGACGATGATCGAGCCTTCCCATAATGAATAGAGTACTGACGCTTTGGGTGTGGTTAAGAAGGTCCCTATACTGGCCATAAATCCACTTGATGCCATGCCCTGAGCCGATTGCAAGATCATCGACCTCCTCAACCCAGAGGAGTGGGTCCGACAGGGAGAAGTCGGCCAGCTCATCATGGAGGCCCGCACGGTGACCGAGATAAATAACATAATTGGTAAGGAATTCCACGATAACCAAATCCTCCTCCAAAAGTAGGCATAAGGAGACGAAGGTTGCAGTGATGTCTACGTTTGTGTGTGCCTGACGAGAACGAAAACGATAAGAGTCTCCCAAAATAGTCTCGCTTGCTTCGGCTTCCTAGTGCGAAGAATATTGGAAGACTTTTGACAGACAGGAGTGATCAATATCCAAAGTTGAGGTGACATCCGGCATCATGCTATGAAGGGTAACAAAAGGGAACCCAAGAAACACCATTGTAAGACGCTGGAGAACAAGCAGCGCGGAAACAGAGACCAAGAGACACAGAACAGAGAGTCGGCATCCTTCTCCCTTAAATGGAGCACTACACACTTGTGAGGCCTAATCCAAACTGCCGAGTTGAGCTGGCCCACTTGTGGGAGATAAATCTTGACAAACCATGCCAAGCTTTATCGGTACCTGAAGTGACGATGGCGGCAGGGTGATCAATTGCATAGTTTGCTAAAAAATTAGCCGCTTGGTTTGTTTCTCTGTAATTATGTTTAATGTACCAGGAGCCAATTTTGTTCAACCAAAATAGAATTTAGGGGATAAAGGTATTGATTTTCCACGATGGGGATGTGCCTCTAGAGACTGCACATATAATAATTTGGGAATCCCCTTCAATAAATAGATGTGAACAACCTAACTGGGCAGCCATCTTGACCACTTCTAGTAGCGCTTGGGCTTTAGCAGCGTTGCACGAGCCATCTCTGAGAGGGTAGGAACCAGCCTTGATGAGATTTCCAAATTCATCCCTAAGAATACAACCTGCACCTGATTTACCTAGGTTCCCTCTATAAGCACCATCAAAATTAAGTTTCCACGAACCCTTCAGAGGGGGTCGCCATCTTGCCCTTTTTCTACGAATTAATTTTTCAACTTGAGTGAGACCTTTTTTAACAATAGAGCCGGGGCCAGGTTGCTTTATGAGGGGCCAGGAATTCATGATATCGAAATCCCTAGAGGAGAAAGTGGAGTGTGACAAACAATTAACACTGACTTTCTCCGAGATGGCCACTTCTAGCTTGTTGAGAAAAGCGTGGAACTCTATTGTTTGTTCCCTAAAGAGATGAAGATTGTGTTCCCACCAAATATGCCACCAAAGGAAGAAGGGGGCTATGTACCAAATAGAACTGAGGGAGCTATTATTGTTATAACTTGACCAAGAGAGAAGGTTCTCTCCTATATTATTGCATGGGACCCAAGCTAGATTTAATTTGCTAAGGAGCCAACCACAGCAACTGGACGTGAATGAGCAAAATAAAAAGAGATGATCAAGGTCTTCCTCAGCAGCACCACAGAGCACACACTTGGATGGACTAGCATAACCCCATGATCTCTGCCTAACTTGAGTCAGAACTTTCTTTTTCATAACCAATCAACCGAAAATTGCCACCCTGGGAGGAATACTAGGATGCTAACAGCCGTAGGAACAGGGAAGACCCTGGCCAAACCGTGAGATGAGAATATTATAGCCAGCTTTCACAATGAAGGATCTTGTTGCATCCCCAAGCCAAATCATACGATCATCATTATTAAGAAAGTGTGCATTTCTGTCCTGTAAGGCGCCCTTGAATAGATTGGATTCCTGTGCATTAGCCCCAATATTGGAGATATCTTTCCAAAGCCAAGACGGTGAGCCATCAGGATTTTGACTGCCATAATCGGCAACCAAAGATCCCCAAGTAATTTTGGTCGTATTCATTACTCTGTTGAGTTCAGGCGTGAGATTAAGGGGTGGGGACCCGTTCCAGCTTTCCTCCCAGAAGGTGGCGAGCTGACCCTTATTGATGTTCCAAGAAACCGACTCAGCAATTAGGGGTTTGGACTTGCAGAAGAAATTCCAAATATGTGATCCTTTGGGGAGCTCAGTGCTGGATAACAATAGCTCGGGGCGACCGCCCCCAAGATACTTGTGGGAAAGAACTTGGAATGCGAGTCGTTTGGCGTCTGAGATGAAGTTCCAGACAAGTTTTGATCTGAGGGCTAAATTTTGAAGAGCAAGATCCAGAATTCCCAACCCACCAAGGCGTTTAGGTAATTTGATCGTATCCCAGTTTGCAAGGTGAAATTTGCGTTCTTCATTGTTCCCTTGCCATAAGAAGGATCTGACAATCCTTTCAATTTTGAGCAGAACAGATTTAGGGATTTCAATGACAGACATCATGTATATCGGAATGGCCAGGAGAACTGAATTTATCAATAGGGCTCGTCCCGCAAGGGATAGCCATTTTCCTTTCCATGAGAGTAATCTAGAAGAAATGGAGTTTATAAGCCCGCCCCAAATAAGCGCTTTACCATTCCCATGAAAAAGTGGGATACCCAGATATTTGTGGGGGAGAACACCCATGGTGAAGCTGAGAATTGCTTTGATCTTGCATTGCAATCTTGGGGCAACATTAAAGAAGAAAATGACAGATTTATGAAAGTTAATAACCTGGCCTGCCGCTGAAGAATAAGAATCCAGAATCAGAAGAGAAGCACCTTGCTTCAGGAACTGGATCCTTGACCAAAAACGAAAGGTGTCGTCTGCAAATTGTTGGTGAGGGCAGGAAGATTGGAGGTAATTTGAATACCTTTTAGGGATCCATCCAATAATGCAGATTTGATGCTTCGACTAAGAGCCTCAGCATGACCAAAATAAAGAGAAAAGAAGAGAGGGGATCTCCTTGTCTCAATCCCCTACTGCTGTAGAAGAAGCCTTCAACCGAACCATTTACTAGGACTGAGAATCGAGGGGTGACAATGCAGTTGAAAATCCAATTGCAAAATTGCCAACAGAAACCCATGGCTTGAAGAGATTTAATGAGGAATCTCCAGTTGACGCGGTCATAGGCTTTGCTAAAGTCCAGTTTCAGCATCATGCCAGCTCGAGAAGAGGAGTGAAGAGTGTGAATCAGTTCGTGGGAGATGATGATCCCGTCTGAAATAGACCTCCCAGGAATGAAACCGTTTTGTTCATGAGCCACCAATTTAGACAAGAGAGGACTCATTCTACTTGCAATAGCTTTCGAGATTATTTTATATGACGTATTACAGAGGGAAATCGGTCTGAAGTCATCCAAAGACTCGGCTGGGGATTTTTTGGGGAACATGCAAATGAGAGTGTGATTCAGAGCACCTAAAAGCTTGCCCGTGTGCCGTGATTCCTCCACAACATTCCAAACTGTATTCCCAATGACATCCCAGAAGTCCTGAAAGAAAGAGGCAGGGAAACCATCAGGGCCGGGCGCTTTGTCTCTCTTCATTGAGAAAACAATTTTTCGAACCTCCTCCTTTGGTAAATGGGGAAAGAAGCATGTCGTTATCAGCAGCAGTTACTGAGGCGGGGATCTGATTAAAGAATGAAGACTGATCGCCAAGAGGGGTGGCCGAGTCACCATTCAAAAGCTTATGGAAGAAAGACACTGCTTCAGATTTGATCTGGGATTGAGTGGACGCCACAAAATTATCATCCAGCTGGAGGGATGAAATGTAATTGAAATTTCTTCTGGCTTTGACTGAAGCATGAAAGAACTTAGTATTTTTATCACCGTCGGCCAACCAGACTTCCCTGGATTTTTGTCGCCAATGAATTTCCTCTTTAAGAAGAAGATCACCAAGTTCCCTGAGAAGCAATTTTTCTTTGAGGAAATCAACCTGAAGCATCCCTTGAGAGAGAATAGATTCGTTCAGAATTCGAAGCTCCTTCTCGACTCTCAGTTTTTCAAGAAAGATGTTTTAAAGCAGGAGATATTCCAGCTACGTAAATTATCTTTCAGTAAAGATAACTTTTTGGAGAGTTTGAACATCCAGGTCCCTTTGACTTTGAAGGAGTCCCACCAGGATTTAATTAGGGGCGTAAGTGAAGGATCCTGCAACCACATGTTTTCAAATTTGAAAGGCGAGCGGCGAAGGGGAAGATCAAAGGAAATGTTGAGAGAAATTGGGAAATGATCGGAGCCAGAAAGGGGAAGAATAGAGCATTTGAGAAGAAAATTGTTCTGCAGCCAGATTTCAGAGACAAGAAATCTATCTAGACGCACTACCATTGAACTAAACCCTGGCCTCCGATTATTCCACGTAAACCATCCCAAACTCAGGCTCCACGTCTACCAAATTGGTGGAAGACACAAAGGAGGTGAAGTCCACTTGAGAACGTGGCTGCCATTGAATACCTCCTCGTTTATCAAGGTCTGAAAGAGTTGCATTGAAATCTCCTGCAACTACAATCTTGGAATTGACAGCCGAATCAAGGACCAGATGAAGTTTAGACCAGAGATCTCTTTTTTTGAGCGGATTAGAAGGACCATAAACATTGCATAAGAAGAAGGACTCATCAAAATGTTTGATAAAAACCTTACACCAAATGAAATTCGAATCAACGAGGAGAGGTTCAAGATTGCAGCAATTGGATTTCCACATAATACCTAGGCCTCCCGAGGCACCGAGTGAATCTGAAAAGCATCCTTCCCAACCTTTCCATTTTCGAAACCATCCATTCTTACAACCTTCCAAAGACATCTTAGTTTCCTGAATAAGGCATAGATCAGCGGTAGCATCGGTAGCATAACGTCTTAATAGACGTTGTTTGTTAGGGGCGTTTAGGCCCCTAACATTCCATGAAAAGAGAATCATTTGAGCTTCAGAGAGGACTTGCCTCTCCTACTCATAGAGGGAAAAAAGGAATGGAGTTGCAGTTGCTTCCCTGCTGCAATCTCTTTGAGGGAAATTTTACTCTTGGATGGATGAACCTTGTATGCCTTTCGGCCCTAGATCCATATTTAGAAGTGCTGGTGTTGGAAGAATCGGGCACATCTGCATGTTATCTAAAGATTGATCCTCAGGGACAATCTCCAGAGAACCACTGGAGTCACCATTGTTAGACTGGATTAGTTATCCTTCTCGTTCACACCCATTTTTCCAAAGAAACGGCGTTCCCCTCCTAGGCCAAGAGAAATACTTTCGTGAAATAGGGATAAAATCCTTGTTGAGTCCTTTACCACTGCGGCCGTTTCTTTAACCAAAGAAATGGTACTCGGATCCAAAGTCATGGACTCAAAAATAGGGGTGGAGTCATTAATATCCTCACCTGAGGGTTGTGTCTTATTTAAAGGGGAGGGAACGGAGGGAGTGGAAGTAGGAAGGGGAGAGGATTTCTTCCTCCATTCCATTTTGCCCAGAAGCAGGGGGATTTTTATAGGATTTTTGGAAATGGCAAGGTTGTTTGCATTTAAAGCAGTTGTTGGAGACGCCTTCATATTCAACCTTCTGCTCCCAGATCCCGGAGTAGGTGGAAATGATTATAAGATCTTGAAGCTTTTGTTTATAATCGATAGAAATACAAATCTTGGCAAATGATGAAAGGGTACCTTCCAAAGTGACAGGGTCGATGCGGACAATGCGTCCCAAACTGGAGCAAATTTTGTTGAGAATGGGGGTAGACCAAAACTCGCTGGGCAGCGAATAGAGCCTTACCCAAACTTGAAGTCCTTCCATTTCCGCTCTAGCTGGGTTGAAATGAGTCTCCCATTTGTGAATCTCTAGGCCTGAGTCTGCCAGAAGAAAGTCTTTTCTCACCATGGTATCGTTCTTTTGAATGGCACTGCGAAAGATAACAAAAAAAAAACCTCTTTGCAAGAAGCGGATACTCAGGCCGCTACCCCCACTGCACCTCACACCAGTTTTGAATGCCCTCCACTGTCAGCCGTCGTCCTACAAATTTTGCAAAGATTGCTCTGTTTGCGAGAAGGTTTGTTTGGGTGGCTAGGTCTTTTGAATCCTCCAGAGACACAGAGACGAAGTCAGTCGAATCTGGGGGAAGGCATTTCTGACCAGGAATGTTTTTGCCTTTACCTTCAAGCGCACTGCCCGAAGCGGGTCGTCTGGGACCTAGACGCTTTTGTAAGGCTTCCGACAGGCCCTGGCCCGCAGGGGGCACCAATGCACAGCATCACGGGGAGGTGAGGCCGTCCAAACCGTTGCAAAGGCTGAGTTTTGAAAAAAATGACCGTTCTGGTCCATAGTGCTGCCACTTCCCTTTTGCCATCGCTCCGATGTTGTAAAGCACACATTTTTTTACGGTTTCAATATTTCCAATATATTACAATAATATAAAAGTGCACATATTATGGGTAGTAGTATGGTCAACCAAAACATTGTGTACATGATATCAATCAATAGAGGCAAAAATAAATAGAGTGTATTAGAAACAAAACCATATGCCTTATTAGTATTATCAAGAGTAATAATGTGTAAGGAAGTGGTAGTGACAACACCAATGATAACAACAAATCACCATCATAAGAAGGTGAAGGTGATACAATGCGATGAGCATTGTGGACTTTTGAGGTAGATTTAACAGTATCATGTTCCAGAAGTGGATCACTAAATATTTTTGATTTTTGCATTATTGTCATTAGGTTTAGTTTAAGTTGGAGACTCATATTCAATAATGTTCAACATCAAGGAGATCTCTGGATAACATGATGAATCTTAAAACAATTATTAGTAGAGTGACTAATACACTAGTGGTAATGAAATCACAATAGGCATTACATTGAATATCTTACCATGAGGTGAACTTATATCAATCTCAAGCGGTAGGGGAGAGGGATATAAGATTACACTCAAGTAATCGAGCAAGCACTTTGACCATTACATATGGTGCACATGAGTGATTCAAGTGAACTACTATCAATATGTTTGTAATTGTATCTTTGCATGTTGAGATATAACAATAACAATGGATTTGAATTCAAGTGGATTTGTCATTAGTACATTTTGTTCTTAAATGTAATATTGCTTATAAAACTTGTGATTATATGTGTTAGAAGGACTAAAAACATACTTGAGATTTGTTCATGTTAAGGATCCCAACTTCACATTATTTTAGAGTATGACATAAACGATTGAAGGAATTGAACTTATAAAAAATAATTGATTCTTGTCAAGGGACAAGAATAATCTATAAATATGATTTGGCAATTCACTATTGGTTAAGATATTCGGTCATGTTAGTAAGTATGGTCTTTTAACGTAACACATAATCATATGGGTTCACTGGAATGGTTAACGTCACATTATATCCATTTGAATGTAAGATATCTTGCCTCAAACATTTATATAAAATTGTGGAAGAAATCGAATTGCCAAACGAGTGAAAGTTCTCACATAGTGCATATGCTAGATCTTAAAATCATTGTAATGCAAAATATTAGAGACTCTGAGGGAAGATCTTGGTAAGTAATGTGTCATTTGAAAAATATTCCAAGAAAGCAACATGAAATTTACAAAGGTGTTATTTAGGATCACCCTTCCATCATAGATAAGAAGATTAGGAGCAACGAAACTAATCAATAAAATGGATAAGAGGCCACTCAAAGGTGCAAGTGGGTTATGCAACAATTGAGTAAAGTCCATATACCATTAGATAAGAATTAGATAAACCTTATTTCAATTGTAAAAATTTGAGCTTGCAAAGCATGAACAAGGGGTTCCAAAACTTGTGCATTGGAAGAAGATGCGATGTGAGGCACTATGCATATAGAGAAGATATGTAAGGAATAGTCATGTGCTTATGGGAATAGTCATAATAACACCTTATGAATTGGAGGATTAGATGCCCCCAATGAAATGGGTATTGTTATGTAGGAATGGTAATTGATGCATATTAGCATTACTAGATGATGATTAGGAGGGTGGAGGGATATAAATTATTAGAGTCTTGATCTCAAGAAGGAAAGTTTAGAATTTAAAATAGGATGTCAAGATTTAGGCTTTAAAAATGTGCAAAATGTTATGCTTCGTTCCAATAACATGGTTGAACAAAAATCAAAATTATGATACCCTTCAACCTTGTATTATTAATGACAAATCATGAACACATAAGGATCAAAAAAAAAACAATGAAATTAGTATATTTATGTTCATTGTAGAGGTTCTTCAAGGGTATGAAGCATATGATGCAAGGTGATGGGAAAGACTCAAGTCTCAACTAGAATCAACACATGGTTCCACTTTCACACATAAGAGAGATGAGTGTGAACCCTTACAAGTAGAGGGAGAGTATCTTCTACTAGAGTTTAATAGGACAAGATTAAGCCAAAGATAAATATGTCAAAAACATAATCCAAATGTTTGTAGCCATAAGACTAAAACCAGTTATGGAAAATCCTAGGGTTTGAGGAATAAATTCAATTCAAGAGTTGGGTTCAACAAATGTTTACACCCTAATTAAATCTATGTTATGGGAGTGCACAAAAATAAAATGGATGTAAGATTTTGTAATAGGGGACTATTTTAATCAATTAACTTCACAAATTAACCATTCATAATAAGAATAATTCTTTAATACAATCGTAACAATTGATAAAATGATAAGTAATTACTCAAATACATAAGAGGAGAAAGAAACTTAGTTGTATATGTCTAGAACAAAGGAGGATATAGATGTGTACAACAATAGTGAAACAAGGTAGACAAAGACTAGAAATTCTTCAGTACAATTCTAGAACTAGAAACTGAACAAGGGGGCAAGACTAAACAATATTATATGGTCTACTGATATGGTATAGACTAGAACTATAGTATGTTGGACCCTTTTTAGTCTAGGTCTTAAACTTCCCATGTGTTTGCTTCCTTTTACTATAAATGACCTTCACTTTTATGTTTCTCTTATCTCCCACAACTTCAGGATGACCTATAATCACATGCAATAAAGTGGAAACCCTATAAACCTGTATAACCCTTCATTGGAGCATTATCAAACCAAAAGGAGAAAACACATGTGTGTGGTGATGGCTAGACTACCATTGTTAGTCAGAACTCCCAATTGTTGAACCAATCCAAGTGATGCACTACATGCCCTTCATTATAGGTATCAAGCCTCATGTAGTTCTCCTAGATACTTGTGCAAGTGTGAACACTTAACCAACCCCTAGGGGTGTCCTCATGTATCTCTTAACACCATGATAATGTGCTAACTTTATAGTATAATAATGTACCAACATTGTACTTAGTGTGATGTGGTGTGCCTCAGCTACATGACCTAACCCTTTGTTCCTTGAAACCCTTGAACAATTCTTGGAGTGACTTTCCCTTGCTAAGACATGGCAATATGAGCTTTCATGTTGGAAATGGAGGAATTTGGACTCTTTGGCATAGTTTAGTACTTCATAACTTTAGTAGGGACTTCTCTAATTGATGCGTAACTGATTTGGGAAGATTTAGTAAACTCATTAAATTATTTTGGAGTGATATTTGTAATAACAATCTTATAAGAGTGATCAGGTGAGCTATAAAGTGATTATGAATTTGCTTATATATCCTTCCATAGGTGAAATATTATGATAAGGCTTACCCCTAGGAAGATGAAATAGGCCCAAAGAATTAGATTCAAATTGAAATTTAAAGTTAGAGTAACTTTAGGATCCAAGAATGTACAAGCTGGCAGTTAAGACCAGAACCTCACATCATGACCCATTTGTATGGTCTTATACATAGAAGGAGAAAAGTAAAACAATAAGTTTGGACATGAAGCAAAAAGGCTTTTTATTTATTTGATAAGATACTATTTATAGAATTGATGATTGAGAAAAGTGTAGGGATAACCAAGTCAAAAAAGAGTTAGAAAGTTGTACTGATTGGATTCTAATTGTGAACATTTGTCTTGACAAGGGAATGTAGTCAAACATGGCATTACAAAAGTATGAGTTACCAAAATTTGGTGTCTACAAACACTAGCACTCCTTGAACACCATTGGTATCTACATCGTGTGTATGTACTTGTATTTGATCCCTACATTTGAGAGTCGAACTAAGAACCTATATCTTCCCATCATACACTTCCCAAGCTAAAGACCATGAAAGCCAAGTTAAGGCTTAAGAAAGAAAACCACTACAAACATTATCAAGTTATCAAACTATAAAAAATAATAGCATCCATACATATATCACAACTCTACGTGGAGAACTACGTGCAATTTGAGGCCTCTTCAAAGTAGTGCCAACATTGACAGTATAAGGATTGCACTTCAACTGAAACACTAAACTTTTTATAAGGGTTTCATCCATGCTTAGTGTTCCGGTTCTTTTTAAATGATTTATAAGGGTTTCACACATTCGTAAAACATAATTTCTTATTGTGAGACATATCTCAGTTAGACACAAGGGTATGCACATTTATAGAATGCCAAAATATCCCTTGATGGAACTGCTAGTAAGGTATATAAGTGTCAAATAGAGTTGGATGGTTCGGTTTTGAGTTTGATGGTTTGGTACTAGTTGGGTTTACTCTCCCAAAAAAATAAAAATAAAACATCTACATGGCATTTCTAAACTTTTCATTAATCTATCACACAAAAATATGCTTTTAAATGATCTAAATATCTAAGGAACTTGTTTTCCTGTGCTTTTATATATTCACCACATGTTTTAATTGATATATATTGTAAACACGCACACACACACACACATAGAGGTTTGCATGCTTAATTAATAATATGAATATACATCCTATTTCTAACCCTAGTCTAAAATTTAAACAAAAAACTCCCCTCTTATTTATTTTGGGCTAAATTAGATACTCTCTATATGCTTGAATTCTACTTTTGGTACAAGGATGCTCTTAAAATGATAAATTTTTCTCTTACAACCTCAAATTCACTATTATGCGTATGTAATTCCTTATCTATCTTGTTGTGATTGATTTTCCTAACTGTATCGATGAACCCATGTATTTATAAACTTCTTGAATTCAAATTAGGACCTTGTCGATATGCAAGCCAACATACACCATGCAGGAAAGGACAATAAAAGGATAAAAATCCAACAAAAATTGTAAAAAAAGGTCAAAAGGGCCCAAAAAGCCAAGATCTACAATCATACAACTGTGGTTCTAGCAATAAGTCCAGATTAGTGGGAAAAACATAGGAAGAGAAAGAAATTGGAGTTAAGAATGGAATAACAAAGAGGAACCAATAGTTGACAAGAGAGAAATGGAGTTAAGATGAACAATAGAGAGTTGCAAGTGTTGAAATACACACAAAGATATAAAGGAAATAAGTTGAAAGTTAGACGAACATGCGTAAATAAGAGCCTAACTTAGACTAATAATCAATAAAAAAACATAAATAAACTAACACCCTTCTTTGTACTTAACTAGTCTTGCACCAAAATAGATGTCTACATAACACCCCTCTTTAATGTGTTCGTATGTATACATATCAAAGTAAATCAAATAAACACTTACCGATAAATGTTGGTTACAACTGCCTCACATTTTATTCAATTCTTAAAGTTAAAGAATAATAATGAGATGAAATTCAAAAGGAAATATGGATTTGAAGACACTTAAAATTTACACATGTATCATTACATAATACACTTCAACAAAAAAATTATATGCGTAAGAGTTTTAAATAACGAAATCAATACTTAGTGGTATGTAGTCTTATCTTGACTCCATCGTATGACTTGCTTAATGATGTTTGATGTTTTGTATCACTCCATATCCCTTTTTTTCACTAGGTTACATAGATTTTTGGTTGTGTTTATAGACATTATGTTGTTTCAGAACCTGGGATAATAATGTCAACTAGGGCACTATCATCCTACGATACTATCCCAAAGTGTATGGTACTGTCCTTACGCTTAATATAATGTGTTTTATCATTTACACCTCTTGTTACCATTATTATCAAATGTTTTATGGTGTATGGGTAATATTTTATGCACCACTAGGCTCTAATTTCAATGCAAGAGGCATGTATATACAAGATTGTTAAGGTTCCAAGGCACTACGCACTATTAAGTATCTATCTACAAGCACTACTTCCAAAAGCACTTCAAGGGAAATACTTTTGCTAATATTAGTCTGCAAGAATTTTATTCATCTTTCTATAGGATGAAATAGATGCGTGACCTTTTCACCTAAACACATTGAACTTGTTGGAATGCATAGATAACGTATGTTCAGGTTTAACAAATACATCTAATAAATATAAGAACACTTTGTTATTTCTCTATCTCTACCCTCTTTCACCATCCTCCTTCATCCTCTAATTTCAATGCAAGAGGCATGTATATATAATATTGTTAAAGGTTCCAAGGCACTAAGCACTATTAAGTATCTATCTATGAGCACTACTTCCAAAAGCACTTCAAGGGAAATATTTTTGCTAATATTAGTATGCAAAAAATTTATTCATCTTTTTATAGGATGAAATAGATGCATGACCTTTTCCCCTAAATTGTTGAACTTGTTGGAATGTGTAGATAACGTATGTTTAGGTTTAACAAATACATCTAAGAAATATAAGAACACTTTGTTATTTCTCTATCTCTACCCTCTTTCATCATCCTCCTTCGTCCTCTCTTCTTCCTCTTTCCAAAAATCATTTTCTTTTTGCATGTATGCTATAAATGTGACATTAGATATCTATTGGGAACATAAATAATGTTAGCAAAACAAATGGTGCTAGAAAACAAGTATTTTTCAATGAGGTGTTTCTCAAAAGAAGACGCCTTTGGTGAAAAAAAATCTTAAAAAATGATTATTGCAAGATGAAAAACTATTAGAAATAATAAAAATAATTTAAAATGATTGCTACATGATGAAAAACTATTAGAATGAGGTGAATTGGGAACTAAGGACTAGCTCCCATAGACTCAGATGTGAGACATGAAGATGGACAATGCCTAAGGAATTGTGGGAAGAGAGGACTTGTGTTCTATGTAATACAGAGGTAGTTGAAATGGAGGGACATTTCATCCTTGAATAACCAAGGTACATGGACATTACAAACAAGTATGAGGAATTTTTAAGAGTTGATTCCATGATAGAACTATCAAAGAAAGCAAAATAAAAGGGTTGGGAGAGATACTAACTCAATTCCATAGCAGAAAGAACAGCCTTCTAAAAAATACTACGAAACCCACAAATCTTCAAACAATGAGAATTTTTACTGGTTCCATAAACCTTTGATCTATTAGACTATTTAAAACCATTTCACTTCACTTCACAATTTTTAGTTGACCTTTCATTTTTTATCAAGGGTGAATTTTTTAGGGTTTTTTGCAAGGACCCACATCCTTTTTTACATTATGGGGACCATCACAAGGAACCCGAGTGAAGTAAATTTTGGAGTGTTGCATCTGCAACATATTTCAACTAGGAGACCAACTAACCGAGTGAAGCCATTTTTGGAGTGTTCATTCTGGAGTGATGCATCTGTAATGTATTTCAACTAGGAGTCCAGTTAACTGAGTGAAGCCATTTTTAGAGTGTTGTTTCTGGAGTGCTACATCTGCAACGTATTTCAACTAGGAGTCCAACTAACCAAGTGAAGCCATTTCTGGAGTCCTATATTTGCAACATATTTCAAGTAGGAGTGAAGCCATTTTTGGAGTGTTGCATTTGCAACATATTTTAACGAAGAGTCTAGCTAACCGAGTGAAGCCATTTTTGGAGTGTTGTTTCTAGAGTGTTACATTTGTAACATATTTCAACTAGGAGTCCAACTAATGGAGTGAAGCCATTTTTGGAGTCCTGCATCTATAACTTATTTCAACTAATGGAGTGAAGCCATTTTTGGAGTCCTACATCTATAAATTATTTCAACTAGGAGTGAATCCATTTATATAGTGTTGCATCTACAACGTATTTCAACTAGGAGTGAAGCCATTTCTGGAGTGTTAAATAATGCAACGTATTTCAACTAGGAGTCCAACTAATCGAGTGAAACCATTTTTGGAGTGTTGTTTCTCGAGTGCTACATCTGTAACGTATTTCAACTAGGAGTCCAATTAACCGAGTGAAGCTATTTCTGGAGTCCTGTTCGGATTCCAACGAGATGATTTAAGTGATGCTGCATCTTGTGACAAATAGTGAAACCGCATCCTCATCCTATAATGAATAGTGAAGCCACATCCTCATCTTGCGACCAACAATGAAGCTTGTGAGCTGCAGTGAAACCACCTCCGGAGTGGATCGTGCCTCTGAGGGATTTGAAACCGTGACCGTGCCTTTGGAGGATTTGAAACCGGGACCAACACACAACTGTGGTGCTTGACCGTAGTGGACCTTTCATTACAGTCCATGAGGACACATATCCTTAAGGATTCTATTAAACAGTTCACGTGTCTTGCCTATGCTTCTTGAACAACTATCGGAGTCATTAAGAACCTTTGAGTATGTGTTGACTGCCCACTGAAACCAAGTTCATCTCCCAAAATGTTGCAAGACAATATATTGTGAGAGATGCAAATCAATTCCATCATTTCAATAAAAAACAACAATGTTTTAGAGATTACTGGCAATGCCAAGTGAAACAAATTGCAAACGCAAGCTTATAGTTTTGCATACATGTCTAACAAAAGAATATAAAGAGCAACATTTTTGTTATCTGACTCAAAAAGAAGATTTATTATAATAATAATGATTGCATATTTTTATGTTCTCTTCAAGCACTAAGTAAACATGTTTAAGATTTAGAGGCGAACCATGGTGAAACCCAAGTTAACATTAAGCTCACAGGTCAGGAACAGGTGCAAACCGCGGTTTTTCTTTGGTTGGTTGGTTTCCAATTGTTTGAAAAAATACCTTAACTACCTCGATCTAAGATCTGGGTAAGACATTGCTTCAGATTTGTAGAACCTCACAGGCCAGGAACAGGTGCAGGAGCATCTTTTTCACAAGTACATGAACATAAACAATGCAAAAAAAGGTACAAGAACATGATCAAATCAGTAACGGGAACACAATTTACATGCCAACTGTTTGACAAAATTTCTCAAGTAATCTACAATGACAAAACCTTCAACAAAAGAGGATATAGGAGTAATTAACTTGAATGCATCTCCACATAACATGACCAACTCTCCCATTGATAGAGTAACAATCCTCGAGCAACAATTGCATGCTCTCAAACAACAATTGTTGGAATTATCTACAATGGTCATGGAACAAAATAAATTGATTACTGCATAGTCTGGGCGTATCAACATTTTGGAATCCACCTTGGTAGAATTGAAATCCTATTCTACCTTAAAATCCACTAGCAACAACAATCAGGAAAAGCTTTCCCTTCTTCATGTTGAACTTGAGGTTAATAGAGAAGAACAAAAGGATTTAGCTACCAAAGTAGATTCTATAAATCCAAACGAATGGGTTCAAGTTGCCAAAAATAGTAAGAAACCACCTCTGTTGGTCGAAGTTGTAATTCAAGCAAAGTTTGAAGAAGATAGACAAAGACAAGCCAAATCCCTTAATTTGCGAGTCAAAGGATTAACCAACTAAGAAAATGCCATCCAAACAACGTTCAACTTCATTACTAATGATTTAGGACTACCTACTATATCCCCAGATAGAGTTTGGTTCAATCAAGATGACTCTTTAGTTATTCGCTTTTGCACATCACAAGATAGATTGGAGGCACTTAGATCAAAGAAAAAATTGTTTGATTGTGTTGACAAAATTTATATAGATGAGGATTTAACTAAGATGCAACAAAAAGAGGTAAAAAAAAGTAGGAAGAAAGTTGTTGATGCCAGAAAACAAGGGAAATGCGTTGTAATCTGTAATGGAAGGGCTTGGATTAGGGATTCTCCTCATGATTGGTGGACTAAATCTTGGCCTATTTATACATGACGCCAGAGCTCTGAAACATGGTCTACAACCTCAATTACAATTTCAGTTTGGAATTTTGTCAGTTCTATCTTTTTTTCCCCAGGGTCTTCTGAAGATGTGATTCTTAACTCAAACGTCATTTTTCTCATGGAAACTCATGAAACCAAGGAGAAACCTCTACCCTCACATGCAGGATACTCATGGATTACTGTTCACAGATCATAACTTCGACATGGCACAAAAGGCTCTAGTGGAGTTGTTTGCCTTTATAGAGATCATCTCCATTCCTCTATTCAATTTGAAGGATCTGATGAATTTGCAAGGTTTCTATGGATATCACTTATAAGAAGACCTCCTTTGTAGAATTTGTATATTGCTGCCTGTTACTTCCCCCCACAATATTCAAATTATGCTCCAGCTCTTGATGGTGAATCTCTCTCTATGAGACTTGCAACCTAGAGATTACAAAATACTTTGCTTATTGGTAAGGTACTTCTTCTTGGTGACTTCAATGCCCATATTGGCCAACTATCAAAGTGCTCAGCAATGATCTTCACAATGACCCATACATGATTTATGAATTTGATCGTCATGAATCAAGGCCTCCAGACGATATTTTGCATACTTCTGTTATGAATACTTACAGAAAACATGTAATCAAGTTGGATGAATCTCATGAAATTGTTATTCTTAAATGGTATGATAGAACTTTCCCTAAGTCTAGAGGCTTCACTGTGTTTTCCTCATCTTGGTGGAGCAAGTGTAACTGTAGACTATGTTATATCCTATAAATGTTTTTCTTTGAGTGCTATATGATCTCCAGATTTTGACTTCTCCCCCATCTCTCACAGATCATGCCATTCTCTCTTTTCGTACACCTCTTGCCAAACCTATTACAACATTTCTCCCCTGTACTCTCTCTCTCAAATATACTACTATACATTTTTGACCATGTATATGATGAGAACTACATAAATATTCTTAAAACCAACCTCATGAGCATTTATGAAACTTTAGACCCATAGTTGAGAGAGCTAATAGGCTATCACGATGGAATTATGAATATTGCATCTTAATGCTTTCCCTCACTCCATTCATATTACCCTTGGCCCCATAATACTCATGGTCATTGCCCTTCAAGAAATGCTTATGTATGATATGGATTGCAAAAATACTCACAAGTTAACTAAGTTTATTATGACCCAAACACCCTCTAAAGCCAAGCTGTCCCAAAAAATATATAGAATTATTCTTAGAAAGAAAAAAAGGACAATACTTGTATAAGAAACAAAGAGCTACTCTTACACCAAATCCGGTATTCCAATCCCAAGTCATTCTAGAGATTATTTTTACCCAAAAAATAAAATTGTGCCATTAACTGACCCTCATACATGGTATACATATGCAACCTCTATGTATGATGCTCCTAATCAACCCCGCATCTATGTGAATCCTAGACCACATAAGTTGTCATTTTTACCAGACAAGATGGTCCTTAAAGCCATCTTTAAACTCAATGTAATAAAGCCCAAGATGTGGAAAATTTTAAAGTCTGAATTCTTCCATCATAGTCTAGTTGTTCTTGTTGTCCATATTTATAATATTTTTAATTTTATTGTTCCTCATGGTCTTCCCCAACTTGGACATCCCATATTATTACATTCCATCTTCAAATCTGGAGATTCTCTTCAACTAGGGAACTACCGTACCATCATGATTGGGCATACTTTGGCTAAGTTTTTTGCTACAATTCTATGATGGATTATATCTCCCAAGTGGGCAGAAAAGACATTTTTTTAGGGCAAAGTGGTCGATTGCAGGTTTTAGTGAGGAATCACTGAACTAAGTGATCACTTATACACATTCTTATTGCCATTATTAAGGAAGCAAAGGCTAAAAACTAGAAGGTATTTTTTTTGTTTTGTAGACTTTCTTAAGGCATTTGATACAATAACAATGTAACATCTTTTGATTCAGAATAGCTTAAAAGATTTGGGTCTTTCCTGATTTAATAATTTCTCTTGGTAATGAATTTATATGAGAAAACTTTTGGGCATATTAATATCAAAATAAGTGCACTACTAGATAACATCCAAAGTACACATAGGTGTGAAAAAATATTGTCCTACTCTCTCCAACACTTTTTTGGGCTCTATATTGATGAATTACATGATCTTCTCTCCACAGACTTTTGGGTGACCAGTGAATGGTTGTAGCCTCTTTGGGATTTACATTAATATTTTATTGTTTGTATATGAAATTGTTTTGCTTTCACACTGAATTATAGGTCTTCAAAATCAATTTGATGCATTGAATCAATTTTTACAACTAGGATGCAATAAGAAATGGCATTGGAAGTAAATTTTTCCAAAGACAAAACTTATGATCATTCAATGTAACCAAGAAAGTAGTCATCTACCATGAATTAGTCTTAGATATTTAAAGTAAAACATGTCGAGGTGGTGCAATCTTACACCTACTTCTAGGTGTGGTTTTCTCTAGTACCACCTTTTAGCTGTTATTCTTGCAATAGAATAAATACTTAGCAAAGGCTATGCGAAATTGACGGTCCTTGGAAAGACAATGTTTTCAACTCCAATTTCGAGATATCTAGACAAAGATTTAACTTGTTCATACATTAGTTTCTCCCACATCTGTTGTATACGGATGTGACGTTTTATGCCCATACTTGAGACATAATGATTTCAAATCGTATGAGAAAGACTTTTCATCTCCATGTTATCAAATAACATTTGAAACATAAGCAACAGTTCTTCCCTTAATTATTCTTGTAGTGTTTGGGGTATGTTCTACTCTTTATCACTTTAATTTTCCATGTTATAACTATGTTGTGTATAGGATTTGATACATGGAATATTCATTTCTCTGGTCCAAAATATAGTATCCATATTTGACACTTCAATTTTCTATGCAACTTTTCAAACAAGGGATGAAAATCATTGTTGGTATATAAGAGATTACTGGGTCTCCTCTCAGGAGTTGGATATTGATATAAAAATAATCCATCCTCTTGGGTTTTCTATTAATGCTCCTCAACTCACTAAACATGAAGTTAACATGGGTATACGAGAGGAGCTCACTAAGTCTTATTTGAAAGTTACATGGTTTTCTCCAAAATAGCCTTTAAACCCAAAGCTTCTTCACTATTTTCAATTTTATTCCTGCTTCCATGAAGATCAAAACAAAACACTAGACATGAAGATGTTTTTGCCTTCATACCTGTTGTCTCCTGAAAACCGCTTTTCGTTTTTCAAGTTAAATTCAAAATTTCAAGCTCTCGCCCACCTAAAGTATTTAAGCCAAGTTGAAAGTTTGAAGAAATATAAAAATTTGTGCCTTAGTGTTGTTTAAATCTCTATTTTGCTCGTTTTGAGAAATTCTCCATCTCCCGGTCTGTGCATGTAATATCCTCTTTACAATCTCCTTTTTTGATCGAAATTGTTCGCTTGTTCTATGGCTTGGGTCGTCAAATCATTGTTTTGCCTCCATGCCTTTGGCTCATGAAGGAAATTCAAAAATTGGACTCAAAATGATGTTCTCTTCTTCTGTGTATTTTTCCCATAGTCGGCAACGATGGGTGTTTTCTTCACCGTCAAATTTTTGCCCCATCATCCACGGGTATGTGGACATACCTGATTGGAAGTGGGTCGGCAGATAAATTTGTGTTTTTGAGCCTCTTTGTAAAAAAGACAAAAAGTTAAAAAGTGACCTGCAACCCCGATCAGGCTATAAAGGTAACAGTCAAATTTTGAGCCTGCAGGGAAAAAATCAAAGTTGAAGCCCGTAGGAAAAAAGTCAAAGCGGACGAGCGAGCCATCGGGGCACTTTTGGAAATTTAACCAAATTCCCAAAAGTGAAGTAAAATTTCTAGAATGCTCTGCAGATCCATCAAGGTCTCGGGCCCACCGTTGAAAAGTCAAAGTGGGAGAGCGAAACGATAGAGAAGTTTGAGTTTTTGAGCCTTTTTCCAAAAAAGGTTAAAATGTTGAGAAAAGGGCCGCGATCCCATTTCTAATAAGAGGATGCCACATGTCATGAGTTTAATCGGAGCAGCGGGTCAGAGGAGGAATTAGAGTTTTTGAGCCTTTTTCCAAAAAAGGTTAAAATGTTGAGAAAAGGGTCGCGACCCCATTTCCAATCAGAGGATACCACATGCCTAAGTTGAAAAGTTGAAGCGGGGGTGTGGGCCAATTTGTTCCAATTTGCCAAATCTCTAAAAAATCACAAAATGCAAAGGGCTTTCCCCCGTACCCGCTCCAATCTCTTCCTACCATGTGGATGGCCCGATTTCAAAGTTATAAGAGAAAATCAAACGGTCTGTATTCAAACTGGCAAATCAAATGTAACATTCGCATTGCAAGATCTAGTTTTTAACCTGCCATGAGTGTTTTCTTCGCAATGGAGGAATTTGAAGAAGCGTAATTGATTTGTAAAGTTGTAACCATTTTGGCAAAGGATATAATGGCTCCTCAGAGCCATTCCAAGGGGCTGGCGATTGATTTCAAAAATGACCAGAGTGCTCTGTACCTGAAAAAGACAAAAACGCCATACTTCTTCTATTTTCCCTTCTCCTTAGAATTTCCTCTATTCTCAAAGCTCTGTGCAAACTTTGCTTTAGCTTTAATAATAAAAGAAGGAATTTTTGCCTTTTTGATTGACGGATTGATTGGTACCTTGTGACCAATGAATTTTATTTGGTCTTGTAGCTTCTCCGGCGAATTTGTTTTTCTTCTAATTATAAATGCATGTAAATGAAATTTCTAATTAATGTGTGAGGGCATCTGATATTCTACTCACAACATTAGTTTTCTCTTACCTCCATTTCCACTCCCCTTCCCCTTTCCAAGACAAAGTTTCTTCTCTAGTGAGACATTACTAGCTTTGCCATAGGGTCAGTGGAGTGCCCCTATTGGATCTCTGGTCGAAAGGCCACCATTGAAATCCACCTTTTATGCATGCACCTACGTAAGCTGCATCATTCAAGTAGAGGGACTTAGATTCCCATAGCGTTGGCTTGAAACCCACCAATTTGTCCACAAGACAAATTTTCTCGCCAACAATGCCTAAGGATCCCTTTAGCTCAGTTCTGCATTTGCTCTCACCCTCTTTAGATGGAATCTGATCATTGCTTTCCACAACATGAGCGGATTTGTCAGTTGTGTTTTCTAGAACCTGAAAGTGAAGAGCATTTTATATTCAAGTGTCCCATCTACTACGAAATCCGTGGAAGATATCATTGTCTTTTTAGAGATTCCAATGGATCTTTAAGGAGTCTCATTCGATATGAAGATAAAAAATGCTTAACTTTATTTCTTTGTGAGATACTTCAAATTCAGGAAAGAACACTCAAATTGCAGTCCTCAAATACAAATGAGTATAGAAATGTCAGTTCTTACTTCCAAATTATTGATTTCAGGAATCTTAAGAGATCCCATATATAGACAACTTGGTCCAGATCTGTCAGACAACACACTTTCGATTGGTTTCATGATCTGCAACCTTCTAACGGTTGATTTGTTGTTTCCTTTTTTTCTATTTATAGAAATGTTTTGGCACTCCCTTTTTGTTTGGGTGCTTGGTTTGTATTTTTCTACCCCATAAGCCTTCGATTCTTGGCCTTATATGGACTTTAATATCTAAATTACCACCCAAAAAAAAAAGGACAAAATTGTAAACAACAAAAACGTAGTATCCTCGTCTCCATATCAATGTCGGTCATAGGTATGAAGAAAATCCCAAAATCCAAGAAAAGAGTATTTGCATTTCCCTATCAAGAAGTACAAAAGCTGCAATGTTCCTTCCCCATTAAGATACGTGCCGGGATACTTCCAAAGAAAATACATGGTAAAATCCACATCAGTTATTTGCAGTTTTGGGTTGCAATTGTATCGTATTATCTGAATTGATGCAATGAGATCCTTCAAGGAAACTCAATTGGGTCTCCTCTGTAGCGTATTGTTGCTGGTCTTGAGTATAGGTGTTGCAGAGGGTGGCAGGGATTGGAATTCAATAATAAAATTGCCCACAGATGCTGTTAATGGTGGAGAAGATGACAAGAGAGGTACAAGGTGGGCTGTTTTAGTGGCTGGCTCTTATGGGTATTGGAACTACAGACACCAGGTCTCTTCTTCATCTAATTCTATCTTCTTGAATTTGTTTTTAATTGGGTTTCCAGCAATTCATCGTAAGGACTGAGGTACTGTCTTAAGTCCAACCCGCTTCATCGTTCTCTATTTTGAGTTATGCCGAATTTAGTTCGTGTCTCAAGTCTTAATCAGGTGTTTTATTCAGCCATGCCCTTTACTTCATTTTTCTTTCCTCTCACTCTTTTAATGAGTTATTAGTTGGGTTTATATTAATTTATAGTTAGATTCCAGATGTTGTTTTAGTCTCGTTTCATTGTTTTCTATTTGGATTTATGCTGAATAGGGTTTGTATTAGGTTTCAATCCGGTCTCTTCGTATTTCGATCGATCTAATTGTATTTTAGTTTGGATTACGCGGAATTGGGGTTTTGTCAATTAATAGCCCTTTTTAAAAACTTACCTATTTAAATGCTTCCAATTTTGATTTATGACGAATTTAGTTTGTTCTAATTCACAACCAGTGTTTATACTTCGCATTCAGTTGTTTTAATTTGATGTATGCTGAATTGGGTTTTTCTTAATCTATAACCATTTCATTGTTTTCTATGATGATGCATGCTGAATAGGGTTTGAGTTAGGCCTTAGTCTGGTCCTTTCATTTTCTACTCATTAAATTCTTTATTTACTCTGAATTTTGCTGGATTGAATTTTTCTTATTCTATAGCCACTGTTCTTCTTTATCCTATCCATTTATTTGCTTACTATTTTGACTTTATGATGAATTTAGTTTGTCCTAATTCATATTCAGGTCTCTTCTTTACCCTTTCCATTCCTTCGTTTTTATTCTATTTTAGCTAAATTGCTAATTTTCTTGATTCGCAGTCACCTCTCTTGTTTGACCAACCCATTAAATTGTCTTCTTTTTTTATCTTTGCCGACTTTAGTTTGTCCCAATTTGTAAGTAGGTCTCTTATTATCCAACCATTTAATTGTATTCTATTTGGACTTTTGCTGAATTGGATTTTTCTATATTCATAATAACATTTATTACTTATTCTACCCATTATTTGCTTTATATGTTTATCATATCTGTTGATTGGGGGTGTGATAGTTCCATAATTGGAGTGTGCAGGCTGATATTTGCCATGCCTACCAAGTGCTGAAAAGGGGAGGTTTGAAAGAAGAGAACATTGTGGTGTTTATGTATGATGACATAGCAGACAATGAAGAAAATCCCAGGCAGGGTACTATCATCAATCATCCTCAGGGAGCCGATATCTATGCAGGTGTTCCAAAGGTGAGCAACAGTACACATCTTAACGACTGCATAAACACTTTTCTCAGTAATCTTTGGCAATATCAACCCACACTGTGTTAAAAAATTAGGTATAGATTCCATACTACATGGTGCAATTAGTTTTGCTCGAGGTGTTTGTGATTGGCCTCATTGGTCTGAGGGGACAGTAGAGGGTGAATTCTTCATACAGGGGAGTTGTTTTATCAGTAGAGGGGGAACTCTTCATACAGGGGAGTTGTTTTATTATTTATTCTGTATTCACAGTTATTCTCACATTGAGACATTATTAATTTGTGATAAAATCTGTATTGATCATCTAGATTAAAATGGTTTAACATCTGGCTGTTTCTTCACATTGCACTGGATGTGCTCATGTTGTGCAGGACTATACAGGCGAGAATGTCACTGTGGAAAATTTGTTTGCTGTTCTTCTTGGTAATAAAAGTTCAGTAAAGGGTGGAAGTGGAAAGGTTGTCGATAGTGGTCCTAATGATCATATTTTTATTTATTACTCTGATCATGGAGGGGCTGGAGTTCTTGGTGAGTATTTCAATTTTGTCAAAAATGCAGCTTGATTTGTATTTGATGTTGGTGGATTACCTTGTGACGGACTGTCATAATAGCTGTTGTTGTGGACGGAGTTGGACCATGGTAATTTTAACTTTTTACGCATTTTTTATAGAAATTCAAAATTTCAAGATTCCTTTCAAGCATTAATTCTGGCTATAATCTAGTGAGGATATTGAACAGTACTTAAATGTAATTAGTTTTAATCTATGGAAAAGGAATTTTTCCTGCAAAGCTGGTGGTTTTTTTAAGGTGAAATTAATAACCAAAATTATTGCTGGTGTAGTGGATGAATTATAGGGAAGACTGTTATTTAACTCCATCCTGTTTTGTGCAAAGTCATTATAACACATTTTGTGTAATTACCTGCGACTTTGCTTGATATAGATTTTTAGTTTGATTTATTTTAAATGGGTTCTTTGTAAAAAGGTTTTTTAACATGTAAGGGATTTTAATTGTATCATGATCTGTTGCTTTTTTGATTGTGGTGAGAGTTATTTTACACCACTTCGGCTTGACACTCTTCTCCCATACACTTGCTTGAAGGATATATGTTTCAGTGTCTTATTGATATGGTTAAGATAATTGGTTGCAGGGATGCCTCTCCCACCTTATCTTTATGCACATGATTTTGTGCAAATCTTGAAAAAGAAACACAATGCCGGTACCTATAAAGAAATGGTGAGTAAAGGAAACAAAGGCGTTAGTACTGGTGCTTCCTTTCATCTCATAAACAACTGTCTAATATTTGGTTGGATGCAAAGAGCAGTGTTTAGTATTGATGAATAAATATTGATTTTGTAGGCTATCTATAATATTTTGATTATATGTATTTTTATGAGCTCAACATGTTATTTATACATTTAGCACAGTCAAATTTTTAATGTAATATGTGTAAGAGATAATTAATATTTTTCTTCGGATTACTAGGTAATCTATATTGAAGCGTGTGAAAGTGGAAGCATTTTTGAAGGTTTGCTGCCAAAAGACCTGAATATATATGCTACAACAGCAGCAAATGCTGAGGAGAACAGTTGGGGGACATACTGTCCTGGAATGGAGCCTTCTCCTCCTCCAGAATATGATACCTGTCTTGGAGATCTTTATAGTGTTGCGTGGATGGAAGATAGGTTTGACTTTACCCATTTGTTCATTTTTTAGAGTTTGAACAACATCAACAAGCTAACAGCTACTTAATATCTTCTTTTTGATTGTTCTTTGTTGCATTACTAGTGAGATGCACAACTTAAAGGAAGAAACCTTGAAGCAACAGTATAACCTTGTAAGTATAGATATATAAAGGTTTCCTATTCCTTTTTGTTAGGTCTGGCATGAAGATTTACTAAATAGTCTAATCACTGAGCAAGATAATCGTACATGCTGTTTGCGAATGCTTCATTTACTCTGAAAATTGAGTGATTCTGTGAATAACCCACAGGACATATTACACAACAAACCGACATTATTTTAATAAACAACCAAAGCAAGAAAGAGATTTACTAGGTAACAGCATATGAAAGTTTGGCACTGGCTATTCCTTCTAAAGTTGGGTAATGTATGTGTAAGAAAACTTAAGTGATTCATGTGTTAGAGGCACTCACGACATCAGAATTCTATATTGCTGACCTGCTCTTGCATTTCACAATGTTATGCTTTCTGAATGCATGTGATTTTGAGCATTTATTTAGTGAGGGCCATATCCTTTTCAATTTACATGAAAGCCTGTTCAATAACATCTGCTAACATTTTTTGTTTTTGATTTGCTGGAACAACTGTGTTAAACCTTTTTGATCCAGACAATCAAAAGAAAAAAAACTAGGTAGCCTGTATGGGTATGGGTGCAGATACAGGTACAGGAAACTGGTATGCTGGTACGGCAGTGTTTTGGGGGGGGGCGCTTGGGTATCGATAGGGATATGTTTGTACAATTTTTTTTTTAATTATGAATGTTAAAAATTAACTGTATAATATGCATAGAATAAACAAAATATGCTAAATGATGACAAATGTCGAAACATACTGATAATTCGATGCCAAATATCACAATATTCATTTTTCGAACTTAGAAAAGTACATTATGCAAATGTTACAATGTGTATGCAAAACTCAAGACAAATTAGCATATTCATTATATTCATAATCATAATGATCTGCAGTGTATTCATTGAGAGAGTCGATACTTTTGCATGGTTTATTAGAACAAGGAGTAGTAGTTCTGCTCCCGCCAGCTTCGTCATGCAAAGTACCCTCTAGCCCTAAGCAATTGAAAATCTGAAGTTGAGAGAGAATGTACAATGAGAGATAAGTATGCAATGTGACGTAATGTTTTGTTTGAAAAGAGTTTGAGGGTGTCTTTTAAGGTTTAGGGTGTTAATTTAATATTTTTAAAAGTCATTTGGACTTTTTTTTACCATAATTAAAATGTGAACCCTGTGGGTTCGATGGATACGCACAGGATATGCCAAAATGTACCCAGGTACATCTTACACGTATCTCCCGTGGACCACAGACAAACCTGTACAGGGTACAAACCATATGTGCATTTGGATCTTGCACAAGCATACGTGGCTTCCTATTAAAAAATGTTTACCTTTGGAAATTAAAATATATAATCCACTAACATTTCAACTAAGTGCAGCCTTGAAAGTTCTCAAACAAGTTTTTTTTTTTTATAATCTATTATGAGGCATCTTGGACAGGTAGTTATTTCTATTGAATGAATTGTTCTAGCACTCTTAATGAGCCACCTGTTCCTCAAATACTTAAAAATGTCAGACATGGTACCATCTGTAACTTCTCCATCGTCATTTTTTTCGATAAGTAAAAACTTAAAAAGGGACCTAAGCCACACAGACATAACAAGTAGAAATTATCACCCATGGATTCAAGAGAACCAAGCATGAGAGATTCCAATCATATCTCCAGTTTTTCAAACCCGTAAGAAAAATGAGATCAAGAAATAAACACTTTACACTGCAAAATGTTTGAGTTTCAGTCTTTCATTGGTTTGCAGATCCAACTGATTGCAAAATTTCGATGCCCACATCTTCTAATGATCTATAGTAAGGTAGCAACCATCTAATCAGTTGCAGCAGATTTTCTGCACCGCCTAAGATCAACTATGTACTGTGGTATTTCATAAACTATGTACCATAAAGTTATCCCATTACAATTTTTCTATTGGCTTTCAGCTGCTGTCACGAGTTATCAGTTCCCACATTATAGAATTTTGCAGAAGATATAACAATGGTTTTCATTCAGCTCAAGCTTTGACTTTCTTGTACGACCTATTTTCACTACGGGACTCAAAAACACCATCTAAATATAGACAAATTGCATTGACAAGAAGCGGTATGCCAGACAATGTCTTCTTCCTATGCGCATCCCTGCTTATTACAGCTGTGAAAAGCAGCACATATCCAGGCTTTCAATGCCAATTGAGCTGGGCCAAAATGTCGCTGCTAACCTGCCCTTCCCTTTAGATTTTTACATTTGAAATAGTAGCCACCATAGAAGATATCAACCTGCAACCATGAACTGCCTACAACAAGTCTTGGTCTAGAATTTACCATTGGAGGACAACATCTTCAGGACCTGTAAAGAAGTCAATAAGTTTGCTACCATAGAAATTCAGCGGATTAGATACCAAACCTTAGGAAACTTCAAGCTGGAAGGCTTACCCCCTACCTCCTCTCGTGAATGAGGGACCTTAATGGGTTCATCCTTTTCGCTTCCTATTGATTCCTTATTCTCCATGTTTACTCCTATGCTATGTCAGACTGACTAAAGAAATTACGAACACAGGTTCCGATACCAAAAAAACAGTGTTCTGCACAGGGGATTATAGCTTTTAAATCACAGGTAAGCAATCTCTTGAAACTTACCCAATGAGAGATGGAGTGCGTAAACGACTTGAGATCTACACTTGTCCTCAGACAGATGGCCTTAAAAGTTTTACTATTGAATTGTAAACAAATACATCCTTCCTGTCAATTCCTTGGGTATTAGTATGGAGTTTTGCACAGATTAGATCTGACTTGCGCCTCTATTTAACCATCTTTCCAGCTATCCCCTTCATCAGACACCACATTTTGTCCAGCATAAGCATGACCTCTTCTTCAAATTGTTGAATGTCCTCATGTATGGCCAGTGTATCACTGGAACTTAGTAGTGTATGGCTTTTGTGACATTAATCGAGGAGTAGATTGGCTAAGATCTCTCAGCCTCCAGAACATTCACCAAACAAGACCCTTGTTCAAATCTCATGGAGAGTTGAGCCCTGAATAAATTTATGGCTGCCCACTTCAACAATTTGGGGATCTTGATCCCCTACACCAGGGTATGTTTCTGATAATCCATGGCACGGTCAGTTGAGAGTCTAGTGCTCTCATCAATAATAATCTGGTCTTCCAGCAGTTTCTGCAATTTTATGTCATCAATCAACGCATAGTAGGCATTAGGCACTTCATCCAGTGTAGTAATTAATCAATTTTTCATTGTTTCTAAATCAACTTCTCCACTTCTTGCTTTCACTTGGAGAGCCTGTATTACTTGAGCTTGTTTTGGTGTCGTGATCCATTGGGTTGGCCATACTGATTGTTATCCCATGATCCGAGTGCAGTCACGTTGCTTTGCGTTCTTCTCCCAAGAGCCTTGTGTATTCTGCGCATGTTTGTACGTTCTGTGCAGCCTCCACTCCTCTGTGGTAGTTTGCACGTTGTTGGAGGCCCTGCCCGCCCTTGCACGCTTGTGCAATGCTAAGAGGTATACTGTAGAGCACTTAAATCTTTGCGCTATACAGAGGCCACGTGGACTCTGCTCTGTGTCGCTCCATGTGAGGTAGAACTTCCAGGGCTCATTCCCTGTCAACAAACATGTCAGCATATCACACACCAGGGAGGCAAACCGTCACACTTACAGGGATGAAACTGTCATATGTTGCAAAAGTTGAACCATTTTGTTAACTGTTTGCTTTTGTATCTAGTTTCTTGTAAAGATACATTGTAAGTTATTCAATAGCAATGCAGACTCTTGCGTAATCGAATGGTCATTTGTTTGTGTTTCAGACTAGGAAATTCTGTTAGGAAGTGTTTGTCCCTTTCCAATCATGGGAATCTCCATTTTCAGCCTTTTTGTACATTGTACGCATATGTACAGTATCCTATTCTTTTGCATTGAATAGAAGAAGCATTATTTTGCTAAATGTCATGGATTCAAATTTGTAATTGTTTATTACTATTCATTTTTTCTATTGCATGTTCTATAACTCAATAATATTTAAGGCAAGTTATTGGGTTTTCTACTTTGCTATCATCTTGGGCCTCGCAGTGCTAATCATTGCTATTAGAGTGAATTTTCACATTTTTGTAAACACACAAGCACAACAACAAAAAGGACCCTCCAATTGGTTTTGTTTTAGAGTACATGGAAGAATGGTGTAGCAAGAGTAAGATGGATGATTCCTAGAAGCAGTTTTGAGATGCATCCCAAATACTTAGAAACTCATTTGATGCACTCTTAAGGAGTAGTGCACCAAACTCTTTGGCTAGTTTTGTGAACTCATGATGTTGCTTTGGTCCATAAACGTCTCATTCTTATCTGTAGCCTGTCAACATGTTGCTTCAAGATCAAAGTCCTTTCAAAATTCAAGTCAATCTGGACATTCTAGTGTTTGAAGTTAAAATTGCCACAACATTTGTTAATTGGATTCAACAATTGGGGGCGTACTTATCAGTCAACCAATTTAGTGACTCAAAGAAGATCACCTTCGCATCATTGAAAATGCTCATTCCAGTCTCTCGCTGGTGGGAAAATTACCACGTGCAACACAAGCAAGACTACAAGCTCATAAAGACTTGGAGCTAGTTTATTAGTGCTATGCAGAAGAACTACTACCCCCTCAAACATTATGAGGACAAGTACACGAAGTTTTAGAAGTTGCGCCATTGCAAGGAGTAATTGGCTCAAGATTTACACCTACGAGTCCATGATTACGTTGTACGTGTGCGAGAGAACGCAATGAAGCAACATAAGGTGTTGAAGTACATTTGATTTTGTTTCTCCTTTGCACAATATGTTATGCTTTTACATAGGAGGGTTCAATGGTGTGCCAAGCACTAGCTTGCTCTTGCACACAACTCTAGATGAACAGGAAAACTTTTGATTCATCTTTATGGTAATATTTTATTGTAACGTCATAAACATTATAAACGTGTTATATTATATACAATCACTCAAAAGAAACAAGAATGCCTCTTCCTTCTAAGTGGTTGTGTAATGCCCTAAAAATTCAACTAAAATCCAGGCAATTTTTTTTTTGTTTTACACACCAATATGACGCTTGGACGGATCATTTCTCAACTTATGCGTGTCATCCTTGTGTAGGGGCCATGCTAATCTTCTCTCTATTGTTCCAATTTTATCAGATGTCTCCAAAGAGACTATTCATTACATTAGACTAGATATATTACATCCTATCACATGATATTTTAAAATATAACATAAGTATGCATACGATATAACGATATTACATTATGTTTTACGCTAACTTATTCTCCTAAGTACCACTTTTTAATAATAATTTATTGTAACGTGCTTATACATTATAAAAGTGTTACTATGCACTATACAATATTAATATTATATGCAATACAATATTGCCTCGTATCCCCTTATAACCGACCAAAAAATAGTGAATGAATAGGCTAAGGGGTCTTCATCCCTAACTTTAGTATTTACGAAAGTACCTTCGTTATTTTAATATAATATTATTACAGTGTCCCAAACATGATAGATATTCTGACTGTGCCCAATATTAAAATATTATTAACCTGTCTTTAACATTAGAAAAGGGGACATTACAATGAGATTAGAAATAGTATGTCCCAAGAAAAGCCATTGTATTAGGATTATACTATACCACTAATGGTATAGACATTATACCTTGGTAATAGCTAAGTGACTAGATACCTTATAAATGTAGCCGTTGATGGCTACCAAATGTGTGTAGATAGGTATAAATGTGCATATATATTATGCAAACTAGCATATAAGAGATAGAGTTATAAATAATAGGGTACATTATCGACCATTGCCATTACGTATGATGAAATTGTCGAAGTCGTACCATATAGCGTGTATCACTTGTTTTGGGTTTGCTTAGTATTATGGATAAGTAGGAGCCTTGGCATACTTTTTTTAACTGTTATGGTTGGAGAGATAGGCATATTAACATGGGATATGAATCCTATTATGTAGGCCGAGTTTGCATATAACAACTAATGCTTAAAACTATGAGCATAACCAAACGTCACCTTATACTGCATATAGGTTTATAAACTATGTTTTCTTTTGCAAGAGTGAATTGTTTTAATTGTTGTGATATGTGTGTAGGTGGGAAAAGGTAAGGAGTGAAGGAAGTCGAAAAGTTTGTATAGTACATGAGAGGGGAGGTCGGCGGCCAACAGAGAGGCACATGCAGCTGGAAAAGAGCAACACATAGTACAAGGAGCGTGCAAATTTGAGAAGAAGAGAGCAGGGGTTTGAAGTTGGAGACATGGTCCTTGCAGGGCACCTACGTAGGGGAAATGTTTGCAAGAGAAATGTATGATAGCAGTTGGAAGTGGAAGTCAGATTGGACCATGTAGACTTTTTTCAGAACAAATTTGTGCTACAAACATGTATGAGATAGAGTTGTCTCGGCCCATGGGATATACAATTCAATTGTTTGTCTTTAATGTTGGGGATTTGTATCTGACACCTTCGTACGACAGACACACATACATAGATAGGTGAAACCATTTGTTATTAGTATTATTTTGGAGGCACCAATATATATAGATACTATATAGTGTATATAGATATATATCTTCAATGAATGCATTTATTTTAAGACATTTGCACGATAAAGAATGCCATAGTTGCAATATATGCACAAAGTGGAAGGGCCGAGATAGTCGAGAGATTGGAAAAATCTTGTGCTTATGGGATATTCCCAAGATTGCTAATACTTGCAGCCGTCATGCAGATAATTGAAGACATTAGTGAAATCCACTTGGGCAAGGGCTTGAAAGTATAACTGTCTTAACAATTACAAGATGCATGATGTAGAAGCAGCCGGGTTCATTTGCATCTATCTGCATATGCCAAGAATACAAAACAAGAGTATGAGAGTTAACCAGAGAATAAATGCTTGCACAATGTTTTTCCATAGCTTTGTGATAACCTTCCGCATTCGAAGTTGCATTGTGTTTCTTGGAGGTAAGCAGAAAGAAGAAGGCAAAACAAGTGGTGGCAGCTTTACACATCCTTTTGAGTTGTACCCTTCAATGGAGTTTGCTTGTGTAGGAATAGTGTGTGTACACCTTATGTTTTACTCCTTACTGATTTTTGTCTTCGCATGAACCATTGCACGTGTCCTCTAACTTCCCTGAGATGCACCAACTGTTCCATTATGAGGCTATTACAAACTCACCCTGGGGATGATAATACAACAGTTGGGCTAGTTAGCAGTGATCATGTGGATAGAGCTTTGATGTGCAATCCTTGATTACCTTAGATAATAAAATTTGTTGATTTACATCCTCTTTGTCATCCTTTTACTACCTGCACTAGTTGATATCTCCTTACTATCCTTTACAACAATATCACCCATTTCATATCCACAATACAACACCTGATCATACAATCCGTCTACACTAAACCTGTTTACATGCTCCGCAATGAGTCTTTCCTTCACATTCCCGGTCCAAATTTACAACCCAATTGTTACAACCAGTGACTTTGCAAGATTACCATTTAGAGCCGATTTTTGGCGATCATCCATGGTTAGATACCTTCAATAGTGGAGTCACTGGTCTTCTCAAGTGGCTCAACAACATCACAACGTGGAGCGATGCAACGCTCACCTCTCAACCGTAACCAATGGGGAATTGTAGCATAACGCAATTGGCATCCGACGCCCTATTTATACGGCATCCTTTAATAGTATTTCAAACCCACGTTGATCATATCATTATCTATTTGGTCTTGTTTTCACTGAGACCCAAAGCAAGCTCATTGAGATCTTAAATGCAACTCAAGTTGTAAGCAAAAACTTATGACTTGGAGTACTATCTTTAGAGCCAATTGGGTCTAGGACTCTCAAGAGATAGGAGTTGCACCATTGAGTCTTCTTACCAAGACCAAGTGGAGTCCCCAACTGTGGTTTACTTAGGTCCTCTCTCTATTTGTCTTGTGGTCCAACCCACATCAACTCTCTCACCATAGGTGCTACTAACCTCAAGGGTTAATTAACCAAGAGTGTTTCTCTATACCAAAGGCCTAACCTCCATCTACCCTAACCTTTTCCTTTATGTTATTATTTCCATATTTGATTGATAACATACTATTGTGTACAATAAGACTAGGATAATGTAGCATATTCATGTCTATTGCATTAAGCTATCATGGAAACTTTTCCTTATATCTGCCCCTTGGCTTATAACACTATTTATCAAGCTGCAATCAAAACTTGATATAATAACAACCTTGGTTTAGATCTCTTTATATGCACAAGCCCATATCTTATTGATCTTCTTAACAATCAGTCTTTACTAGCTACAAACTTCATTCTCTACTCCTAGAGCTCTAGGCTTTAGAACCCTATACCTTTGGTAATAAGCAAGATTATTTTCTTCTAGCCAACCCCATGACTCTTAGCACAATACTTTTGGTTATAGAGTTTGCTTGTGTGTAGAGCCCTATGAGTAGCCTTCATTCTATGGGTCCTAATCTAGGTAGTACCTTCTTAGCTCCACATCACCCATTATGGTGACACACCGATTCTTGAATGCAAATTAATTTCTGCCAAAAATTGAGTCGAGTCATCTTTATGTTTTCTTTATATCAAGAGTAACACTACAACTTTATATCAACTTTTTATCTCTCTTATTTTTCCTTCTAGCTTCTAAGCTCAATTCTCAAAATGCAATTAAATGACCAAAAAAGAATCTTTCATATCCAAGAAACCTCTCCTGGATCACATCCCATGACTGGCAAAATCTTACATCGATCAATAAGATCTAGATCCCCACCAACAACGTTAAAGTTCAACAAGGAAATCCAAGGGCAATTAAGATCACTTGAAAAGTGACCCACGAATTAGGTCAAAATCCCATGAATCGAAGATCCACATGATGACTCTTCGCCTGATGTATATATCACCCTCATCTCAGGTCGTAAGATCTAGAAGTTAGGATGACTTCCCAGGTCTCCCCTTTATCATAGACGGAGATCGAGAAGCCAGGATCTGCCCCTTTCTAATCTCTCTAGCTTGTTAGGGATCCATAAGAGGACTTTCCATCTTTTATCCTCCCACTATGGCTGCAGATCCACAAGATGATCACTTCAACACATGGGAGAGGACCCAATCCACATATACCAGCTTTCACCTTGATAAAATTGCAATGATGATCTTTCTTCTTTTGACCCTCAACATAGAACATGAAAAATAAATGGAAACTTCCACATTGGGTACTTCAACAATTTTCTAGCCATTTCTTCTCTCAATCTCACAGAAGCAGACATTGCTAACTGCATTGGCCACCCTGATTGTATCATGGCTAATGCCATTTTACTTCATGTGTATTGGCAAACAACTTCATCGGTCCACCCTGATGTGTCCATATCGTGGTTGATGCTTGTAAAAAATCATGTACACTTTGTGATTCACATAATTCATCCAACATCAACCTTACATTCGTCATATCCTAATTAGCATTTTTGCACAGATGTACATGCAATATGAATCACAATTTTTGATCACAGAGTTACGTCGATCTCAATGCTTGATATCGAAGTCCAAAATGCGTCCATAGTATCCTCATTGTTTCTGACACTTCTAAAATTTTCCCGATGTTTGTCCTCTCTTCACACATTTTGGGGCATCATCAAATGATGCCCATTCCTGATCAATTTCACCTTTGGGGCATCTCTATAAATGCCCCTCCTGCACTCATCCTCTAGCTTGGGGGCATAATCCTACACGTATAATGCCTATAAGCATCTTATAACACCATCAAAATGATTCCAACCAACAATAGTTTGTAACCAAATGTCAATATGTTAAATATCATAATCCCAATTTCATAGATAGAATGTGTCAAAGAATAACACCTACTCTAGTGACATAATAAGGGTACGAAGGGTATGTTCTCCTTGTGCATTTAGATATGTATGCCATCTCGTATGTCATAACTACTTGCATATGATTTGCACATGTACAATATCCCCTCCAATGACAGACTTCATGATGGAAGTCACTCAGATAGATGTTTGTAGTTTCACCTTGAGAGTGACCTCTATGACCTCCCATTTATCTTTCCTGCATTCTGGGGTGTAGTGGGTTAGGCCAAAATGTTACCATATTTTCCACAGCCAAAGAAGTTTAGTTCTATTTTGAGAAGTGCTAAAAATAGCATTTGGCCAAAAATAGCTATTCTTATAACGTTTGACTAAAAATAGAAGTGTTAAAAATGGAAGTTCAATTCTATTTTTAGGATTGAACATGGAAAGGATAAGAAATAAATAAATAGATAGACCTTGGTTTACTAACTGTTGTTCCAAAAATAGCCCATGTGCCAAGGCTAGATAAAAGAATGATTTTTATTAAATAAAAGGAATTGCATGTTGGTCCTATGACGTTAAGTGGCGCCAGAGAGGAGAAATGAATAAATTAAGTAATCAATCAACAAACTACATGCTGGTATGAATAATAGTTAGCGCCATGAAAGGTGAAGGAAGAAATATTTTTAAAAAGACAAACTATTGCAGTCCTTTTCAAGCATGAAAAGAAATAAATAAAATAAAAAATAAAGAAACAATAGTTCAAACACAACAGTCTATTATTGGAGGCATAGTTGGATTCATCTTCATATAGGTTGATTTTTTATTGTAAAAAAAGACACGTTGTGGGCTATTTTGCCTTGGCATTTCTAGCCTTGTACTTGCACCTCTACATTAAAAAAACTCCATTTTTCCCTCTCATACTGTTGTTTTCTGATTTTCATTATGTTTGACAAGAATAGTGTGTTCCTCTAGTGTGGAATTTACTCCCTCTACCATTGTCCTTTTCTCCTAAACCCTTGAATTAATTTTGCAAAGTAGCTTAAAGTTGTGCATGTGTGTGGATCTTTGATTTCTCTGTGTGCAGAGTTACATTCATGTGTTAAATTATTGGTGTATCACCCTTATTTCCCAAATTCCCACATTCCTTCTCCCTTTTCCTCATCAAAGTTTTCAGTTTTTAGGTGATTCACAAGGGAAACCAACCCTCTCTGGAGGTTCACCTCAAACATAGGTTACCCACAGCCTTGAGTTGTTCCAATTTTGTCAACATGAGAGAGAGTACACACCATTCTCTATCATGGTGCAACTTTTGGGTGACAAGTCCAACTTTTGAGAATTTCATTGTACAAAATGTTTTCAGCATATACAAAGTTACTTGTGATGGATAAAGAAGTCCCAATAAGTTTGAAACCTGAGGAACATTCTTCAAGGCTATGCGTAACCTATGTAAGAGGGTGAACCTCCAGAGAGAGTAATTCCCTTGTGAGTCATCTAATCAAGTGGAAGAACTTTGACGAGGACAAGGGAGGAATGCAACATGGTAAAAGAGGAAGATTCACCTATAATCGGCTTCCAACTTTCATGTAACATTGCAGTACTATATTTGTTTGAAATCAAAGCCTCACACAAATGGTCAACATCTGGGGGCAATGTTGCTTTAAAGCGGAGGGGCATGTTATGCCCTTATTGAAAAGGTCATATATCGGGATATGTGTAAAGCCAACACTATGGCTACACAATATTCCTCTTAAACATGTCATATCATATGTAATTATGGTAAACATATGTATTAGTGGGTCAGCCTTGGTGCTTTGTATAGAATAGTAGGGTATAGTACAAGAGTTAGTAATGCCAGTAGCTAATCATCATAGTGAGAACTTGTTTGAAGGTTTCCCCCTAAAAAGTGGCTAAGTATATTAGTACTCACATGCCTTGTGATAATTTATCTATATTTTGGTGTTAATTCGGTGTTTATATTGTTGATAATATTCATATCTATCTCAATAATTTGCCTTTCACAGGCTCTTTGAGATTCCTCTTGATCCCTGAATAGCAGCAGCGGAAAAATCTTTTGAGCATTAGATAGATCTCACAATATTCTTGTCCATATTGAATGTATCAACATTGATGTAGGTTCTGTGTGGATTCCTAGAGCCTGTTATATTTGCATGTTGCCACTGATTTATTCTAAATATTCCTGACCATTTTGCACCAGCTATTTCAGAAAAATTTCACTGCCATGAAGCATCGTCCTCACGCTCCATGATATGTAGCCAATATGCCTACATGGATACTTGCACATGCATTAATGTAAAGCAGAATAAGATTTGAAATATATTACCATATTGTAAACAGTTGCACTCCCTTAATGCACTAAGGATAGAACTGGCAACTATCCTGGATTTTTAACCCAAAAAGGTTTTCCGGGTGAAAATGCTATTGGGTGCGTGTAATTAGAACTTATTCTATCTATAGCTTAAAGATTTATGTTGGTATATGCTTATCTTGTATAAGTTTATGGGTCTATTTAAGAAATCCTGGCATCAAACATATATATGAGAATAAAAACAAAAGGATAAGATCGTGATTCAGATTTGACAACGTTGCCAAAATTCACGTGAGCATTCTAATAAAAGCTTTGGCACTCCAGTTCACAAGGATAAAGTCAGAGTTGGCCAAATTTTCCAGAATCTTGCCAAAAATTGCCAATTTTACAGATGGAAAATAGAAGAGATGTCCATGAAGACATGATTACAAATAGATGGAAATCTTATGTCTTTGTTGGAATTGCCCTTTTAGTTAGATGCGTATTCCAAATGTGGGAAAGCATACAAAAAGATATGAAGTTGTTTGAAATAATTCCATGAATGATATGTCATCGCAGATTTCAATAATCAACAGTTATTATGCCTTCTTTTCTTGTAAGCAATGTGTCATTCAACTGATGGAACAAACAAAATCTATTTAGACCAAGATTTCGTTATTAAAATAAGCTAATTTAGTTATGCCCCGAGTTGAATAGCATGTAATGGTATTCAAGCAAGTAAAAGATAACATATTTAAATAAATAGTATCAGGAAGTATTATCAAGACTCGAAGTCTTTTATGCACTGTTTTAATATTAGTAAATAATCCAGGAAAGTCCATTTCCTAAAAAAAATTGGACTGCAGAAGTTTGAAGCATGTAATTGTGCTTCATTACTTTTAATAGCCAGCAACGCTTGTGTTCTTTTATACATTATCAGAAAAATGATGATCCAGCGTGCAAACACATATTACTAAAAAGTTAAAAGGTATGCCATATTAATTGTCAATTAAGTTTGCTTGTAGGTAAAGAGCACATAAATTTTCCAGATTATCTGCTGCAGTCAGGCAAAACAGTTTTCTTATTACAATCATCTAATATGAAACCGAAAGGATCCAGAAGCTGACATGGTTTTCCAATTCTGCATAACCATCGAACTTACCGTTGCCTCTGCGGACTCCAAAAACATTATCTATCGAAACCTGCGTTCTTTCAGAAACTTCCCCCTCCTCCGAAATTGCTCTGAATTGCAATCGGAAAATATCGCATCAAAACAATAAGGAGAATCGTTTTTTAGGCAAACTATTCTGATAGCAAAATAATAAAGGGCATAAATATGCTTCAGCAAAGAAGTTATTCTACAGTTGAACCCATTAATGATGAATGCAAAAATGATGAAACAAAAGTAGAGGTGTTGACAATGAACTATGGTTTGGAGATTCCAGGGAACCAACTATTTAGTGTTTTGCCATGTAATGTCAGGAGTTCTCCCCCACAAACCCTAAAAGTAAGGGATATTCTGAAGTAACATAAGGTAATAGTATGGGAGACTCAAGGAGCACACATAATTTTATCAATAAAGAGTTGGTAAAATGTCTGAAGTGTTTCATTTTCCTAGCTCCATAATTTCAGGAAATGATTAGAGATAGGGGCACAATCAATTGCTTCAGTGAAATGTCACAGTATAGAACTTGAAATGGGAGATCTCATAAGCTTGATTCCCCTATGTTTTCTATTCCCGTGGATTGAGCAGGATTTATTCATGCATTTTGTTCAATTGGCAAGATGGTTTGAGTTAAAAGGGTTTGTGTACTTTAACTTTGCAATGGAGTGAGCTCTCATCACAACGCAGCTCTTAAGGTGCCTTAATTTGTTTAGTGGATGAAAGAAATTGGACCAGTTATCATTACCCTGCTTGCACTTATATTTAGATTCAAATGAAAAACTTGTTTATTTTCAAGCAACTCCTTTTGGAACTCACCTTTGAAGATTATTCAACTTTTAGCTCCTTGAGGATATGCTAAGAATGCCAAGCCACTCTGAAAGATCCCCACTGCAGTTTGAAAGGCCTAAGGGCCAGGTCGAGTCCAAGCCGTGGTCATACCTAAGGGAGCTGTGGATGCTGGGAGCTATGGGAGGGGGCCACGTGGTTCTAATAGTCTAATTTTTTGTTGAGGGTCACTTTTGGACCATGGAGACTTAAAGGGGAAAAGTAACTTAAGTCACTTTATTTTATCGGCCCCTCCATAGAATGAAATGCGTATAGGGTCTGCTTGGGGCTCTTTTGCCTCGGGGAAGTATATAAGGAGATGGGGGAGAAAGGAAAGGAACTTTTGACATACATTTTATTGACCCCTTCACGTGCAACTGTTGTTGTTGCGCATCTACAGCTTGTGGAGTCAAATCCCACAGGGACCCTAGCTTTGGTGGTGAGAGACACATCCCTAGCTAGCAGGGCATTCTTCGGTAGTGAGAGATCTACCCTAGTCTGTCATTTTGGAGCCACTTTCAGGGATGTGTGGCAGAGACATTATCAGAGGTTTAAGAGGAAGGATTTCGAGGGTTTTGGGGGCATTTGGGGAAGATAATCAGAGGGGCTCCAGATCAGATTCACGGCAGCCATTTGGGTTGGGCGTGACAGCACATTGAAGGCACCTCCATCATTTTCTGACCCCATTCCAAGTGAGGTGACTTGCAGCCTTTATTTGGGGGTTTTCCAGTTGGCATTTTCAGATCTGAAGGTGGAACTATTACTGCCTATCTATTAATGTTATTTCCAAAGACCCTTATTTTTGCTCTTGTATTTAGAGGGTTATGAACCTCTGAAGTTTTCCAACCGCCTAGGGCATTCTGTAATTTTTCTGGCAAGCAATATATTATTCCAAAAATGTTTTCATATTGTTTATTATTACTGTTGTAAGCTTCCCTCAAATTTCATGTAATTGTGGGAAAATATTTTGTGTGATATCAATTTAATACCATTCACTGTCCTAGCTGGACATTTTTAAAAAATTGGTATTTTACTTTGCTGTAATTTTCCCATATTTTGTGCATTTTTAAGTAGTATCCCATAAGGGATATTACAGTGGTATCAGAGTTGTTGTTCCTCCAGCCTGTGTGGGTTAAATATGGTAGTTTGGAAAGATCTCAATATGGGTTTTATGAAGGAAATGTTCACCAACATGGTGAAACAACAGGAAGCCACTAACCTTTATTTGAGCTAGCTCACTCAAAATTTGAATCAAAGTAGATCTGGGGACAATAAGGAAAATGGTGAGAACAATGATAAAGGGTGGCCAATAGAGGTGATTGATGAGGATTCTTGTTGGAGGAAATACCAATCTTTGAGTAAGGGTTTCAGAGATAATATGTCATTTCCAGATTATTGCATGATGAAGATTGGTAGCAAGCCCAAGTGAGATCATCATATGCCGATACCTGAATTACAAAAGAACTCATTTGTAGAAGAAGCTTCTAGACAAAAGGGTATGATTTCCATTGAGAAAAATAATTGCATTAGTGAAACTTTGCTTGTTAGAGAAATTATTCCAGCTTAGGAGAAGAAATTTGTATATGCAAGCAAGGAAGATGTAATGGAAACTCTTAAAAGTGTGAGGAATGGAATAGCAAAGCTAGAGCTGCTAGGTTGATAGTGACTCAAGCAAGACAACACATACAAGAGTTCAAGGAAAGATGAGGGAAATTGATGCAAGGAAGTCTACACCCATGAAAGAAGACTCTATGGAGCAGCTGGCACATGAGGAGGAGCCTCACATGGACACTTGTGTGGAATTTCACGCTGTTGCAATTTCCAAACTAACAACTCATGATAAACTGATTTATGAAGAATTTCAGCCCATTGTAGACCAGAATGTTCAAGATTTGTGGCAGAAAAGTCAATTCATTTTGGAGACCAAGCTTGATGAGGATACTCCAAGGGATGGTGTTTTGGAGGTGTCTAAATCAGCAATAGAAGGTGAACCTTTTGATGATATTCTTTATAAGGAGGTTAGTAGTAGCATGGATTTATTTCATCATCTTCATCCTATATCATTACAATAGTTTTATCATGATGGTATTCAGCCTATTGTCAATAAGAATGCTAAGAATTTGGTACATCAAAGTCAAGTCATCATGAAGACAAAGAGTGATGATCTTCTTTATGAGGAGATACAAGAGAAGCAAAGATGGAAGACCTTACATGATACAAGGGTTCATGGGCATTATAAGGTATGTGATCCTGGTAATATGTTGCAATTATCCAAAACTATTAATTCTGATTTTGAAAACTTTGTGACTAATTTCATAAGCAAAAGAAGGAATTCAAATGTGCCTTTTGGGATTACAAATTTTGGCAAGAATGATTTCTTCATTGGGGAATCCAATGCAAGAAGGGAGAGTAACTCTCAAGGTACTAGCGTTGGTTTTCTGATTGCTAAAAAGGGTAAGAGAATATTTTTTAATCATCTTCAGCCTGCTGGACTGTGTAGAAAAACAGTCATAAAGAGAGGAGAAAATGTTTTATTAATAGAGCCCATGACTGATTTTTATACTAGCTACATGGTGGAACCCTTGGAAGGGTTAGTGGGGGCATTTGGTCCTCAAAGTGCTCAAAGAATCAAGGTGCACTTTTCTGTTAAAAAAGAAGAGTTGAATTCAAGGTGCATTCATGACTTTAGCATCCTAAGGTATGAGAATGGTTACCATTTTCCTAGCTTGTTGAGTTCTCCTATGTTGTTGCCATGTTTCTATTATTTGGGACAACATTTACATGCTTGGATGATTGAGGAAGACTATTTCATAATCACATTTCAAGGTATGCTAGATGGAATAAACACATCTTCCATTCACATTGCTCTTGATTCAGTCAATAAGCATATGTTGGCAAAGAAAATAATGCAGGGGCCCATGATATTGAAAGGACATGAGGTATGTGGTGTATTTATTGTGGTTGAATTTGCTAGAGGTAAGACTGTTTTTGGGATGTAATGGTTGCATGATGTTAAGGAAAACGATGATGCATGGGTTGAAAAATCAAAGGAGAATGAAGATGTTGATCCTATATCAAAAATTCTGAGTTGCAAAGGTATGATGAGAAGCCCCAATTATGCTATTTCAGATGTGTTGTCTTCTCTCATGATGAGAATCAATGGGTACAACAAAAGGTATGAAGTTCCTTATGATAAAGTTTATGGATGCATGAGTTCTAATATTGATTTCCCTTTCTCTTGCATTTACGATGAAATGAAAATATGGGGAAAGAGAATAAAGTATGATGAGGGAGCAACCATGTGTATTCCCAACATAGAAGGAATTGATGAGTTATGTCCATGGAAATATATGTCTTGCACAAAGAAGGTAACTCATTTCTTTATTGTCATTAAGAGATGTGAAGTACTTGAATGTGTTTGTACATTTGGGTTATTTGAAGTTGGAATCATTCATTGGACATATTGGCTTCCATATTTTGGGAAATTTGCATTCATCCCTCATGTGGATAAACTAAAAATTTTCAAGGAAAACAAAGAAATCAGATTTTATGGTATACAAGGGCAGATGCAAAAAAGATGTGATTGGTGAAGAAAGAAGCATGTCATTGCAGCGGTTGAATTGTGAAGGAACTCAACGTCTTGTGGATCATGGTGACATCATAAGGTATGAGACAAGTGGGATATTTGATGACTCCTATTCTGACGGATTGTTTGTTGCAGACACAGAGCACACCATGATGACTTATGTGGAGAGTGAGTCAGGATGATGTTGAATTGGGGAGTGAGTTAGATATGATGGAGACTTTGACTCTAGATGGGGTGAGTGGAGTCATGGATGTGGGTGTAACCAATAGTGTTGCACATGAGACAGTTACAAAGATTGGGATTATAGGTTCAGATCATCCAAGTTTATCATTATGTTGGTTATCTGAGGTTTTGGTAGACTGGAGATCTCATTTGCTTGTTGAGTACTCCAAGAACTGACACACTTGTGAGATTTTGGATGGTCACATATAGGATGAAAACTACAGATTGGAGGATGAGATGATCTTCTATCAGGGAAGATTGTAGCCTTGTGTCAGATTCATGGTTGAGGATGGAGATATTGCGACATGTGCATTGTTCTTCCATGACTGGGCACTTGAGCTTCGATGAGACCTACAGGCTCATGTCAGAGAGGTTCATATGACATAGGTTGAGGGAGGATATCCTCAACTTTATATAGGTATGTACAGTTTATCACTATGACAAGTCAGAGCTTACGGGTTCCATCATTTTTTGAGTCGACATGGGATAACACTCCTATGCTTACGGGTTCATCATTTTACTACTTCTATGAATTTTACTACATCTGGTGAGCACTTCACCCATGTGTTAGTTAGTGGAGAGATGAAATTGACTCATGGTTATTTAGTAGGTTCACATTCAGCACAGGAGGTGGACTATGTGGAGTTGATATTTCTAGTTGACTATCTACTGGAGTCTTGGGACTTTTCCTCCGCATTGAGACACATTCGAGATACAATATGAGGAGCCCTACTCTCACACAAGTGTAGGTCATGTGGGAGAGTTAACACCATTTTTACATACATATTCACAGTTGTTTCACAGGCTGATACAAGGGATCTATAGGACTCAGAGTGAACTTTCATACCCAGGAGTTGATTGGAGAGGCCATGAGTTATTCCGTGATGACAACCTTGCATTGAAGGATTAGACTGATTGGAAATTTTGGTGTGGGTACCAGTGGAGAGTCGGTTTGGGTATCATTCTACTTCATGGACAACATTGCTCTTGATACCATATGGAGGTCATGATGATTACATGGGGTTTCTTGGTTACTTTGGATTACACCAATCCTTGGTGGATGACAGGGTGAGGTGGATAAACTTATGGCATGGTATTCAGCTTCTGCAGCAGGATAGGATAATGCTTGGGGTCAAGCATTTCTTGGGAAGGGAGGACTGTAATGTCCCCTTTTCTTGTGCTAAAGGCCTAAGGGCCAGGTCGAGTCCAAGCCATGGTTAGACCTAAGGAGTTGTGGATGTGGGAGCTATTGGGAAGGGGCCACGTGGTTCTAATAGTCTAATTTTGCGTTGAGGGTCACTTTTGGACTATGGCGACTTAAATGGGAAAAGTAAATTAAGTCACTTTATTTTATTGGCCCCTCCATGGAATGAAATGTGTATAGGGTCTGTTGGGGATATTTTTCCTCGGGGGAGTATATAAGGAGATGATGGAGAAAGGAAAGGGAATTTTGACATACATTTTTATTGACCCCTTCACGTATAGCTACTGCTGTTGCGCATCTACAACTTGTGGAGTAAAATCCCACAGGGACCCTAGCTTTGGTGGTGAGAAACCCATCCCTAGCTAGCAGGGAATTCTTCAGTAGTGAGAGATCTACCCTAGTCTGTCATTTTGGAGCCACTTTCAAGGATGTGTGCGTAGAGACATTATCAGAGGTTTAAGAGGAAGGATTTTGAGGGTTTTAGGAGGCATTTGGGGAAGATAATCAAAGGGCCTCCAAATTAGATTCACGATAGCCATTTGGGGTTGGGCGTGGCAGCATGTTGAAGGCACCTCCAACATTTTATGACCCCATTCCAAGCGAGGCAACTTGTAACCTTTATTTGGGGGTTTTCCAGTTGGCCATTTTCAGATCTGAAGGTGGAACTATTACTGCCTATATTTGTTAATGTTATTTCCAAAGACCCTTATCATTGCTCTTGTATTTAGAGGGTTACAAACCTCTGAATTTTTCCAGCTGCCTAGGGCATTCTGTAATTTTTCTGGAAGTAATATATTATTCCAAAAATGTTTTCATATTGTTTATTATTACTGTTGCAAGCTTCCCTCAAATTTCATGCACTGTGGGAAAATATTTTGTGTGATATCAATTTAATACCATTCGTTGTCCTAGCTGGACAGTTTTAGTAAAAATCAGTATTTTACTTTGCTGCATTTTCCCCATATATTTTGTGCATTTTTAAGTAGTATCCCATAAGGGATACTAGACACCCTTTTGGGGTTTCTTGATGCCTATTAAATTTTACTTTCAGACTCTAAGACTATCTCCCACTTCCTTTGTTGAACACCCTTCTCTATTAGCCCTTGACTGTGTTCAGTCACCTCCTCACAAGACTGTCAAGGAAATCTTCTTATTACACCGGTGAAACCTCAAATTTCCCCTTGAATCTCCTTGAGGACTTCCCTAAGATCTTTTCTACAAGTTTACAGAGTTAAATTCCGAGTTTTGAGGGTTTTTAATTCACCTTTCTTTTGGAAACCCTAGCTGTGTCACTGTACAGGCTGAGAAGGCTAGGCTTGTTATATCTTTTACTGGAGGTTGATTTAAAGCCCTAATCTTTGCAAGGACTGAATTGACATTGTGAAAAGAGATCACCTTACCAAAAACTAATGATTCTCCTTACAGTCTTCAAGTTCATCTTCCTTCCACCGAGTTGCCACTGTGCATGCAAGATTTCTGTGCATGTAACTAGGATTAACAGTGAATAGATGTCTTCTTTCTTTCGGATAAACCTTGCTAATCTTTCTCTAAAGCTCTCAATCTAACAAACACCAAATCCTTCGAATCCACTACATACAAACAATCAAAGATTCCTCAATCTTTTCCTATGCATGACTGATACACAGAATAACAGAGTTCAATATGACCACAAGTTATTTGCAAATCCACAAATGTCTTTTCTCTTTTGTAAAGGATACTCAGGTTTCTCTAGGTGATGTCCACTTGTTGATCATCCTTAGCATCTAAACTTCAGGCTCTACACACTCTCCCATAACAACTCTCTTAAATGCACTGATTGATTTTGAAGACCACCCTGCTTCAGTACAGTGTTACTCAAATAAATGTTCTCACACAGAGATTGGACCCTCACAAGAACTACTAGAGCCACAATTCCAGTGTCTTTATCCTCTTACCAATGCATAGAATGCTTCCTTTACACAGATTTGCTCAATTACCAGGCTTACACCACTGTTACAAGCTTCACAATCAGTTCTAACAATATACTAACACACACACACAATGCCATTTCACAAAACTTGTAAAAGATGCTCTTCACAAGTCATTTGTAACCTCTCTTTCAAACATGCATAAGATCTTCATGAACATTCAACAATCACAAAGGTGTTCACACAGTCCCAAAGTTACAATTACATACATAAAACACTGCTATTTCCTTGAAGCTTTTCCTTGATTTCCATTCGAATGGGAATGAGATGAGTTAGTTACATTTGCATATTTATATGACTCCCATTAGTACCAAACCGAATGCACACCCTTAAACACACTGGTCATATGAGTGACCTTACCCTTAACATTAAGTTGCTTAGTTCAAGACCAAGTCCTAGACTTCTAGACTCATGTTATGATTTCTAGATCCGATGAAGACCTAAGACTCTTACTCATACCTCATTTCATCCTTTCACAAACCTTGAAACTCCAAGATTCCATTAAAACAACTATAACAAGCCAAAAATGGCCACCAAGACTTGCACTTTTGGAGGGAAAGTGAGTGATTTGAATTTTGAAAGGCCTAACATCCAACCGACACACCTAAATGACTCTCAAAGACTCATTAGACCTACATCACACCTTAAAACCCAAATTTGATGACATCATGTCATATTTACAGGGAAGGAGATGATGCTCCTGCATCACAATGGCTATTGGAAAGAAATTACTAATCTGTGGTACTGGAAGCTTCTCACAAAAAACAACCCATACTTTGCTATGGAATAAAATCACTCTTTTGCTGAATATAAATCACACTCGTTCAATGTAAATGGCTGTTGTTAAGAAAGTACCAATCTGCAGTTTTGGAAGCTTCTCAGACAAAACTCAATTATTTTTAAGCTGAAAAAAAGTCAAGGATTCGAATCAATTGCCATTCAACTAATCCATAGCAATAAAGGAATCACTATGGGTTTGATCACATACATTGTTTTGGCTGAGTCTGGTTACTAGATCTGATTTATGATTTCTAACTCTGACTTTAGAGTTCTGGAATGCCTATAACCTGCAGCTTCTCAATTAAATAGAGAAGCCAGAGCTTACTATGTATATTCTAACCAATGGTCACAACAACAAATATGTAGCAATACTGAGAATAGCAGAGCTTACAACAATATGTTACAGTTGGGAAAACTGTTAGAACCGACTGAAGAGGTTTATAATGCAGATTACGGTCCAATGGAATGGAAGGGGTGCAAGCAAGAATGGAAAACATCTTCCAGCTAGCAAAGGCCTTTGTCCTCCATTCACACACAGCAGAAACGTCCTTGTCCAATTTAGTCATGTCTTGATCACAACCCCTAGCAACATCCTTAACCACCTGCAGCAAGTGGATGAGTAGCTATGGTTGTGGCTATGGCGTAGAAGAGTCAGTGGCTATGGGTTGGTAGTTAACACTTAGCGAAGTTGGTGCATAGTCAACAGGTGGCTACGGGCAACTCCACCTTAATGGCTACAGATATGGATTGTTATGTAAAGAATTAGGAACATGAATAATTATGCATTCTTTATTAACCATTAGTAATACCAAATAAGCAAATCAATAAATTACAGTAATCTATCAAGAAATAACAAGCTTTAAGCTATAACAATAAACACACACACCCACACACAGAAACACTCGCTCTGATATGGACATAACATGGTTGAAGGGTTATAACGAGTCTATGAAGTAGTAGGTTAATAAGGAGTTAAAGATAACAAGATAGTCAGATGAGTGCCATTTCCAGGCTTCATCATTCACCTCGTACAAGGCTCATTTGCAAAGCACACTACTCCAAATCATTTGGACACTTCAGAGTAACAAAGTCATTGACAGCATTGCAGCAACAATTTTACTCGCCCAACGTGTGCAAAGACATTGAGCTTGCCTCATTCTTGTGTCTGTTGCAGCATAGCCAAGCCTGCCAACCGCAAATTGGGTATATATACACCTCTTCCAGTTTTGTCCATGCCACGGGAATCTATCATCATGGATTTTCTTTCAGGCCTGCCAACAACCAAAGACCAACATGGCTGCATCTTTGTAGTTGTGGATTGATTCTCCAAGATGGCAGTCATGGTAGTGTGCAAAATGAAAAATTAATGCTCATTAGACAGCCAGACTCTTCTTCCAGTGCGTTTTAATGCACTTTGGGATACCTTTCTCCATTACCTTTGATTGGGATCCTTGGTGTGTTAGTCATTTTTGGCAAGCTTTGTTGAATATGCTTGAGACACAACTAGATAGGTCTACAAACTTACATCCTTAGATTGATGCCCAGACTGGAGTGGTGAATCACACTCGCTTAATTGCTCATTCTGTAAAACAATACTCATCTTTGCACCTGGATGAAAATATGGCATTCATTTAACATGCCTACTATAGGACTCTTCATAGTTCTACCGGGCACAGTGCATTTCAGACATGCTATGGCTTTCAACTTGGAACACATTTGGACGTCACCTTTCACACCTCCAAGGTCCCATCGACTAGTGCTAAGGCCAAGGAATCGAACAAAGCAAAGAACTTCCTTCAGCATATTCAACAAGTGCACCCACAGGTTCAACAAATCTTGGCTCACCACTTGCCAATAACATAAGTACAAGGATCGATATGATTCACACCATACTCCAAACAAATATATCAGCATGGATTTTCATTCAGGTTTGTCGGCAAGCAAGCACCAACATGATTGCATCTTTGTAGTTGTCGATCGTTTCTCCAAGATGGCAATCATGATAGGATGCAAAAAGACAGTCAATGCACAAAAATTATTCCAACACATTTGGTTGCACTTCGGGGAACCTCTCTCCATTGCATCTAATGAAGATCCTCAATTTGTTAGTTATTTTTGGAAAACTTGTAGGATATGCTCGACACACAACTAGATGTTTTCATCCTTAAATTAACAGCCATACTGAAATCGGAAATAGTGAATCACGCCCCCTCAATTGCTCACAGTAAAAAGCAGTGTCCATCCTTGTACTTGGGATGACAATCTAGCATTCATTCTACATGCCTATGACATGGCTCTTCATAGCTAAATTGGACATAGTACATTTCAGACATGCTATCTTGGAAAACTGTTTGACATCACCTTTCACACCACCATAGTCTCAAAGGCTAGTGCTAAGGTCAGGGAGTAAAAAGAAGCAGATAACTTCTTCAGCATATCCAACAAATCTTGCTAGCCAGAAACAAATGTACAACAATTGGCATCATGCACACCACACACCTCACACATTCCAAGTTGGTGTCAAGCTCCACCTTCAAAAAGAATGTTTCAAGGGCCCTCACAACAAGATCAAATCATTGTGTTATGGTCCACACTCCATACACCAAATTTTGCAGCGCTAGTGAGAACACCTTTGTGCTTGACCTCGCACAGCACTGGGACATTCATTCAATGTTCAATGTTGAGATTCTCAAGCCTTACACACCACCTTTGCTTGAGCCTATCTCAGTCCAACATCCCTTAGATTTGGATCCTGTGCACCCGAGTCCAGTAAAGAGTGATGAAGTCATTGACACTAGCTCTAGTCACATTGACATGATGGCCGAAAGCTATTTCAAGTAGTGAAAACAAGGCAGTATGCAGAGAAGGCTAAGTGCTACACGCTCTGGTAGCTCTTAAGTGCAGTTTCTGCAACTGGCTACCCACGATGGGAGCTGTTGCTTTTCAAGAAGGGCGAATGACCAAAGCATTTCCAACACTCGGAATCGGGCTCTCACATTCCCCATGTTTCATGCAACTTTCTCAAGTTTTTCAAGGCTTTTGCATGCTTGGAAAAGGTCTAAACAAAATCCTTCATTGCGAAGCAATTCCTTTGTTGTTAAGCTCTCCCTTCATTGTGAAGTGATTCCACTGTCATGAAGCTTCCCCTTCATTGTGAAACTCCTCATCATTGTGAAGCTGCACTTTCTCTTTGCGCACCTCCCTTCTTTGCCTCCTCCCTATCTTTGAGTATTTATTCTTCGTATAGTTCACAACTTTGCTTTTTTGGCAAATAATGCCGCCAGTTGATTGTCAGCTTCTTTGGCTCCACGTGTGCAACACAACAGACCTTTGCCACTATAGGTTCCATGTTAGATCGTGGATTAACACTTTATCTTCGAAGATTGATGATGGTTATAAAAGGCGAATTGATTGATACGGATGGTTCTTGTAATATATTCCTGTTTTCATTAGAGTAGCACGAGTAGAACATGACAGCCAAGAGATAGCATAATACAGTTTTGTAACATACTAAACGTCAGACAATGCTTCTCAAGGTTCAGAATACATGGTAGATGCAGTTCTGCACTTGCATTGTATATTTCCACTTATTTTGGTTCTCAGCAATAGAAGAGCAACATTGCTCGAACACATTCCTGAATGTGCAATGGTTATTCCACATCTTCCTGGTTAGATTCCTTTGCATATTATATAATCTGCAACTTAACAGCTCCGTCTAGCTTTGTAAGTTGTAGATTGTCTGCCATGCACCCCTTGGGCTTTTGCATGGATCAGGGGTTCCTTCAGACTTAGATGAATCAAAAGGAAGAAGATCATTGACCCACATGGGAAATCTCAGCCGGTTGCCAATGATGCTGGTTAACACAATGCACATAATTGGTTGTCTTCCAAGAGATTTGTGGTTTTCTTCATGAGCGATGTCACTAGTCTTTGTGTATATAAGTCAGGACCCTAAATAATCACCATTCTAATAGTCATTGTTGCCAATGAATTCTAGAAAATCAATTTAATGAGTAGGAATGAGTCTTGCAAGAGAATTGTGAATATTATTTGCCACTTCTGTCTTGGTATTGTCTTCCTGTCAGATGTCGGTAACCTGAACGGGAACTCTCCTGCACGTTGCTTATGAACATTGGAGACCCAAATCTCACAGATGATGATTGAAACTGCCTAACGAGTGGATTGGGTGCTCCTCTTGACAAATCCATAAATAAATTGTTAGGTTTGCTTCATACACTTGTACACGACTTTTGAGTTGACTGTTACAGCAAGCATTGCCTGAAGTCCCTTGTTCAATCCTGTAGTATTACAGGGAGAGGGTTGAGTGGTGTGATAGGGGTCAAAGATGACCAGTCTAGTATGGAGGCTATTATTGTGATTGGTGTGAAGGTCACATGCTGGATTTGTTGATAGGACCCTGGGATTTGATCAACAAATTATATATGATTGTAAAGATCCTATCCTTGATCCTTTAAAGTTTGTTTTGATTGCATTTGTCAGTCACGTTAGGTGTTAGGACAAATTATCTCCCAATACTTGTTCTCATTATTCCTACTTGCATGAGTAAACGATAAAAATCCATAAATCCAAAGGATTGATGATGCATTGCATATTCCTAAAATGCAGTACGGGCGCCTAAGGAACTTCACATGGGATACTATCATGGCTGAGTATCTATGGTGGGACTGTTGTTGTCATTACAGCTTGCATCGGCATTGATGATTGATAAAATCCTAGAGACGCTCAATGACACTCTGGAAATTGGTTTTTCACATTTGAATGTTCTGCAATCTGTTGTTCTGTATAAATGTTCCGATGATTCAATTGCCACTTGTATATTACTATTATTTTAATCTGAATTATTGTAAGATTTAAATGCAAATTCATTTTCAAATAATTGTAAAACACAGTAATATGAATTATAGATTAATTTCTTTCATATTAACATTTATGCATTTTAAAACGTATAAAAATACCAATTATGAAAGACTGTAAAACTAGTTACTAGTTAAAATGAGATAATATGAATATTAGCCCAAAGGGTTGTGGTGTAGTAGTAAAATGGTGTATTCGTAAAGAGAGTGACTTAGGTTTAAATCCCTGCACCACAATATGTCTGCCACATGATTCAGAGGACTGTCATAGAGGTTTTCAAGTATCGAAATATGAGTAAGCAAGGTTCTGGAGTTTGAAAATGGGTACATTCTGAGGTTCTGGAGATTTTTAAATGGATTCAGACCTGCTCTGCATTAAGGTGGCCCTCATTTCAATGCTGCAATAAGGCAATACCTAGTCTTAGTGCCAAACCCAAGTAGAAAAATCAATATTAAAATGTTAAAAAAGACGATATGAAAATATATAAATTGGACACTTCAAAATGAAGATGAGAAAAATCACTCATTCAAAATTTAGAGAGTCCAATATTTTGTTAAAAATATTGAAAACAAAATTGTTGAATCTGCCTGGTTGAATGTAGCTTAGACCCATATAAACCTGTCTAATATATAGCGGTAGGCATCAACCAAATCTTTTATATGCAATGATTCCTCCCATCACTTAACCACTTCAAGTGGAATAGGAGATACTGGGATGAATACCTATCGGCAAATATCATAGTGGAGTTTAAATAGGAGCTAATTTTCAATCTAGTGACCATATGTATTTGTCGTACAAGGATTTCTTCTCCTGCTCCTGCTCAAAATTTGATTTACTATAAAGATTTAGGACTCAAGTGATGAATAGGTGCATTTTTCACTCTTCCTAGTAGGTGTAATAAACATTCGACCAGATATTTCCAGCGAGTTCTCATGTGCCCCTCTTCAAAATGCTCAGAAAGTGCTTTGCCTCCACCCAACCTGAAGGATAGAAGTTGACATTGTAGTTTTAAAACAGGAAGCGCAGATGAAAGAGTTGAGTGGGGTCCCAGTTGATTAAGTAGTATTCTGTGGACATCCTTTTAAACCGGGCAGCCCTTTACCAGAAAAACTTGGAAGGACTTGAGCCCAAGGGGTTCTCAAAGCTGGCGTCATTTTCATTCCCAAGTCAATGTCTCTTATTTCTTTGTCTTAATACCATAACAAAATAAATTTAATGGTTCATGTACACATTTGACATTATTTTGGTACATTCTATAATACTAATTATGGGGGTATGCCACATCCTATGCTCTCTGAATAATTTTCTGTTTTTTGTTTATTTTCTTTTTTTCCGGTGACATTTACAAGCTTATATTTTTATATAGTAAAATGCAGCTCTTCATTATGGCTGGGGCACGTCACCTTTGATCTTCACCATTTGAGCTATTCTTCTATCTCTATGATTCAACTATTGCTATATATTTATTAATGTTGGTAGTGTTCTCTCTGTGCTGTTAGTTTATACCTAGTTTTCTTTGTGCTATAAAGGCACATCAATTGTGAGATTGACTAGTTACTGTTTCACTGTTGATATATCACATCTATGTAAAACTGGATAATGAGGACTGATGTATTTGTCGTTTGTCTTCGATTTCAGAGTTCTGGATCTCTCAAGTTATTAATTATTATTTTCCATCTTGGTACATTGATGTGTCTGTGTGTTTCAGGTTAAGCGCAGAACCTCCAACCTGGACACATATATGACTGGCTCACATGTTATGCAATACGGTGATGTCACTATCAGCAAAGAACAGTTATATCTGTATATGGGATTTGACCCTGCAAATGCTAATGCTACTTTGGCCCCTGAGAACAACCTACCACTATTTGAAGATATAGAGGCAAGAGCCATAAACCAACGAGATGCAGATCTTCTGTACTTCTGGCAAAAGGTTTGTAGGTCAAATATGTGTTATATGCGACTGTTTTGATGTTAGAAGTGTAAACATCGTGTTGATGTTTTACATGATATTCTTTTCTCAAATGTCAAATGATAAAGGGTATGGTACAATTTTCTTATTTTCACAAATTTCATTGATTGCAAACAGATTTCTCTACCCTAATCACTATTTCAGTATGCTCGAGCTTTTTTCAAAATTAAGCTTTGTAGAAAACAACTTTGTTTTTTATAATCGAAGTTAAAACTTCTTTGCTTATTTATATAAAATGATATATGTCTGATACTACTGCTTGGTGGTAATTTGCAGTATAAAAAATCGAAGGAGGGCTCTTCAGAAAAACTTGATGCACAGGAAAAAATCTTAGAATTCATGACTCGTCGTATGCATCTAGACAGGAGCGTGCAGCTTGTTGGAAATCTTTTGTTTGGAGTAGAAAAGGGTCCTGCTGTCTTGAATTTTGTCAGACGGCCTGGAGAGCCTCTGGTGGATGATTGGGACTGTCTTAAGACAATGGTAACCTTATAGCTTAATTCTCTTTACCTTTGTCCTCTCCTTTTTGTCCTCTCCTTTTCAGCTTCTTGTTCCGATGATAAAAGATAAAAGATTTCGTAAGGTTTATATGGTTTTAATGCAAGGAAGATTATGTGAATGAATTTTGGACAAGAAAGCTTTTTTTTCATCAGTAATACAGTTCTGATGTAAGTGACTTATTGACAGGTACGGACTTTTGAATCACACTGTGGGTCACTATTCCAGTATGGCATGAAACACATGCGTGCTCTAGCAAATATATGCAATGAAAAGATCAGCATCGATGCTATGTCTAGAGTTTCGGCTCAAGCATGCACTCAAGTTCCATCAGGATACTTAAGCTCCCTCCAAAGAGGCTTTAGTGCTTGACAGTTCCTTTCTCAGGTTGGGGGAACATCAAGATCCCAGTACGACTTATTATAAAATTTCTGTACAAACAAAGACATATATGCTATTGTATCTTGGTGGTTAGCTAAAAGCAAGGTAAAATGTGCAGGCATGTATATAGCGGTCAGCACATTCCGTGGTGGTATCTGCTGCCTGCTGGAAATGTTTCATCTTAGGTTGAGATTTATGAACTTTTTATTGCATCTTTGTTCAAAATGCATGTTATTTAGATTTAAAGTTGAAAACGAATAAAACAAACAATATATTTTTTGATATCAGTTGTACAAAAAATCCATCATTTCCGATGCTCACATAAAAACTCAAAAACATCAAATTTGAAAATTGAAAGTTGAGACAATAAGAATACCATGAACGTTATCAAATCGGATTATATTAAATGACCAATGAGTTATATAATTTATATAATATCATCATTGATTTATATACTTATATCTCATTATGATAGAGCTATATAATTATATTATAGTATATAAACCTACACGTCAATATGTATTGCCTCACAAAAATAATATCCAAAATGTTAAACATTATATTTGTTACTGCATATGGTTCAAAATAAATTCAAAATGTGATAGTTTATTGTATTGCAATGTGAATGGTAATATGAATTTCTAATATGAATTGTTTGTTTTACCATTTCAGTTTTTGTTTAATTGATTTTCTATGCTGTGAATATGAAATTTAGCAAAACACCCTTACTGCCCCTAGGGTGCATTGAGCAAATTCGGGTGTGGTTCAATGCAGAATGCCTCGAGTGCGGCACAATTACTGCCCGGTACTCAGATAGTAACGCATAAAATGAGGGACATTGTGTTTACACGATGGGTCCGTTTTTCGGGGAGAATAGAGGACGATAATTTTTTTAGGGGAAAATAGAGGACAAGAAAAATGTAGTCAACATCAAGTTAAAATAGTGTGAAGAGATATTAAGATCAACTCCGTAGTGTTCATCCCAAGGTTTCGAGTCTTTAAAAGACCCATCATTATTGGGTTTATTTGATGATGGGTCTTGTAGAGAAGACCCAAAGCATTGGACAAAATAAACACTACGTGGTTGATCCCAAAAACTCTTTACAATGATACACATTGTGAATGGTCACTAAAAAACAATAGCTAAAATATATTTTAAAATTTCAGAAAATAAGAGGGCGACATAATTCTAGACTTGTTTTGCATGATTATGTTCATTTTGTACTCTTACGTTTGATATTAAAAAAAAACACATTGGTGTGTATTGTACATAAAGAAAATAATATCAACACAAATGATAGAAAATGCACGGTAGGGAGTCTATACCTCTTTTGTCATATTTTTCACCCATGAATGGCATATGGATGGTATAATCTTGTTTGGTTGGAAAGAGTCGCCCTGTTGTCATTTGTAGCTTGAAGGTTCCTTTGGTCATCTCTCTTCATATGTTGGTAAGGTTGTCTCTTTCTAGAATAGTAGAAACAATGATGTTATTTTGGAGGGTCTCAAATTGTAAGATAGATCACAAGCTTTTAGGCAATCCCCAACAAAGGAGGGGAAGTGATCGGGTGTTACTAAACGATTTTGTGCAAATAGTGCCATTTTTGGGTCAATTTCGCATTAGAAATTGACCTTTTTAGAGTTTTTTGGCCGTGTTTCTTAGAGGAAATCATGTGATGGAAGTGTCATAAAAAGTGATGCAACCTCAACGAAATTATAAATTTTTAATTGCATAACTTTTGCACCACATTTGTAATGCTTGTTTTTACACTATCATGTGGCACAAAAATAATGCGAAATTCATTTGATAAAAAAAGAAGTTATATACACACTGAATTGATATTGAATACCAATTTTTATAGAAATAATGATTAAGATTTAAATGGACACATAGAAAATAATAGAATTCAAATGAGGATAAGTTATGAAAATATAAATTAAAGTGCTAAAATAATATGTTACACATTGAAAAAATTATATATTTTCTAAATGAACATAAGGTTACTAAAATTTTGAACCATTTGTTTTAACATCCTATGCATTTCAACATGCTATGTGTGTGGATAGTTAAGATGTTTAGTTGTAGTGTGATTTGAAGGCTGAACGAGTATCCATTTCCACTTCAATATTTGAAGGATGTCATATTGATACACTTGCACATAACCTGGTCACTTATGTATGTGTGCATAGTTACATTGGTTCGAAGAGAGGTCCCTTGACCTAGATATAGTGTTATCACTTGACACTTGAATAAATTAAGAAATATCTCGTAACTAGATTTTCTCTTGTTAACGCCTTAGGTTCCCCTTATGCATTGTGCTGCCATCAACCTTCAGGAAGGGTCATCCACTTGTTCGTGAAATATGCTAAGTATGATGGAAGGGTTTAAGCCCACTGCAATGTGCATGGGACACATTCTAGAAGGATTATAGAGCTTTCCACAATAAGTGTATAAAATCATTGACAAACAAAACATAATTACAAAATTAGAATTCAATATGGATCTGAAGGTGACCGTGTCTACATTTTATAAGGAGAAAAATGAACATAACTTGAATTATGACCATTGGATACAGCTATCCTAACTTGATATAATAGATGAATTCAATTCTAAATAAGGTGTATACTAAATTTTGAGTAAGAAACATTAAGTTTTGATAGGTCATAGATTGAGAAATACACAGTCAAAAATTGGCTCTGTTTTTCTAGTCTCCTTGACAAGTTAGAAAGAAATTGGCTCAGGAAGTCCCTACAAAAAGAGAGACTTCACCCCACCCATAATGTATTGTACAATATTAATGCATTATTCCACATATAAGCACGATTTTAGGTTGCTACTAGCAATGCATTATATTTGGAGTTCCTGACGAATAGAGCATCATTGACTACTCAATAAAAGCAAAGTCTTAAACCACAGAGCAAAGTAAAACCCAAAGTGGTATGCATTATGCAAAACAAATGTTTACTGAGGTTTAACTAAGTTAATTAATTTTGGAGTAGTAAATTGGAATTTGTGAAATATAACATTATAAGGATATTTACCATGCTCCATTGACAAGTAAAGATAATATGATGGAAAAAGTGATATTTTAAGTCTTCATGAGACCTATACTGTGACCTAATCAATGAATGATGAGTGGTAACTTGGAGTTGTACTAGTAATACTAAGGTTAATATTTAATCTAAAATGCCTTGGTGGAGAGACCATAAATCCATTGAAGTCGTATTGGAATGATGTATTTATATATTCTCATGGGAATTTTTTAGTTTTCTATGTGGAGCAATAAGGACTTGGAATAGTAAATGATTCGTGCTACTAGAATAAAAACCTGAATTGTAGAATTGTCACAAGTACCCTTTGAGGGAGTGGCATTCAGAAAAAATTATAGAGTCTAAAATTTTGTATGAAGTTAAAAACCCATGAATCGGTATGACAAAATGGAGTATGGTTTATTATCAATTCATTGTGCAGTATCAGCCCAACAATAAGTTTTTCCTAGAATCAAGGCTAGATTTGAAACCTCAATGAAGATGTAGGGCAGTATAAGGAAATCAATCTGATCAGTTCTTCAATTACTGATGAATAAGGGTGATGAGATTATTAGGGAAGAAATCTAGGGAGTGGGAATCTTTATGACATGATTGATAGGTAAAGACCAGAAGTTCATATCCCTCAATAAAAAATTATAATAATTCATTGTTTTAGTAAATTTGGCACCTGAGAAGATCTACAAGTAAATTATTTGGCATGTTTCTGATATATTTAAACCTAACTATGTGTATTGGCCATGTAACTTCCTGTGAAAGCTTACCAAAAACTCTGGGGGCATTATAATGGATGCTGGCATCTCCTTCTATATAGAGGTGCATCAGATTACCATATTGTCCTGACAGGAATATTTTGAGAACTTATAAATGAATCTAAAAATGAATATCTTATCTCATTGTTAAGTACACGATTTGATGATATATAAAATTATGTGTATAACTATTCTTGTGGTAAACAACACTGAATGTAACATCATCTAGTAACAATTCTTTTAATGATAGGAATAGGACGACTCATAGATTTACTACGTATTTGTTGAGCAATCCCTAGTATTATAGGCACATGTGCAACACAATTTATCCTTATTTTATACATATTCATCCACTAGATGAATGTTTGTAAACATCATTTGATCAATGGTGAAATAAGTGACCTACTTAACATCATTTTTTGTACTACATATTTTCACGATATGCACGATCTTCTATAGATAAGGGTACCCATAAGGTCAAAAATTAGATGGTTGGCTTCCTGGTACTAGATTTTTGTAATAACATGATCATGATCTATTTTAGGAGGTAACCCTTTGCTGTTAGATATCACCAAAAACAACTGAGTTTTAGGGGACGATAATCCCTCTTATTGTAGATGTGATGGTATAAGACCTATATTATGGTTGAGCTTATATAGTCTAAAATAATTATTCTAAATGTACCCAGGGTCCAGTACCCTTCTTAATGAATGGATATTGGCATTACCAAGTAAGTTGATGATTTCTCCAACTACATAGGCTTGTTATCACTGAATCACAACACCCTTGATATTTCCACAAGTGCATATATTTGAACTCACGGTGTGATTGGATAACATGGGTACTATCTCCAAGTTGTGGGACTTGCTATTTGAGATAGACCTCCAGAGAAAGCTGGTCCTTGCTCCTAAAACTACCTGCCGCAATCTACTCTAATGCAGGACAAAACTAACTTATTCTAATCTAACTTTCCAAGGGACCAAGGAGAGAAAATGCATGAAAATGAGAAGCCTACACTAAAGCAGTGATACACCAGAAAAGGAGGGTGTGTGTGAGAGTAGTCCTTCCAATATGCATGAGATAAAGAAGCAAAATGCACACTAGAAGGGAGTAATGACAGTTCCCCACGATCCAGCAAAAATGCATTTTACAACAACATTTTAAACATACACAATGATAGTGGATCCCTGCATGAACATAAAGGTAGACATAGTATTCTTGTAATCAAGATTGAAGGGGCAAGAAGAATGCAAGAAAAACACAGCAGGGGAAGATACATCCACAAACTTATATTTTATTGCTTCATGATATGCACAGTTCAATTTTTTACAATATAAGGGCCTGGATCACTATGCAAGGAGTCCACTACAAGGGCCTGCAACACATTGGCTTCACAAAACAATTTTGACAGATGCTTTTCTATCTAGAAATCTACCTCTACCTTACTAATGAGCCCAACACTTCCATTTATAGAAAAAATGAGAAGAAAGAGAGAAGGGAAAATGGAAATCCCGAAATCTATCCTTCAACCACTTGTAAGAGGCATTAAATGGAGTAAAATGATTTTATAGTTACTTGTAAAATCCTCCCCATACTATCCCAGATGCTGCAGTAGAGAAAGAAATGATGACCATAGCCTCTTAATTGCACTCCCAACTACCAAATAAAACACTGTCATGAACCCGGCCACGTTTTATGAAAAATTTCCATCAATTTCTCATCAAATCTAGAATTTATTGATTTTTGTGTGTTGGGCTCGGAGCCACAATTCCAACGGTACCAAATTTGTGCGATTTTGTTAAGAAATGCAAAAGTTATGACCTTCTGAGTGTGAGCAGTTGTTTTGGGTCTGGCAGGCGTTTTCTGTCATTTGACAGGAATGAGCATTAACTAACTGGAGCCAAATATGTTTATTTTATTTAAATATATCTACCCTCATTAAAATTAAGAAATCCAGTTTTTGTGAGGCAGAGGATGTTGTGCTCATTCTAGAAAGTCCAATTTTATGAAAATCAGAGCTCAGAGTCAAAAGTTATGGTTGTTTGAAGTTCGGGAGGTCAAACTTTGACTTTTTCTTTGAATTGTGGGTATTTCGGCAAAATCGGGTCCACATGTCCCGGCTGTCCCAGACACATTCTTCCGCATCGGCTGATTCGGGCTTCCTTGTCCCCTTTTGCGGCCCTTTCACGTCCTGCGCCCCCTGACGTTCCAACTGTCCCGGACGAAAAATTTCCGCACCACCCGCAATAAACTAACTTGCGGAAAATCAGCCGATTCGCGTGCCGCGCGTACTTGTATCCCGGCTGTCCCAGACCACGTGGAACAAAAACTTCCGCTTTTGCCGATTTTCACTGCCTGCGGCCATTTCGGCTTTGTGCGTCCTACGCGTCCTGACGTCCCAACTGTCCCGCGGACCTCCTGGGAGAAAAAGTTTCGACTTTGCTGATTCCTTTGTATTTCGGCTGCAAACTTGGTATGAAAAACCTTGGTACGATCCGCACTGGTACAACCCGCAACCTTCAGACCCGCAATGCATTAAAACAAGCCTGCGACTTCATTTTTTGTATTTTTTCAATTTTTTCTAACTCGTTGGGATTTGGAACATACATGCTTGCAGAACATAGAACGTTAATGGTAAATAAGATGTACAGATTGAATCAAAGTTCATCAAATCTTAACCCATGAACAAGAATACAAAGCTTCAAATTCCAGATAAAACAAACAGCATACTAACTGAAATGTGAACATGAAAGGAAGATGGGAAGAATAAGAATGGAGATGAAAGAGGGTTCTTCTTCTGTATTTCAAAATATGTGTTTCCTTACATACAATATGCACCAATATCCAACCCCTTTTACAAAGAAAATGAATCCTTATATAGGCAAAGGGGAGAGGATAACTACCCAAAACTAACTAGTTGTCTTAATTAAGTGTTAAAACACTTAATTAATTGATTTACATTCAATGACTTTATATTACAAATATGTTTTTATACAATAAAGTCAATTACAAAATAGAACTAGTGACATTATGAACTAGAGGAAGAAGGAATAGATTCAAGAGATAGAAGTTGCAGGTACCTTGAGCTTTAAAACGTGCATTTAGAACTTGGTCATTGCAGTTGATATCTTTGTGTCTTTGGGTATTATGGTGTTGGAGAGATTAGTCAACCAGCTACCAAGAGAAGAATCCATTTCTTTTCATTGTTCCACCATATTGAGCGAGTCCTTTTGCTGCCTCTATGATGACATTGTTGAGCTCTGACAATTCTTCCATCCTATCTTTGTTGACCAATTCTGCTTTGAACCTGTTTTCCTTGATGAGTGCATTAAAATATCCCTTGATCTGATCAACAGAGTTTCTTTCCAATGAATTTTCTTTGAACAATTGGCAGCAAAGGGCTTGCAAGTCTGCAAAGATCTCAGCTTTTAATGACTCTCCTTTCTGAACTACATTTCGTAATTCAGTTGAGGCTTCTTCAAGAACCCTTATCCTCCACTCTACACTGAAAGTCCAAGCCCTGGATAAATTAATCTTAGAGTCATCGAAAATCTTCTCCGAAAGGAGGATTTTCTCATCTGTGAGAGTCATGATTCGGAGATCTTGGATAACATCAAGCCCAAACTTTGAGTTCTTTGTCAATGTTATCAATCCCTGAATTGATTTGTTCCTGAGCAGAAATGATATTATCATATATTTTACATGCTTCATCGATGAATTCCAATCTATGAAACAAGAATGCTTTCAACCCAAGCTTCTGATGCTTTACCAAAAGTGGCATGTTTGTGAATTTATGTGATTGCCTTCAAATCAATACCAACGCAGTAGCAACAGTGGGTGGAAGTGTAGATAGAGGAGTTGGATCCAATGGAGTTTTGTCTGATGAGAGGAAAGACTTGATAAAACTTGTGACAAGTACTTGTACATGTTCCTCTAGCTACTCTTGAGTCTGCTTTCCCTTTTCAACTCTCTCAATAACCTTAGAGACAATTTCTCTAAGATTGTGTACTTCACCCTCTGGAGTTGATTCTCCCAATGAGATTCTTGTCAGTTAAAGATTTGATAATGATACATCCTTTTCATTCTTATCCTCCTTTGCTCTAGCAATTTCTAGGAATTGTTGTCCTGTAGAGTCTGAAACAAGACGAGAGGTAGTCTTGGCTTTCTTTGGAGGAGGGGAAGTGCCAAGAAGGGAAGCCACTACATCAAACTTAGGAACCTCAATCCGGGATTGAGCCTTTCCTCTTTTTACTATCTACCATGGGTTGAACCGAGGTAAATGAATCTCCGGAAGATGTTGTTGGAGGAGGCAATGCAAGAGCAATTTGAGAACTTGGAGGTTGGGAAACTGAAACCTCTATACAGTGGAAGTTCAATAGAAGAGGAAGAAGGTCTTCTCACATCTAGCTTTGGCCTTGATACACTGGTTTTTCCTAGATCAGGGGAAGCTACTTCAACTACATCCTCTTCTTCATCACTTTCCCCACTTTCCTCTTCTTCTCCTTCTTCAACATGTTTCTTCTCTCCTTACTTCTTCATCATGTTGTTGAGTTTGCTCAGGTGCTATTCCACCTCCTAACCTACATTTCCTCTTGATTACCACCTTGTCCTGGTGTTTCTGCCTTGTTCTCCACCCTCTTTGGCTTTATCTTTCTTGGTATAAACTTTAGTTCCAGAATCAAGAGGAGAGGAAGAAGGATTTTTTGAGTGGGGGTGGTCTTTTGCGAAGAAGATGCTTCATGAGAAGAAGCTATCTTTTGAGACTCATTGAATTCTTTAACTTTCCTATTCAACCAATGCCTTGACCTCAGGAGCACATGAGTGTTAAGATCATCAGGATTATCCTTCTCCTTCTGTGACCAGTCAATGGTGGGAAGAGGAGTGTACTGAATGGAATTTATGAATTCTATAGTAAAGAGGTCTAAACCATCATCCATCATTCCCTTTGGAACTACATATAGCTTAAAATATTTGATTTGTTGCAAGGATAACCTACCATAAGCTCTTCTTCTGACCTCATAATCATCAATACAATCCTCCCAATAGTCTTCAAATGTTAGAAAATGGTGGTATGTTAGCCTGAGATTATTCCCAATGAAGTTCTTTCTATCAAAATAGGCCCTCTTCTGGTAAGGATGTAAGTTGAATGGGGAAATAGTCCTTTCAACATTTTGCATCAAGAGTTGTCATGCACATGTAATTTCCCAAAGTTATGGGAAATTATATACCAAATATCTTTTTATCTCTACAAGTCCTATGAAGAAGATCCAACTGCAAAGGCTCAACTAGAATGATCTTATCACTACAATATATCGGAAGCTTATATGGAGCTCCCTCGAATCCAGTTGTTCGGATGTAGGAGAACTTCCTAAATTGTATGAACAAGTTGCCATATACTGAAATCAATTCTCTAGCCTCTTAAGATACCCTGATTGTTACATTTCCCTCAAGCAATCTCACCAAAAACATTGTGAAGGCATCATTGACCCTCCTATGATGGCTCTTGTTGTTCTCATAGGTAAGTTGTGTATAGAAATCATATATAGCCATATTTTTCCTGCTATCTTGGCTTGATAAGCCAATCCATATTCTATATCCAGCTATGGTATACATCAAGTAGGAGGTCATATAAAAAGTTTTATTCTAATGAACCTGAGTGAGTTGTTGAGTTAAGTTCTCACAAATGATCTCTCCCCAGTTTAGGTTTTGTGAACCTTCACAAATCAAGTTGATATAAACACTCATCCAATTCTAAAACTCCTGAGTTGAGGGAAAACCCATTACTCTTGCAAGCAATGTTATCATATCAGACGACTCCTCCAAAAACTCAATCTCTGTAGAGGGTCTTGGGCAATTTGGATGGCCCTTTCCTTTTAACCCTTAGCCAAAGGGATTTGGCAATCATTTTGGTATTTGACAGGAGTGAGCTCATATTCCCTTTGAGCTTTTGCCTTGGTTAGGACTTTAGAATCTTCGAAGACGGGAATACCCAAGGCCAGGTTAATATGATGAGCATCCAATTGAGCAATAACTTGCCCCTGAGGATCTTTTAATTCCTTAGTTTGGGGATCAAAACTAGAGGCACAGGCTAGGACCGTATCAGTACATTGGACAAATGTAGGAAAACCAACTGCATGAGCCAACCCACTATTCATAATACATTGGGCTAACAAGGTTGGGTTATCATCTTTCATCCTAGCCCAAAAATCATCTAAATTCATATGATTTACATCACTATCATCTATCTCAGGGACAGAGGCCTCAAGGGAGGAGATATGCTCATATCCAACATATTGGAACTTCATTGTAACAAATTGGGTAGGATTCATGGAAGAATAATGGTTTTATAGTGGGTTTTGAAGAGGATGCGAGGGAAAGAGCTCAAAAACCCAAATAACTTGCCAAAGTAGATGAAACAAATGTAAAATTACTCACCTCTTGTATGTAGATGAAGGCGACTGCTCGGTCACGACGCAACTTGAATTTTTGAATTTGGTTGAGGGATGAGAAAGTTATGAGAAAAACAACACTTTGCAATGCAGGAGGGATAGGGCACAACACAACAATGGATAAGTTTATCGAAAATGTGAAAATAGGTCGGGTGGGGAGGATTTTATATAAGGCTTAGGGGTTGAACAATCCACTTTGCCCACTAAAACAGCAAGTCGGGTGCACAATGAGGCCCGACAGAACGTATCCAAACACAAACTCCTCCCCTTTTTGCTTTAAGGCGGATATGTCGGTGCTTCGAGTGGAACGGACAGAACACACCTTACACCATCCCATTTTAATATATGTAGCGGAAAAGTCGGGGTTGCGGAGAACGAAGGGCTCGAAGGAATAGTTCAAAGAGTTCCTGAAGTGCCTAAAACCTCCGATTTGTCCAATTTGTGTGTGGGGAGTTGGGAGAAGCGGACGATCAGTGAACAGAAGACCCAAAGGAACAAGGCCCAAGGTTCCCACAGTACCCAAAAATGCCGATTTGACCGATTGTGTGGTGAGATGCGGCAAATCAGCTAAGGTAGGGAAGCAATGAACGAGAGGAGGCAAGGAACTGTTCCACCTATACCCTGAGTACCCGACTTATCCGATTTATCCGTAAAAAGTAAAACAAGCGGCATGAAGCGGCGATGCAGGGAACAGGAGGAACAAGGGAACAGTTCCTCTTGTTCCTCAAATGATTGATTCACCCAATTAGGCCCAAAACAACTCAAAAATGACTAACTGTTGGAATTTCTTCTTCAATCTTGACACAAATAAGGTAGATGTAACCAAGAGGAGCAAGCTACTTAGCCAAAATTTCAAAAAAATCATAATTTCAGGCCCCATGACAACACTTTATTTTAAAATAGTGAAACATTTTATTTATGTGTAAGGGCTATTGTGGACAATTAATTATCTCCAACAAAATAGGCTGGAATAACACTATCACATTACAAATTGTCCAGGTAGCCTTTAAATGCACGAATGATATGAAGACCTTGCATGCTCAATAATGTGCAGTTTGCAGATAGAGGACCATTAGTTGAAGAGAATTCAAATGAACTTAGCCACCTAAAAATCCTAAGTATTCGTAAGGGAAAAGTAAGCATGGTTCTTACATTACTGTAATGACTTGTTAACAATAACAATTAGTGTAGCATCTTTTCATTGTTCTAAACTATTTGGGACCATGATTACCCTTGGATCTTTCATGATTCTTGATTATGTTCTTTTAGCGATGCCTCGATTGAGTGGATTCTTGTTTTATTAGGACCTAATGTCTGGTTCGTTTGAGGTTTCATGGTGGGTACTATATTTTGTCTGGGTTTCTCCATTGGTGCGATTGGCTATGACCTACTCCATTTGAGTGGGTTTGATTCGATTGGACTCTGGGCTCGAGGAGCTAGATGATGATTTTGGAGTTGTTATTGGGATTGGTGGGCTCCTTGTTGGGTAATGAAGAATATCCCGTCACAACGATATTAAATTTAAGATTAAAATGACTATGCAACAATCAAATAAATGTCAAATTTGGTGTTGTTATTAATTGTTTATGAGTGGACATTACAACCCTCCCCTATATAGATACATAGACATATAAATGCACATGGGAGCTCTATATAACATAATAGATTTCAAACAATTATTACAACCATACAATTTTGTTTTTCCTTAAAATTTTAATAATATCCTATTATTTCTCAATGAAGGAAAACATTGATAGTTATGAGACCACCACATTTATCTACTAAACAAAATCTATTGGTGTAAGTTCTTTATAAATGCTAATGTAAAACCACTTTCTATAAATAACTATTTACCATTGAAAAAAGGATGGAAAGTTGAGAAGGGATTATTACATACTCTAGTGTGGCTTTAAATGCCCCACAATGAGATATTTAGCTTTAAGTGCAAGTCGATGGCATCAAAAAACTTTACGGTTGAAAACCAAGCAAAGGGAAATGTATTGATAATTGTTCATTAAATTTCCCAAAACAATTGCAACCGTCATTTAAAAAAATGTTTTTAGTAAAAGGGGCTCAAGATTAAATAATAGATGGATGACACTGGTGGAAAGGAGGCACATGGATGTTTTCCATTGAATTGCCATAGATTTTCAAGATCTACAATAATTATATTTTTTGAATTGTCAAGCCAATCCAATCATTAGGAATATTTTGGTGAAAATATTGTTTGAAATATTATGTGGTGTCTTCAATAAATGTTGAGGGTTAAATATGATTTGTCGATTTCCAAGCTACACTATGTTTTGATGAGAAAATGCAAAATAAATATCAATTTCTATTTGTGATATTTAGTTTCTCAAAAGCCTAAACAATTTTTTTAAAATATTATTTGTTGAAAAGTGCAATGAACATTAATTATTGAAGTCTTCGTAAGCTTGTGGTATTTTTCTCTTGATTTTCATAGGATAACACATCAGATGAAATGCTTGATGTGTTAAGTAATTAGTTATTAACATTCATAGGTGTGCACCATTTAAACTCTAAAACTCTATTTGAAGGTGACTCAAGACATGTTTTTTAGGAAATGGAAACGGTTTGTAGTTGTTTACACCCTAATTAAATTCTAGTCTTATGAAAATGCACAACAATAAATAGGGTTTAAGGATTTGTAACATAGGATTATTCTGATCAATTAACTTCCAACATTAACCATTCATAATCAAAATAGTGTTTTAATAATTGTAACGATTGATAAAATGATAATAATGCCTCAAATGGGTAATTGCATGGAGATGGGAGGCCAAAAGGGGGTCTTAAGTGGACTTTTTTTTCTTCTAAAAACAAGAAACACCAATTTGTATGAGTTATTTAAGATAACTACAATAGAAATTTGAAGATGTTATAAGAACATGAATTGTAGCATTTCGAGTCTAGTTTCTAAACTACTATTTTTTTAATTGGTTAATAGTGAGTGAGTTAAATAGCTAAAATGCCAATAGGTGCTCATGTTTTTACAAACAAATATAATAGATAACCAGTCGTGCCCCCCCACATTTTTTAGCACTATTTAGTATTTTTAAAAATCCTTTGGTGGAATGATAGATAGGATCATCTAGTTTGGGATAAAAAATTTATTACATTTTTTATGAGTCTTTATTTTTTTTTATGATTTTTCAAGTAAGAAGACTTTGTAATTTTAAAAATAAAGGATATCTAACTGTGCCCCCCCCCTCCCCCCCCCCCCCTCAGTTATCTCAAAAAATATCGAAAATTAGATTATTATTTTTTGAATATGTATAAAATTAGTCCTAGTTTGGGACTGCATAATTTTAATTTAACTTTGACAAGTGAAACAAAATATACACGACAAAAGATAGAAATTTATAATCACTAAAAATAGAGGTATAAAAGACATAGTTTCAAATAAATATAAATGTAAACCTTTGCGATAATTAGAAATTTTTTAAAATTAGATATTTAAGAAGGTGATAGTTTGCTTTACATTGTAGGCATATTTTTAAGAAATATCTCAATCATTTTTGTAGGATGTATCATGGCGGAAGATGAATTTATCCATTTTCAACCAAAAACACGCCTGTTGTTGTGTTGTAACAATTGAAGGGCTTAAGGTCGGGAAACCAAATTATTTCTCTGCCTAGTAGCACTTTCTTTAGGTGCATAGCTCGAGGAACGCACATGTGTCATAGCGTGAGCACGCTATAACGTGCACACATTCCTCTTAGTAATGTTGTATATGTGTATTTGGAAGCTATATATTTACTAAAATAATTGTTTAAGTATACGTTTTTCACTTATTATTCTTTATAATTTATTGTAGTAAATATAAGAAATTAGGGTCACTTTGCACCTTATGGAACTAGTCTCACAATTCCATGATTCACGGTTTAGAAGATAGTTTTTCATAATCTAATATGGTCAGTATATATGTATTTTTTAGGATTTCAACATTCAACCTAAATATTTTACGATATGAATTGTTTAATCAATATCTATTTATGGAAAACATATGGGCATTTTGACATGTTTTGGGGTCTTTGGATTGGTTACTAATATTTGTAGGAGTTTTAGATTGACAAAATTAGATTTTACAAACCTCACAACTCTCAAAGATAACAACAACTGCTCAAATATATGGACTCATGAAATGTCATATAACACAAAAAATCAATACACATACAAGTTTTTATCGATTTAAAAATCCTTGACAACATCTACAAATACTATCCCACTATTGGGACTGTTACAAAAATCAAATAAAATTGTAAATCTATTACAATAGTGTTTCTCCAAACCCTTAACAAGTTTCACTTGTTCAATGCAACTCATCTTGTCTCTCTACTCTTCGCCAGTCTATCCCCTCAAATAGTAGACTTGACTCGCTTTATGTTCTCTAGATTCTATATATTTTTGCGTTGGAAGTGAGTGCGAGGTGGTTTATCTTCATGACTCTTTATCGCGATCCTCTTACAAGTTTTGTTAGCAAATCATGTCTAGAGTTGTAATTAGCCTTAGATGAAGTAAAAAATCACACCATGAAGTTCCAATTAGTTTCACATGACTCAATTTAATCAATATTTATTCTCTTATTGAACCAATCAACTAACTATGTAATGCATGATATAATTAGGGGGGGCAATTGAGTCAAAATTCATATCACATTGAACTATGATTAGGGTCTCAAATTGGCCTAAATTGTCAATTTAGATGAATACATTGAATAAAGACGACATGACAAGTGGTGACCACATGAAAAAGTTTGTAGAGTTAACATAGTGGAATGAAACTCAATGGTTTCTTCTCGTAAACTCAATGGAATTTATGACCTATCTAAATGTAACTACTCTCTATGGATCTTGGAACTTTCTTCTAGAGTGTTTATAGACTCTTGGTGTTCTTCCTATGGACCTATCCTAGATTGGTCATTCTCTCTACTTAGCTCTAATGAATTACAAGGACACACCTACTCTTAGTTGGATTTTTCTCTTTCATATTTTCACACGTGCCTGTCTTCATACTCATCAAATCTTTGTCTTAGAGTCTTCACTACTTGCACACTCCTCTGCACTCTCCCACCTTTTGACTAGGGTCTCCTCTTTTGCACACTTACTTGTGCGCCATGGTAATATTTTTTTCACTCTGGAACTTTTGTTGGGACTCCTTTTACACGCCCTTCATACTTCAACTATGCAATCTTCTCTCCGTTATATTTTCTTTTCTCTACCACCTCATCCTAAAACTTTGTACAATATCCTATACATTGATAATATATAACGACCATCTCCTCCTTCATGAAAACCTCCTTCCTTAACACAACATTCTTGCACACTACCACATGCCTCTTGGTGACTTCTCTCTTCATGCATTTAATTGATTGTTTCAGCTAATGATGTAATTAGGGTTCATAAAACCCTAAAACACGTCATAAATTCACATTGATCTAATGTGTATGATGTTGTTGAGACCAACTAATCCCTAAATCTCATCACATCATTGTAATTAAGTTCATATGATTCAAATAGGCTAAATTACCTCTCTCTTTGATCCAATCAACCAAATGTGCAATGTTTGATGCAATTGGGGCCAAAAACATATTATACAGTAAAAAAATTTAAGTTTGTAGGGCTCAAATGATGTAAGGGAAATCAATATCTATATAGAGAAATTTTGCTGTGTTGAGGTCTTAGACCTCATTTTGGGTCAATAAAGTCTTTGCTTCTTGTTGTTTCTTGTTATCTCCTTGTATCCTAGCTTTTCAAACCTGTTTTTCCACCAAATTCTAATATTTTGAAAATTTGAATTCCTAGTTTGTCTAATAGGTGTTATCCATTAATCTTATCTCCTTGCTTGATATTGATTCTTCATGGAAATAGAATAGAAACTTAGTGGCACATAGTGGATGGAAGATAACCTTATTCACCTTGTAAATACTTGTGCGACCTAGCTTGGTAACCACCTTGGGTTGAGAAACCTAAGATGCATTTGTTTTTCTCTAGTTGAGAAGGAAGAGAGAATGGGGGGATTTTCATTCAAAGAAAAAGAGGAAAAAGAGTCTGTAACAGTGTGGGAAATGAAAAACATAGATTTACAAGCTTTGTATGCGAGATTGTAATATTATACAAAAGAAGGAAAAAGTTGTGTTGTTCATGATTTACTAATCCTATCATAATAATGGAATGAAGTTTATGCATAGTTCCAAGGTTTAGAAACGCTCATCTCAACCTGGTAATTTACCTAAATTTGTATTTGTTTCATGAGATAAGTCAAACTTTGATTACAGTAATTGGAATCAAATTCACATCCTTACTCCTATTATGGGTATGCAGATGTGTGGATGATTTTTATGGAGGTTTGAAGAACATATACATTCATTTTGAATCCTCGAAGAGTCTAAGTTTTAGATGAAACCTTGTTATGAATCTCTATTTTTCCATAAGGCTTAGTCCTAGAATTATATTGTGAGAATTTTTGGTGTTTCTCAATAAAAAGTGTTCTAAACCTTTACTAGAGAGAAAAAATAAACTAAGGTTATTATATGTGTGTCAAAGTCTCCTTAAAATATATCTCTATCATCTTGTACAGTCTTATACGAGACCCTATTTGGGTTGAATTGAGTGAAATCGCTATTAACTGGGAGTATACAAGTAGACCATCATTGAAGTCACTAGATTAGTGTAAAAAGTGAAATGAGATAAATATAACCTTGTTTCCATGAGTAGAAATTAAAATAGGAAGAAACTCATATTTTTACTAAGACTATCACAATGTGATTTCAATTTGCTCATAACCCCTATTTGAATCCAATCCAATGTTTGAAAAGAGGAAGGTGAATCACAAATTTCCTCATCCAAATATAGGTTGAAGGTATGTGGAGAAGCCTCATGAAGGATGAAATTAGTTAAACCCCTTAAGAAACTCTCATTTCATAGTTAAGGATCTAAGGCATGAGTGAACTTGTGATGTTCTTGTTTCCTCCAATCTTGATCATCAGTGAAGTTTGCATTTTGATCCACATTTACTAAGTAAGATTCAAGTGAAATATTTTCGAAGACTGAAAGACTAAGCCTTGCCAAAGTACAAAGAATTATAATAAATCGGTGTTAGGAACATGTTATCAGGATTTCTAATAAAGACTACTACCTTGCCATCCTTGTTGTCATCATCAAATTGGTCCAAATTAGCTCTATGATTGAATTGACTAATTGGTATAATTATTGATGTAATTAGGGAAAATTAAGCCCCAAATTACATCATATATAATTATAATCATGAAACCATGGCCTACATTCACCAAAAGTAGTAATTTGAAGGAAATACATGGATGGATGTGAGTAAATGTTCAGTTTATATGATACTAGTCTATAAGTTTATTTGCTTTGATTATTCTAAACACCATCTTTCCAACAAATATTAGTTAGTTACTAAAGGGCATAAATTAGATTGGATTTTTATTCTCTAAATTTTTGTGATTACATTTGTAGTGCCCCCTTCTGTGCTCACACTATCGTCAATCCCCATGTGTCATGGGGATCAGAATAACCCTATCTCGGTTGTCGAATAAATGTGTTTAGAACCCTTGCCCAAGGACTGCGGGATGGTCGTTGAATGTTGGACTAGTGTCAGGTTTTCATTCTGACCATTAATGGTGTGGTCGTTAATAAAATTGGCAATGAAATAAATTATGCATTTGTGATTATAAAATCAGAAGTGTAATTTGGAAGTTGTCTTTTCACGCACCCTTGAAGCACCTTTGTGCCTTCATCTTGTGTGGTGTTGTCGTTATTCTTACGATCCTTTCAACTCGATAGAAATCGTGAATCTTGAAGTTGAAACATTTATATGTATTTTCATGTATAGTGTTAAAGTTGATCTAAGTAAATTGTAATATGGGTAACGATCAATGTAATCCATCTATTTCTCAAATAAATATATTTTCGTGATAAGGTAAACACAGTAGCATGGAGTTGTTGTGGCTATGATTAAAGCAATTTTAAAGTAATAAATAATAGAAATCATTTGAATTAAAAATAAATAAAATAATAATAAATGACAAGAATAAAATGGGAAATAATCAAATAAGTAAATATTTTTAATTCTCTTAAATTCTTTCAATCCTTGGGGCTTGGGCAAACCTTTTACGAAGAAAACAATTATTAAAATTTTGGGTTTTGCGAGATTTCATCTGTGAGAAGGATTTTTGGGGAAATTATTCTTGAGTTTTGTGAGTTTTATCTGTGAGAGAATTTTTGGTCTATGAGTTGATGAATGAAGGAGGATTCTAGGCAGAGGATGGTTTTGGAAAACTCCTTAGTTTTGTTTGAAGCTCTCATGGTGAGAAGGCTGACTCGAGTAGAAAACTTAGATTCATTTTGCATTTCCTAATTTTCTCCAACAAATTAAGCACAAACCTTATGAAGGAAGATGCGCTTGGATGTCTCATATAGGTTAGCTCTGTCATACTCCTTGTGGTCGTGAAACTCTGTTTTGATTTGCTCTTTGCCATTTTAGGCTTGGTCTAATTGATTTCAAGTGCAAATGTTGATCCGTATTTAGCACCTGAATTTAATTCTCCTCCTACGCGCAAACAATGAGTGCTTGACAACATGGAAAATGGGTGAAAGTTGGGACTATTTGTTTTAAAGACCTTGAAGTGAGGTGGCCTCTCAGGCCCGCATAGGTTGTTGCATTTTGTGCCCAATTGGTTTGGCTAAAACAACTTTTGGGAATTGTATGCACATAATTGAAAGAAGTAAAGCCAAACTCCAGACCTATGCCAACATCCTCTCTACCAGTGTCGAAATTGGGGGGTTGGGAGGTAGGTTTGGATGCCCATCAAAGTGCTTTGGAGAGACTGAGGTCAAATTTTTTGGTTTCATGTGTTCTAGCAGTACATTATGGAAGCATACGCCTAACACTTGAACTATTTGACAAAATGGCCCAAGGGAAATCCGTTATAGTCATATGGGTATTTGGATGGCTGGAAAATTGGAATGATGCAGAGAAGATTAACAGGGTCTTGGTCACCAGTAAACTTCATCTTGTGTCATGCATGTTCTAACACGGTACAACATTTCTTATCTCAGATGCCCAGCCAAACATTTCAAGGAATCTCTTGTCAGTGGTTTCTCTATAGTTTTCATCCCTTCCACACTGACATGTACTAGATCAAACATCAGCAATGATATTGAAACAAAATATGCAGTCTATAGAATCAGATAACAATCTTGTTGGCTACATGCCTTCACCATAACCTAGGTTGATCAACCCTGGACATTAGCTTGACATCTTTTCTCTGTAATCAAGTTGCCCTAGAATGTCTGTAGTGGCTTCCAAAGGACCCTCTATACAATGGTTGGTTGACAACTGTAGCAATTGAGAATACCCCTGTTGTGCTGAAATGACAATCGACATGGAAGAATGGTAGGAAAATTCCTGCATTAAGTATTGTCTTTCACCATCAAAATTGCTTGTCCTTTCAAGATTTGAAGAGTCTTCACCTAAGATCATATTTAGGTTTTATCCTTCAGTGATTCAAGCAAGCCACTGAATAAGTTTAAATGGAAGTACTAAAAAATAAATCTGACATCAACGGTAAGGAAAGATTAGACTTGCAAGAGTGAAAAACATATAGATGAGCATCAGAGCTAAACAACTTGCAAGAGAATAACCAATAGAATTAGATTTGTATTCATGTTTAGTTCAAATAAAATAGTTTGTAAAATGTTACCACTCATGATATAAGATTTGTAAATTTATATGTATGAATTTGTAACAAATTTGAAATGTAGAGATAAAACCTTAAATTTAATGTTTCATCTATATTCCTACACTTACAAAATCAATCACACCCCTAATCAACATCAACTACAAAAGTAATAACTATCCCACTAAATCAAATAACTTATACCGTTTGGCGTTCAAATTGCATTATACACATGTGATTGCTAGTTTTAAAAATCCCAATATATATATATATAAGGTCTTAGAAATTATTTAAAAATTTTAGAATTTTTTTTAGGTCTTTTATTTTTACGCCGAAAGACATTCCCCCTATGGTAAAGAGCATGTAGTCGTTCACGACACTAGCCTAAATTTGATGGGCATTTTGACGTTTTTTGCATTTGCTTAAATTTGATGAGCGTTTTGATGTTTTTGCCTTTTAAAGATGTTTTAGCTATTTTTAGCAGACTAAACTCTAGTTGCATGCCTGCTTTTGTCGAGGTTAAAACAAGTAGGTGATCAGAATAGTAAATAAAATATTAAATGTAAATATTATTTCACTTCCTTCACCAAACGACATGCGTAGGATTTTCTTTGTATATCCTAGATCTGTAAGTTTGTTTTACTGCGGTGTGTAGGTTGTTATTTACCGGTATGTTTTAGATTTGGGCACATTTTTATTACATCTGTTACATATTTTATTTATTCAAGATCTTAGATTTTGGGTTTATGTGCTTGGGTTTTTCTTCCTTATTCTTCTTTTAAAATTTGGGTGTACTTTGGCCATGGTTAATCTCTTGTTTTTGTTTTTGTTTGAGTTGGCTTGCTTCTTATTTCGGCTTTGATGGTTGGATTGGCCATTGTTTGTGTGCATGGGGCATTGAGGGTGCCTGAAGATTTGTTTTTGGACGACCAGTAGCCAACCATGGGATTCATTTCCTTCCTCTACGATGGGGCTCCACAGGCACCCATTGTCAGCCATTTTTGAGATCACCGATAGGTATGATGATGGAAATTTTCACCAGGAAATTAGGATCTGGGGCTTCATCTTTTTTTTTAAAATATTTTTGTCTTGGGTTCATAAATTTCTTTTCTCAAGTGAACTTTGTATTGTTTGTTGTCAAAGGAATTAAGAAAATTGTTGAAATTGTCAAACACTTGTGGAGGGTTTTTAGTATTGTCATATCCAAGTGGGTTTGTTCATGTTTTGTGTAAAAGGAGATAAGAACACCTTCTTCGTAGAAAATTGTTCAAAGAATTCTTGGTGCGAGTATTTGATTTTTTAGAAGACATCTCCATATTGCATGAAAAATCTAGGATAAATTTTAAACAATGTCAACAACTCTAAGATGAGAGTTTACCTTATGTGAAGATGAGAGTTTCTTTTATTCTGGGGCCATGTAATTCTATTTTTTTCTCGCCTAGTGGGTTTAGTCCTATCTACCCTTATAAAAGGGATTACAAAATTTTTTGACCTAAGAAATTTGCATAAAAAAATCCACAGTACCGAATGCTTGATTTGTCAATGTTTAGCATGATTTTTTTTAGGGGTATTGTAATTGTTATTGTAATGCCCACTTCTCTTCAACACTTGTTCTTGTTTTACTCTTGCTTACTAGTGGCCTAGAGACATGGTTATTGATATATTATTTTGGATAACACATGTTTAGATTATACAGACATTTGATTATTATGATGAGTGACTCTTATTGTGGATTGTTTTGACGCCTAGTAGATTTACTATTGGAAATTTTATCACATGTTGATTTAACATTGCTTACTTATATATTGATATCTTGGATGCATCGTCTAACCATGTTTAGATTGATATTATGGATTTATTGATTTTGAGATGGTTTTTGGTGATCAATATATGGATTACGTGATTTTCGTAAAATGTGAATTGTGATCATGAACAATTGTAAATGTTTGAATTAGAATAGAATTACGTACTGTGATATCTGATGATGATTTTATGATGGTGCTTTATATGTGTTTTATTTCCGTGACATTTTGATGCGGCCATGAGGCTGAAGGTGGTATTATTTGTGATTGCAAGAAACAAAGATCACACAAACAAAGAGAGACCAGGAAATCCAACCACGAAGGAATGTCACGAGTTCACAACACAGTCACATTGGCAACTATTGTGTTTTGTGTTGCGTCGTCTTCTTGTTGTCGTATTTCAGGAGGTCTCCATGGGGCGCACCTCACCATGTCACCATGGGTATTTGTAGTTATGTTATTTTATTTGTATATGGCTATGTTATTTATGTTAATGTGGATGTTGTGACTTTATTTATGTCCTTATGTACCTCATGTACCCTTATGTTTCTATGTGGCAAATGTACCCCTAATTTAGATATGCAAATTTTTAGGTGTGAGCTAATGTTCCCTTTTGATTATTATGCATGTTATATGTCTTTGGCTTAATTATGATTAATTGTAAGGGTTATGGTTAGTATGATGATGTGGCTTTTGGGTGGGTTGGCGATTCCTTGGAATATACTTTATTGCTTTTTCTTTTTGTTTGAATTTTTTTCTTTTGCATTGGTATGTGTGCCACCCTAAACCCAAAATTCGGATTTGGGCTTTGAGCCCAATTTTGAAGGCTTTTGGGACAAGTTTTACTCGTCCCACACTCTTTAATTCATTTCCCCAACCATACATATGGTTTGAGGGGTCATATTTAGCCCCTAATCATGCTATTTTGGTGGAAAAGAGGCAATCATTGCTCTCTTTCTCTTGGTCTCTTGAATTAGTTTTGAAATGTGTAATTTGAGCTTGTGTGCAAGATTGGCAATGTCATAGCCTCAACTTACCTCTTAATTATGATTTGGTCTCTTTGTGAGCTTGGTGATGTGGATTTGAGGGAGATGAGTTGGCATCCTACATGGAGCCACATCACCTCTCCCTCCTTCTTTTCTATTTAATTGCATCTTTTGGATGATGTTGGGGTTACTTGGTTTACTTGCCTTTTGGATTTGGAGAGTGCTTTCTTGGGAATTGATTGTTTTGGTGAAAGAGTTTGAAGTCTTGGATTTCTTGGAAAGTGAAGGTGCTAAAATGGTAAGGTAGGATCTTGATCCTTTGATTGCTTGATTTTAATGTTTATGGAATGTAAAATTGTTGAATGTATGTATGTATATGGCTTGGGTTGGGTAGTTTTCCTTAGGAAGGTGTAGGGAGGAAGAAAATGGGAGCCATGTGGGAGGTATAAGAGTTGTGTGAATTTTGGAGGGATTTGTGGGAATAGTGTTCCACCTTGTGGAGGGATAAGGGGAAAATTCTTAATTATTTTGTAAAATATACTTGAGGGAGTCATAAGAGTTTGAGGGGGGCATAAGAGATTGTGTATGATGGAGTTTTAGAGGTTTCAAAGTGGACACTTAACCTACTTGGGAGGTAAAAGGGGGATGCCCATATTTCTTCCCTCATTTTGGCTCTAAGAACATGAGCCTTTGTGAATTATGGAAAGAAAATTGTAGGTTTGCTGCTGCTGTTGTTATGTTGCAAGAAATGGTTGTGTGTGTATGTATTTATGTGGAAGTCGTTGTTGTTGCTAAGGTTGTGAAATCTCTTCATTGTTACTTGGTTAGAGCTCAGGGGTCAATGAAGGGGAATGGATTCACCCCTTCATTAAGATTTGGTTGGGAGGAGAGCGTTGCCTAGCTCTCTCTCCTTTTTTTGGTGTGCAAAAGATGTGATGGAGAAGGTGTAGTTTTGGTGGAGTTGCAAGATTCCTTTGGAAGAGATTGGGCATGTTGTCTCCACCATTTTGGGTGGAGGGCTTGTATCCCTTGGATTTTAGTTACTTGTATTTCTTTTAAACCATTGTGAGACTGTTGTATTTGAAGGCAAAATTGGAAGGACTGTAATGTTTCATTTATAGTAAATTTGTCCTCATTTGAAGCCAATTTGAAAGGGACTGTATTATCTTAAATGTTGATAAAATTGTTTGTACTTAATGTCCAGTTGGAAAGGACGGTATTTCCTTGAGTTTATTGAGAAATTTTTGCATACTTGTAGTCTGATAATTAGTTGGAAAGTCATTTTAGAAATCAACCTTTAAGGCATGTTTGTAATTTGTCTAGGTAGGAAAGTTTAAAATTATATAAAACTTGGTAAACTACTGAATAACACAGCCTGTAATATATTATATATTATGTAAATCTTGAAGGGAATCAAAATATCTCTGCTATCTACATAATATCATGATTTCTCTCCTTAATCCCATTTTAGATATAAAAGGATTGTCTTTTGGGTTTCTCCATTCTTCTTTATGAAAATTCATAATTAATGTATGTTACACTAGAATGCAATCTGGAAATCCATGTACACTATTTAAAGTAGCAAAGTAGAAGTTTCTTTGACATCAAGCTTTGTGTTTCCCTACAAGATGGAAATCAGAAATTTGATGTAAATTTCGTTTAAAGATATAAAATCTATATATGTATATACTTATACATGTAATATATATATATATATATATATATATATATATATATATATATATATATATATATATATATATTATCCACCTTATTGACTAATAAAACTTGGATACTTCAGTCGAATAAGAAACTCGGCTAAAAAAATCGGCGTTTGCATGCACTTAATATATACTGTATACCGGTCTATGTATACGTATACGCCAGTCACCATATATATAAGATCTATATATTATTATTTTTAATATAAACTAGATTCGACCTATTGAAATGTAAATCCCTTGGATCTAAAGGTTTTTTGAAAAACATTTTTTTAAAAATTACAGATTTGGGGGTGAGCAGCTTGGCCGACGCACCCCACCAAGTACCTGCACAAGATATATACACACAAATGCAACCAGGGCATCCATCTGTATGCGCAACTTCATACAAATTGGGAGTGTTTACCTGTTTAAAACACAAAAAAACTCCAAAAAAAGAGTAGTCTTCATATGTGTACACACACACACACACATCTTTGCAAATAGATAAATGCACAATATGAAACCGGATTGCATCTCTGCAAGATAATATATACATATTTATTCAGTGCCTAAATCTAATGGAACCAGAGATATGCATAACCATTAGAAACTAAAGCTATGCAGGTTATGAATCATTCATGGAAGACCTAAAAACCAAAATAAATAAGAGAATGGGTTCAGGGATTAGCAGGAGATAAATCCTCCACATTGCATTGACCCCGTAGCCTCTTCTTCCAACATAGTTTGTACCCAGAATCTTCTTACCTCCATTCTTTCCCCTTTTTGTAGCTTGACCTGTGCAAATGGAGGTACTTAGGGTAGAAAATGAAAGATATATGACTTCATAATAAAAAAATTAGGGTGAGAGGAGAAGACCTAAATATCAAAGGAGGGGATTGAATCAATCCTACGGATATGATTCAATGCTCCTCCCTAGTAAAGTGGGTGAATCATGTTAATAAACTTTATAATGTTAGACAAATAAACTTAATTCATGGAGCCCTTAAGAGAGATTCATAGGTATGGGAGATTTTAGTAAATCAACATATTTAATTAAGGGGATTTAATAATTAGTTGTGCATGTGTAAGTATGATTAAATGGGGATTTGATCAATTAAAGGGATTTAATTTAAAGTTGTGAATGTTTAGTGTTAGATGAAAATTTAACTCTTTTAAGGAGGTTTGTGATTATTAAAAAGGTGTTAGGAATTTAATTAAAAGTGTGTTGGGGAAATTTAATGTTTAATATGGATAAAACATTAATATGTTAAGAATTTATAAATATTAGCTTAGGAAATATATTTTAGACATGATTTATTTAATATCATTAATAACCTTAGTGGATAATTTAAACGTAATTAATTTAAGGATAAATTAATTAATTAGCTGGAAATTGTTAAGGAAGGATTACTCAATTGAGATAAATGTAATTAATTTAAGGGAAGATGGGTTGGTTAATTAAACAGGCCCTTTATTATTTGGGACTAATGTAATCGATATTTAATTAATGCACTTAATCTTTCAAAAAAAAATTTGTCATACTTTCCTAGTTGTTTGTTGGTTGTTTGATGTGGCATTTTTCAGGTGTCATAGTTACATTGAAAAATTTAATCCTAACCAGGTCTCTAAAGATAATTTCTTTTCAAAATTATAGAGAAATGCAGCTAGGAATAGTGCGATCTATCCATTTCATATGGATAGATCTATATTTTAGGGTCTTTGTAGGTGGGTTTATTGTAAATTTCAAGGAGATTAGAGTAAAAGGGAGAACACCTATGTTATGGTCAAACATTTATTAATTCAGCTCCGATGCAAGTGTCTGATGTTGTTGTCAAACATTTCCTACAGTCTGATGCCAGTTGGCAACAACATATCCCATTGATGCCAACCTACTTAATTTCAGTTGAGCACTAAACTTCCCCGGTCCCTTTGCTTGCTAGAAAATTGTGCTTTGAATAATTTAATGTATTGAATACTTAGTTGCTAAGTACAATACCATGTTTAGTGGTTTTATTTTTGTGCATACTTATATCTAGCCTCCTAGGTGTGAATATAAGCTATGTTATTTTTAAACAATGCTTGTGGGTCAAAGCACAATGTTGTGTCCCACTTCATGTCCCAAAAATGTGAGTAAGAAGTTGGGCCGGATCGGAAATCGAGGGTGTTCGCACGAACATCCCTTTCACGTGAACCCCCTTTTCTTGAATTGCCATGTAGGACGAAGAAACTAGTTCGCACGAATGGGGGTTCGTGCGAACACCCCTTCGCGCGAACCCCTTGAATTCAAATATTTTTGGCGGCAAATAGTTATATATAGATATTTATATAGTTTTGGGCGGCGGATTTAAGGTTTGGGGGGTTCGGGCGAAGGGGGGGTTCACGTGAACCCCCTTCACGCGAACCCCCCTTCGCGCGAACCCCCCTATGTGGCACCTATGTGGCACATTTTGGCGCCAAATCCATTTGGAGGATAATTTTATGCCAAAATGTGCCACTTAGGTGCCACGTAATTAGGGTTAACGAATGAATAAAATTACAAAATTTTAACACAAAATACAGAATTTTATTAGCTTTCTAAAAATATAATTTTTATTTTTTAAAAATATGTTTTACTATTTATTTTTTATATTTTTCTAACATATGGTATTTTAGGACAATCGATCGTACACAATCAACCCAATTTGAAAAATAGCAAAAAATATCAAAAAAATTTGAAAAATTAAAATTATTATTTATTGAAGTCTTCTTCTTACCTGTGAAAAAAAAATTCATTTTTGATATAAATCTTAAAATTTATTGGCATAAACATTTGTACACCATTTATTTGAAAATATTTTTACAAAATAATTAATTAAAAAAAAAATATAAGGAGGGAAGAAATGGCAGAAGATGAAAGAGGGGGGTTTTATGGCTATTAATCGGTCATAAGCTTGTGTTCGATTACATCTTCTTGTCTCTTTGTTACATTTGCATGTATTGTGTGCATATTTATTGTCTCCTTGTAGGGTTTTAATCCATCATGCTCTATTAACATGGTTATTTTAATGAATTTTCAGACTGTGGTCCTCATGTCTGCCCTCTCCTTTCTCATTTTTATTCCATTTTCCCTCATTTTGGAGTGTCTCCCCCACCCTCTTCTTGGTGTTATCACCTCTATTAGTGTAGGATTTTCCATTTTTTATGAACTTTCCTCTCTCCGTGGTCCCTTGGAATCATATAATAGGAGTATATATTTGTATTTCCTTCCTTAGGAGTAGTTTAGCATTAGGATTAGGTAGAGGAACCAACCTTCTCTGGAGGTTTGTCTCAAGTAGCATCAGTCCTGGAGCTAATTGTAGATACATGTCCATGTTACCCAAAGAACTAGCATGTCAAGGTTTGCTCACCCACACATGGGATGCAAATCAGAGGGTTTTGTTTTTGGGTGATAACAGTAACTACTAAAAAGTACTTGTAAACAATGCAAGAAACTTATTTGGTGATACAAACACAGAGTAATTCCTTCACTTTTTGCACCATTATTAAATCAGTAAGCTCATTCAATCACCATTAGCAGTCCATCTCTCATGATATGCGGTTTAAAACCTGGAATCATTCATTTAAATCCCATATTCATCATTACACTTATATTGTTCCATATCATGTCCTTATCCTAGAGGGTTTCCATTAAGATCATCTTGTGAAACCTTAATAACCTCTTATTTTCCCTGTTAAAAATCGGTTGGGAGAGATCTTCAACCTTGCATCATCCTCTACATAACTCAAACTTAACAGGGAATCCCATACATTGAGAAATCACATACATTCATTGAAATAATAGAAAAATGGGGCTCAAGACAAGTCCTTTATTATGATCAAGCTCGATGAAATGGACAACGGGGCCAGTAGCTTGTAGCCTTGAACAGAACAAAGATTTCTTATCTTCCATCTCGGTCTACCACTTCACAATGAGTCCTCAATGTTCCATAACCTTATTAAATATTGAGTTAAGCAGCGTAGCTTTGAGGCACACGATGTGTTGAAGCATGTCGGTAGTTTGTCAAATGAGGAATTGGTCGAGGCTTTTGCAGATTGGAATCATGACGAGCTGGAGAGCTTCTTGATCGAGCCTGAATAAGTTTATGATTGATAGAAGGTGTCATGTTATTTTCTAGCACCTGCAACAATTTAGGAATGTTGTTCTTCTTGTCCTCTAGTGGCAATCCATCAGGAATGGAGATCATTTGGATCATGTCGCAGTTAGAAACTGTATTGGCTTGGATTATGTAGTGGTGTGAAGCATTGGATTGTAGAGATCTATTGCACACCCTAGCTAGGTTGTAAGTATAATGTATACGTGAGGCATCAATTCAACACCACCATGCTTGACACACAGGTCCAGCGTCCCCCGTTTCTGTCTGTGGCTTTATCATAATCACTATAGCCATGACGATCATCATTTTGGAAAATCTGTTCATCAACCCCTGACTTACTGTTATGCGAGCATGAATTGTTTTACGTTTCCTTGGTTTTCTTTTCTTTTCCCCCTCTTCAAACAACTGTTGAATGATTTTGGCTTCGCCATTTACTTTTCCCCCATTGTGGCATCGTTTTACGTACCTTAAGTTCAAGTGTCATCGTCTATGCTTTAGTATGCTTTTGTATTAACTCTGTTTTATGCTTTAGTATCTACAGGGATTCTGTACCAGATGGATGGGGGGACTTCCGAGGAAAGATTTTTTCCAGTTTAAAATACTCCAATAGAGTCTATTTCGCTGGGAAGCGGTGAGAAATGCAACACACTATTGACCTTTGCTCTACTTGGGGTTGTATTTGCAGATACATGGCAGAATGTGTGGTAGGTACTGGATCCTTTGGAATTGTGTTTCAAGTGTGTTTCCTATATATATTTTGGTTCCTTATGTTATAGATTGATTTTGGTTCTGACTTGTGTTATTTATGAAACAGGGTTGATTGAAGATTAAGTTTTTTTGGGGTTTGGAGAGGTTCAAAGATTAGGGCAACGATAGCCAAGACAATGAATGGTAGATCCATACTTAAGTTACTCTATTTGTAGGCTAACTGATATATCTTTTTGGATTGGGGATGTGGAGATAAGGGTAATACTTTCTAAATCACTCTTTGGCAACTATTTAACGAATTTACTATAGTTCAAAGTTCTTCCATCTTGGTTTGGGAATGAGTGGTTTTCATGCTACTAATAGTAAAAATTTATGTCCAGAAGATTTAGGGAGTAAGGTTATTGTATTTATACTTAGTTTTTATCTGGTAAAATGAGTGTCAGGTAGATGTTTAGTGAAGTCATGGTGTTGACAATGTAATGACTCTTTTTTATTGATTTCGTGATGTGGGGATTTGAGGTCAGTAATGGTAAAATTGTTATCTCGTAGGTTTTTGTGAATGTTATTCTAGTATGAAGGTTATTTTTTTGGGGTCTAGGGATGTGGGCATTTAAAGATTTTTATGAAGTATGATCATTGTCTGGTTGATCTACATCGAAGTTATCGAGGTTTTAAAGTAAATGACATTTAATTGATTTAAAGTAATTATGTTGGAAATAAATGTCTTTGGTAGCTAGGTTCGCAAGATCTAAGATGGTTGTTGGATTAATTTTTTATAATCAGTAGAAATGCAGGATCTAGACACTCGAACATTAAAAAATGGGTGTTGAATGTTTTTTGACGATCAGTAGAGAAACAGGGTCAGAAGACTCAAAACATATTGTAACTAGTATAGGCCTCGTTTTGATTGATGAACAACATATTTTGCTTATTTGAAATATACAACTGATAGGTTTTGGTTATAAGTGCACTCTTGTAATATTTAAGCCTTGTGGAACATGCAACAATTTATAGGGGTGACGAGTCCTACCTTGTTGATTAGGTTTTCATGTCCTTTATTTACTTGAATGTAATACATATGCTTATAGGAGGTAGCTCCTTCAAAGAATGATACAGATGTTGATGGTGGCAATCGGCCATTCTCTCAAACATCACCTGGTTTGTATTGTTGACATGTGGAGTGCAAATATGCCAAAAACAAATAGCGTGGATGTTGATTGCATACTGTTCGTACTCAGTTTGGTCTCGCCTCGTTTGTCCTTGAATTTTTTTATTTTGCGGGCTCTGTCATTTTTTCTATCTCCTCGTATTAATGCATGAAAAATATGTCCTCCATTTGGTTTCCACGACCAGTCCCTTCCTTTGGTCGAGGATCACTTTAAATCTAGAGTTTTGTTTTATGTTCCTCTGTCCATGAGAAAGATTCATAACTTGGGTGTAAAATCAGGGTTTTTCCCTTCCTTCCATTTTCCATAGTCACGTTTTGTTTTCCCTGTCATTTTTGTACCAATTATCTATGGAAACGTGATTGGATGTGGCTCGGAAGATCATAGTTGGGCCTTATATCATTTCCAAATTCTTTGTCCTTGAAGAAGGATTCATTTCCGGGTGCAAATGGTGATTTTCCTACATTTTACAGTTTGACGGGTGTATTTTTCCAGGTCAAATTTATATCTCAACATCTAAGGAAACGTGGCCCTTTCCGGTTAGATGCGGCTCGGTGGGGCACTTTGAAAACTCTAAGGCCCGATTTAACTTAAAGTTTTTCCACGTGGAGGGCCGACGCTCATATGAAATTTCACCTTTTGGTTTGACCTTGGAGTTGCGTCGAGGAGACACGTGGAGGTTTCCGCTACCTTGCCCAGACTTCGACAATTTTTTCATGTGACTAGTGCAGCTTTGGCGGACCATGGACATGTGGAGGCTTCCGCCAGCTCCGCTATATACTTAAAATTTTCAAAGAAATTTTCTAAGGCCTGGGACACATGGAGGGACTGCGCCTGTTTGGCGATCGACCCCTAAGTTTTATTTTGAAGAAGCACCAGGAGGACACTTAGAGGCTTCCACTCACTCTGCCCTCAGTTGGACATTTCAACGGCCAAAGAAAATTGTCTCAGACCCTCAACACATGGTGCCTTCCGCTGGTCCTTCAAATTTTTCAAACAAATATGTCGGACTGAGACACATGGTGAGCCCGCGCTTGCTTGGGGTATCCACTTTTGGGGACCATCTCAAGGAGCACCATTGAGACACATGGAGGCTTCCGCTAGCTCTGTTTTATATTGAGATTTTTCAAAGGCCAAAAGACATTTTTCTTGGGCCTATGGCACATGGAAGGCTTGCGCTTGTTTGGAAACTTGCCCCTGTACTTCTCCTTTTGCAGTGGTGCCAAGGAAACATGTGGACGACTATAATATAAAGTAGAGAAGGGGCAGAATCAATGGTTGCTATGCATTTCACTTGTTTTCCACCATTTTTGCTCCAAGACTCCTAGAGATGTGAATACACACTATTTTTCATCATTTTTTGATGAAATTCCTTGTTGTTTTTGTCTGCAAAGTGTCATTGAATGGATTCAGAACTTAATTTGTGAGTCCAAGGATTGTTAAGGTCGATATTTTGAAGTTGGAATTGCTTGGGCACTTGCAAAAATGGGAATTACCAAAGAAGATGGATGTGGGGCAGAAATGTAGAGGAAAGAGAGGGAAGAGGAAGAAATGATGAAGGTTGCAGGCGCAAAAGATGAAAAAGGTGTTGCCTCGAGAGCGAAAAGGATAACCTGTCAGATCCAGCTGTACAGAGCCTCCGAAGAATGATTAAAATGGGGATTTCTTGCATGACAGAATCAAAATGATTAGAAGGACTGCCAAAAATTTGTGGCATGATATCCTAGTCATTAGTTGAGGGTCTAAGAAGAAAAGAGTTTGCGAGAATCGAATCGGAAATGAGGCACCACGAAGTAGTTGCACTCCAACGGAATCATGATAACTCCAATGTAATTGCAAGAAAGAATTGATTAGTAATGGAAGAACTTTCTCAACAGAAACAAAGCTTGCACATAGAGGAAAGACAATGGAGTGTCTTGGCATGCTCATAAATGAATAGTAAAGGGGTACATATAGGGTGCTGAGTAACCCTAGTGCATGACACACATGAAACCCTAAACCTAACCCATGTGAGATGACCCTCCAATATTAGAGGAGGACACATAGGATAACTCACACTAACACCCCCCCTTCATCAAAGTTGGGGTAGCGGCTAGGATGAGTCAGACGGAAAAGGAAGACACTCCTAAACAACTAAGAAAGATGTGTCAATGGGGCCCGAGCAACTAAAGGCCTGATAAGGTGCCCATATACAAACACAATCTTCCTAGAAGAAGAAGAAGAAAAGGACTATATAGCCCGAAGAAGATGAGTAGCTGCAGAAGACCTCACCCCAAGAAGAGACCGTAAGTGAAGAAACTTCATCTCAGTGAAGGGCTTGGTGAATAAATCTGCAATCTGATCAGCTGTCTGAATGTATTGAATATTGATTATACCATCATGAATAAGCTCTCGTATGAAGTGCATATGGATCTCAATGTGCTTCATCCACTGATGTTGAACTGGATTTCTACAAATGGAGATTGTGCTCATGTTATCACAGTAGATAATGGTAGGCCGCCAAAAGTGGATGCCAAACTCTGTCAGAATACCCTGTAGCCAAACAGCTTCTGTGGTAGTGTTAACTACTCCTCTGTATTATGCCTCTGTAGATGATATCGCAATTGCATTTTGCTTCTTGCTAGACCAACTAATAGGACCCAAACCAAGAGAGAAACTGTATAGCCAGAAGTAGATTTCTGATGATCTAAGTCACCGGCCCAATCAGAATCTGTGAACCCAATCAATTCAATATCTACCCCTCCATGATAGTGAATGCCATCAGCATAAGTGCCGCGAACATAATGAAGGATCCATTTAGCTGCTTTCCAATGCAGCTCATGTGGCTCCTACATGAATCTGGACACAATCCCAACAACATACGATAAATCTGGTCGAGTGTGAGTCAAGTAAATCAAGCTCCCCACCAACTGTCGATAAAGAGTACCATCAACCAAGGGAGTAGAGAAATCTGAAACCAACTTAACCCCAGAAAATGAAAGGAGTAGGAGAAGACTTGCAATCAGACATCTGAAAATGAGCTAGCAAGTCAAGAGCATACTTAGGTTGTGAAATCAAGATTCCTGAGTCAGATTGTGAAATATGGATCCCAAGGAAGTAATGAAGCAGAACTAAGTCAGTCATGGAAAACTTGTTGGCTAAGGCGATCTTCACATAATCAATAATAGAGGAAGAGCTTCCTGTGATCAACAAGTCATCAACATATAGAACAAGAATGAGTATGGAGTCATCTTTCTATAGAATATAAACATTTGGATCAGAGTGACACCTAGTAAACCCTGATGTAAGTAAAAAGGAGTCCATCTTGGCATACCAAGCCCGAGGGGCTTGTTTAAGGCCATAAAGAGACTTCTTTAACTTACGAACGAGGGAGGGATCTTTGACATAACCTAGAGGTTGTTCCATATAGATCTCTTCCTCTAGGTCACCATGAAGGAAGGCACTCTTAACGTCCATTTGATGGACTTTCCATCTATTTGCTACGGCAATGGCTAGGGTCAGTCGAATAGAAGTCATCTTCGCAACTGGAGAAAAGGTTTCAGTATAGTCAACCCCATCTATCTGGGAGAAACCCTTAGCTACTAATCGCTGCTTTAAAATTTTTGAGATCTCCATCTACTCCATACTTTGTTTGGAACACCCACTTACACCGAACAGATTTTTCTTCCTTTTGGAAGAGTGGTGAGATCCCAAGTATCATTCTTCATGAGAGAGGAATACTCCTCATCCATGTTAGAATCCCACTCAGGAATACCAGAAGCCTCCCAGAAAGACTATGGATTAGAATCAGAGGTGAAGAAAGAGTGGGGTCCAATGAAATCTGAACGAGTACGTCTCATATCCGAAGTATCTCCAACTAAATCTCTAGCACTTTGCAAAGTTTTCCTGGCCCAAAGGGGACCAGGAGGATCAGGCTCAGAGTCAGGAAGATTCTTCACTTGAGTGAGAAGGGACATAGTCCTCGTCATCACTACTGTCAGAATCAGAAGACTCAAAGGTCTGATGGTCAGGAGGATCAGGAAGAGGAGCACGCTCAACAACATCATCATCTGATGAGTCAGAATCTGAATCAGTGAGCTGAAGAACCTCAATAGGTGGAGAAGTAGAAGTCGAAGAAGACTCATTGAACTTAACACTTCTCTCAATATATAGCTCATGAGAAGTAGGATTCATCAATCGATATCCCTTCACGCCATCAGGATACCCTACAAAGATACAAGGTTTGGATTGTGGTTCCAAGGCCTTGCGTTTCTTCTTGGGAATCCGAGCCATAGCCTTGGATGAAGACTCAAAAGTGCTCAACATTAGGCTTGCTTCCAAAATAGGCTTCAAAGGGTGTCATCCCTCTTACTGCCTTGTGTGGAACATGGTTCTGAATGTAATTTACGTAATTCACTACTTCGGCCCAATACTGTGGAGGAAGAGACTTCGAGTGAATCATAAAGTGGCCATCTCCTTAAGAGTACGATTCTTTCTTTCTGCGAAGGGCTATAAACAACTGTAGCTGCAAACCGAAGGAGAAGGAAATGGACCAGAAACATCGCTGTGAACAAGATCCAAAGGATGAGTGGCTCTCCAGGCTTTTCCTTTTTCAAAGTTATTTTCAGGATGCTTTCCAAGGGTACAACCCTCACAAAGACCCTTGAAAAATTTGATGCGAGGCAACCCATTGACCATTTCGTTTTGGCTCAATTGTTCAAGGTAGCGATAATTTAGATGTCCAAAATGCTCATGTCATAGCTTACTAACCTCATTTGCATGAGTGAGCAAGGCAGTGGGCGTAGAATCAGAAGTAAAGTGGGAGAAGGTGTACAACCATGAACAGTGATTTGCCTTTCCCTTAGGCACTGTAGTGTCACTTTTAAGCTCACGAATAATCACCAAGTTAGGACCAAATTCCACTCGCATTCCTTCACCAAGGTGAGTAATTTGGTAAACCGATAGGAGATTGGTAGAGAGATCAGGAACACTCAACACTTGGTTAAATGTTCCCCCATCCATCTCTACTGATCCACTACCAGAAATCGACACTGTCGTGTCATTACCCATCGTGATTTGGGACATTCCACAAGGTTCGATGTTGGAAAACTCAACATGCAAAGAAACCATGTGGTGCGAGGCACTAGAATCTATAATCCATGTCGATAAAGGAGCAACTCTGGCTACAAGGGCCTTTCCTTTCTTTTTATCATTTTTAGCACCTTTTGTAGTAGAAGACTCGGCCTTCGGAGCACTTTGTTTTATGGATTCAGGAACACTTATTTTATTCTTCTCAAGTAAATGAGATAAGTGATCAATCTGTTTCTGAAAATAGTGTTGCTCGTCATGACCAGACTTCTTGCAATAGGAACACAAATACTTGCTTTTCTGTGCCTTAGGCTCAGAAGTCGAAGTGTTTGTCTCATTTTTAGGTTTAGTCTTGGTTTCTTTCTTAGGTTGATCCTTTGTTTCTTTCTTCTTTTCAGTCTTATTTCCCTTGCTAGTACTTGCTACAAGGGCATGTGACTTGGACTTGAGAGACCCCATTTGAATGAGTTTGTCATGTTCTCAAATGAGTTGGGACGAAAAATAGTGAAAGGAGGGCATAGTCCAAGTATCGCCCAAAGTAGCTTTTGTAGCGTAGAAAGTTGACACGAAGACAGAATATTCGGGACCTAGCTTAGAGAGAATCTACAAGATCAGTTGAGAATCATTCGTTCTCTACTTGACATCCTTTTAACAATAATCTAATGTGGATAAATTTTGAGAAGAAAGCTTGTAGGTTTTCAAAGTCACTAGGATTTAACCCTAGTAGCTCATTTTCCAACTCATGTGCTGTCATGTCATCTAGTTGTCCAAACATTGCATCCAACGTTTTCCATGTAGATTTAGGTGTTTCAGATGCCTCAATGTGGAAGAGCAAGTCAGGAGAAACAGACATGCAAAGAAGACCGAAAGCTTCATCACTACGGTTTAACCACTTAGATTTTTCAGGTTCGTCATCTGGTTCAGTCTCAGTTCCCATGGTGATATGGAATAACCCTTTACCCCTTAGTTTCATTATTATTTTCGATCTCCATTTGAAAAATTTGAACGGCGTAAGCAAAGGAATTGAAAGTGCATCCATAGTGAGAGAGAGAGAGAGAGAAATGCAGAAAAGAACACAACCACCTAGGACAATAACAACCCCCTTCTTTCGGCACTTTATAGTTTAGTGCGTTGATTATAATCGGGTCCGTGCGTGCGGTTTGAAACACTTGGTAACTCGACTTACAATCAGCATCATAACGTGCAAGAGAGGAGACCACAACAATGTTTCATGGAGCGTAGCAAATAGGACACCCTAAATAAGCAAGAAACAAGGAAGGAGGTGAAAGCCAACCCTGGTGGTGCGAAAAAATGTCTCACATCGTAAAAGGAAACCCCCTTACTGCAGACTGTGGCAGACGCGCTCACTAGTCACAAGCAATAATAAGGGTGAAAGACAAGGTTTTAAATGAACTCAAGGAGTTCAGAGAATCTTTAGAACGCTGGAAAAGAGCTCGGAAGGAAAAAGGTGCTCAGAGTGATGCTGCACACTTGAGCGCATGATTAGTGAAAAAAAATCGACAAGAACGCGTAAATTTTACTGTTGGGAAACGCCCAATTTTGCTATTTTTAGAGCTATTGGAGTTTTAAAAAAAACGAAAAAAAGGATTATTGAAGGAACGATTTTTAATTTACTGATAAATCGTAAATGAGATTTTAGGATTAATTTGTAATTAAATTAAATTGAATCTAATTAATTACAAAACTAATTAAGATCTGAAAAAAAATTAAATCCTAGTTAATTTACAAAGATAGTTTCCCTTTTTAAAAGATAATCAAGGATTATTTTAAAATTCAAAATTATTAAAAAACAAAATATTTAAAAAGCTTTTCAAATTAGAAATGTAAAAACTTACCTTTTAAAAGCCTACAGTTGTTTTTGTTTAAAGGATCTAAAAAAAGCTTTTAATAAATTTTAAAACTTAGTGAGGTTAAAAAGGAAAGTATTTTTAAAAAATTTACCAAAAAAGCTTATGTATTTTAAAAGAAACTTTACCAAATTGGATAAGTATTTTTTTAAACTTACCAAAGAAGTTTTAGAAACCACTGTATTTTAAAAATGGAAACTATTTTTGAAAGAAATTACCTAAAGAACTTAAAACTTGTTAAAAAAATTACCAATATACTTTTAGAAAGAAACGTCAGTCACGTATGCCGTGAGGAAGAACACACAGGTTGTGAGGAAGAAAAGGGCAGCCGTGGTGGAAATGAAAGCCGTGACAACGCGTTGTGTAGCAGGGGAGGTCGTGTGCAGTGAGTAGCTGGTTGTGACAGAGCGTAGGGGGGCAGGCCATGGGAGGAGTAGCCATGTGGAAAAAATCGCGCAGCCATGTGTTGGGACGGGAGGCAACAAGTTAAACCCTCAAAAAAGCCAGGCAGTCCAAAAAAATGCAGGCAGTTAGATAAAAAATGCACATCAGAAAAAGTTAGAACAGATTAATCTTTCCCACGTAAAACACTGCAGGCAAGAAAAAATTCCACAAAGCAAACATAAAAAACGACCTCCCACGTGCTTAAACAAAACTAAATGGTTTTTGAGAAAAACAGAGTGCTCAGAAGGGAGGTCGAAACCTTTGGAGTGAAACTCCAAGCCGTACAATAAACTTGTATTCTACAAAATACCTAGGAAAATAGATAGCCAGAAACAAAGATGATACAAAAAAAATCACTTCCAGTTTTAATAATTTTTTATTAAAAAGAACTAGAAAAATCTCTATTTTGGCTGAATCTGCTAAATTAGTCCATAGATTGCTCAATGTGGTTGTAGGATACCCTAAAACCTGCAATACCTGCACAAGTACAGAAAACAGGCACAAAAACTGACACAAATTTTTGAGAAAGCTTGTTAGAGAGATTAGCAAAATAATTCCAGAAAATAGTGATAAAAAAACTTGCATGCAGAGTAAAAAAAAATGAAACCAAGAAAGAGTAATCGCAACTAAAAAATAACGAGTGCACGTTTACCCGATCTCAGCTATGATACCATGAAAAGTAGTTTATGAGAATCAAATCAGAAACAAGGCACCATGAAGTAGTTGCACTCCAAGGGAATCGTGATAGCTCCAGCGTAATTGCAAGAAAGAATTGATCAGTAATGGAAGAACTTGCTCAATAGAAATAAATCTTACATATAGAGGAAAGATAGTGGAGTGTCTTGGCATGCTCATAAATGAATAGTAAAAGGGTACATATAGGGTGCTGAGTAACCCTAGTGCATGAAAAACATGAAACCATAAACCTAACCCATGTGAGATGACCCTCCAATATGAGAGGAGGACACATAGGATAACTCACACTAACATATGAAACGTGATCAGTCCATGATTTGTCCAACTGGCAACTTTTTGTTGCAAATTTGTTAAACGTTGCTTTTTGAGGAAAATTGGTAACAAGCAAAGGTCCCTCGAATATTCTTCTTTTTGGGGGGAAATTTTAGGATGAGTGAGTGAGTGAAATGTATAAATGCAATGAGAATACTCTTGCAAAGCGTCGGGGGTTGAATTCTTAAGAGAAAATTTGAGAGATCCCGTCTTCCTGAGAGACCAATCCGAGATACCTGGTTAATTTCTTCTGTGTTACATTTTTTATCATGTCAAGCTGGTTGCAGATGTGTAGCCATTGACAAGCTCTGAGACTGTTCAAAGAAACTTTCCCCTGCTGATGAATCTACTCAATTTCGAGTTAATTTGTGTCAATCTCGGAGCAATTTGTGTCTACTTTTTTTCAGAATGTTTACAAGTAGTTTTTCTTATTCCTATTGCAATCTTGTGTTAAAGTCCCTCTAAATCACACAGGATCTCGTCCCTGTGATAGTTTAGTGGCATTTGTAATTTCATTTCAAGAAGAGCCTTCATCTTGTGATGAGATAAATAATTTAAAATCATTTCACTGTCATTTGTTGATAAAGATTGTCTGTAAGCCTTCAAGTGTATCTTAGGCGTGAGGAACCAGGGGTCTTTGATGTTTAATTGATTCTTTTAACTCAAGCCTTCGTGCTAGATTCTCAAAGATTGTGTGAAACCGTGCGGATCTGGGCCTCCATTGAAGCACACCTTCTGGTTGAAGGAATATCTTAGCTATTTCGAAGCTTTATGTCATTTAGCTTTCCAATTGTTGTGAAGTCTCTCGAAGATCTAGTATAATCAAATTTATCTTGCTTAATCTCCCAACAAAATTATTCAAAAACCATGAATCCATCCTGAACTACCCCTGTTTTCCCTGTATATCAACAAAGGAACAAAATCTATTTACTAAAATATGTTGAACAATTAGGATTCCATAACGTCTTCAGTAACCTTAGCCTTGTTTTGAAAGTATCTCCATCTTTTAGAAGTGACAACTCTTGAGAGTTAAATTATGGAGTATTGATCATACTTTCCCAAGGTTTTCTCATAAAATTTGTGCAAAAGAAGGATATCTCCATCCCCTTCATCAAACAGAGGTTACACTACGGGTCCTCTCACCCTGGTCGAAAGGCACGACCTAAAGCAGTGAGGATAGGTCAAATCCTCTTGAAGGTGATATCCATCTCTCCATAAATCTGAGTAACAAAGGGCCAGTTAGATCTCATCCCCGGCTACAAAATGACACACATTATGATCTATCTGTCTCGAAGCTCCATGTCAAATCTGTGATGTTGATCAACTTGAAAAGGAGAACAAATTTGGATACCAACACATACCAACAAAGCCTACGCTTGTGAACTCAAATGCTCCATCAATACCAGTATTGGTGAGTAACAATTCTTATGAGGACCATGGACAACCTTTTCTTGTGTTTGTCTCCAATGGTATTGGAAAAGGAGAATTGATTAATGGAGAGGGTATTTATGCAAATGTTCTATAGGAAGAGGAAGTTGAAGGTGGCCCTATAAACACCTCGGAATTAGATAGTTTATATGTTAGTCCCAAAAATGCATAGAAAGCAGACATTTTGTTTTGTGGCAGGATATTTATTCCACAAACTATTAGTGTTGACATTGATGAGTGTGTGAACAAGGAAAGATGAAATACAGATTGTGGAGCCATGCAAAAAAGAGAGTGTGTTGATATGGTGAACATAAGTGTAAGTGTGTCAAAAGTAAACAATATGGATATCAAATGTATAGTTGAGGTTGAAGAAGAGGTTGTTGCTATTTCTTGGAATGCATTGGAAGCAATTAATGTTGACAATGAATCTATGAAGATGTTGAAATCATAAATTATTCTTGATAGCGCTGCAAATAGAAAAACAAGGGATATTAACCATGCAATTGCGACAAGAGAAAGATATTTTTGTCAATGTTGTAGGGAAGGGGTTGGAAACAAACAATGTTGACCATAAGGCTACAAATATGATAAAATCAGAGATTATTGATATTGACCGTGTTATTAATAAGAAAACAGGGGACATCAACTTTGCAAATTTGAGTGCAGAAGATTATGTGCTGAAACTAGATATTGTTGATGTTGACAATCCTACAAATACAAAAACATGGGATGTTAATTATACAGTTGTGATAGTAGAATTCATTAACATTCAAATCATGCAAAAGCAATAAAAAAGTGATTTTTATAAATTGGAAAGTAGTAACTTCCAATTCAGAAAAAGGTTGGCTTGTCGTCGTGGAGGTAACAATGTATATATCCAAAAAAATAGATTTCAAATATTACCACAAAATCGGGCTTTCAAAGTTCTTGCAGATTTCAAAAGTTTCAAGAGTATATCCAACCCCGAGGCCTATGCGTATATACCAAAAGATTAAGAGTTCAAGCCTTTGGGACCTATATCATCCATGCAACATCAAATCTGCACTCATTCCTTTTTCCTACAATGTACAAATACCCTAATTAATGGAGATACTCAATGTGTAAGTGTTACAATCTGGAGAGCACATGTGCTCAAAAAATTGAGGACATTAAAGGAAACTGGGATAATTCATATACTTACTATGTATTTCCTGGTTGTGTCTATATATTCACTGATTAGGATTTCACGCCTTTAGGGCCTATATCATGTATACAAAGCCAAGTCTGGAATCATCCTCATCCTCCCTTTTTTTCCCTACAATCTACAAGACCATGGTTAGTGGAGATACTCCTTGTATATATCCTATACTCCAAGAATGATTGATCCTCTTTTAGGTGTCCTTGAAATTGGAGAAGTGATAATCAAACAAGGCTAGTTTGAATGCTTACTATGTATATCCTTGTATGGGGCTCTCTGATGATGCATATATAAATCCAACAAAAGGCCTCATTCCTCTTGTGGGGTGCTCAAGAAATGGGGGAAATTAGACGATGAGAGGATATTGACTGTGTATACCGTCTTTCTTGGTCTCCATGCCTAAATCCAGCGAAAACCAAATCCCTCTTGTGCGTGTTGTATAAATTAGGGAAATTAGACTAAACAAAGTTAGTACATATACTTAGTGTGTATATAAACACAACAGGTCGCGGGATCAGTGCATAGTGTATACACTCTTCTTGGAATCTTCAAGGTTGCATGAACAAATCTAACGAAAAGTCGAATCCTACTTGTGGGTGCTTAAGAAATTCCATTACACAAAAAAAAGTACATATCGAAAGCAAGAACCCACAAACAAAAATAAAACAGTGATACAATCCCCACATTTGGAGCTGCAAAATAGGAAAAACGTTACACGGAACTATGCTAAACATAGCTCTCGCTAATAGTCGTCCTAAAATCAGCACCATTATGGGTTAAATCATACCTGTTACTATATACAAATTGATTGAACTAACTCTGTATCTGTACCTGGAGTAGGTTCAATACTCTGTGAGAAGCCTCCCTTATTACATCAATATGCACAAATGAAGGCTGGAATAAAATTGTATTACATAATGCAAAACATTGCCTCCATCGATTGTAAAAACTACCACCGCTGCGGGTTGAAATGTCTGCATGCAAGTGGACATGCGCGGCAATGCGGTGCATGAGAGAACATCGGATTTACATGATTTTATAAGGAGCAATGGCAACCAATGGATTCTTGACATGTGTCAGAGGAAGCAAGGCATGGTTCCATTGTAACACGCCTTCTGATGTAATTACAGATAAATGACAAGAATAATATGCTTATTGGGTCTGTGTTCTCTTTAAATGCTTTGCTTACATGATCATAGGTCATGTTGACATGGAAAAACATAAATGTAGGTCCTATATTAATCTTGTGATGAACTTCCATCTGTTTGTAGGATTGAAATGATATAACAAAAAAGGATGTAGGTCCAATAAGAATGACATTGGCTGGGCATTGAAGTGAAATTTGTAACCAATTTTTTAAATTTGGTTATGGACATGAATATTTTGACAAAATACCCCGAAGAATTCTACTTTGAATGTCATCCGATTTTCTTATTCTTTATGTTCTAAACTTGTCAATTTAGTTGCTACTTCTGTCCTACTGTTCCTATCCTCTCGTATCCTATTCTATGTCAATTGTTTTCTATGCATATAGTCTAGTGCTTAGAACCAAAAAAATACCTTCAATCTAAAACAGGACACTCTATTCATGAGCTAAGCTGCAGTTTCAAAAAATGATTATTCAATATGTCAGATACACAGGATTTTCATTATGAAAAAAATAAAATGAACAAGCTAATCATAACTTTCAATATTTACACCTTTAGTATGTTTAACAGCTAGATGTGTGCATCACTAAAGGTTGGGTGGTTATCAAAATATCTCAATTGGTTATATATGATAGAATTATGTTGTTTTATAGATCTTCTCATATGGCATTAAACTTATGTTTGGTATTCTTATGTCCAGTTTGTCAGCATTTTAATATGAGCATATGTGTAGTAACTGAGACAAGAAGAAATTTTCCAATATTTCTGAGAACTACAATGGACGAATTTAATTTACGTGTTATAAAAAACGAGGGTCTTGGACTATGCATTTTACCTAATAAGGATCAAAGAGCGGATGATGTTGTGTTATACCAATGTAAGAAAAGTTGAAAATGCGAATAGGCTTGCAAGGCAATGTATCAATCGATACATGGTGTCAATATGTTTTTATATGTACTAATCTTTCCTTGTCCAATGTACTTGGAACCGTGGATCTATTCTATCTAAGAGATTGCAAACGTAAGGGTAAATATTGGGTTTCTTTACTAGAGGTCATCAATTTAATATTGCTTTTATAAATGTATAATAATGTTTGCAAATGATTCTACATCTGAATTGATACGATGACTACAAGGATATTTTGCGATTTTGTAAAGTTTTCCCTTACATTACGTATTGTGATCAGTGGCATTACATATTATGTATATTCTTAATTACCAATTAATGACAAGGATTATTACTTAAATTTACTCTTCTTCAAGAAAAGGGAACATAATTTAATTGAACTTGGTCATATTATAGATGTTTTTTCTAGATTTATTGCCACTTGTTTTCTATCCTCTTGAGAATTTGATGGTTGTATGTTAGTTCCTATTTCCTAGAAAATGATAGTTCTTTTTTTTCTTGTTGTAGTAAATAACAACGAAGATATTCATGAAAGTCATCTTAACTGCAAAATTAGTTGTCACATTTGAATGTAGTCAAAGAATATTAACTTTCATTTAAATAGCTTGTGGTTATTTACCATCATGAACTCTAGCGATCCCTTTTTTGCTTAGCTAGACTACACTAGATTAATTAGATAGACTTTATTTCTTGCATTACTCCACTTATAAGCATAAATAGCTTGTGGTTATTTAATATGTACACATAGAACCTTTGAATATAATGCTTCATCTATATTCCTACATTTCCACTATCAATCACACCCCTTATCAACTATCCAAAGTAATTAACTATCCAAAGTGGTATCAAATGTATTCATGTTTAGTGCCAAAAAAATTGGCCACAAAAGGCTACCACTCATGATATAAAATCTGCAAATGTATGGAAGTGTTCATGTATTCATGTTTAGTTCAAATAAAAGTCCACAAAACGCTACCACTCATGATATAAGATTTGAAAATGTAAATGTAAAAATTTGTAAAAAAATTGAAATGTAGAGATATAACTTTTAAATGTAATGCTTCATCTATTCTTACACTTACAAAATCAATCACACCCCTTATCAACATCAACTACCAAAAGTAATAAATATCCCTCTAAATAAAATAACAAATACTCGTTTGGCATTCACATTGCATTGTACACATGCGATTGCTAGTTTCTAATCACTGAAAAATTATTTCAAGTGTAGAATAAATATTTCTAAGTCATGGATTATTTTTAAGTCCTTGAAAAAATATTTCAATTCCTACATATTTATTTTTAGGTTTTGAATCCTAAAAAATTATTGTTAATCTCATAAGTCTTTTCAAGGTCCTAATTTTGTTAATTCCTTGAAAAAATTTTAGGTCAAATATATATATATATATATATATATATATATATAAGGTCCAGAAAAAATAGTTTTGAGTTAATAAAAAATGGCTTCTCAAAAAATTAAGTATTGATATATCCTAGGTGCTTAATGGGAGAAATTACAATATCTAGACAATTAGGTTGAAAGAAAAATTGATGGCTAGAAAACAATGGGCTAAATAGAACTAAGAAAGCTTCTTCAAGTAGACAAACAACCTCTAAAAATACTAATGTTTTCCAGCAAAGGGCTCAGGAGGCCATGCCTATGATCCTAGGGAGTGTTAAAGATGAAGTCCTTTATATAGGAAATAATGAATCTAAAAATAAAGCTTGAAAACAATTAGAATCCATGCATGAAGGAACTAAAATGTCAAAAATCATCAAACTCGTCCTAGAACTGATGACCACTCAAACTATGAAGGGAGATGAAAAATTTGTAAATTATCTTACTAAAACTAAATACATAAAACCATAATCGGATGGTTGCAATTACAACATGATCCAAGATCAATTTTTATACTTTATCATTTAGATGAATAATCATGAAAAACTTAAGAATTTTATCTATATTGTTAACTCTAAATATAAAAATTAATTTGACATTTCTAATTTAGCTATCTTATATACTCTCCTTATCCAAGAAGAGAGGGTCATGACCAACTTTTACTCCAAAGAGAATTCCGTCTAGATCATTCTCTCTCAAAATTAGAAAAACTTTTGTTCCAAAAATAATGGAACTTGAAATGTTAAATCAAAATTTAAATCTTTTAACTTCAATAATAAAAGGAGTAAGAAGAATTTGAATAATAACTTCAAAGTCAAATTAAATGGTAATTACTCTAAATGTTTCAAATTTGACCAAGAAAGAAGATTGTTATCACAACATGAAAGGTTATAACAATAGAAACTGTTAAAATAATAAAGGAAAGAAAATTTTCAATAGTAATCAAAAGAAAAATCAAAATCAAGACTCAAACAAAACATTGTACTTTACGCGTGCACTTTTTTACCTCTAATAATAGTGCATGGGAATCTAGATAGTGGTGCCTTAAGATGCATGACTTACATGTGTGATATCCTAACATATGTCAAAAGAATGTTGTAAAAGAGTTCGAAAATAACTCAATCATAGAAGCAAAAAGTCAAGGCAAAGCAATTAATTGGGTTTATTGACAATGTTTTGTTTTTTTCCTAAACTCAAACAGAATCTTGTATTATGTTCTCAACTTACACAAGATAATTTTATAGTAACTCTTCTTAAAGATAAATGGTTTATTAAAGATAAATATGATTCCATTCTTGTTGAAGGAATTCAAAAGTATGGCCTTTATATCTTTACTGGTTTTCTCTAATGAGACCTATCTTTCCTCCCAAATAAGAAGGAAACTCAACTATGACATGAAATACTTGGTCACCTTAATTTTAGGAGTCGTGCCTTTGATATATCTAGACATAAACTTGTGGTAGGATTACATAAATTCAAATGTAATCATGAAACTTGTGAAAGATACTTACGTGGTAAGCAACACATTCAACCATTTCACAAACATCATGCTACAAATTCATTTCATCCTCTAGAACTTGTTTACAATGATGTAAGGGGACCACTTGAGGTAGCCTCTCTTAACAAGCCTCTTTATGTTGTATCATTCATTTATTATCACATTAAAATGGATTTGAGCTACTGTATGAAGAATATATATGAAGAGTAATCTAATTTTAAAGAACTCAAATCTTTTTTTGAAAACATGTCTAACCTAAAAATAAAAAGGTTACAAACTAGTAATGGTGGTGAGTATATAAGTAAAGAGTTTGATACTTTCTACACTTCCTATAGAATCCAAAGAGATTTAGCAATTCCCTATCATCCATAACAAAATGGAGTTATAAAAAGTAAAGATAGGACCATCTTAGAAATGGCAAGAACCATGTTTCACTCTACTAATATTTCCAGTTTTATATGGGAAAAAAACTATAAACAATTTTATCCACATCCTCAATAGAGTTCCTACAAAATCTCTTCACTAAACAAAACCTCTAGAAATGTGGGCCAAGAAGAAACCAAATGTTTTCTCACCTAACACTATTCGGTATCCTTGCTTTTGTTTTCATTTCTAAAGAAAAAAGGAAGAAACTTGACCCTACCTCCTACTCTTGCATATGTGTATGCTATGGAGGAAAAACTAAAGGATTAAGGATCTATGGTCCATCCCAAAGGAGATAATTTAAAAGTGAATTTTTCAAATTCTTGAAAAAATGTTTTTTGAGTCTTTTGTAGAACTCTCTTCAAGTTTATATTGATGAAGAAACTGATGACTTAAATGAAGATGATCTAAATATGGATAGTATGAATAATGACTTTGAGCAGTAAGCAACATAAAGCTATTACCAAACCAAAAGACCTAAATGGGCATAAACCTTATTACAAAAATACTAGTTCCTTGAAAATCTTAAACCCGATGATAACACATATATTTTTGGTCCCCATCATTGATGAAGCACCGACTGTATAAAATGTAATCAATATTTTATCTAAGAGACCCACTTCTTTCTTCAAAACACATATTGAATCATATCATGTTTTCCCTTTTTCATAACACATAGTTATGAGCCATAAGAATTGTGAAATAGGTATCCTCAATGCTTTTGAGTCTAGAAAAGCAACATAAATATACTAGGTATTTCTATAGGCTTCGATAAGTACTTTTCATACAACACCAAAGAAAACTATGGACTATCTAATATTTTTGTAATTTTCCTCTCTTCAAGATACTTAGATATGGAAGAAAAGAAATCATTTGGAGCTATATGATTTGTAGTCCTTATTGGAGTTTTTAAGTACATTTCAAGAGAGAAATGGACTAGTATTTTGAGAGGGGGCATGTCTGTATACCAAAAACCCAATAAACTAATTTCATGGCTATAATAACTCCCTTCCTTAATGGTGTCATCAACGTTTTGCAACGTGTTCTAGAATTGATTTTGTTTTCCCTTCATTTTCATGTATCCATTTTGCTCGTGAAATTTTGTGGTTGTTTGAGTCTACATGAGTAACTATTGTATCATGTTGCAAAGAAATACAACCAGTTCTAGTTCCCCATGGTCCAACAACCATGTGCTCTTCATAATATATGCATTTCATGATTTTTTTCCCTTTATGCATTGCACACCTTAACCATTTAAATTTAAGTTTCCATTTATCTTTAAACCCTCTTTTTGCTCTAGCCTTTTGTTTGTTGTGCTAAACATTTTCCTTCTTCAAATTCCTTATCATCTCATCATTATGCCCTAATATATTCAAGTCTTCAATTAAATCAAATTTATGATCCTCTTGTGATGAATAGTATGATGTGTATAATCATGCAAAATAATTTTTGAATGAAGATTGATTTGTTTTGCTTTGAGATATTTTAACTTATGTAGTACCTATACAAACCATATAGTAAAAATTAATTAGATATAACTATTATCTGATTTTTCTCCTCAGGAAAAATCTGACAAACATGACCTCACAAAGGGAAAATAGGAGGATTGAGTCGGCCATGGGAGCTCACATTTTGGGCTCAAGCCAAGTCAGTTGACAGTAGGCCGAGCACATTACAAAGGAGTTCAGGAAATGAAGAAGCTTCGAAGTCCTAAATTCAAACTTTAGAGGTGGGGTCGTTCGGAGGTAGGCTAAGGTGAAATTCAAGGACTTGGTGGAAAGAAGCGGTAAAAAAGGAGCAGGAATTCTGAAACCTGAACTTCAAAATTTGGAGTTTAGGGTTTCGGAGTTTTGAAAGTTTCACGAACTCAGAGTGATGAAAAATGTCATGCGGGGAGGGAAAAAATCCCGAAACCCGAAGTGTAAAATTCAAACTTTGGGGTTTCAGAGTTTCAGAGATATGTGGCAACTAGATCAAAAAATAACCCCCGAAATCTTGAAACCCGAACCCCCAAAACCCCGAAACCCAAAGTTTGAAATTCAAACTTTAGGGTTTTCAAGTTTCGGAGATATGCGACAACTAGATGGATAAATAACCCCCGAAATCCTAAAACCTAAACCCCCGAAACTTTGAAACCCAAAGTCTGAATTTCAGACTTTGGGGTTTCGGCATTTTAGAACATTGAAGCCCCAGTGCACGCAAGTCGTAACTTGAAGCCCGAAACCTGAAGTTTAAATTTCAGACTTCACAATTTCGGCATTTCGGAGGTTTCCTGAACTTAGGTAGATGAACAATAATAACAACCTTCGAAGTCAAAATACTTGAAGCTCTGAATCCCAAAAGTCCAAATTTTTTGGATTTTGGAGGGTACGATACATGGTCGGAGTCCAAAAAAATAGGATCAACCACCCACATTTATTGCAGAATGGCACCCTCATCTTTAGATGGCCATAACCTTTGACTGAGAGCTCGAATTTGCACAAAATAGGACCTTTCGGAAAGCTCAAAGTGTCTTATACACAACTAACTAGATTTCTTAATTTTAGTGAGATTTATTATTTCAAAATGAGGAAATATAGTTTGCCATTTTAGAGGAATGTTTCTAGGTTTCTTACCTACGAAAATGATGAGGTATTGGCTCCTTTTCTTCCCCAACAAGAAAGGTACAATGGAGTATGGGCCTTGTAGACTTTCCCATCACTCCTGTAGGGACAATGATGGATTTTGTAGGAGATTGGAGTGAATTTTAAGATTTTCTTCCCTCTCTCCCCTCATTTCTTCCTCTATAAATTGTAAGGGGTGGCATTGTGCAAGAGGCTGGTCATTTTCTCTCCTCCCATGCACCCCATTCTTCTTGGGGCTTCAAGCCTTCCTCAAATCTTGTGATGGCTTCACGCCTCTTCCTACTATAACATTGTACTATGTAAACTTCTATGGAGGAATAAAACATATATGTGTTACATCTTGTCTAGACTCTATGTTTTGTTGTTTGCATCTTACCTCTCATTGTGTTTGCAGGATCTGTGTGTATTTATTGTCTATTGCAGGTTTGGTGGTTTTGTTTACCATGAAATGGTGAATGCTTGTATTTTGGGTTTGTGTTGCATTTTTCCAACCTCCTCAGAATTCATTCTTTCTCCATTTTACAAAGCCGGGGAAAGTGATTAGCACTCCTTTCTTGGTGTATCATCGCTCTAGTGTAGGTTTCGTTCATGTAATCCTTCTTTCCCTGTTCCCTTAGAAGCATTAGATTAGGATTAGCTAGTAGTTTGTATGCATTAGGAGTAGTTAGTGGTAGGTAGGTTAGGAGCAGGAACCGGCCTTCTCTAGAAATCTATCCCATTTTGCAATGTCCCACACTCAAGGTAGTTCAATTTTATGCAATCACGTCGAATGCCCCATCTCAAACCAGGCGATTCGGGGGTGTTGTGATTTCGTCATAAAAATAACTATAATAAAAAACTTTATAAACACTTAGTAGTTTTTACTAATTGTTAACCATACAAAGAGATAATTGATAATCAATATCAATTGGTTTACATAATATTTTTAATGAAATCTATATTTTCACATAAATTTGTTAACTAACTTTAAGGAATACAAAGAAAAAAAAAGTATTCCTTTTCTCAACATTGAAATAAGGAGATAAATCCCAATATAACAACTCAGAATAAATCTAGAGAAAAGGTATATTTTATATTTATCCTTCAAACCAATGATAGCCTTGACAAAATATAATGAAAACCTAAAAAAAGATGTTGCTTCACTCCAAACTTGTTGAAGAAATCTAAACACAAATTATGAGAAAGACCAACTAGGTGTGTGCCCTTTTATTTGAATTCCCCCCTTTTTGTATAGATTTTTTATAATGTCTTAAGTATATTAATGATTGAGAATAATCACTACCAAAACCCAACAACTCAAGAGATTTAATGAAATAAATCCAATTCTAGCATAGTTGAGAAGACAACATAATAATAAAAAAACATTTTATTTTTTAAAAATAATAAGTACATGGGCAATGGCACAAAATTACAAGTTGTAATGATTACATTACAATAGGGATAATTACATTGAGGATAAGTGGAAGTAAATTTAATTGGTTGTAACTTAAATAAAACTTGAGAGCTTGATTTTGTTAGCAAGTTGGGCCCTTTAATTTTAAATTAAGAAAATTGTTTTTACCTCCTTATGTATGGGCCTCCATAGATTTAAAAATAAAAAAAGATTAAAACAATATGAATTGAAGGTTCCTTTGATTAAATAAATGCCTTTGTTAATTTTCAAATGATGAATTCGTCGAGGTTGTTAATTTAATTAAATGACAATGCATTATAGTGGAGCTACCATGTTAAAATAATTGCACAAGGGAGATCTAATGTTTAGTAATCTAAAACAATAATTAAAATATATCACGGTGGTTATAAATAGTAAACAAACATATATGAAATTTTGAAACAAGTAATGAATTTTACACGAAATTTGAGAGTGGAGAATTGAGATAACAATGTGAGCAATGTTAGAAGCTAGCAATCAACATAAACACATGTGACCGAATCACATATTCACCTTTAACTTCAAACTCCATAGGCTACAATTTCTTCTATATATTTATCTCCATATACCATGTATATAGCTTATATTGTATTTGTATTTATTGAATAATAAATATGTGTTTGGTTTGAAATTCTGAGTAACGAAGGTCAAACAACGAAATTAAAAACCAAAATATTTTGTATCTAGTTTATTTTATCATCAATCATCAAATATTTATTGTAAATTTATATAAAAACCATAGTTGATTTAGAAGTTGACAACTTCATAGTTAAAAGCTTACACCAAAACCACTATAAAAGTGCAATAATAATAAAAAAGAGTATAAAATATTGTAACAGATAAGCTGTAGTGGTAAAGTGGGGAACTAGAAGTGATGGGGTTTAAATGATATGAAAGATATTATTAATATAAATTGAATAAGTGGTTGAATTAATAAAGAATAAGACAATTTGTGGTTGCATGATAATTATAGCCATAAGCCTATAATCACTCCCTTTTAATTGTATATAATTGAGATTTGATGTCATCTTACATAGTTGAAGTTCAAAAATAAAATAAAATAAAAGTCAAATTTATCAAGGTGTTTTATGTTATTATATACTAAGCATAAACATAAGATTTTCTAGTTGTAGTAATATTGTTTTATCCACTTTAATGAGTTTTATTAAAATAATGGTAAATCTATCTTCGAATCACTACTACACAAATAAATATTATAGTATTCCTGCTATTTCATTTTTTTAATTTTGAGTGTAGAAATATATTTTTAATGGTAAAATGACAATTACCCACAAGGTTAAAGCTATTTTCAAAAGCTTGAGGGACTATTGAGTTAGACAATCAAATCTCACCCCTGGTACTTGTGGGTTTATAGCATGTAGGCTGGGTAATATAGGATGCCAATATTTATCAAAATTTTAAAACAAACAATAAAATTATATAAATACTACATTGTTAGTCATCCAAATAATTAATATCTTAAATTTGATATTATATTTCCCGGTTGTATTACTATAAATTTTATATATAGTGATATTGATATTTTGTATTTAATATATACTTTAAAAACAATTGATTGTTTATTTTGAACGTCACTAAACTACTACAAATAGTACCAAAAAGTTACACTTTGTGTCGAATTCATGTCATTTCCCATTGCATTTTTTCAATTTCAATGGAAAATTCGAAATGATTATGACATGATAATAGTGCCACAAATGTGATGCAAATTTGTGTCACTGTATTTTGAATGTGCAACCTCACTTTCCCAATTTAACCCTAGGTAAATGTCATATTCATTATCAAATGTCATTTTCATTGTTGCTGAGAAGAAAGATGAACTCAAATACTCGGTGCTTATTCGGTTGTGTAGAAGAAAAGGTAAGTTAATGTTTTCTTTTGAATTTTCCTTTTTGAAATAATTTTGATGAGCGATTTAGTCATGCATTGGTGTCTGTAATATTTTATGAAGTGCAAATTAGGGTAAATTATGGAACTTAAAGTAACTATCAATTACAAATGAGTTACAAACTGCACCGGAAGTGATATCAAGTTGAAGTTGGCTTCTAATTTTATTTAAATATCGATAAAACAAATGAAAAAAATGCATTCCATGAGACTAGATATCCTTGTAAATTTCAAATAGATCATGTTTATTGTACGCTTACAATTTTTATATACATGTCTATATGAGCATTGACAACTATAACTTTTGACAAAAATATAATTTCCATTATATTTTGATGGATGTCCATACCCTATTCTAAAGCTCCCATTTTGGCACGAGCAGGGAATGTACTGGAAAAGGTTGTAGGGTCTGGATTTACACCTACCAAATGCATTTTCTTGAAAGTTTTGAAGGCCTTTTCAACAAAATTGTTTTGTGCATATCCTTCATTCATTGTAGTCCGCTAGACCACACCTTGTCAAGGTGTTTCTTCAAATAGTTCATGACCATGTATTAAAATAAATAGCTTTCCATCATGCTTTGATGGATATGATTCTGTATATATTCTTCATTCATTGCAATTCACAAGATCACATCTCATCACTCAGAATTTCATTGAATGGTTTAAGTACCTTGTGTATGATTCTACTTTTTATATACTTGTTTATTAGGGCACCTACAACTACATGTAACAAAAAGCATATTTCTGTTATGGTTTTATGAATGTCTGTGTACTGATCCAAAGCTCCTATTTTGACACAATATGCCATACAAGCATGTAGGTATAGTGAATGAGGGTTGTAAATACTTCATGGACATTATGTTACAATCATTACATCTACGTGGTTGACATTTTTTGACATGGTGGTTATCTTAAAGAGACTCTAAATTTATCATCAAAACACCAATTAAATGTGTGGTGGTTGTTTGAATGTGTTTGCATATCATCAAAATGCCTTTAAAAAAAAAAAATTGTGCATATCCCGTAATCATTGCAGTCCATGAGACCACATTTCTTATAAGCATTTTTTTCCTAAATTTGGTGTGCCTTATTAATGTTTCCACATTTTACATACATATCTACCATGGCACTTACAAATACAACATCTGATAATAGCCCTTCTCCATGATTTCCATACCCTGTTTCAACACTCTGATTTCGGCAGAGACTGAGAGTATGGCAACAAAGGTGAAATGATCATGTTGGGCACATTGTGGTTGCATTTGGTGAAACATTGTCAATGCTTTCTTAGACCTGAATTTCTCTAAACATGGGTCATGCTACTATCAGAAGGCATGTTGACATAACCAAAAAAGTTACCATGAAAAGGTTGTTATAAAATATAACATAAAAAATACCAAATTTAATAGAATTTGGTCAACTTATGAAATTTATGTCAAATTTACAAAATTTTGAAAATTAACGATGAATAAGAGAAAATAGGGAAAATTATAGACATATTAAAACTTTGGATATTAGGATAAAATTAAAGTTAAATTTTGGCAATCTTGATGAAATTAGGTAAATTAGTGATAAATAATAAAAAATAAAGAAATTGGGGGGATTTGGTTAATTTTTGAAAAATAATGAAATTACTATTATTTTCCTCTTGTTTTACATTTATTTATTGTAGATATGTCAACCTCTAAAAATTCAATTTTCTCTTCATCACTACAATCATCTACATACTCATATGTAGACAATATTGAAATTGAAGATAATTATAAAGATAGTACGACATTGAGAAAGGATAATATGAGAAAATGTATTGAAGATGAAGAGGTGTAAATTAGTTTCATTGGTGCATGAAGAAATAATGGGTTGTCAACAATTTTGGCTATTTTGTGTGCAACAAATTAAGATTGTACCTTATGAGGAAGAGTCTAAAGATGATTTAGAACTTTTTTCTAAGGTGTTGAGGAAATATAAATCTAATTTTCTTAATTGTTAACATTATGGGACATGGTCAATAGATAAACCACTCCCAATACCTAATGAAGAATTTACGTTTTGGAAGCAGAGCTATATGTTATGACCATTGACAAATCTCAATGCAGGTTTTGGGTTGTTTATTCAGACAATAATTAATATTGGATCTACTACTCAATGTTCAATTGGTTTGTCAATATTACCTCTTTATAGCCTAATGCATTGATTTGTAGATTGGAATCATGTGGCTAGATACAAATATAATATGTTGGGATACGTCATTTGTTGTAATGCAAACATAATACAAGAGAAAATTCATACAACCACAAAGAAATCCCATCGTATACATGATTGCATCTACATTAATTGATGCTCTTATTGATTTATAAATCTTACTAGTTTCATTAATAATTCTTGTGGGAGTTCACGTTTTGTAACTCCCAATTATACGTTCATAAAGTGTATTGATGACAAAGATGATGAAATGAAAAGGCCAATTTTACCTCTTTATGCCATAGTAGAGGCAATAAAAAATATAAAAGTTGGTGAAGAGCTTTTGATTAATTATAATTTTAAAGGAAAAGCAATAGCAACGAGATTGAGGAAGAATTTAAAAAAAAAATTATGATTAAGGTATATCTTGGTTGATTGAAATCCAATTTTTAGAACAATGAAGTTTCTTATAGTATTTTCAAAAAAATATAATGTTATATTTAATTTATGTTATGTTAAATGTTGTTTCTTTGATAACATATTATTTTTGAAAATTGAAGAATGTGGTCAAATTTTCTAAATTTTTGTTGAATTATTTGTATATAAATTTGATGAACAAGATAATTTTTTTAAAAAATTGAAGAAATATTCATGTATAACACATTAATATTTTTAAATTATGACAAGGATCCTCCATCATCCCTTGTACCACCTCTAGAGTCACCTCTAGCATCACCTCCACCACTAACACATGTTGTAATTCCACAACCTTGTGGAAGATCCACTGGAACAAGAGATGAAAATGATCAACCATCTACCTCCACTCCTTTGAGACATTATGTTGCATAATGTTCATATTCACCTTCTACAATGCATGTAAATATTTAATATCCTTTACGGTAACTTACCCTTAAACCGAGACAATCATGGTATGAATTCATTCAAAAAATTAAGGAATACTGCCACCTTCGCCTTAGTGAAATGAATGTCCTTGTAATATTATTGTATAAAATGAAGGATTAAGGTGATAAATATTCACCGTGGATTACGATTGATAAAAGTTATAAGGAATATTATTGACCTTGGGGTCAACATCACCCTAAGGCACTTGAGTAACCTTTTGGCTACCCACTATTTGTAACATGTCACTGGGATTATTTTGTTTGTGTGTGTGTGTGGGCGCTGTGTGTGCGTGTGTGTGTGTGCGTGTGTGTTGTTTGTGTGTGTGTGTGTGTGTGTGTGTGTGTGTGTGTGTGTGTGTGTGTGTGTGTGTGTGTGCATGTGCGTGTGTATGTGTGTGTGTGCGCGCGCATGTGTGTGTGTGTGCACGCACAAGTGTGTGTGTGTGTGTGTGTGTGCATGTGTGCGTGGGTGTGTGCGTGCGTGTTTGCGTGCGTGTGCGTGTGCATGTGTGGGTGTGTGTGTGCGTGGGTGTGCGTGTGCGTGTGCTGTGCGTGCGTGTGTGTGTGTGCTGTGCGTGGTGTGTGCGTGCATGCGTGTGCATGCGTGTGTGCGTTGTGTGCGCGTGCGCGCGGTGTGGCGGTGTGTGTGTGTGTGTTTGTTTCTACTCTAAATATAATATGTTGTGGTTGCTTTAAGAATTGTGTGTGTGTGTGTGTGTGTGTTTCTACTCTAAATATAATATGTTGTGGTTGCTTTAAGAATTTGAATAGTTTCCACAAGATTACGATGAATCCATTGATTGTGGTATCTTTCTTGGACTAGTTATCTCTCTTGGCAACTTGTGTGGAAGTACACTTTACATGATTATAAGGGTCCAAGAAATGCATGAGTTTAAATATTGTTTGTATTGAGTTTTCTGACTATCCTTCACTGTTAGCTCATTATGGGAAGTGTGTATATGTAAGGTGTCGAGGATATGGATTCATACTATTTTAACCCTTTGAAGAAGATCATTTGATTTAATGTGAATTGAACAGTTGCTTCACATTTGGATGGAAATTGAACATTTGGGTATGAGCACCATGTTTTAGGGCTTATCTTGCTTTCATTATTGAGGAATAAACTTGTGATTGTGCTCTTTCAAATATTGTAGCATCCAAATTAAGATTTTGAATCCCCTATTTAAGAAGTAGTATATTGTGAATACTATATGATGATTGGTCAAAATTTACTTGTATCTACAATGAACTCCCTTGGTCTCTTTGCAATTGTATTATTATATCAATCTTTATAGTTTTTGCACTCCTAGTCCTCTTATCGATTGTGTTATTATAGTTATTGCACTCTTAAAAATTATATTGTTATAGCAATTTGTATAATTGTTACATTGTATATTTGTATATATTTTTGAAAAAAATTGGGGTGTGGCACAAATGTGACGTAAATTAGCATCACTTTTCGCCACATTTGTACCACGATAACCTTTAACTTCAAAAATTATAAAGTGTGATGGAAAAAGTACCTACCACTTTATTTCATTTCATTTTAACAATGATGAGAGAAAAAGGGAAAGGGAAAAAAGTAAAAAGGGAGAGGAGAGAAGAAATGGAAAGAAGAAGAAGAAAAGGACAAGAACAAGAGAGCATAAAAAGAAAAAGGACAACATTAAAAAAAGGATAAAGAAAAAAAATTACATAAGATAACATAGAAAACAATGGCATATCGTCATAGTCATGGAGAAAAACTAAAACCTCTAAGACAAAAAAACCCTCCAATGGAAGAATATGAGTATGTGAAAAATCCCAAGATTACATGTATATAAATTTTCATCTGAATTTGATTCATAATTTAAGCGAACCCTAGGAAGTAAAATGTAAATCTTAAGAGAAATTGTGTAAACCCTAGGGTGAATTTTAGGTGAAATTATTTAAACCCTAAATAAATTATCTAAACCCTAGGATAAATTGTGTAAACACTAGGGTAAATTATATAAACCTTATGAACCCGAAATAATTGAGATGATTTTGAAAATGGGGTAGCTACTCTCCTATGAACTTGAGATAGCCAATAAAATATGACAAAAAATTCATGAGCTTTTAGTTCGCCAAAATAAACTTCTTCATAGGATTCAACTTGTGTTTCCTTTTGGGTTTATTAAAGGACATCACAAATTTTTGGAATGTTAAAGCTAAATAATGAAAAGGCCTTGCCAAATTTCTCTATGGAATTATGAGAAAATTTTGTTTTTAAGATATTCTTCATATTTATTGGAAAACAAATGTCAAGCACAGGTGCAAACTGATTTTTTTATTTTCTAAATTAATAATTATATTTCTTAGGGCCAAATTATCTGAATTGAAAGGGATTGAAACAAGCATATGTGTTAGGGCTATATGGGTCATGACTTAGAATATGCTTGTGTAGATAATTTGGGTTGCCACAAAATTGGGGTTCTGACTCTATATGTTAATTTCAACTAGTTGTCTGCTTAATTAAAATTAACATGCAAACAAGACATTTCGATGTTTTGTAATATAAGACGCTCTAGTTTAATAGATGCTTACATGTATCATATAATAAAAAACAAGATAACATAAATTTATTTGGGTGTGATAAATGTCAAAACATTAAGGTTTGAAATTTTTTTTATTATGTTTACTACTATGTTCCATGTGGACATGTCCTCATCCATGTACTCATCTCTATGTTGTTTTCTTAGTAACCTGAATAGATTTTTGAAATAATGTTTTTTTTTCTATTAAATCCATTTGGGATATTTTTTGCAGATTTTTTTTACACATCATGAAATAAATGCATTCCACATATTTTTTATAATAAAGAGGACATTGTCTATTCAAAAAGACGTTTGGTGAGTTCACATATAACAACTTTAGTGTTCGTGCTTTGGTACAATATGACATGGGTGGGGATTTGGATGAGGCCCATATGTACGTCTCAACATTATTTAATGAGTAGATATTCCATCAACCTCTATGCGCCCACTGCAAAGGTATAAGTTTATAGTGAATTTAATAATTTAATTTTTTTCTCATTTAAAAATTACGGTTGTACATCTTGATAATGATAGGTCTATATAGTATTTATAGTGACCTATAAGAATCATATAATGAAGATTACCATAGTCATATGAGTGGATCTCCCTCAACCTCTAAGGAAACGACACAAAGGTATAAATTTATAATTTATTTTTATTTAATTTTCTTTTTATTTCATTAAACAATTCTAATACGAAATTTGCATCACACCTTCTACTTCCCATGTAGACCAAGAAGAGGATGAGGATACCGAAACGAGTATACATTCTGCTCCCAGGGAGTCCCCTATAAGGAGGTATAATACTTGATTATGACAGGTTTACATCCCATATCGATCGACATGAGGGTGAGGGAAGTCATATGATGAGGGAACCATTTGTATAGAGGTATAATGTTTTCATTTATTATTTAAACTGCTTTTAATTAATTTTATTATAATGAGTGAATGTTTAGTTGCAGATCCTCGTCAGAGGTAGGTCCCTCTAAGTCTACTAGCAATAAAATAAAATAAAATAAAACAACGAGAGACCACCCCCAATTAGTAAATTGGACCTACTCTCGAGTGGATTAAGGGGTGACAACAATGTAGTTTCACCCCCTCTAGCAACAAATATTGATAAACACTCTCATCTTTTTCGTAATAATTATAAACATCGAGTGTAAGGGGAACTCAAAATGGACCTTTGTATAAATGATGGCATGATGATATTAATGGATGTTCATGGCAAGTAAGTATTTAAATATATTTTATTTGAGTTAGGATAATTTTCCTTATTTTAATTGATCATTGTATTAGTTTAAGTTATTTTCAATTTAGTTTATGTCTTTGTTAGTGATTTCATTTTTTGGCTTTAGGCATTAAAAAAAGAATAGTTAAACAAACACAAAAATTGATTCAATCATATTTTCAGCCAAAATGATTGCAAATCCCATTTGAGAGACACAAAAGGTTGGTCGAAATAAGTCTCATCAAGTTCAATAAGACCAACTACGACCCAAAGCTAATTGAGAAATTTGCATTAGAAGGGGTTAGGAGATAAGAGAAATTCAAGGGTAATTATGTTGCATAAAGACATTTTTTTAAAATGTATTATTTTAAAATAATTATTTAGGTTCACTACCAAGGAAGCACAGATGAAGAGCGAAGACATCTCTAACCTCTTGAAAATAGAGAAAGACACTTGGTTCGGTTTGTGTGACAAGTGGATAACAGAAGACACTAATAAGGTTTCAAGTTAGTTAACAAAATTAATGATACATGTTGACCTTTGGATTGTAGAGATGACTATTTAAAGCATTGCATTTGGTTAATAAATACATGTTCTTTAATTTGATATTTTATGTTGTCCAATTACCTTTAAGTCTTATAACTGACAAATATGTCCTACGAGCACAATACAATGGTAATTATATAACATGTTGTTTAGTTAAATTTTTAATAAATATTGCAATTGAATTAGGTATCAAAAGTAATGTGCTAAAAGGGTTTGAAGCTAGAGTCCAAAAATGGTTATTTGTGACTCATCGTCTAGGTCGATAAAACTTAAAAGAGGTCACTAATAAATTTGTAAGTTCTATATAGGTCACTAATAGAGTTATGTTGTTTTGTTTATATTTTTTATTAGAACCGTCACAATTATATTACTATAAAAAATTTGCAATAAAAGGGGTGGCCGAATAGAGTCACAACCCACAAAATGTACCATAAGGCGAACATACAACTAGCAAAACATCACATTACGAGAAACTTAAGCACAATCGGTAGCAACACTGGGAGGAGGAGGAGGATCATCGTGAGGCAAAAGTGTTCCAACAACATATGACTAGTCATCTGACAAGTTTGTAAACAAACCAGTCATTCAAAGGGTACTGGGCAACTAGTGGAACCATAATTCCCCACCCAAGAGGTGGGGAGCTCACCACCAGAGTACCCCATGTAGGAGAGGGCCATCGAGACGACGTTGCAATAAGAGGACCATCCATAGATTTATCTTGTGGGTGACAGTGGGTTCCATCATATAATTGTGTTCATAAGAAGAATGATATAAAAAAATGTGCAACAAAGGAAGTGCACATGGTATTAAAAGACGTGGGATAGAACACAAAAGCCTTTAGTTAGTGGGATTGAGATAATCACTTTGTGTTGGTACTACATGTAGTGCTTAATTTGTCATACACATAAAAAAATCAAACACTTTTAAATAATTATGATTATGTGTTGTCATGGTAAAAGAAAATGGGAGGACAAAGAGTATGATAAGAAGGATGAAGATGATGAGGATGATGATGATGAAGAAGATGGGGACGAGGACAAAGATAATCAAGAAGAACAAAAAGAGTGTGAGGATTAGGGGAGGAGGACGAGACCAATCACTAGGGCATTCATGATGTAGTTTTATATCTATTTGTTTTGTAATTTGAAAGGGACGTTTTACTACTCCCTCAAAATTACACTATTATATATTATTGTAAAAACAGTTTGAATTAAAAGATTTCTTTCTTATTAATAATAATATTTGGATATTCTAAAAATTTCAGTGTACATCAATATTATTATATATGTATACAAAATATAAATAAATATCTTACTATATAATGTATAATATTTGTAATAATAAAAAATTAATATAATATAATTATTAGTAATTACAACATCCACACACACACACATACATATGTGTGTGTGTGTTTGGAAATGTATTTGTGTCACATTTGCATCATTTAGTAGTGGTGCTAAGGTGGTGTTACAATGGCAGTAAATTGGTGCTAAAGTGGTGTTAATTTGATATGCGAAGTAAAAATGTCTAGGTGCGCTAGGGTAGTGTCACCTTTGCGCCACCTTACACAACATGGTTTCCCTAAAGAAACATGACCAAAAACTCTAAAAAGGTTGATTATTGACACAAAATTGACCCGAAAAATGGTGTTATTAGCACTTTTGTAGTAGTGAAATGACATGCATATTTTTTTGCTCTTCCTTTGATATGGGTTAAAATATAATTCGGTTGTATTTTATAGTTACAAACGTGAAAAAATGTCTAAACGACCATCAAATTTAACTCTTGATAACATGAAATATCAAAATACCACCAAATGATACATCAAAATCTATTAATAATTACAATGTGACGTATGACATTGATCTACTAAAATATTAATAATTTTGATGTCATGCAACCACTTAATTACTAAGTTATTGAATACCACCACAATACATTTCAACCTATATTAATAATTATGACGTGACATATGACATTGAATTATATATTAACCTATATTTTAAAAAACACCAAATAATACCTCAACATGTATTAATAATTGTGATGTTACTAAGCAATACCAGTATTAAGCCATGCTCTCAATATTTTTGCAGTTTTTTAATCAATTAACTTTATTTCGCATGAGACAATCTTAATAACATATATTATATGTCACATGCACAAACAATTCAATGCCCCCCTTAACACCCTTGTTTCCATGTAACGTCATTTTTGATGTAACACCTATAGTTTATTGTTTTCATATTAGAAAAGCCCTAACTTTTATTCCATATGCAATTACATTTTCTATTCTCAAATATATAAGTTTTATTGGTGTCCCAATTAACATTTTTTCATGTTAAGGTAGGGAATCGTCGCATTGCAACTTTGTTGATTAAATATTATAAATTTTTGACATTATAAATAAAATATTTTATAATCGAAGACTAAAGAACATTCCACCCCTTTCCTAATGTCAAACTTTAGAGTTATTGAGACATTTAAAAATAAAAGTGTATGATTGGTTAAAAATTTGAAATTACTGCTATCATATTAGTGTATTTGTGTCTACCATTTTATTAATATAATAATGATAACATATTCATAATGGTGGTCAATTCAACATATACACAAATAAAAATAGTATAAGAAACAATAATGCTACCTCTACTTTATATTCAAAAAATATTTTTTATATAAAACTACTTCATGTTAAGAAAAATTACATCCTTTTAAAAAAATTAATTTCCTAGTACTTTGGAACTTTAGGGTAATTAATAATGTAACACTCATTACAATTAAACATGCTTAATTTCACATACACTATTTTTTGCAAGAATGACAATTTGTTAATAATTAATATGAAGCTAGTTAATTGTTATGATATTTTTTTGATTGAGTATAAACACTTTTGATCATATCTATGAACCAGGAAACACTTTTGATCGAATCTTTGTACTATTAGGACACAACAGGGCTCCTAGTCACCAAAAATTACATCAACGCTAATGAAAATCCACGAGACATAGTAATGAGACCTACTAACCACTTAAAAGATCAATATAAGAGACAAAATAAAAAATGAGGAGAATAAATCATCACTGAAACAAATCAACCAATTGACAGCAAAAGAGCAACACTAAAATTGCATGTAACCACCAAGAGATGGGGAGACATAAACCTCCTAAGAGAAACCAAAAGAGGGACGTAAAATTATCCACTACTAGTAGCTAATCTTCCACCTCTTGGAGAGAGGAAGTCCTCCATCATCCATTATACGTCATCTTTCACCATTTTCATTGCTTCTAACCTCAATATTTCTACCTCTCATTTACGCTCTTTCTGTTTATCCATAGATCCCACATCAGATTTGGGTCTCACCTCTTTGTATTTATGAAAGGGGGGTGATATCCCAAGAATAGTGTCCCACTTATAAATCTAGAGGAGATCTAGATCAACATTGGTAGCAGGCTTCTCCTTCACAAGGGTCTCCTCCCTAGAGGCACCAAAGGATCCATCAACAATAGATAAGAAGGGGAGGGGTTGGCTTGAATAAAACTTTTACCATGATTACACCTGATAAAATCCTCCTTTGGGGAACTGTGCTTCTTTCTTCAAATCAGCTTTGAGTCAAACAAGGCAACCAACTAAGCAAGAGAAGAGAATACCATTACATAATGAACAAACCAATTACAATAGAAACATCTAAAGGGAAGACCTTTTTGGTTAAGATATTGAGTCAAAGATCCTCCAGATTAAATTATATTGACATGGTGAAAGAGAGGTTTGGAAATATTTATAAGAGCACAATATCTCACAAAATCTTCTTCTTAGGTAATTGTCATTAATTTTAACAAAGGATCCCCCTCTATTCACCAACATCTTGATACATTCCTCTTTCCGCATAACAAGGGACAAGTTATACAATCTATTCCAAAGAGGAGCCGTAAAATTTTTCATCATTGCCGGATTAAACAAGCTTATTAAAGGCAAAAGAATAAACCATGTTTGCCAAGAAACCAAGGCCCAAAAGACCAAACAAAGTCCCTGTCAACAAAAGACTTGAAGACAACCTAAAATAAGTTACCTCCAAGAAGAGAAAATGAAGGCACGTCCATGGAGTTCCAGACTAATGATTCCTGGTTAGAGAGTTCAATTAAGGGTAGGTGGGTGCCAATACATTTTCTAAATAGGAAATTGCTACCAATTTCACATTCCTAGCCATGTATAAAGGAATCAAATAAAACCAATTCTGGAGTCTCCTCTAAAAAAAGCATAGGAACATCTATAAACAAAAGGGAGGAGTGTGGAGGAGAAATCATGGAGAGCTAGTACCAGATCCAAGCTCTCCATCAATTTTAGAATGATTGGGCACATGTGCCCCAGGAGCTTGAATCAAGATTGGGAGTAACATCATCAAGAGAGGAAAGTGTGCTCTTGTAGAAATTACCTTAGATGTTGTAAGGACTCCTTGCATTCTTGCATTTAAAAAAAATAAGATGTTGCTTAAAGAAGTTCTCTACAAAGACTTCAAAGATGACAAAACTAAGAGGACCAAAAAATAGATGAAGGGGAGAGATATCAATCTTTGGATGAAGAAAGCTAGCTTCAACCACCTCTATCCCATGGAGGGATGTAATGTTACCACCCACAATAATAGTCCAAGGAGGAATATATTCATCTACATTTGCAAGGGATCCTATGCCAAACACCGTTGTCTTCTCTAAAAAATAGTAAAAACAAGAGCATCACTTTTACTTCAATCGAAGTCACGTCAATTACAAGCAAAAGGATTATTCTTTGTTGTGTTTAAGTAACACCTTATCAAACTAATATTACTTCCATCAACTTTCTTGCAATCTAGGAACCCTACACCCAGGGGAAGATAGATTCTAGATTAGAAGTCATCCTCATGATTAGATTATAAATAATATAGATCATCCAAATCGTCATGAAATATATCCTCCATAAGTGAATACTGACATTAATGAGACAATAAGTTTGTGTAGGTGGTTGTTGGGAGGTGAACATGCTAAATAATTCACTTTGAGTTTTCCTCTTAGTGAGTGGAAGATGACATGGTAAGCAAGGGAGATCCTATGGTGAAAGTAGCTTAAATAAACTTGGCATGACCAAGAAGTCAAACTAGGGACAAAAATGCGAGCAAAGTGAACTAGGGAAAAGCTTCCCCTCCATAGGATAAGAACAACACAACCAATGCAAAGCTACTTCCTAGCAACAAAGTATTTCCATCGGCCAAGGGCTTGAGCCACAAAGTTTCCAAGAGCTAAGACACCAAACTTGACTTGATTTGTAAGTGAGAGAGCGCCCAAATTTAAAACATTTGGAGGAGACTTTCAATTTTGGTTTAAATCTTTACAAACAAAATGCCAAACTATGATCCCTCACGAATAAAAGTAAACGAAAATCCTTGGAAAGGGGTGCCCTGAAGAATTTAAAGTGTGATTATGAATTGTAGGATACTACTAATTAAACCTTAGAAACCCTAACAAGCATACATTATAAACTCTAAAGCTAAAATCAAAGAAGCCATTGAAGATAGAGAGATATAAGGTGGTTGATTCCGAGGTTTGTCTGGGAGTATCTCAATCCTATTTGAGAATGACCCTTTTTGCCTCCTTTATGTTGATGAAATTATTAGAGCCAAACCTTATAATATACTTATATTGCTTCTTAATTATTGATAGAATTGATTAATTAATATAGTATTTTTTTTGTGTTTAGTGATCATTGATTATATTGTAAAAAAATGGTATTAGTAATAGAATATTCTATGATAAAATTCTAAGAATTTTTTTATAATTTTTATCAAAAAAATTGAAAATGCTTCTATTAATAATTAAAAAATACACAAGTCAAAACATTAAACAAGAATGACCAATAGAACCCCTAGTAAAGGATATGTCAAGAACACAATCATTATACAAAAAAACCCTCATAAAAGGGGGGGGAAACTAAAAATCAATGCATTTGATAATCATGACCATTGACATAAAGCACTGTCTGACAACATAACTTGAAGGTATTCTTTTATCTTTTCGATTGCGACACATACCTCTTGATATTTAATGTTGAATTGATACATCTGAAAACATAAAGAGGACAAAATCTGAGTTTGTTGAATAGCGGGAACAGTGCCATTCCCAGCGTACAGTTGTTGGCAACGATTTTTTCGAAATATAAAAGAAGATAATCAACCGGAAAGTGTTCTAGATGACAACAAGGGTGGAGAGGTAGAGAACACCAATCAAGACAATTTTTTATTGAAATTGTTAGGAAAGTGTTCCAGAAGAGAGGAGCAAAGGGAAGACAAGAGCTGAGAGGAGGATGGGCAATGCCAAAAGAGATGAGGGATAGTTTCAAGAGCAGAATGGAAGGTGTGTTCGCTTGTACCAGGACCAAACTTGGATAAAGGGAGGCCAACTGGAGGTTTCATGTGCAGAATTCACCATCCTAATAGTTGACATTTGGCCTCAGCAGGATACTGCCAAATTGTGTAGGCGATTCGCCGCCATTGAGAATTAAATAAGGACAGAAAACATTTTGTAATAAAAGAGACTTCAAGTGGGAGTCGGTGTTGAATTAGTTGATACAAAACCTTTGGTGTGGTTGTATTGATGGCAGCTTAGTTTGGTCAGCGCCAATCCTTCCAAAGGACTGAAGGGTTGTCCATGATTTTAAGGAGAATCGCAAGCAGAATGAGCTGATAAGTGTGGTATAGGCATCCTTAAGTTTTGTGGGCAGATTAAACATATGGTGCAACAAGTTCCAAGAGAGCCAATTGCCGATATTTTTATCCTAGATGTCTTTAACTGTGTTAACGCCTTTTCTTGAAAGGATTTTTCTTTGAATTCAGGTTGGACAGAAATGGGAAGGTTATTAGATTGAATTATCTGATTCCACAAAAGATTGAAGTGGGAATACTCAATTCATGCAGAAGAGATTGATGCTGCCATTGAAGAAAAGGGGTCATTTCCTACCAATCTATCCAATTACGCCTAAGAGGAAGAGCACCAAAGATATCAAAAAAATGTGCATTTAGGATTTTATCTTCCCATGGAGTGGAAGTCCTAGCACATTTATATGAACCTTGTTGGATCCATTCCCTATTTGTCCAAGGCTCTAATCCTTGAGTGGCTCTTCCAACCCACTTTGCAGCTAGACATTTCCCTTGTTGTAATGGGTCAATAATTCCAAGCCCGCTAGTAGTTTTAGGCTAGGTGCAAAGTTCCCAAGAGATTGCCGCCATCCCTTTCTTACCAAAAGTGTTGCTCCAAAGAAAGCCTCGAACTAGTTGTGCAAGCTTGCCATAAACTGATTTTGAAGGTAACCAATAAGAAGAGTAGTACACATGGCTGGCTAGAAAAATGTGATTGATGACAAGTAGCCTGACAGCTAGGGAGAGGAATTTTCAAGACTAGTTTTCAGCCTTTTTCAGAATTTTATTGAGCACCCAATTCCACATCCCGGGGAGAAAAATGAATACCAAACAGGATACCGAAGTATAGGGTAGGGTAATCTTCCCATGCGGGGTGACATTCCAAGATGGAGGAATCCATGACAGATCTAGGTCGCTCTTAATGAAGATGACTTCTATGTTGTGGCTACACAACTTGGAACAAAACATGACACAATAAATATCAACAATTCCCTGTGCATTTTCAAACTCTTGTTTGGAATTTTGCAAAGAGGAGAGAGTCATCAACAAAATGAGAATTAAGGGCATAAGACTCTTGTGGAATAGTAACTCCTTTCAGACCTCCTTGATGATGAGCTCATTGGAGAATATAACCAAGGGCATTGATAGCCACAACATACAGGAAAGGGGTGAGTGGACAGCCGTCAAATGGAGCGCTGTAGGTCAAAGGACGTTGTGAGGCTGCCGTTAACCATGATCTGAGCTTGCGTTTCGGTGAAGAGCATTTGAATTTGTCATCTAAAGTGGGGACCAACTCCCAGCCACTCAAGCATTTTGAGAATAAACCGCCAACACATTCGATCATATACTTTGTCAAAATATATTTTAACCAATAATGCATCTTGATCATAATCTTCAGCCTATTGGGTGGTTTCCGATGCATAAAGAAGTTTGTTCAATATATATCTGCCTTTTAAGAATGTGGTTTGCTCTAGGTGAACAATATCTTTGGCTATTGGTTTAGACTTCATAGCAACAACCTTTGCAATGCTTTTATAGGAAATATTGAGAAAAATAATGGGGTACCAACCGCATATCCTATTCTTGTTTCTAGTTTTAGGGATAAGTTAGATCAAACCATGGTTAATGATAGCCCCCAAGGATCCATTGGCCTCCACCTCTTTATAAACATTAAACAAATTCATCCTGAGAGTGGGCCATAAAGCTTGAAAGAATTCAACCGGGAGACCATCCCAGACAGGGCCCTTCTCAGACTTCATTGTCCAAAGTGTTGATTTAAGATTAATTATAGTAAGATGTTGCTCAAGAAGATGATTGGTAGCCTAATCCACCTTGCATGGAATACATTCATGTACCCACTTCCAAAAAAGATTTGTACTCCTCAAATTATCAGCCTTCCTGAAAAAGTTTACAATAATGCTAAAAGAAAGCTCCTTTGATATCATCAAGTGAGTGGATTTCCACTTCATCATCAGTAATGATCTGTGAGATGTGCTCATGATGTTCTTTTTGCTGCAGCTATTTGAAAAAACATTTAGAGCCACAGTCACCATGTTGAATCCAGTTTAAGGAAAGCCCACATCCACGCACCTTGGCCCCTTATAAATTTCAAATTTTCTTAGATCATCTTCCATTTTGGTAACAATTTGAAGGGAGGTGTCATGGGGATGTTCCTCAAGAGCAAGACGCTGCTGACTAAGTGTGTGCTTGAGATTGTTTTCTTTTTTCTGTCTCTCCCTGGCCATGAGCTTGTTATATCCTCCAAATAAATTAATTGTCTTTGCCACAGCTGCTTCCCACCATAAAATTCAACCTGTGGATGCAGTAGGTCGGGGCTGCAACTCCCAAACAACATAAATTTGGGCTATACAATGCCAGGAAGAAAGATGGGAAATATTAAACTTGAAGGGAATATGAGTACAAGAAGGAGAGGAAGAATCCAAGTTGAAGGTGCAAGAAATTGGAGAATGATTAGAAAGAACAGTGTCGGCAAAGTTGGAAACATAAGGAAAGGATAGAAGTGACTTAACAAACACACTAACAAATGGCCTTTGATATCCAAGCTGATTATTGGACCAAGTGAACCAATTCCCTATTTGTGAGTTGGGACATTCAAAAGGGGGATCAAAGACTCCTAAAGAGTCGCAACAGTGAAGCAAGGCTGAAAATTCTGTAGAGGAGAGGGGAGATAATTGAGACCAGCTACGATCTCTTTTGTGCTCAACCATGTTAAAATCACATCTTAGAATCCACTCTGCAGGGGACAGGTTAGTACTCATCCAATTCCACAAAGAGACACGCTGCTGTTATGTTTGGAGCATAAATTGAGAAGAATCCAATGATTCGTCTCCCCAACACATACCGTAACCCCAACACAACTATGTGTTGGTTTTTCGCCTATGTCAATGATCTCAGAAGAAAGGGAGGGTTAAAGGAGCAGAACTACACCTCCACATCCTTCATGAGGTGTACAGTACGGCGAGAAGTGCTTGTTAATGCAATGAAGGTTGAATAGCACAGTAGAGCCACTAACTCTAACCTCTTGAAGGAAGATAGGATTAGAGAGATGATTTTATAAAACCCTTTTGACGTGGAACTTTCTTTTAGGGGAGGGTGATCCCCCGCCTCTTTCTTATGATGGATCCAGGCTTGGAATTTCAAATTATTTGTGATTGTCGAATCAAAATTCGTTGACCGGCTTAACTCTTTTAGGTGGCTGTAAATTCCAGTAATTTTTACAGATATGTCTATAATCTGTTCGTATATATATATATATATATATATATATATATATATATATATATATATATATATATATATATATATATATATATATATATATATATATATAGGTATTATGTTTCTATATAAACCACTTAAAAAAAACTTACGGTTTGCAAAATTTGCACCCTGTCAATGTCTACTATTTTTAAAAATTTTTACTTGTAATATACGACTAAAATCATAAAAAACGGCCTACACCCTGTCAATGTCTATTGTTTTTAAATTTTTTTACCTGTAATATATGGCTAAAATCACAAAAAATGGCCTAGAGCCTGTCAATTTCCAGCCTTGGGTGGATTTATAGGGAAATTTTTAAGAAATATTCCACTGATTTTTAAATGTCTAACTTTAGAGTAATTTAGATATATAAAAATATATAATTGGCTGAAAAGTTAAAAATTATTGCCTGCAAAGGATGCTATATCGCCCTCTCTCTCTCTATATATATATTTCATTCCATGTCATTAAGCGAAGGAGTGGGACAGACAGACGATTATAATCCTGTAAAACTCATTATCGTGGGCGCAGAGAGTTGAAAATGGCAGGGGGAAATTTTGTTCACAGGGTACTCCAACTACGTCGTTAACGAACTTGTGGTCGAACGTCTGGCTAACAGGTATGTTCCCCTCGTTTTTCCCTTCTCTTCTTACCTCCCAATTTGAAAGAGTTTTAGTTAGGGTTTGGTGTATATCTAAGAATAAAAATGAAAAGTCCTCGAGGACCACATGTCAGAGTGAAATTATTTTGAGTGTTAAAGGAGAATATTGTGCTGCTACTGTTCATAGTGTTGCCGTATTGCGATGATATGGCATGACAAACTATTCAGGGGAAAACAATTTAGGAAACACAGAAAAATAGGAGTAAGACTAGTCATGTAAATTGACAAGGATGCGGCTTTAGTGTTGCTTGAATAAGGCCAAGCACATCCAAAGAACCTTGGAATTCGATACGCAGGGTACAGCCTCAGCCAATTTAAGTTAAATCACAAATGTAGTCAGAAGGGCTATAGTTTATAGGGGCTTGTGACAGCGATATTTACAAAGGTGAGAATCAATAAGCTGGAGTCTTATTGTTTTCTCCCTGCTCAGGGGAAGGTGTCCTCAACCTCTGTAGTAGACGAGGAATACTTTTTCGCAAAAACAGTCTTAGAGCCCCAAAATGCCTTTGCGGCCAAATGGGTAAGTAGTGGTTTGTCTCTGTCCATTTAAACCAACCATCGAGTAACATATTCGCAGCCAACGATTGTTGAGAATCGGAAATTGTAGCCTCAAGATGTATGGTGGGAACTTCCATTTCCAAGTGAGATGGCTTTTACAGCATTAATTTTACTTTTACATGATTCAGATTGCCATGATCTGGATCCCATACTGAGCTGCAGGATGAAAGCGAAAAACGGTAGGCCGAACTGCTTGAAGAATATTGTTAAGGCCATTATCTGACAGTCATCAACTTGTGATGTTGATTGTTGTGAATCCTTTGCTTAACAAAGTGAAGCCAAAGGCTATTAGCAACTTGGAAAAAAGGAGGTACTCGATGCCAGTCATGGAGTGCCCTGAATCTAACTTCTGTCTGTTGGAAAAATTCTTGCATTTTGGTTGGATGCCTGGCTAAAGTTTGTGCAAACAAAGAAACTTTGTTATGCTTCTTCTGTTGGTGGGCCATATCTGAAGTTGGAAGAGAAAATTGAATCTCATAAGGTAACAAAGGTTGGGCCATATCTGAAGTTGGAAGAGAAAATTGAATCTCTTAAGGTAACAAAGGTTGGAAGCCATATCGACCTTCAAAAGTTGAGTAGCCTTGTTATAGATTTGTTGATTGATATCCATGTAGTTCTCCAATTGCATATGCAATAGTGATGGGCAATATAGAAATAAGCAAGAATAGTGAAATAGAAAATGGTAGCATGAAATGAAAGAGTCTTATTTTATCAATGAACAATGGATATCTATAATTACAAGTGATGATACAAACAATAATTATTTTTGATGATCTCAAAGATCTTCTATGAAAATTCATATGTCAAAGCTGAAAATCACTATGCTAGGGCATGAATAAAATGTCATTGGCAACTAATATTGACACTAACAATTCTAATTATCATCATAATCATCGATTATAGCCATGAATAATAATCTACAATCGAGGGATATTTCCTTGTCATTCCTCTCAACACAAAAACACTAGACCCCAATATCAAATGAAGCCCAATTAAGTATCTTGTATGATGTTGGCAATATACTTATTGATGACAACGTGAAGACCTAACATAAGTGTTGAAGGAAGCCTTGTGAGAAGCGATTCCCATGAATAATGATCTATTTCATTTGTACGCACTAAACATCAAGAAAGGGCCAAAATGTGGAATAATTAGCCAAAACGCACTAAATGGTGTTGCCTCCTAGAGGTGTTGATACTCAAGGAGGAAAGAGTTGCCGTATTCACCCCCCAAATTAGTCCGATAGGTGCAAAGAAATTAATTTGATACCTTGAAATTGAAACCCAAGTCTCCACACAAGGTAATATAGATGAGCAAGACTTCAAAATTGGAGTTATTTGCTTTATGATTAAAATGAGCTCCTCCATGGAGGGTATAGGAAGATAAATAATGCTTCAAACACGGAGCATAAAATCATAATTTGCTAACAAAATGATTTAAATGAGCCTATAGAAATTCCACAGAAGGCAGTTGTTGATGCTTTCAAAAGTGGAACAATAGCTCAATAAAGGAAACACATGAAATTCTACGAGTTCATATCAAGCAGAAGAGATCAAAATATGGAAAAAACAAATGTAGCCTTTGAGATAAAATACTGTCTTAAAAGTAGGCATTGCTTACAGTGTTCATGGCTCTCGAACCATGCAGTTTAGAAAATGAAATAGAAAAAGTTGTAGAAGTTAAATATGGTCAACATCATCAGATCTTAGGGCTTATCAAATTTCAGTCTGAACTGATTTCATTTTTGTACATGATACAAGGTCATGCAAGAACATCATCGACATGCTGATCAGCTCTGGCTGTAGAAGATAAAAATGATCAGAAGATGTTTCTGTTGGAGAAATTTTAGGCTGAACATAGAACTTTGGATTCTGCATATTTTCAAAGTCATTCTGAAACTGTCAACTGGACATAGTTACCCAAGTCTCGGGGACAGGGGGACAATAGGACCAAGAGATGGGGTTTCCAAGACAGCAAAAAAACTCTTAAGATTTTGGGGACGATGGGGGGGACAACTATAAAAATAATATATAATAATTAATATTTAAATATTTTAACTTTATTCAATGAAAGTTTGTGGTTTAGATTTTATTCAATGTTTTTTGGGTACTTTTGGGATTAGGGTTCCATGTTTTTGATAAAAATAACAATTTTTTGAATGGAAGTGTTTTAATTTTTTAAAACATTTCAAAAACTTTGGAACATCCCCCCAAGTCCCAAAGTCCCCGAAATGTTTAGGATGTTCAGGACATCACCGAAATCTAGGGGACACATAACACTGCATCTCGAGGTTGAATTGGAGAAATAGGATATGGGGATAGAATATGGAATACCTGCAACGGGATAAAATTCTTTAAGTGATTAGATATATTTGGCAACATCTAGAAGACATGGAGATCTATGAGGGTAATCACTGCACTATTGCTGCTATTTCAACCATATATGAAAATATCCACTATCTAAAAAGAAAAAATTCAAGAGAAAAATGGTTTCCTGGATGGGGAGGACGAATTGCTACTTGTAGAGAGCTACATGTGGCAACTCCCCAAACAGGTTAAGATTGAAGATTCCAATACCAAACTGATAATGTCTCACAGAACAAAAATCTATGTGGGAAACACACGAATATCAGAGAAAGACATAAGATGTCTGCCAAAATCGATACCTTTGCGCTTTCGACTAGTTTAGTTGAATAAATTTGCAAGGTTGAGGGCGAGTGTTTCCTGGATAAAGCCAAGCATGTGGAAAGAGACTTAGAGCTGGGCATGCATGTTATTCCTTAGTCATAGTAATTTAGTTGCGGTCCAAAAGGGCACAAATATCAGAGAAAGACATAAGATATCTGCTAAAATTGGTATGTTTGGGCTTTCCACTAGTTTAGTCAATTAGATTTACAAGGTTGAGGGTGTGTGGAAACCAATGTTTTAAAAATCAGAACCGGACTCGGAACCGGCTGAGGGTCGGACCGGAATTGAATCGGAACCGGACCGGTTCAAACTTTATGAACCGGTTTACTAAAAAATACATAAAAAATTATATTTTTAATAAAAACAATATATTTGAAAGATTAAAAACCATGATTCCAACAATTACACACAAAATATGCAAATCTTGCTCTTGTATATATGTAAAAGTGTTTATAGCAAAATGGCACAAACTCCAAGTCCAATACACAATACATATATCATATATGAGATTCTGAAACAAAATACATAAACAATGAAACTCTAAATGGCCTACATGGTCCGAGACTCCAAAAAAACCACATGCTATGAACATTGATACATTACAGATACTACAAATTACAAAACTCTAGGATAAACTAGATGTGACATTAATGATCATTCATCAAACCCTGCACCGCTGCTGAAAATGGGATCCTCAGGGTCAACCTCATCAATATCATCATTGGCCTTTAGCTCCGACTTAGACCCATCCAAATCCTCAGGCACATCTACAACAATTGTATTAGCACGGGGAGTAGCACAAATGCGATTAGTGCTTGCTATGTCTCATGACGGTGGCGGCGGTGTTGCTAATGGCTCAACATCCTGATCCAAACCCATCCACCCCAAGTCATCAGGATCAAACTCTGCTGGTTGATTCTCCTCTACCCAATCTGAGGTTGGATCTATATCATCCAAGACAATGGGATTTATATCAGGTTTTCGGTTCAACAACTGGTTGCGCCTTAGCCGAAGGTTGTACTACACAAAGACAAGATCATTCAACCATTGTTGTTCCAAACAATTTCTCTTCTTCGTGTGAATCCACTCAAAGATGAACTAGTTGCCCTCACATCCAAAAGCAATGCAAGTTTGGCTCAGGATCCTAATTGCAAACTTTTACAATTGAAGACACTGACTACTAAATGAATCCCACCATGTGCTGCAATTAAAAATGTAAGTGTTTAATTTTTCAACAATGGCGATAAAAACACAGTTAAAAATTAAAAGTAAAATTTATAACTTAAAGTGTAATTCAACAAATTAGATTGCATCTTATGCTAAAAATTCATGATTATTCATTAAAAAGTTTAATCAAATGAACTTCAAAAAATTTAGAATTGCTTACCTAGTTGGTCCACATCCCTTACAATCTTTGCAAGGTTTTTCCCAAAGGTACTTGTGGCTCTCCTGAAGAAGCCGATTTGTCGGTGAACCTCAAGTTGTTGCATCTCCTTAGGGACCATGCGCTCTAGGCACTCGTACAAACCATCTTTTACTTCTCCTATTTGATCTTCTCCATGCTGAGCTCTGTAATGATATTTTGGGTTCATGAAATATCTAGTTGCTTGTATAGGGCATTGGAGTTGATTGTTCCATCTATTATCTACAATCTCCCATATAGGCCCATACTTAGTTACGATGTCTTTGTATGTTGCCCTTATCTACTCATTTGCCTGTTGCCCTTATCTGCTCCTTTGCCTGATCCATAGCCTCATAAATATGGCTCATGGCTAATTTTTCTCCATCCACCATCCACCAACCATCACATGCCATAATTGAGGTGTTCTTGGGTGGTCTTGAAGCCCAAAGGTGAAATCAGGGTGTTGGAAACAAGTGTTTTGTGAAGTTAATGAGCTAGTGGGCCCATTAAATGAAATAATTTGATTGGTTCATGAAAATTGCGACCATGGATGATGTTTAAATGTCGTATTACTTGTGTTTGGTGAATATGGAAGCTTGACCAAGTATGGTTTTGATGCGAGTGGATTTTTCTCATTCCTACAACAAGGTTTTGAGGCTTGTTGGTGCATGATAAGTGGTTTTTGGCATGACCGACCTATATGGGTCATATGTGACCGTTGTAATGAGTTTATTTGAATGTTGTTAAGGTGTATGGGTCGAATTTATCATGAGGGACCAACCTCCTTTGGGTTAGAGAGAAGTGCATACAAAAGTGAAGTTTGAGCTCATTTGGTGAGTTATTCTTGCATGGTGGAAAAGTGTGACCTAAGTAGAAGTGTTTTGCAGGTACAAAGGTACGATTTGAAGGTTGATCAGATGTGTTTCAGGTTGAGGAAAGTTTGATAGCGTGTGTGCAAGAGTTTAGAGGCAAGACAAGTTGAGAAGGAAGAAGATATAGCAAGTTTAAAGACCTAGGGTTTGAATAAGGGTTTGTGAGCTGAATAAGTGATTTCCATCAATTGTGGCAGCAACAAAATCAGAGATCAATCTTCATTAGGTGGGTAAGTTGGTGTTGGGTCATCCTAAGGGGTTGTAGCCTCCTCATGGAGTGTGTGTTTCACTAAATTAGGGGTTGGTGCTCCTTGTGAAGTTAGTGCTTCACTAAATTTGTTTGTTGTGTGTAATATCAACAAAGTTTCAGTGGGGTTTTCTTCCCCATGAGGGCTTCCCACTTACATATGGTGTTTTTGTGTTGTGTACTTTGTACTTTGTTTCATGCTCTTCTTATTGATGTTGCATATCTTAATAAGCACACATGGTTATGAATGATGTATGAACAATCTAATTCATGAATGTATGGTTTGGTTAATGAAGTAAAAAGTTTTGTAGGACTGATTCACCTCCCTTCTTGGTCCATTGTGCTTCCAACAAAGTCTCATTCACTGTTAAAGAATCAATTTGGTCTCTTAAATCCAACTTTTGTAGGAGTCTTGCAAGAAATGAAATCATCAAAATTGAACTTCTTTGGTATTTCAACGTCATATTTAAATTTTGAAAGAAAATAAGAAAAACATGGAATCCAAAATTTAGATTATAGTAACAAACTCTCTGATGTCTCCTTCCACTCAAACCTTCAAACAAACAATCTCCAATACATATTTCTTAGCCTTTTCCTGCAAAGAATTGGTTAATTCTATAGTTTCCCAGCATATATCTTCTTATTATTCAAATGTCATATGGGCTTGACCAATAAAGACCTACAAATAAGTTCAGAAGAACTTAAAAGGCATTCTTTAGTATCTTGCAAGCAAAATTAAAAATCATCTAGAGATTCATTTTGTGTAGGCAAAATGGAATAACAAATGAATGTAAAATTAATCATGAAGAAATTCAATGGTATAAGAAAATAGACCAGCTTCAATGTTAAATATTTAATATTGACTATTATGGAGAAATAAATACTCTAGAGGATATGCAAATCCTATGCAACAAGCTGCCAGATTTAGACTTGAATAAGTGCCATCGTGCTAAGTTGCCAACTAATTTATATAGTTTGCTATTTGAGTCATATTTATTTAATATATTGCCTTCAACTTTCAAGTCTTAATCGTAGATTTGTAAGTTTATAACCCCTCAGGATCAACACCTTGCACTGGCACTTACATCGCATTGATAGACATTTTTGAATAAGGTCCTTCGTTTGTCATCTAAAATAAAAATTTAGACATTTGCCTTGTCAATCACTTCCTAAACTTAAATTTTGTTTGACAATATAATTTAAACTGCAGCTCTGTGATGGGTTTGAATCCCTTGAACGGGTTGGGAAGGACTGAATTTTGATCACTGATAGGGACTCGTTGATACACTACCAATAGTCAACAATACAATTATTAACGATATAACAAGTTCGGGGACACAAACATTTAACTAATTAATAATAAACTAATGACAATGATAATACTATTATGATGGTCTACGGTCACAATATGCCTTAAGGGTTTTGAGCCATCCGATTTACATACTGCCTATGAGCCAATGCCCATTTGGGTAAGGAAAACCCTTTTGTTGGGCACACAGAGGTGAGATTATAGGATCTTTACCTTTTGCATGGCTAGGGTTATTCATTGTATGATGTGGAGTGTTCCCTGGGTCATTGGAATAACTTGCCAGTAATTGGTGCATATCCACTTACTAGAGATTGTGAACCTTGGGTGCAACTTGGTGACTATGTCTAGTGTAAGAAGTTTGTAGTGGTGTTGCAACCCTAATGCTCAGTGGGTCAAAAAAATAAAAATGCATACAAATATACTAGATTTTTGTGGATTTCTCTTAAGCCCAAGACTTCATATGAAAGTCCTTGGATAGATAACGGTTTCTTCCCCACTTTACCAATATATCTGGCACAAATTTCGTTGTTGTTTGGGTATGGAGTTGGTTGGTGTGTTATTAGTGTGTTTTCTAAGTCAAATTATGCAGGGAGGAAATACTTTTCCTTGCTCACCTTTGTCCAAATATGGGTTCAACCTTCCTTCGGTTGGTTGGTTTGTTCTCACTTCTTGTCTCGTGTGCCCTAAATCCTTTTCTTGGCGGTCAACTTCCTCTTGATGTTCCTCAATGCCAAAGGATTTTATATGATTGGGGCTCACTTATGCCTCTTGTATCTTCTGTAAGCTCTATGAATCGGCTGTGATTTGGAATTTGAGCTCATCTTATTGTTTTGGGCTTTGGGTTTTTACTTGATACTTTTAATTTCTACTTCTTACATTTCTTTCCTCACCATAGTCTACTATGTTGATCTTTTTATCACTCAGTCTCTACCTAGATGAACCCGATCACGACAGCGAATCAGGATGTTTTTAAAATCCAACTCTCGAGTCCAAAACCCTAATGATGAACTAAGTTGCCACATTCAAATTCATGGAGGATAAAATTCGTTATTACAAAAATCAGCCATACATTTTTTGATTAAATTTGACTACAAGAAGTATTATTCTTGTATTTTAGATTAAATAAATATTAAAAAAAGGAAGAATGAACTTTAATGAATTCTACTGAATTTCATCAAAATTTTAATGAACTTTAATAAATTATATTGGGGGAACTTCAATTTTTTTACACCAAATGCAGTGACAAACACAACTTCATTTCTTGTGTGAGGGTTTTGATAGGTCCAATTTAACATGTTCGTGGACAAGATAAGGGTAAAGGCTGTTGTTGCTCTGGGAATATAGACAAGTTTTCCTACCAAAACGCGTATACCTTTTCAATATGTGCAGACTCCACTATTCGACGGGAAGCTAAATAATTTGACACATTCCAATGCAAAGCTTAGGTTTTTTTGCATATAAATCTTCTAGCTCTTTGAGTGTACATTTCTCTAAGCCCAAGAGTTCATCAAAGAGCCCTTGTTGGATAGATGAGTTGATTATTTCTGCCCTACTTTACCAACATATTCATCACAAATTTTCTTGTTGTTTGGGCTATGGAGTTGGTTGTTGCATTATTAGTGTGGTTTTTTAGGTTCAATTATGTAGGTTGCAATATTTCTCCTTTCTCACCTTTATCTAGATTTGGGTTTGATCCGTAAACTGTAATAGACCCCCTACTATCAAAGAGTTTAAAAATGGATATTGTTTTAAAATTCTCAAATTCCTGATTTAACTGAATTGAGAACCCATTAAAAACTGATCTTAAAACTGAATGTCAGCATTTAAATCTGAACCAAAACTGAATGTGAGTGATCGAAAACTCATACAAATCCACTGTTCATCCGAAACATCCAATTTGTTTTCAATCTCTTCAATTAGCCTTCTTAATCAATTTCCTGTATTTAAGTATCAAATTTTAATGACAATTTAAAGCTGATATCAACAGAAAGAATACTGAAAACTGAAATAAAACAGAGGCAAGAGACCAAGATTGTTTATGGAGTTCGGTGTAAAATGCCTACATCTTCGGGTTCATTCGAACCAATCCATTAAAAATAGATTGCAAGTACAATTTAAAAACTTACAATACCATAATGGACCAAATAACTTGCAATGAATCCATGGAAAGCTATGGAAGAATACTGCAAACTCTTCACAAGAATCGTCGTCGAAATCGAATCCACAAATGCAGGTCTCCTTCACGGATTGGAAAATTGCTCTATATTCGGGACTACAATAACTTTCAATAAGTCTCCCTACACTTTTACGAGCTTAACAAATTGTTACATTGCCCAGAAATGCCATTACATTGGTTTGGGACATTGATAATTCAATTATGCATTTTAAAAATTATACTTAGTAAAAAATGCAACCCACTTCAAATACCACGACCCTTCTTTTATATTGTTTCCAAGGCCATGGCGCAGGGGTCAGAGCCTTATCGTTGTGGCTAAAGGGGGCAAGTTCGAATCCCTTGAAAAGTGCTTTTACCAAACATTGCACTTTGACTTGCTTATTTAATCCACATTGATCCCACATTATCCACGGGGTTGGGATAGGGCAGGTTTAAAATAAAGCGCTTTGGCATATTTGCGTTGGTCATTAGGCCGCTTTTGTTGGTCCATGTATTGGCATATGGCTAATATGTTGAGCACTAAGGCCAACATGGAGGGTGCTTGGCACATGTGTGAATGTCATGTACTGGCGCATGGACAACGTGGAGCACTAAGGATTGAATGTGGCAAAGCACTTTGCACAGAACATAGAGAATGACGCGTGGACAACGTGGAGTGCTAAGGTTTGAATGTGGCAAAGCTCTTATTATGGAACGTAGAGAATGAGGTGGCAAGCCATGTAGTGGCCCGAGGGCCCACCACGTGGACCTCTCCAAAATCGTTAAATCAATGAGCTTCTCTCCTGCCACATGTCAGCATGAGAGGGCACAAAAATAATGTGGTAAACTATAATGTAATTAAAAAATTTAAATTCACACTAATTCCCACATGGCGGCAAGGTCCCCCTCCGACACAAAAGCAGACCCGACCTTTTGCAAATCGACTGTCGAAGATTGGAGGAGTAAACAAACACGTCCAAGTCCATTTTTTGCCTCGACCAACCTCGAATCACGCAAATAGGTTCTAGAAACGAACCAGGGTCCTGCTTGATCCGCACCTTCATGCTGACCAACTTTGACCAAAGACAACTTGAGCATGCAATGTCCATTTCACGCGTTCCAATAGGCGTTGGAAAGCTCTTGGAATGCTCTTCTGTATTGTACTAGTTTAGGGAGATCTTGGGAAATTTTGATGCCTAAAATGACCTTTGGATCACACCTCCACAATAAGAAGTTTTTTTGTCCCCAAAAGTCAAATCACCCACCGAATCTGCTAAATTGCTCTCTGCATCACACCAAAGTATAGAAACCAGAATATAGCATAGTGGTTAAGGTTGCCAAATATTGAAATGCCAAAAATATCACAGAAAATGGATTAGCGTAAAATTTAAATAGTCACAAAGTGCCTTCCAAATAGGCAATGTCTAACTAAACCCGTGCGAATTGGCCAATATTGTAACTGCAAAAGTAGATCAGTATGAAATGACAACCAAATGCCAACAATAGGTGGTGTCCTTTGACCTTGCAAAACTGCCAATATACTCTGCAAAATATCACTGAAATTGATCAATATGAAATAGACGATTAAATGCCAAACATAGGCGAGTGTGCATTGATAATGTGAACTGCAAAGTGCTGTAAATGACCATTATGAAATAGGCCACCAAATGCCAACAATAGGCGGTGTCCACTCACCGCTGGGAAATTGTCATTCACAACAAAATATCACTGTAAATATCATGGAAATGATTTAGAAAGTAAATTGTAAATTGCCTATAAAGAGGTTGAGTTAGATTGAATCCGAGAAATTTCAAGTGAAGATCAAAATATCTATCCAAAATGAAATTAGGGATATAATCAAACTGCTTGCCAAATGTCGCAATTCAAATTGTTGAAACTGCCAATACTGCAAAATATCACTTGGTGCAACATGCAAACCAATTTGTTAGTATAATAAAAATATACTCTAATTGTAACCACATGTAATAGTTACAAATAAATTCCCATGTAAGGGACTTAAAATCATGTGCAATTATTACATATGGGTACAAAAAGTTTGTATTATTATTATATTTACAAACGGGGCCCAAAAAAATGAGTCTTATAAGCATCCCATAGTTTTGCACAATAAAAAGCGACAACAAATACTCCGAAAATGCAAATGCAAAATTAGACGTTCTAAATATGTCCACTGAACCTGTGTACTCTACTATCAAAATCAAAATAGAATGTCAACCATAAATGTGAGAAGATAAGATAAGATAATTATATTAAATGTCCAACAAGTGACCACAAAAATAGGTCAATGGGACTGCACCATACAAAGCAAAGTAAAAGCATGCAGGGAAAACCCAAAAGGGTCTCTGAAAACAACAGAAGAAGAAGAAGAAGAATGAGAGTACAAAGAAGGAGAGGAGGTGGAGGGAAAAGCCTCGACACCAACCCTCACGACTGTCGCCCAAGGTCAGCCTGAAAGAATCTAGTGATGTGCTGATGTCTGGTGTCAGGGACTGGAAGCTGTCTGAGACGCCTATGATCCGTGGAATGTCGAGCTCTCTAGGTGAACTTGGTGGTCTGTCGCCTATAAGAGGGGGCCCTTGGCCGTGTCTGAGTCCTGGATATCTCTAGTCTGGGAAGAAGCTCCTCTAGTCCTGACAGATCTAGTCTGAAGATCTCCACTTGGGATCAGGTCCCCCGCTTGGTGCCCCTCTCACCCGGGAGCACAACAAAGAAAGATGTGATCTGTCGAGTAGTAGTCTCCCTGGAAGGAGGATGGAGGACCCCGTCACGGAGCTTAAGAGCTTCCTGTAAATAGAGAGCGAGACACCTCTGATCATAATACCTGAAGAAGGTCGTGAACGTTGGACGTTCACGGAATAGACAGTGAAACCTCCCTCTGATCTCATAGTAGATGGGGCATCGGAAAATGAAGTGTTCCTCTGTCTCAATCTCCTGGAGGGAGTAAAGCTGGCAGATCCTTTCGAACCAATCCAACTAGTGATCGCTCTCGACCCAAAGCCTGTGGGAGCCAACTCTGAACTGACCCAGAGATATGTGAAGAGCATGCATCCAATGACGGGAGATATAAGTGGGCTGAATGATAAGTCCATTGTTGACTTCAAGGAAGTGATTGGCGTAGAAGGCCATTTTCGGGCGTAGCTCATCCCAGGGGTTGGTCCACGTAATCTGAATGAACTTTCTATATATGTCGTCTCTGATGATTCTGTGCAGGTCCTGCGTGCTGGGAAGGAGGTGAGTAGGAGCATCCATGGAGTACCTGAAAGGGGGGAGACGGTCCATGTTGATCCCAAGAGATCCAAGGAGACGAGAGGCCCTGGCATACCAGCACCGAACATGGCCACTACGATTAGAAAGAGCAATGGCCTCAGAAGAACGGTAGGCAAGGTAGATGTATCTATCTCTGCCTGTGGAAGAATCTGAAAGTCCCTGGATGTGGTGCAAGAGTGAGACGAGACCAAAGATGACCTCTAGTCTGAAAGGGCGAGCCCCAAACTCGGCAAGGATGATATTATGAGGAACAGTCTCTTTGCATTTGATGATCCATCTGAGCAAAAGGATCTGAACTCGCTCAATAGAAGCCCAATCCGACTCGAGCAGGGAGGGACCCCAAACCTCAGAACCATAAAGAACTGTGGGTCTCACAAGAGAGTCCGAGAGAGACATCTTGGACAACGTGTCCTGAAAGTGGTGGCGGAAGCACTGTCTCTCCAAGATCGCAAGGGAACCATACCCCTTGTTGATGCGGGGTTGAATAGCCGGGCGTAGACTGAAGCGAGGTCCAGAGAAGAGAACCCCCAGATAGGTGTAGGAGTTGGTGATCTCTCAGCTCCTCCCCTCTGTAGAAGAAATGGAAATCAGAGGTCTTCAGCACATTGAAAACCATAACCTTGGTTTTACCCAGGTTGACTGTAAGCTGTCTATGATCGCAGAAGAGGGCTAAAGCATCAAGTTGTCTCTGTAACCCCTCCGCCGAAGAAGCTAGAAGGACCACATCATCTGCGAAGAGAAGAATGTAGATCAAAACCTGGTGAAGAAGACAACCGTCCCTTGTCCTGTATGTGGTCTCGGAGAAATTCCTCCAACTCATCAATATAAATGCCAAACAGAGTAGGAGAGAGAGGGCAGCCTTGTTTGACCCCGATGGTGCTCCTGATGAAGTCGGAAAGCCCAGCAGCAGTACGAAGGCGACCCAAGACCTCCTCATACAACCGAGTAATGGCGACAAGAAGGGTTTCGGAAATACCAATGTCTCTAAGTATGTGGAAAAGGGCTTCCTGCAGAACAGAGTCAAAGGCTTTCCAAAAGTCCACAAAGCAACAAAAGACTCTAGACGAACGGTGACATGCTTCCTCAATGATAGCACGGAGGGTAAGAATGTGATCAATAGTCTGGTACCCTGTCCTGAAACCAGCCTGTCCTCTGGCTCTGCACTGGTATTGCTCTAAGAAACTCAGATAGCTGCAAATGGAGAACAATGGCATACAACTTGGAGAAAGTGTGACCCACCATAATTGTCCTGTAATTATTAGGATTAGAAGTAGGACCGGATTTGTGAATAGGGTGGATAATGTGGTGGGACCAAGGTTGCGGGAAGCCAGTACACACCACCTAATTGAAAAGGTCTACCAAATAATTGTTGATGGTGCTGATCCCATGCTTGAAAAACTCTGCATGGAAGCCTTCCTCATCTGCTGCTTTGCTGCAATTCATCACCGATATGGCCTTCTTAACATTTGTGTAGGTGAAGATGTGGCAGGTGGAGGGGTGGGGACACAACTTGGGTCTGGGGCTGACCGGGGATGTCATAAAGGGTGGAGGTGTGGGTGAACATAGTATGGGGGTCAAGGTCCAAGGGTAAGGGGGAGCGCCGGGGAATGATGGTACGCCAAAAGCATTTGGGGGAATGCAAAAGTGAGGTGCGAGAGATCCCTTCTTCTGTGGGCAATAAAGGTATGTTTCTTGTGGCGGAGGAGATTACGATAGGCAATTTTGAGGGAGGGGAAGGATGGGAGGTCATGGGTAAAGGCCATGCGGAGTTGGCGGTGAAGGGTTTTGCAGTCGTCATCATACCATTGGTTCATGGGGCATGTCCTCGTACTAAGGGGCCTGAAGGTGGAATGGGGGTAAGAAAGCAAGGCAGCCTCATGGATACAGTGGCAAGAAGGTTGTACATCCTGTCAGTGGGGAACATAGTAAATTGGGATAAGGGGGGAGAAGCTGGCGGAGATGAAAGGAGAAGGTTATGGGGTCACCCTCATCAAGTCTCAGAGTGGTACGTGGAGGGCAGTGAGGGGGGCTAGGGGTCTGGGGGGGAGTAGTTTCCAAGGAGAATAAGAGGGTTGCATGGTCAGCGAGGGGAATGGGGGAGATGGAAAAGTGGTGGATAAAGGGAAGAAGGATCAGGGGTAGTCATGACGTAATCAACAACACTAGCGCCACCACAGTGAGGTCCTGCAGGTGAAGAACTGGGAATCTGGGAAACAAGATATGCCATTAAGGATCAGTAGGTCATGAGATTCCCCCATCTGTAAAAGGTGTCGGCCATATGTCGTCAAGGGCCGTGCCACATCATCAGACTCCCTCTGAAGACCAACAGAACCCAGGTCCACCTCCGAAGTACAAAGAGCATCAACAGTCTTGTCATGCAATGGAACTTGGATGTTTTTGGTTCGAGCATTGAAATCACCCAAAAAGGATGACCTCACCAACTAGCAGAGAACTGAGAAATGCCAGCAGAAAGGTCAAAGTAGGGGTCCCCATCTGAGCCATTCTCAATGGCAAAAGGAGAAGAGACAAGGGGGAAGTAACAAACTGCAATATAAATGTCCCAGATAAGGTGTGGGGTCCGCCTAACCTTGATCCACAGAAAATGTGCAAACTTGTCCTCGGCCGCCACAAAAATTTTGCCCCGAAGAGTGTCCCTGACCAAACAAGCAACTCTGCCAGAACCCCTAACTCCACCAGAGCTCCTAGTATCCTGCCTGCAAACAAAGAGCCAGTAGTACCCCTAAGGTTCGAGAGAGGACGAACGGGGCTCTCATGGGTTTCCGTAACAAAAAGGAGATCTGAGTGACCCAATGCATCCTGTAGGAGACCTGGTGAAGACCAGTAAGACCCATTTCCATTCCAACATGAAATGGAAATGCCCCTGTTACGACGCCTCTCCCAGCGGGACGTCATTTGGACCCGAGAGCCCAACCAGGAGGGAAAGTGTCTCGAATCACTGGTTTGAGATTCCGAATCACTGCCCATTTACCTGCCTTCCTGGCTGCCATGACCATCTCCCAGGACTGTTTGAGTTCTGCCACCTGGGCTCTAGTGAGATCTTCATCAAGGAAGATCTTATCCGGAAGTGAGAATAGTCTCCGTTTAGCCCTAAGAGCCCGAAGCCTGTCTTCAGCTGATTTGAAGCGAAGGAAGAGGGTAAAATCAAGACCAAGCCATGCTCTATCAATTTGCACCTCCAGCAGCCCCAACTTGTTTGTGATGAAGTCAGATGCGATGGCTAGAGGATCAGAAGGAGGTGTGGGCATACCTCTTACCTTGAGATTGAGCTCTCTTGCTCATCTGTTTCTTTCTTCCACAAATTTTTCCTGTACAACTTCCTCCACAACTGTAATAGGAGAAGTGTTTTGGTCCTTACCTTTCACAATTTGTGCCCATGAATCAGATGGTTTCCTGAGATTTTCATGTTGGGTTTGAATCTCTTCCTGTTTGTGCTTCAAATCTGAAATTTTTGCATGTAATTGATCATTAGTGCCTGTAGGAATGGCCTGGGTCGTGATATTCTGTAAGTTGCCTCCGCAGAGAAAGGTTGTCCGCTTCAACCTTTTCAACCCGAGAGGTTAATTCAAAAACCTCAGTTTGAAGGGTTCTGTTGGAGGATTCCAATGTCTCTAATCTGCTGAGCAGCTCAGCCATAATGTTTGGGAGGTTGCTTTCCTGTTGACCCTATTTGTTCGATCCGAGGCTAGAAACCAACGGCTGTGGGGGTGGAGGGAGACATCGTGGAGGGGTAGACTGCTTGGAGGGGTGAAATGATTAGAGGAGTGGTAGAGTCTCCAAGTCCCCCAAACCGAGTGGCCCTGTGCATAGAAGATTAGGGACCAAGCCTAAAGGTCGAGCAACCTTGAAGAACCCAGTCAATGCTAGCAGGGGAACGAGCTACAAACGATGGACACCAGCCACGATGTTGAGCCACAAACAACACTAAAAACTCGAGCAGTGAATATGAAACGATAGTAATGGATTATGGAGGAGCTACAAAATTGCAGGAAAGGACCACGTATTGTTGGATAACCACAATTAGGAAGCCACGGTTCGCAGGATAGGAGACAAACAGTTAGGGTCAAGGACTTGGTTCGAGAGTGCAAATTTCGAGTAGAGGCTTTTCGTGAAAAAGGGCTTTATATGAACCAAAAATGAAGCCATGAAACCAGTTCGACACTACACAGAACAAGAGCTCGACGGGTTGCGAGCAACCACAGTTCATTTATGAGCAATCACGAGCCATGATTATGCAAATACGAGCTGGGACAACGAGCAGAGAAAACACGGGTTAGGGCCATGAGCAAGTGGAGGAATCATGCGCAAGGGCCATGAATAACAGAGGAATCATGAGCCAGGGCCACAAACAGCAGGGGAAACACGAGCATGGGCCACGAACAACAGAGGAAGACATTCTGAGCTACGTTGCCAGGATATGGATACGAGTATCGGTTTGGATACGGATACGATACGTGGATACGTCAATTTTAAAAAACCCTTGGATACAATACGTCTTGGATACGTCCGTACATATATATTAAAAAATTAATATATATATATTTAATTTTGTATGTACATCTACTCATTTTACTCATTTTTTAGTCCATAAAAAACTGAAATAGTAATACAAAACTTTAATCAATGTTCAAAACATTCAATATATAGTTACTTAAGACTTTGCATTTTTATTGATCATGTGGCTGCCATACATATGATATACGAATATCATGTCAACATGAATACGAACAAAACTTGAAATTTAAAAAATATACTAGGATCCATGTTCAAATTTTCAAAACATACAATATACTTAAGATTTTACATTTCATATTTACTGCAGGATACGTATTTACTTAAAAATGAAATAAAACTTAAAAAAATGAAATATAACTTAAAAAAGACATATTTACTGTAGGATACGTGCCTGATACGTACGGGATACGTCAGGATGCGTCTGTACATATCCGTGACATACCCTGATGTATTCGGTATGTATCAAGCACGTATCCGTATCGTATACGTATCAAAGGGTATTTGTGGGGGTTTTGGTCGTATCCACGCACTTGAGAAAGGAAATTGACAATGTCTCGCACTTCCTCCCAACTACTTGACTACTCTATTCTCAAACTCTTTCTTCTACAAACTCAATTCCAACACTTTAGAACTGTTGCACTTACTCCCATGAAGTCTCTTGCTTCCGATAATCAAAACTCTCCTTCCTATATGTATTTATAGCCTTTCTCATGTCCTCCCATGCATTGGAGGATGGGAAAGGTCATGGAGGAGATGAGACACAGACAACCTTTCCAATTCTGGGACTGTTCGTTTCAAATTTTATTTTCTATCCGAAAGTGACAAGACCGCCACTCAATGCAGACCAGCGGTCACAGAACCGCCGCTCTGCACAGAGCGGTGGTTCTATTAACATATAGACAAAACCTCTGTTTCTTCATTTTCCTTCTTTGTTGCTGGCTGATTTGATGAAGGAGAGTCATTTTGGATCCCTATGGATCACACCTCCCCTACTTAGGAGGCTTTTGTCCCACAAAAGCTTAGTGGGGGAGTAGATGAGGAAATAATTCCGTCACTTGCTCCTTCGAGTACCACTGGGCTTGCCTTAGTGTCTTCCTTTTCATTCCAACTTGCCAAGACTCCTGCAGGCCTCTTCTAGTCTCTCTGACCTTTTGCTGCAACACTACATCCTCCTCCAATTCGCCTCGTGAGTCCAAAACGCAATCCTTAATAGAAGTTAGCAACTGTAGTTTTCCATCTTCATCTAGCATGGATGGTTCATATAGGTGCAAGTTCTCACAGTTTACTGCTGAGTACATCCTCATAAATGGCAGCAAATCAAGTCGAAAGGCATTTTGTCCAACCTACTCCAATATGGTGCAGGGTCCATATCGTAGTGGCTTGAGCTTCTGTGCTTGACCTTGTAGTCTCTCCTTGCTCAAGTAAAGCCAAACTCTATCTCCAACATGAAGCTTATGCTCTCTCCTGTGTTGATCGTGCCTAGACTTGGACTTTGAGATGGATTTGCCAGATCCTCTCAATGAATTTGTTTGCTCTAGTCACATCTGTGTCTCGTGTCTCCTCCTCATCCTTTTGGCCAATTGCTATGTCCAGCGGATTTGTAGGTAGATATTCCAAGCATGCTTCAAATGGTGACTTCATAGTGGATGTGTGTACTGCTCGGTTATAGGAATGGTGAATGTAGGCTAAGGACTCATCCCAAGTCCTTGGGCACTTGTTATTATACCCTCTGATCAATTGTACCAAAGTCTTGTTCACCACCTTTGTTTGTCCATTTGTCTGTGGATGGAAAGCTGTGCTCCTCTGTAACCTGGTATCCATCTTGTCTCACGAAGTGGTCCAAAATTTCCCCAAGAACTTGGAATCCCTGTCAGAAACAATAGACTTTGGCAAGCCAAAATGTACCCATACTTTAGCAAAGAAAAGATCTGCTGCCGCATGTAATTTTATTGTCTTTTTACATGCCATAATAATACACATCTTACTGAATCTATCAAAAACAACATAGAGATAGTCATTGCCATGTTTAGACATAGGTAATCCTCCTACAAAGTTCATAGAAATGTCCTCCCACGGATGAGTAGGTACTGGTAAAGGCATATACAAACCCTCCTTCCTAGTCTTAGGCTTGCTGGTACAACAAAGTTTACATCCACGTATAAATTTTGATACTTCTTCTTGCATATTGGGCCAATACACGTACCTTTGCAAGTGGGCTAGGGTCTTACCAACAATGAAATGTCCTACTACTTTCGAGGTATGTGCTTCCCTCATCAATAGAAGTCTTTTTTCTTTAGACACACAAAGCTTCCCCCATTGGTAGAGCAGCCCGTCCTTGAGATAACAATCTTCAATCCTCATCCTCTTAGCCCCTTGGGATTGCAACTGCTAAAATGTCACCCCAAAGTCTCTGTCCTGGGCATATGCCTCTCCGTAAGATTCCTTCGCGAAGGGCTCGATCTAAGAGATAGTGGCCAAGCAGGAGAACTTCTCTTGTGTAGGTGGCCTAGACAACATGTTTGCCACCAAGTTTGTACTACCCTTCTTGTATTTGATCACCAGATGAAATTGCTGAAGGAACCCCATCCATTTGTAGTGCGTTGCATGCTGCAATTTAGACTGTGCTTGCAAATACTGGAGAGGTTTATGGTCAGTGTGCACAATAGTTTCTTTACCCAACAAAGAATGCTTCCATTTTTTAATTGCCTAAACTAGTGCATACATTTTCTTATCATATACTGAATATCCTTTAACTGCTGAAGTAAAAGTTTCAGAATGATAGCATACGGGTTTACCTCCCTGAAGCAACACTGTGCCCATAGCATAATCACTGGCATCTGTCTATACTTCAAAGGGCTGTTGCAAATTAGGAAGAGCAAACAATGGTGCATGACTAATCTTGTATTTTAATAACTTAAAGGATTAGTCTTGTTCCTTACCCCAGTCAAAACCCTTACTCTTTGTGGCCACTGTGTGTAGAGGTGCTGTAATCACGGAGAAGCCCGGAATGAACTTCATGTACTGTACTGCTCCCACAAAACTCCTAGGCTCTATGACTCCTGTTGGTGTTGGCCAATTGGTGATGGCTTCCTCCTTTGGATCCACTCATAGCTCTCCTCCTCCAACCACGTGCCCAAGATAGACAAGTGACTGTTTGGCAAATTCACATTTCTTCATATTTCAAAGCAGTTGTTTCTCCTTGAGAACTTGCAAGACTTGCTACAAATGAGTTAGATGTTCCTCCCATGTGGCACTAAAAATCAAGATATCATCTAGATAAACAATGACACTCGAATCTATGAAATCCCGCAATACATCATTCATCAATCTCATAAATGTAGCGGGTGCATTGCATAAACCAAATGGAAGTACTAACCACTCAGACAAACCCTGTTTTGTCTTGAAGGACGCTGGTCCAAGAGATCATCTATGCAGGGAAGTGGATATTTTTTTCTTTATGGTGATCTTGTTCAAAGTGCGGTAGTCGATGCACATTCTCCAAGAACCATCCTTCTTCGGCCCCATGACAATAGATGAACCGCATGGTGAGGTGCTCGGACGTATCACACCCTGGTCTAGTAGTTCTTGGAGTTGTTTCTTTACTTCAGTACTCTCCAGCAAGGATTGCCTATACAACCCGATGGTCGGTAGAGGGGATTCTGACATCAGTTGAATCTCATGCTCTACTTCCTGTTTTGGTGGTAACCCACCGAGAGCCTAAAAAACTTCCTGAAAAGACTGAATAGTACTATCCAAATCCTGTTTTGTCTGGTTAGAAATCTCTAAAACTTCTACCCCATCTTGTTTATCCTTTAACAAAAGTAAACAAAACTGGTTATGATTTGCCTGAATAAGTCGTTTTGCTTGGTTAGCACTTACCATAGTAACCTGTGTCTTACGCTGGTTTGCCCGGATGTTGTAGTTGATCCCATCCTTGACCCATCTATATCGGTTTTCCCTTATCATAAATATAGCATCCCTGATATACAAGTAAGGACTCCTGAAAACAACATCAAAAGCATCAATTGAAATAACATCAACTTCCAATACATCAATATACTGGGAATTTATCCCAAACTTGACCTTAGATCTTTTTGTTACCTAAATTTCAACACCGTTCTTCACCCAACCCAAAGGATAAGTGTGTGGATGCTCGTAAGTCTCAAGACCAAGATTCTTTACATCTGCTTCAAAAATCAAGTGAGACTGAGAACCGGTATCAACTAAAGCATTTACCTTAGTTCTCTTGATCTGGATTTTGCTCTGGAATAGTCTCCTCATCTCCTCTTCCTGGCTGTCCATGTTGGTGGCCGTGCATCCAAGATTCTCGTCTACATCAGAGTCATGGACTTCTTTGAGTCCTTGGTTCGGTTCTTCGAATGTAACTCCAGATGCAACTTCCAACATGTAGCATCCATATGACCATTGATATCACAGTTCTTGCAAAAATTCTTGGGATCCTTACAAGTATTTAAAGTAGTGGCAGCTTGTTTACCTTTCCCTTTCCACTTACCTTTGTTACTTGTTGGCCCATGTTCTTTCTTCTGCTGATTTGTCGACTGCTTTGCCCTTGGCTTTGCTTCTCCTTGCTTCTTTTCATCATCTATATAATATGCTTGCACACACGCCTTGTTGAGATCTTTGGGCTTCGTGGAGATGACTTTTCTTTGAAGGTGAGTGTGAAGTCCTCTTAAGTACTTAGTCAGAATATCCTCATCCTTCAAGTCCATGTTCAACAACATGGCCTGCCTCTGAAACTCCGTAGTATAGTCTTGCACACTTTGACCACTGCCTTGTGTAAAATACTGCCATTTAATCATTTGGTTAGTCTTGCGGCCAATAGGATAGAAGTTAGCTCTAAGTAATTCTTTAAATTCTTGCCAAGATTTCACAATAGGACGTTTCATCTTTTCACAAGTGGCTAGATGGGTTTCCCACCAAACTAGAGCGCGTCCGTCCATTTTGAGACATGCAAAGGTGATCCTTCGTGCCTCAGTGACATTATGGACGCTAAAGTAGACTTCCAATTGTTTTAACCATTTATCAAGCAATTCTGCATCGATTTGTCCTTCAAAGCTTTTAATTTCAACTTTTGTTTCAACTTTAAAAGGAGTCTGATCAGATTTTACCTTCTCTCTTGCCATTGAAGTCTCTTCTTCACGCTCTTCCCCATATTCTTCCTCATCGTAGCTCCTCCATATGCCAATTTTTTTGGCTAAGCCTTGAACCATTGAGTCCATGGAGTCTTGCTTAATAGAAGCCGTCTTCTGCAAATCTGTAAGTTCTTCTTGTCTTCTAAACATCCTATCTATCATGGTCTCTAGCATCTCGATTTTACGGACCAAGTTCTCTCCCTCCATTTGTCCTCGAATTCTCTATTTCCACTTCCTTGTAGAAAAATCTGGATCGCAAGGTAAAGTCTCTTCGCCTTTTGATCTCATCACTGTCATACAAATCCAAGAACGAATACCACAGTCCTAGATACTTGTTAGCTCTGATACCAAAATGATCTGTAAACTACCTACTTTGGAATTCGTTCACAAAACCACAATTATATTGTTCTATTTTCAAATAGAAAATGACAGTTGAGCTAGTGATTGAATTTTTTATTGCCTTAGAACTGAAATTTGCAAAGAAAAATGAATTAACACACACATATGCCAAAGGATTTTTATCCTGGAAACCTCCAGAGGAGGAAAACCAGCCAGGAAGGGCAACCAACTCTTTCCTCCCTTTTTACTTTAGTGGCCAATTTAAATTTATCAGGGATACAAACTTTACAATAAGTGAGAAAAGAAATTGACAATGTCTTGCACTTCCTCCCCAGCTACCTGACTACTCTGTTCTCAAACTCTTTCTTCTACAAACTCAATTCCAGCACTTTAGAACTCTTGCACTTACTCCCATGAAGTCTCTTGCTTCCGATAATCAAAACTTTCCTTCCTACATTTATTTATAGCCGTTTTCATGTCCTCCCATGCAATGGAGGATGGGAAAGGTCATGGAGGAGAAGAGACACGGACAACCTTTCCAATTCTGGGACTGTTCGTTTCGAATTTTATTTTCTGTCCGAAAGTGACAGGACCACCGCCCAATGCAAACCGGCAGTCATAGGACCGCTGCCCTGGCTGAGCGGCGGTTTTGTTAACATATAGACAGAACCCTCCATTTCTTCATTTTTCCTTCTTTGTTACTCGGCTGATCTGATGAAGTAGAGCCATTTTGGATCCCTATGGATCAATAAATCGCTTGTGATTTGGAATTTGAGCTTCTTTTATTATTTTGGGCATAGGTTCTTACTTCTGATACTTTGCTTTTGTGCCTCTTACTTTCCTTTGCTCACCATAGTCTACTTTGTTGATCCTTGTGTCAAGAAATCTCTATGTAGATGCAACCAAATTGGGATACTTATCCAACTCTTGATTCCAAATCCGTAGTGATGAACACAACTTTATTTCTTTCGGTATGCATTTTGACAGGTCCAATTTAACACATTTGTGAATAGGATGAGGATGGACACTGCTGTTGCTTTGGCAATATTTACAAGTTCTATCAAAATGTGTATACCTTTCAATATATGCCGACTACATTATTTGATGTCAAGTTGAACAATCCGACCCATTCCAGTGTAAAGCTTAGGTTTTTCTTTCAACAAAGTTCCTTATGTATAAATCTGCATTCATATAGAACCAAGTCCCTCTATTAAAAGATTCCTCTTTATCTTCAGATGATCTGAATATTACTAAGAAGAATCCCTTAACTAGGCATCTGATTTAGATTTCATCCTTAGTCATTCACTTGGAGGTCATTCATGATTTTAGGGAATTGATTCAAGGCCACATTCCTGCAAATTTGCAGCTTATGGCTCTCTATTCTGATTTCTCGACTGCGGTAGGATATCCTCATTGTTGATATCAAAGGTTAAATCTTTCGTTTCTGCTTAAAAGTAAACCCTCTCATTGGGTGATTAGTTTACCAATCAGCCTGATCCTCTTCTTTTGTTCCCTAACTTCTGTTGTGGGATCGCTGTTGTGTCAACCTGCCTTGTGATCGTCTCTTCTCCTCCCCCTTGTTCTCCATACACACCTCTCTCTTCTTCTTTGTTTTAGTTGTGCTCCTCCCATCTGCTCCTTGCAGTTGTTTGCTGCCCTAACCCGTTCACTGTGTTCCATTGCTTGTTTTTAAGATTACAATCTGTATTCACTTCTATATTGTTGCGTTAAGTTTTTCTTGTGCATTATTTTTAATGAAATTCTATTCCTCAAGGGAATTTAAATATGATTTTTCCTGCAAGTCAAGTTTTGATTTCTAATCGAGGAAGTGGCTAAGTTGAATGTTTTTTGGAGTATTGTATATATAGCTTATTTTCATTGTCTCATTGGTTTCTTAATCTGATTTGGTTACTTATAATGGTATTAGCTGAGCTGAATTTTTGGATTGTTCTTGCAGCACAGCACTTGGTTTTATAATTTTCAAATTATATTCATGATTTCTTATTTCCAATACATTAATTCTAGAATATTTGAGGTCATTAAAAAACATCCCATAATGTACCTATATGTGCAGTCATTCATTTCAGAGATTCGCTGTGAAATCATCTAAGACAATTGAAGAATTATCTCGGAAAGGTATTTTATTTGGTCTCCTATAATTTAATCACCTTCTTTTTCAAGAGAGCCTTTACCGTGAAGTTTTTTCAAGAAAATTTGGTTTTTGTCATTTCACTTGATCTTTTCACGCTTTTAATTTGCATGAAGTTAGTATTGCTTAGTTCCGTTGAATTACATTGTATTTTTGTTAGAATTTGATTAACTTTGAAAGTAAACTGATTATTAACTGCCATGATGAGGGTCCTTACTTGTGCTTTGCTTCTACATTCATTTGTTTGATATTGCTCAGTTCCCCTCTCCAATTCATGAAATTTAATTGTTTTTCCAATAGCAATTTAGAATTTTGGAATTTTACTATATGAGCTGCTTAATATATGGTTCAAAAGTAATTTGACTGAACTGGATTAGCTCTTCATCACGTGTTTGGGTTTGCAAAAGTTTAAATGTATTATTTTGCACTTCATTTTAAGTGGATACAAGTTGGTGCAACTTTTTATTTTGTAAAAGCAAAAGTTGTTAGTAGCAACAAATATTGTTAGTGGAATATTATGGCTGCACATAATATGAGACGGAAGTTGAAAATAAAGATTATGGTGGAATATAATGGCTGCACATAATATGGGACAAAAGGTGAAAACAGAGATTAGATCTGAAAGTTTAGAGAAGGGAGACTCAAATTTCCGATTAGTTCCTTACTTAAAATCTATAATGATTTCAATTTTCGGAGTGACTACATAGTGTGGTCACTCGATTATATTGAATATATTCATAGCAAGAAACAAATGAATGGTAATTTATCCCTCCCTCCAAAAAGAGAATTGAGAATCATTTTAAGCAAATGAATTGAAACTAAATTACTTTTAATTCGTCCACAAAATAAACTGTCTATGAGACTGCAAAGGTTACAGTTGCACCTACAATCAAGAAAGCATTCTCATGCTAGTTAATTGTAAGTAGAGAACATGTGAAGATGTTGTTTGATGTTTCCTTCTAATGGTAAGATCTTGTATTGATTGTGACCGATTCCCCTGTATTCTTTATTAACATATCCTCAAAGAGCTTTTAAACATTTGAAAAAGGAAGCTATTTAATGGTTGACTACATTTAACTAATGAATATCATTAAAAAATGTTGGAGGATATCCTTTTGAGATTATCAGTTTAGAAAGAATTCTAGCCAAGATACCATTTTCCAAAGATTGATTCATGGAGTGCAGTTTATGTGAATATCATGCTTTGTGAGGAGTTTGGTATGGTCCATTCAACATTGATCCGTGTGCAGACATGCAGAATCACACATGTCCTTTGCGTGCTTGTGCAATGCCTTTGGGACTATTTTTGCAAGGCTTCAGGTGCCATGCACCTCACAACATTCTGCAGCTTTGCATGCAGCTCACAGCATCTTGCTTGCCTCACAACACTTAGCAGCTGTGTGAAACCTTCCAAACTTACAGCCTATGTGTCAGCTTCATTCTGCCACATGGCACTCTCCATGTCTGTACCCATCGGAGCACTCGTCAACACACCACACGTTGCGGTATTGCATGCACCTCGTAGTACTTTGCAGCATTGTGCGCACCTAACAACATCTTGCACTGCTTTGTGGCTGTGCATGACCTTCTGAACTCCCCATATACGTTTCAGCATCCCGCTGCCACGTGGCATGCCAATTGGCACTCTCTATGTGTGTGCCATGTCAAAGCACCCATGAACATTTGACACCTGGGAAGCTGAACTGCCACACTTGTAAGAAGCTCAAGCGTAATTGAGGGATAAGATGAACTATCTCGTAACCATCATCTATTGTAACCACCACCTTGTAATGATACACACACACATATGTAGATGTTCAACTTACCAAAGGGTTGAACACCCACATAGTGGTGAATGCTGGCATACCCCGAGTGTCTAATACTTCTCATACGCATCTATAACACGTTGTGATCTAGACAAATCGTTTAGGAAGTGTTTCGAGCTTTCTGATCATGGGAGTCTCATTCTTAGCCTTACTAAACATTATACTCTACCCTATTCTTTCTCACCGAATAGAAGTAGCACCATTCTAAAAATTTCTTTCGCATTTGAATGTGGTTTGGTCTACTATTGTATTAGCTTTCCTTTTGTGCATTCTATAACCTGTAGCTTGCCGCAAAGTACAAGGTTGTCGCCTGCACCAACATCTTGGGCCTTGTGGTGCAGATCATTAATATTAGAGTAAGAGTTCTCATATGCCTGTAAATTCTTGCACAACAAAAGAAAGGACACATGCTCAGATCTGTTTCATATTATCCATAGGAATGTTTTAGCAAGAGTAAAATGGCTGATGCTGAGGAGCACTTCTCTAAAGCATCCTCAGATGCCCAAAAACTCATTTGGTATGCCCTTGAGGAATAACACATTGAACTCTTCTGCCTATTCCACTAACTCATGATTCAACTTGGTCTCACACTGTCTCATTCTTCTGTGAAGTTTGTGCATCTTTAGTTTCAGTAGCAAAGCCCTTTCAAGTTGCAAGGCATCTTGATATCTCAATGTTCGGGAAAAATAAACGCCTTGACATTAGATAAATGTATTTGACAACTCGAAGCTTACTTCTCAGTCAATCACTTTGACGACTTAGAGAGGATCACCCTCGAAACGTTGAAGATGTCTATTTCAGTGTTCCACTTATGGGAATCCTACAACGCGTAGTGCGAGAAATGTGACCACACCATTGAGACTAGGGATGCATTTGTCGATGCTTTGCAAAAGTAGTTTTACCCCCTAAAACACTATGAGGATGAGCATATGAAGTTCCAACGTAAGGAATAGTTTGTTGAAGCCTACATCAAGTTCCGTGACTACAAAACATGTCTACGTGAGGACTTGACAGAGCAACTTAAGGTGCTGAAATACATCAGCGAACACTTGCCTTATATTCGTGCAAACATGGAATTCTTGACTTCCGAAACATTGGGCAAGCATATTGCAATGCTGCCAAGACCAAAGCCAAGGAAAAGATGAAGCAAAAATTTACCTCTTCATCTAGTGTCGTGCAAAAGAGCCAGGTTGCACACAATGCACCATCTCACCCCCTTCTGCAAAATCAAAACATGCTGCACAAGGGTGAGCAGCATATGAAGGCTGCACAATACCAAAAAGCTCACGTACCTTCAACATTACACAAAGGTGCTGAAATACATCAGCAAACACTTGCCTTATATTCGTGCAAACATGGAATTCTTGACTTCCGAAACATTGGGCAAGCATATTGCAATGCTGCCAAGACCAAAGCCAAGGAAAAGATGAAGCAAAAATTTACCTCTTCATCTAGTGTCGTGCAAAAGAGCCAGGTTGCACACAATGCACCATCTCACCCCTTCTGCAAAATCAAAACATGCTACACAAGGGTGAGCAGCATATGAAGGCTGCGCAATACCAAAAAGCTCACGTACCTTCAACATTACACAAAGGCAATAAGAAACAAGGTGACAAGTGGTGCCACTGACACTGCATACACTCACACGACAATTGTTAATGCTACAGGTAATAATCCTTGATTGTCCAGTCTACATCAGGTTACACACAAGAAGAGAACACTAATTCATATGCTGCTTTTCTGAGTGCCAACACCATTGCCACTGGCACTTCGAAGGAATGAAAATACTTCTTTTATGTGAGTGATGGGAGGAGTGGGGGTGTGAGGAAACAGGTGAGTTGGGGTTGGATGAGTGGAGAATGAGGATAGAGCAGTTGAGCAACACAAGATAGAGGTGTGAAAGTGGGCATGAGCTGGGAGCAATAGTACAACTATGAAGATATGATTATGCCAAAAATCATAGAAATAATTCACTGGAGGATAACTAACAGGCAATGACACTAATTAAATGCACTTGACATTCAAAGTCAAAGACAATGCTCCTTGTAGAAATTCGAAAAAAACATTTTTTTATACATAAGCAAGGGTTGACGGATTCCTTTACAGTTTATATTCGAAATATCCAAAAGATTTGCATTATTACAATGATTACTTTAGGCATGAAAATCTTGATCTCACCAGCAATTAGTAGACATGAGGTAATCTATGCCATCCTGACCTCTATTGGTTGATATTTTCATACCAAGGTAGATGGGAGAGATTAGTAAAAAAGAAATGGAAGCATACTTTGCACTCAAATACTTTCAAGTATTTACAAAACATACCAAGGAAGCTGGAGATTGATTCTGCATTCAATTCCTAGACAAGACTGGGAGCCATAGAAGAGTCTGCTCTGCCATTATCAGGCCCCACCCCCCACCGCTGGTCCTATTCAAAACCATGTGACTGCCAATGGAAACATTAGTCTTCCAGAAAACATATGTTTTAATCTTTATGTTTCTTATTTAATTGCAAACTGCCCTATTGCTCAAAGTGCAATAAATGTAATAAATGAGAAATTAATATATGAAATAGATTTTTGAGAGAAGGAATGGTAGTGAGACAAAATGTAGAAAAGTAAAAAAACACTACATTCAAAAACCCTAAAGGGGCATGATCTAATAAATGGGTTCACCAAAGGATAGATACACAAATGTATTACTTTTAATAATGCTTCCATAATACAGGTGACATACTTTAAACCATGCCTAATTAACTATGCAATTCCAATGTAGATAAAAACATGCAAGGAAATAAGGAACAAAAGGCTCTTATCTCAATCTTGGTTGCTGTGATGGATTTGCTTTTGTTTAGGGTCCTAAATCTGTGCTCCACAACACCTGCGTATCAAGGAATGCATGAAGAAAGCTTTTGGGAGCATGCATTAGGGTTAGTAACTAGGTAGGACTAACTAGCCATCTAATTGTTAGACCCCACAAAGCTAATTAAATTTTCAATAAATGGAAATTGCATAACATAGATGATCCTCATATGGTGTGCCAAAAGTGCTTCATATTAGAATGCTAAGTCAGACAAACAATAAATGCTCTAATCATTGCTTTTCATGATTGAATAAAATATAACAAATGTCTATTTATAGGGAACTATTAAATCCAAATTAAACATTATTAACACTCATGCCTACTTCCAATGGCTAGAACCTAAAAATGGGGAAATAGGGTGACATAGGTGGTTAGAGCATAGCTCCATAGAGCCACAAACCAATTTCCTTGTGCTTCTCTGCTCAGTTGTATAGGGACTTCACAACTTAAATTGCATTTTTAAAAGCCTTTAGATTGTTTTCAGAGCTCAAAAAGCATCAATAAAAAGCTTTAGCTATGTGAACTTCTAGATCATGAGTTGAGCTTTCTAAAAGGATATTATAGTCCACAATCAGAGCATACCCAAAAAAGTATTGTGCACTTCAAAGTTGGCACGTGTCATCTGAATGGCACACTTTGGATTGACGACATCAAAATTAGCCTCCCTGGTTCGACCCTTCACTTGATTGGCGCACCCCGAGGAAGCGAGCGACACCAAGGATGCATTAAGAGGTTGATCTTCACCAATCTCCATGCCATCACTCTCCAACATACCGGTGCTTCCCTGAGCATTAGTCAACTTGCTTTGAATCACTTGATTTGAGGCAAAGCATTAAGGACACATTGTGCCTTCTATACAATGCTGCACATGCTCGTGCACTTCAACAACTTGTGCATCGTTGGAACTTCACTTGTCATACATGGAATCTCACCCTTGTATACACACTCTTGCCACCACCTTGCATGCTTCCACGATACCTTGCAACATACCACACTTCAGTCTAGCTCTTCACAAGATGATCAACACTCGGTGACATCCATAAATGATAAATTTTTTGCATGCTTGATAGTGCCAAGATGCATCATGCTTCACAATTCTCACAATTTCTGCAGTCCTCTGCAAGTATATCACAAAACTTGCAACTTCTGCAATCTAAAGTGTAATGCCAACTCAACTTACAACATTTGCAACTTTTGCAATGTTGCGCATCAATGTTCGGAGTGTCTCGCGATGTTGTACAACACAACAACTTTGCAACACTCTTGCATACTTGTGTCTTTCTACTGAGCATACACATGGCAACTTCACAACACTCTTGCACACTTGTGTCTTTCTATTGAGCATACCATGTGTCTTTACAATTTTGCAAAGAGCCTTTGTGATTTGTGTCCACTTGTCAACATCCTAGTGCCACACATCATTCTAGTTGACAGTCTCCATGCCTATGTTTTGTTAGAGCACTTGTCGGCGTAAAGCACAATGGAAGTTCAATTGCCACACTTGCAAAAAGTCTGATCGTCACTTGAGAAGAAGATAAACTGCTCTTGTAATCATCCCCTTCTCTATTGGTCCTCTATTATAACCAATTTTTTGTATTGATCGATATATAAGAGGGATTTATTATCTGATAATCAACAATGCTCCCAATTTATCCCTGAATACTTGCATGCTTTGTGCATGTTGTATTAATTGACCATTTCTCGCACATGTTAGCATGCCCTGAGTATCTAACATCTGAATTGTGATTTCCTAATGTATACAAATTAGTTAGGATGTGTGACACCCCTTCCCGACCACAGGAGATTGGTCTCCTCATCTTTTGGGTCACTTGCAACCAAGGCGAATCAACAAGGATGCATACTCATTTTGATCACTAGAGCCTACTTTCCTAGTCTTACTTTGTGTGCATATGTACTTTACCCCATTCTTTGATTTGATTAAAAGTGACATTTTTAACCTATCTCATGCAATTTAATATGTGATGGGTGTTGTGACATCTTGTATTATACTCCATTGCATGTTCTATAATTTGCAGCATTGTTCGACAACAAAATCCGTTTAGTTCAAATATTCGTAGAATTGTCCTCTGCACAACCCTTGTTGGCCTAATGTGGATCATTGGTATTAGAGCTACAAGTCTGGGACCCTCTTTCTATATAGCCAGTGATTCACCCATTGGCCAGTTCTGCCCTGAACTATCTTATTTCTATGCTCAATACAGTTCTGCCCTATCTATCTTATCGCTATAACTCAACAACCTATGGCCCTTGAACGATATTGAACAAGGCCGAGTTCGGGGAACAAGGGCCTCTCATTTAAGTGAGTTGGCGCCCCCCTTCAACCTCAACTCAACCTCTAGCTGGAATGATACCCATGTGCAGGGGGAATTCACCTGCGGGGACATCGCCTTGTCATTACTTCTTTGCACTAAGCCAAGAGACTCTGTATCAGACACATGTTCAACTCTTTGTTGTTGTAGTCATGGGAAAACATGCAGGACTATGAACAACCCCCAAATGAAAGCATCAATTTCAAAATCCTTGGATGAGAACAAACACCTGTGGAAGGAGATCTAACATCTCACGCACTAGAATCAACAGTTGCAAGATACTCTCTAGTCTAAGGAGAAGGTTTTAGTCTTATCATGGAGTAGTTGACATATCTCATGGCTCGAAGTGCTATCGTATTTGATCCTATTTTCCATGGTTTTTGTTCAAGCTGAGTATAGACATCTTCAAGCTGTGCAATTTAAAGCAAGAACATTTTGCAAAGGAAGAGGAACTGCAATGCCTCGTAGTCAACATAGTTCCAAGCACTTGATAAGCTTGCTATTAGCACACCCCTATGCCAAATTGAGACATGAGATGCGCAAATAGTGACAAACGAGAATCTAGTAAACCTCTGTTGTTCTCCACAGTCCGATTCAACATACTTGTTTGGTAGTTTGAGAAGCACACCAAAGGAATTGGTTCCAAGATGTTGAAGGTAATAGGCTATAAGGCCAAGGCCTTGGTAAAATGCACCAAGGCATCACCAATCCTCTCCAAACGGAGACGAGATTGCGCAACATGGTTCTTGGTTACATCAATTGCGGCACAAGGAGAGGTGGTTTCATACACCTTCCCCCGCAGCTAAGCGCGAGCATTCACAACATCACATTCCATGTTCCTACTCCAAGTGTTTCCACTTGTGCACACGAATTCCCCTACACAACCTCTCCCTAACAAAGGTGGAGAAGATGTGTGAGCATCCCAATAATGCTCCACGCAACAATAAATTGTTTCAATGGTTGTGAGCTTCTCAGCGGCACTCTATGTAGAAGCATCCATAGGCACGCGAGCAAGATTTCTAGTGAGAACTTGGGCATCAATTAAGGAAAATATGGTGTATGCCTCTACAACACCCCACACAATTGTAGTGCAAACCACTCCATGGCTTAACCACGTAAGCCGCCTATAGCATCCCACATAATTGTAGTGCAACCACACCAGGGTTAACTACACAAGTTGTGAAAACACAATGTTGAAGATACACAACACATGCTTTAGTCACATGGAACCATTGCCATCGCAATGGTCATCCTAGTGGTCTTTGTAGAGGAAACAACCATTCCCAATTGATTAATTGGTTCTCAGACATTTTTGTGCAAAGGACTGCACATTTGTGGATGGACCTTTATGGTTGGGGAAAAGTTGCTTCCTCACTCAACTGTCGCCACAAGCACAAAGCATTCCACATCAATAAATGTTGGATAAGTAGGAGTGTGGTATACATTTGCACATACACTCGTATTTGAATAACACACCCTTTTTTCCACAGAATATTGTGTACTAACACCTCTTTAGTAGGTTAGCTTTGTTGTTACATGTCTTGAGCTTGCACAAGAAGCTTCATAGTTCTTCGTAGAGCTAGAGCACACAAAGTTTCTCAACTTCACTCCTATATCCTAGAGTTATAGTATTGGACACTAGACTCTTGTTGCACCACTCTAGAAAACATTGATATCAAGTGCTACTAAGTTTGGTTCATCTTGGGCTCGGGAAGATTGGTATCACATGTGCCATTTTGATTGGGCCACCCCAGAATCTGTGCAATTATAAAATTGATATTTGGATGACACTATTCTAATTGGTCCACCCCGGAATCAATGCCACTACAACATAGGCGTCCAACTTCTATGCAAATCTACACTCAAGCAACAATCTTGCACCAAGTTGTCATGTTCTTGAGCATGCAACATCCATCTCACATGGATACACATCATATGCAATCTACTCTTACGTATAGGGAGTCTTCATACATCCCTAGAGAAGGCACCATGGATACACCTATGCCCCTCATTATCAATGGGAGTACAAGGATATAACGTACATCATTTAGCATTTGGCAAACAACCATAGCCGATTCTACACTACGCTATCAAGAGCAATGGTACACTCATAATATTAGTTCAACACCATCACCCTAGAACTCAAAAACTAACCGCACTGGGAACCATTAGTTTTTTAAGGGGTGACAAATGATCTGATTGTAGCTGTGCAAAGCTAGGAACATCTTTTCTAGTGCATCTTGTGTAGGAAATTTGTTGTTTAAATTGCATTGTTGGAAGTCTTTGGAGTATTTTGGAGCTCAGGAAGCCTTAATACAAAGGCCTAGCTATGTGAACTTCTAGATTGTGAGTTGAGTTTTTTGGAAAGATAGTATAGTCCACTATTGAAGTATACCTAGAAAAGTATTGTGCACTTCAATTTGACTCATGCCATCGAATGTCTCACCCCAGATTTGTGACATGAGACTCAACCTCCCTGGTTCGATGGTTCACTTGATTGGCACACCCTGAGGTAACAGACAACACCAAAGACCTATGCACAAGTTGACCTTCACCAACCTTCGCACAATCACTACATTATATTGGCACTTCCCTTGGCATCACTCAACTTGTTGGGATCACCCTGAGTTGAGGCTATGCACTAAGGACACATTGCGTCTTCCACACCATCTTACACACGGTCGTGCGCTTCCATGTAGCTTGTGCATCATTGAGGCATCATTTGTCATCCACGACATCTCACCCTTGCATAAGTATACTTACGAGAAATCTTCCTTGCTTTACAATGCCTTGTAATAGACGACATTTTAGTTTGGGTCTTTGCAAGTTGAACAACACTTTGTTGCATTCATAGAGATTTTCTGCATAACTTACATACTTCCGTAGTGCTAAGATGTATCACACTTCACAATTCTTGCAACTTTTGCAGTCCTACACAAGCACATCGCAACACCAGCAACTTCTACACTCATGCGCCAACCTCAAACTTGCAACATTCGCAACTTCTACAATGTTGTGCATTGCTTCATAGGATTCGTAACTTCTCGCAACATTGTACAACATGTTGCAGCTTTGCAACACTCCCACACGCTTGTGTCTTCACTGTTTTGTGCAGAGCTGTGCAACGATTCAGCGTCACACACTTGTTAACATCCTGCTGCCACATGGTATGCCAGGCAACACTTTTCACGCTTATGCCTTCACAGAGCACCTGTCAACATGATGCACAATGGGAGTTCATCCCCCCACTTGCAAGAAGTCAAACCATCACTAGTGTAGAGGATTATCTGCTCTTGTAACCTCCTTCCTCTGTAACTGTCGTTTGTTGTAATCAATTACTTGTAATGATCTATGTATTGTTAAGCATATGATATCAAGAAGGATCAATCATCTGATAATTGGCAATGGTCCCAATGTATCCCTAAATACTTAATACGCTTTGTGCATCTTGTATTAGTTGGCCATTTCTCCCATGCGATTAGCATGCCTTGAGCATTTGAATGGTCATCTTCCAGGCTAGACAAATCCTTTAGGATGTGTCATTACACTTCATGTTCACATGAGCTTCTCCTCGTCTTTTTGGTCACTTGCAACCAAGGAAAATCAGTAAGGAAGCATTCCCCTTCTGATTACAGGAGCACACTCTCCTAGTCTTACTGTGCATTGTATGCATATGTACTTTACCCTATTCTTTTAATTGAATAGAAGTGACATTTCTGCCAATTGCATGCACTTGAATGTGTGATAGTTGTTTCCACATCTTGTATTAGACCTCCATTGCATGCTCAACAGTTTGCAACTCTATTTCAATAGAATCTTCCGGTTTAAGTAGTTGTAGCATTGTCCTTTGCAGAACCTCTTGGGCTCTGTGCAGATCATTGGGTACCCAACTTAATGTGGGTTTAAAGCACAAAGTAAGATAAAGATAAGATAGGGGATGCACAAGATAGATAAGGATAAGATGGGGAATGCACAAGATAAGACAAGGATAAGATAAGGCATGGACATGAAAAGACGGGGATGCACAAGTGTGGGACAATTTAGGAAGATGGAACTCAATAAGAGGGCCCATATTGCCCAATTCGGACCAACTTACCCATACATATAAAAGCATGCTAAATCAACATAAATTAACACATAGTAAATGCCATAAGGCCATTTTTAGGTGTCTACAATCACATATTGGGGATATACAATGAATATTGTTATTTCAGATATTGCATTTTATTTTGGCCTAGTCAAAAGGGTTGTCTTCTTGATAACTCATTTTTTATCGAAGTGTCGTTGGTCTTGCTTGTTTTGATTGGCTTTGCTAGAGAATTTAGTGGTCATGCCTATTGCTGTTGACAATAGGTTGTCTATTTTTCTCGTTGGATGTGGTTTTCACCTGTTGCATTGAATGGATGTGGTAGGTTGAGCTTTGGGTAAATAGGACCAACAGGTGTAATTTTTGGATAAACTAGTGTTTAGGTATTCCATTGTGGAAATAGGAGAATAATGCTTAGGGAATCTGAGAGTAGAATTTGTTGAAAATACTTTGAAAGGAAATATGTTTGGAAACTAAGGAAAAATGAAAACATGAAGGCGACTCCACTGAAGGGGAGGGTATGATTCATGTTGGGTTTACCAAAATGTATATGCTGAGAAGTGCTGAGAAGGAACTCTACTAAGAAGCCTCTAATTTGGGAAAAGGTGGAAGGCCTCTCTTAGTATACTCTCAAAAAGTTCAAGAAGGTACTAAGTAGGAAATGTATAGGAATGATAAACATTTAGGCAATGCATGTAATAAAGTAAATAAACATAGGCGAGGTAATGCACAAAGCAATATGTTGACCAATGTAAAATAAACATATCAAGGTGGAGGGCAAAAGGATATCTATCTGTGGGAAACTTGTTGGAGCAATGATCTCACCGTTTGAATATAGTGTTTTGCATGGTTTGATGGCTTTGGTTGATACTTTGAAGGGAAGATGTAGCTTAGCAAGTCAGACAGGTGCATGCTCCTAAGTCATTGATCTTTGTTTGCAGTAAATCCTCAACTTCTGGTGTTTAAGTCCTTGTGCTAGCTATTTCTTTACATGATGTCCTCTCTGTCCTATGGAGATTTAGTGAGCCATAGGTAGGTCTGCTATAATTTGCAAGGCATGGATTATTTTTTGATTGTTTGTTTGGAAATGGACTATGGTAAGACGTATATGGGAACCAAATCCTAGGTTACAACTCCTTAAGGCCGAGCCACTGTCCTTTGAAGATGTAGTTGGCTTTGTCCAAATGTGATAACAATAGAATTGTACTACATTGATTGTGGCCAGTGGTGTTGTTCTTGACATGGTTTATGTAGTTTATGTAGCTCATGGACCTAAAAAAGCTAAAAAGGTCCCTAGAAGGCTAAGTAAAGTAACTAAGTTATCATGATGTCCATTGGTGTCTAAGTGTAAGATTTACGGCATGCTTAGGGAACGTGATCATAATTATGGTGATGCAGTTGCTCTAGCCGAGATCACCCCAACCCCAGGCTTGTGATATATCAACAATGGGAGATTGAAGTGCCAACAAGTCCCTTCACAAAAAATGTTAGTAAAGCTTTTTTCAAGTTTATACATGATGAACCAATACATGGGATACTGTATGCCAGTGGAGGAGAAGAATGGGCAGAACAATAGGAGAATGTAGTAGCTTCCAAAATTGAGGAATTCACAAACTTCCATGCTCCAAGAGAGTTTCCCCCTCGTATTTTTGTACTTTGCATATGATTTTCAGTACTTTAGTCATGGATCGCTCCCATGAGCATATTGGAAGTAGATGTGATGTAAATGGCAGCTTATAGCTGCAGGAAACATCAATTTCTGCATATTTATGTTGAATTTCAGTAGCATAGAGCGTTGAATCAGCAGCATAACAATTTTAAAGATTGCTGCTGGTGAATTCTCCACTGGAATATCCAAGGCAATTATAGGTCAACCACTTAACTGCCTGGTGATATTCCAGTAAAACATGAGTAGGTGCAGCACTTTCTCAAAATTTAAAAAGTTTTATGATGAACCATTTATAAGTTTCTCTGGGTTTTTGCATTCCATTTTTCAAGACTGTTCATGCGGTAAACAATTATGCTGCATATGCCAAGCCCATTGTTATTTTAGCAAACCTAAAAGCTAAGTTGCTAGGAAATGGAAACGGAAATGAAAATGGGTTCAAAACGTGGAGACACGGATTTAAAAAAAAACTGTGCATATGAAATGACATGGAAACATCCATACAATATATTATAAAAATATTAACATATCTATTAAAAAATACATATACTCATTTTTAGTCCATAACTTGAAAGAAAATCAAATGCCTTATTAATTTACCACTAGAAAAAATGTTTTGTAGGATGGAATGTGATGCATCACTTCTAGTTCTTGTCTTTGTCTGATTTGATAAATATTTGTTTTATGCTGCCTTCGAAAATGCTCCATGTGCTTTTAACTTTGGAGGAATATTGTTACGGGTGCATCCCTCAATTTATTGTGGCTTGGAAGGGAGATTTTATAGAGCAAGTGTCTGAATTGTGTGAGATTCAGTACTAAAAATCAAGTCATATCTGTATCTTTGTAATGCGGAATATGGCTTTGTTTTCAGGTCTACAGAAAAGAGAGGAACTTTCTGAACAACTGAAAAAAGTTTCAAAATCCTGGAAATCTGAGGTTTGATTCTGAGATTAATTCTTGCTGGTTTCTAATTTATTTTTTACGTCTTTATTCACAGAAAATTATTTGAATTCTTTTTAGTCCCTACTCATGCAGTGGGAAAATGCTGCAAATAGACCAGAAAATAGAAATTGTGTTTTTACAAATTACATACATAAATTGGTGTTGGCCCTTAGGGGGTGTTTCTAACAGGGTTATGAATTATCTAATTGCATGCAATAATGATGCACTATGCTGAATTCTCCCGACTCGAGCATATTAAAATGCTGGTTCATCCAATCAGGCAATTTTTATAAAAATCATCCCCTTACTAATTAGTCTTCCATACTCATAAACAAGGAAGTCCCAAAAATAATCCTATCCTTCTTACATCCTCCTAAAGCAATTTTTTTTGTTTTGTATTTCTTAATAGTCTTTTTGTGTCTTTATTTGCCTTATCCTATTTCTATTTTTTAAGAAAAAACTTAAGCTTTATTCCAATTCTACTTGTGAATAATTATGCTTTGTTCTCATCCTATTTCTTTTTGCGTTTTTATTTGCTTTATTCTATTTCTGTTTTTTAAGAACAAATTTAAGCTTTATTCCAATTCTACTTGTGAAGACTTCGGACCTCCACTTCTTTAGGGGTGTGAAGGTTGAGATCACTTGCTATTATACATACCTGGGGATTCTATTCTCTGGACCTTTGCTTTAGCCTCCGCCTTGCTCTCCAACCCCGGGTTTATAAGGGGTATGGTTCTTTGGCGATTCTTGAGAGACAGTGTTTCCGCTACAATTTTCAGAACATTCTTTCCAAGATGTCCCTCTCCAATTCACTGGTTAGGCCCACGGTTCTGTATGGTTCAGAAATTTGGGGTCCCTCTCTTTTGGACTCAAATTGGGCTACTATTGAGCGTGTTCAGATCCTCATGCTCAGGCGTATTATCAGGTGCAAAGAATCTGTTCCTCACAACATTATTCTTGTTGAGTTTGGGGCTCGTCCTTTTCGATTGGAGACCATCTTCAGCGTTGTGTTGTTGTTGCACGGTATCTGAGGTTCTTTTGGCTCTTCTGTTGACAGGGACAAGTACATTTACCTCGCCTACAACTCCTCTGGAGCTATTACATCCTCAGATCATAATGGTCGATCTCGTTGTTGGTATGCCTGCGTTTCACACCTTTTTGAGTCCATTGGCATCCGATGGACTGTCTCCCACCCTTCAGCTATTCTCTGGATGCCCTAACCCATCTCCTACCGAACCAACAAGACCTTCATAGAATAATCAGAGATGATATCTACATACAGTTCATTCAGCAAACCTGGACCAACCCCCCAGGGGGGTTACGTCCGAAGATGTCATTCAATACGGCACACTTTCTTGAGATCCGTGATGGGGTCATTATCAGGCCCATGTACACTTTCTAACATTGGTTACAGGTTCTTCGTATCTCTCTGGGTCAGTTTAGAGTGGGCTCACATCGACTTCGTGTGGAGACTGATTATCATTTAGACCGCTTGGAGCAGACTTGCCTGCTTGGCTCTCTCTAAGAGGTTGAAACTGAAGAATATTTCATTTTCTGGTGTCCTATTTACTATGAGATTCGAGGGAGATTCCATTCCCTGTTTTGTGAGCTTCCTTCCTTCACAATTTTCTTCAGATACTATGATCAAAGATGTCTTGCTCTCTATCTTCAGGAGGCCCTCAGGCTTCGGGACAGGCTCCTCCACCCTCCTCCCAGACGGATGAATACTAGACAGATCACTTCTTTCTTTCAATGCTCTCCCCGGTGAGGGCTACCAAGCGGCACTTGGACACGAGTTTGGACCCCCAGGTCAGATTTGTCAGGTCTCGGGACTCCATTTCTCCCACCTGAGGCTCCCTACCTCAGGCACGTCTCGGGGCCCCTCCACATAGATAATGATCCACCAGGCTTACAAAGAGGCACCGCCTTCCTCCCGGACACCCGCTTCCCAGACATTCCACAGTCTCAGCTATTGGTCATCAGCGCATTGCGAGTCACTCCCATTCGGCCTCGAGTGTTAGGTGATGTTGTTGGGGGTGTTGCTCCTTCTTCCGCTCCCCCCCCACACCGTCATCCTATTCTTCTTCTTTTCTGGTTTCTCAGCTTTTGTTGCTTCCTTCACTTCTTCTCTCATTGTATTTCAGGTGACCCGTTTGGGGTCCTCTTGCTGGGTTTGTTTGCTTTGTACTTTGCAGTCCCATTGACCTACTTTTGTGGTCATGTGTTGGACATTAATAATCTTATCTCATCCTATTTCTTAGAATAAATTCATCTTATTTCCTTGTTTCTGTTGGTGTCCATTTTGATCCTACTACCACCTTTTGCCCTAATTTTCCTTTCACTTTGCATTTCCTAAAACATTTTCTACATAGTTTTAGTAGGTGAAATGAAGTTGCTACCTTTGTTCCCATGCTTTAGTCCATTTGAAAATCATTTGACATGCCCCATTTTGCAAGAATAGTCAAGTTTGCCCAAATTATTGCCCTAAATTCTTCAAATCCATGGACTATGTCATGTTCTCCCATTTTGATCGATTGTGAAAAATCAAAATTGATCATTTTATACATATATGCCTTTAAAAATTCAATCCCTGTGGTTGAGAAATGCTTGGAATCATGTTTTATCTGGTTCTAATTCAAAAAAATTCCATCCTTGGTGAAAAAATTGGATTCTGGGCACAACTGGAAAAATTCTAGTGTTTTTGACAGTCAGACTGGCGTATTTTAGCCGTCAAATTATTGATGAGAAGTCAGAGGGTACGTGGTGTCATCTAATTAGCTGAGGAGAAGCGGGGAAGTGTTATAACTTATCATTTATTGCCTTTTTGGCAAATGGGGCATTTTTGGGCCGAGGGCTCCACTTTGTCCAAATTTGCCTACGTGGCAGTGTTCTAATTGGCCGAGGGATGGTGGGTGGTTGGATTCCCTTCGAATTTTTAGATTTTATTTTGCAAAAATTTAAAAAATTCAAAAATTAGCCCGAAACCCTACAGCCAGTCGACAAGTAGACACATGTCCTAAAGATAAAAAAGGAGGAGCGGACCAATGGGGGATTTAGAGTTTTTTAGCTTTATTTTTATAAATTTTAAAAATTAGTTTCAACCCTGCTCCAATCAGAGGAGGACACGTGGCATCAATTTTGGGAAAAGGGGATGTAGATGGCGGAGGTTCTTGAAGTTTTATTGCCTTTGGAGGCAGAAAATATTAAGGTAAAATTTTGGAGCGTGGCTCCATGGCCAATCATAGGTGGACATGTGGTAGCACAGTGGTAGATTGGGGAAGTGCGGGCTATAGAGGAAAAGGGGGAAATTTTTCCCTTTTAAGCAAAAGGAGCTTAAAAGTGGAAAAATTGAAGTCGCTAGCCCACGAACGAGCCATAGAGGAGACACATGGTGAAGGAAGAAGTCGGAGTCGCGGGGTGGCGGAGGAAAAATGGAAAATTTTTCCCTTTTGCAAAAAAAGGGGACTTGGACATGGAAAATTCGAGGCGTGCGCCCTGTGACGTGATCATCAAGCAACACATGTGTCAAGAGAGAGAATCAGGGTGTGCAGGCCTGCGGGGCAAAAAGGTGAAAATTTTCCAATTTTCCAAAAAAGGGTCAAAATGCATAGAATTAAAGCCACAATCCCAATGGGACCCACCATGTGCCACGTCTCATCACCAAAATTCAATGGGCGGAGGGGCAGAGAAAAAATTCAAATTTTTACATTTTTTCCAAAAATGTTAAAAAGTCAAAAGGTGAACCCGAATTCATTCCCAATTGTATTTTGACATGTGGAGGGCCCAGATTGAAGGAGAAAGAGAATATCAAGGGTAACTATACATTTTCATTTTTCGCCACCATTTTTTCTCCAGGAAGTCTTCGAAGATGCGAAATTTTGCATCATTTTTAAACGCATTTTTTGGTGAATTCATGTCCTTTGTGCCTACAAAGATCAATGCAAGTGGTTTTAGGGATTAATTTGCATATTTGAGGTGTTTTTAAAACAAAGTTTTCCCTCAGGGCCATGTAAACACATAAAATGTAAAAATTATAAAGTTGCAGAGGTCAAAGTTTTAAAAGGTGAAAAGGATGAAATGATGAGAGGAAAGAGATTTTACATGCCTTGGAGAATTAAAAATGTTCCTCCACAGAAGGATAATGATCCAAATATTTGTAATGATTCAGTCATTTTTAAAACACCTGGCAACTCTCGTTGCAAATTTTTTAAATGTCCATATTTTCACTGAATCATGTTGAAATTTTTGTAACAAAATTTATCCCTTGGACATATGCTTTTCTTGGGAAAGAATGCTCCAATGTAATTCAAGAGATATATAATGCATGTTTTGAGAAATGTAAATGGTTGGAGAAACTTAGAATTTCACGAGAAAAATCTAGGAAGAATCCCATTCTCTGAGAAACCACCTGAGAACCATTTCTAATTCATTTTGCATTAGATTTGTATCATTTTGAGCTGGTTTTAGTTGTAAATCCATCAACAAGCTCTGAGATTGTTCTTATAACATTCCCCTGTTGATAAATTTGATCATTTCTGGATTATTTTGTGTTATCTCTTGGCAAAATTTACATGCACTTATGTTCCAGAATGTTTTTAATTTGTGTTTCTTTCTCCTGTTGCAGTCTTGTGTTTGAAAACTCTTTTGATCATACATGGTCTCATTTCTTATTGATATTTTAGTGACATCTGCAGTTTCACATTCAGAAGAGCTTTCATCTGATAAAGAGATAAATAGATTTAAAATCACTTTACCTTCCTTAAATTCTGGAGATTGTTGTAAACCTTTGGGTGCACCTTATGTCATGATAAAATAGATATTTCTGGATGCTTTTTTGGCTCATCTGCTTCAAGATTTTGTGGTAGGTTATCAAATATTGTGTGGAAGAGTGTAGATATGGGCCTCCATTTGGTGCACATATCCTGGTTGAAGGAGTATCTCAACCCTTTTCAAGCAGTTTTACTATGTGGGTCTTACAAATTTCTTGCAAAGGTCCTCAAAGAATTTGGCAAATTCTGGTTAGTCTTGTCTAAAATCTCCCACCTAAAAATTCATTTAGAATAACTAATCCTACCCCATACTACCCCTTGCATTGCACTGTGTGTCAACATAAGAATACAATCCATTTACAAAAATGCACAAAGAAAATCAAGATCATACCATGTCTCTAGTAGCCCCATCCTTGTCTTGAAAGCATTTCCATCATTTAGTAGTGACATATCTATTGAGTTTGAATAATGGAAAATTGATCATGTTTTCCCAAGGCCATCTCCATACAATATGCACAGTATAAGGATATCTCCACCTCCTTCACAAAATAGAGGTTGCAACATAGGTTCTCTTACCTTGGTTGAAAGGCACAACCTAAAATAGTGAGGATTAGATCAGAATCCTTTCAGGGTGCTATCCAATTCTTCAATTCCAGAGTGCTAACAAGTCAGATAAATTGCTTCCCCAACTACAAAATGACATATAAATCATTTATCTACCTCTAAGTGTCTTGTAAAATCCATGATACTGCTCAAGTTGTGAAGGAGATTAAATCTGGGTACTAACTAGTATCCTTGTGCTATATATAAGGCTCATTAAAGATCCCTCTCGTAGGGTTTTGTAGTGCAACACTTTTCATTTGCTAAGATTGTACACATCCTTAGTATAATGCTACATGTATTAATAATCACATTAAAAAATGTACTATCCATAATGCACAACTTCCCCTCCTATATATGTTTATTGTTAGCAAGACACAATTTCTACATTCAATATCTTATTGTAATTCTTCATACAGATAATGGTCATATGCTCATTTAAATTATCTATTATTCTTCTATGTTTGCTAGCAAACTTCTCTAATGGATACTAGTATATATTATAAGCGTGGATTCAAGAACCAAGCAACTACATAAAGGCATGAGTCTCTCTTGAGGGTATGGCCAAACATGTAGCAATGTTGGATCCTGCTCAGGGATAGTCCAACTAGTTTAATAAAAATATTAATAATTACAAATCACAAAAAAAACGTGCATGGCTCACTGTTCTCTGTTTGCACAACGATGTGGTCGAGGACTATTGCGTTAAAATAGTTACCTTTTATTGATTAATAGATAATGGTAATTAATTCACTTAGAACAATGAGGCTGGTTTCAAATACATGTTGCGGAAAAAATGAAATAAATGATGTTACTACCAAGTATATATAATACTCTTGATAATATTGATATATAATATGACCTTGATATGATGGAGTATATTTAATGTATTATATTTTCTATGATAAGATACCAGCTTTCCGGGCTTACATGCTATGACCAATGACCAAACAGTTTGCACCCAGCCTCATCCATTGGGTTTCCATTCTAGTTGTAAACTAGCATTTTACATAATATGAGACACTGAGAATCTGTTCATTCTAAAATAGAATAATAGAAGCCAAAACGAGACAAATATAAACAAAGAGATGAGATCCCTTATGACTTTTAGCCACTAAATGATTGACCCATTCAATACTATTCACACCCATTCATTAAAAAAATAATAGATACTACATAAGGCTTGATCCCTCTCGTGGGTATGTAGTGCAGAATCATTGGTGGTGCTAGCACTATGGCTCCTCCCAAGTTAGTCTTAAGCCATGTTTGATAAAATTATGTTTTAAAATAATATAACTACTTGAATGTAGTTTCATCCCTCTAGTGGGTATGTCTGTGTAATGAACCAAACCCTTAGGCGGTGCCAACACCTTGGCTCCTCCAAGGTTACATACCATGGTCAGTATAATGATACAATGTATAAATGAGAAATAATAGATCTACAGCAAGGCTTGATCCCTCTCATGGGTATGTAACCAGTGCAACACTTGGTGAAGCAACCTGAGCACTCAATCTCCTTCTACAGGTTAATCTAACTAAAATGATACAATTATAAAAAAAATAATAGAACCACATAAGGCTTGATCCCTGCTTCACAATATCTAGTGTAGCACATCACTCTGTCAAGGATAGTCCAGCTAGTGTAATTACAACATTTATTCAATAATATACTTCAAAACAAACAATGTTATTGGTTTATATGAGAATGGCATAGCTTGTAAGACCATTATAAACGTGCACATCATTTGTTACTAATGATTTTGTGTGTCACAATGCACTAGCTTGAAAATTCCTTCCCAGATCAAGAAAGGCAATAAATTTTGGTGGACAGACTGCGAGTACTTGTGTTCAGTACTTACTGTGTTCGACTCTAGCAGTTTTGACAACTGATGATAAAATGCTTTGATGTCTTGCATTTGGTTTCATCATAAAGGAATGGATGTGATAAATATAGTTAAAGATTGTTGAAGCCTACAAGTTCAGCTTGTGTATGGTTTATTTGTTGATGCTTATGGGTATTTTAAGATGGGATGTGTACTTGTTTGTTATTCTTACATACATTTAGGATTTTGGAAAATGTTTGTATAGAGCCGAGGATTTGAAGTATGATTCATGAGTAATTTAAAGGTTTTTGTTTCTTATATTATCTATTATAATAATTTTGAAGCATTGTAGATGCCTGGTCTCCCATCACAAATAATCATTCAAGAGGTTGACTATAAATAGCCTAGATTTAGATGAAAATAAACAGTAATTTCATGAGGTTCGAGATGATATCAAAATGTAATTCTTTTAAATTGTGGTGATCAAGAATTCTAAGAGTAGATGTCATTGCAAAATCCATGTTCTTTCAACTAGAATATTTTTTTTGTTTTTCCTATGTGCAATATTTTTAGCTTTTACTCGAACAAAACCTTATTAGGTTTCTAGGAGAGAGTTCAACACCTAACAAGGAACATATATAGGGGTGCCTGAAGGCTGGACTTACCATCTATAGGGTTGGGCTACCAAACAACTAACCGGCCTTATCTATAGTTGGGATCGAGGGGACCAGCCGTTCTTGAGTGCACGAGCAAGCGGCCTATTGGTTGAAGTCCTTAGTGTATTTTGTATTGTCAAATGTGTAACATTATGCAAGATTCCACACATCAAATTCTATAGACAATATACATTACTATGAGTGTCTAAGCATTTATTTTAAGAAAAGAGAATGGAATTGTTGGGAAGTTAAATATTAGATTTGTAGCAGTTGGCTTGAATAAGCACAAGGTTGAGTCAATTGCACTCGGGGAACCTAATTACATTTGTGTAGTGCACATTGGGGATTGAGTAATCCCTATCACGTTCATGATTGAACCAAGCATTGCCATTTATAAAGAATTAGGATTCACTTTTTAGAATAACTCTTGAGATAACTTAAGAACGATGTATACTTTAGCTAATAATATTGAATGTAATAGAGAAGCTTCAAGTGAGGGGTGGAAAGTTCAAAACTCAAGGAGAGCCTAAGAAAGTTACTAGTTCAAATTCAATTCCATCTTCCAATCATGGACTTAATTCTTAATCAATTAAAATGATTGCCATGATCCAAAACTTGTAAAATGAAGTCATTAAGCTGAAAATGAATCACCAATGTCTTGTTCCAAACAACTTTCAATCCAATCTTTTTTACATTGTCAATGTCTTTTTTTGGGGGATCATTTTATTTCCCAAGGAGAGACAAGATGCATATGAATAAAGAACCTCTAACTTCTATAGTTCAAGATCCTTTTATAAAGGTATTTTGATGGAGCACTTGTGGTCTTCCTTTTGAAGGCAGTTGTAGCATTTTCTATCAATGTCTTATTTGGTAAAGAACATTATTTTCAAATAAGAGACAAGATGCTTGCAAATAAATCTACTCCTCGTATTGCTCAAGATTTTTACATAAATTTATTATGGTGCAAACTTTGAGGTTTTTGTCATTCTGAAGGTTGTTCTGTGATTTTCTATTAAATTGCTCATGTATACATGCATGAAAAATAAGAGGACAAAGAGAAAACATTTGAGAACCAACCTCGTTTCCAATGCCTATTGTTCAAGAGTCGTTATGGTGCAAACCTTGCGGTCTTCCTCATTTTGATGGTGATTGTGATATTTGCCATTAAATTGCTTACCTATGCAAGCATGAAAAAGAAGAAGAGGCAAAGGAAGTATGCAAGGATCAATGTTGTTTGAATATGAGTTGGCAAGATGAAGGCTTTGCTCCTAGCATGTATACACCTTTATTGAAGATAAGCCATCAACAAAGCACACCATTCCTTGAGAGTAAATTCATGTATTTGCCATAGAAGTTGGGATCCAAAGGACGTACAACTTGATGAGTATGAAAATACTTGCTAAGAAAACAACTAATGCCAAGTCTATGTAATGTAACAATATTTTTTCAAAGAAAGTTGCTTTTTCAATTTTCTTACTCGAGCAAGGAAGAACAAGAAGCTTCAAAAGGTCAACTAATGGTAGATTTAACTAATAAAGATCGTAGCTAAGTATATCTCATTTTCTTATATTGATATAGATTGAGTGTTGTAAATTGAAATTAAGTATTCCATTGGTGTATATTCAAAAGCTTTTAAAGTAGAAACAAAGTATTCCAAGTTTAATTGTCAAATAATTTCAAGAAACTCCTATGTTGGAAATCCCCATCACAAAAGAGCCTAGATTTTTCTTGGAATTAGATCATAGAAAAGTAAATCATAGCATGTATCATTCACGATTTTGAGCACACCTACTCCATCTGGTAAATTGAAAGAAATGTCGCTTCATGATTGCATGGTAGACACGTGCATCACATAATGTTACTTGAAGGTTGTGTTTCATCTTGTGATATTAGTTGAAGGTTATGGTTCAACAATTGTTTAAGCAGGGAAAATGTATACCTCTTCATGTCACAATTTCGAGTAACACAAAGTCACTCTTTGAAAATTTTGATAACCAAAGCAAGTCCAACAACATGCCCAATGATTGGGCCCATGTTCATGTCCCAAGGTAAGGTCCCACCGACAATCGTTTAATCAAATTTAAAAAACATTAAATTTTAAAGTCAATAAAAATATAAGGTTGTTTTTTAGTGGAGAATGTGGGTACATTCTTGCAATGCTTTCTGGACTTATCGTGTACAAATAATTTTTTTAAGGTATGATGATAAGATATTCTCGAACTCCGGCTAGTAGGTCATGCATGAACTGAAGTGAGTTTGCTACATTTGCCTTAAAAATTGTATGGCCTTTGTTGTTATTGTAGTTGATGCTCAAACAAATCATTGAATTTTGTTGCCAAAGGATTGGTCTAGCTGAATAAGAGGCTACATTTAGTTAGATTTGTCTTATGCTACTAAACCACTATGTAATGAAGTTATGGCTCAGCTAAATAGAGAATTAAAACACTCGAAACAACCTTATAGAGCATCGTATGTGTTATGAAGATATGATTCTTATTAGGAGAATATTAGGGTTTATGCTATCCAAGTGGATGATAAAAAAAAAATCACTAACTCGTCCCCAAAAGTCAAGTATTTATGAGCTTAGGGCTATACACTTTGTTGGAGCTATGTATAGGGTTGGTTTAGGGGTAAATGTTGTCATAAATTTTCCTATGAAAACCACTTTCCCATTGTCATACAAAATGAAGTTTGCATTCACAAACAATGTAGTTGAATATGGAACTTTGTTATTAGAACTAAACACTACAAATGAGCTTAGGATCAAAATTGTGAAGGTGTTTGGAGATTTAAAGCTATTAAATAATCAAATTACAAACATGAGTTAAACAAATATGAAATTTAAGTAGCATAGACATGTAGTGTGGATATATATTAAATGTTTTGCAGCATTTGAAAAAGCACATATTATTAGTGAAGAAAACATAGATACAAATGCAATGGCTAACTCATCATGAAATTTCGTTTCATATCTTACTAACCCTCGTATACTCGAGTGTGAAATAAACATCATACTTAGACCTTCAAACCCATGATAACATTAATGATTTGAAATTGTTTGTTGATGGCTACTAGATCTTTGATGTTTTTACATCAAGAGCATTTAGTACTTTCATAGATGGTGATGATCCTTGAAAATAATTTAGATGAGATTTTTTGACTATCCTATCTAGCAAAAAATAATACAACTAGATATGGCCTACATAAAAACCACACCTTTTTATAGGCAACCACTATAAAATTGGCACACACACACACACAAATTTAATCGCCTTTTCCTATGTTTCTTCAAACATCCCATTGAGTCTATCATGATGATAAGTCCTAGTATGACTTGCAAGTAAATTTTTCCTTAAAAGGTCATAAGGTTACTCCATTGGAACTCAAAAACCCAAGAGTTAACCTGGACTAGTCAATTAGGTGTGAGGTCAAATTCTTCAAAATTTTGAGTCCACTGAGCTATCACAACTATTGTTTTGATTGCAGGAGTAGGAGACCATCAAGTTGACTAAGTAAATTCATTGTTCAATAGACATGTATGCTCATAGGCCCTTTTTGGATACCAAATGTCTTGATAGGCCAACACTACAATGAAATTTGACTGTAAAAAATTCTCAAGCTATAGGATCATAGGCAAGCATATTGGTATATTTTTCTATAGATCAGATGACATTTGGAAAAATCCATGAAAAACTACCAGCGTGTCAACCATCCTAATGTTCTTGATCATCTTACAATGCAAAGGGGATGTGCGAATTTTCGAAAAGTTTCTAACATGTCAACGTGAGATTGATTCTCTATTGACCATAGGAGGGGAAAATGGATAAGTATGAGGAATCATCAACATCTAGGTTTTCCAACATCTCGTCCTCATTCTCCTTTTTGATGGACCAATTACAATAAGGTAGAAATGTACGAGCCAACTTTTGATGTGGAAATTTCTTGGCAAAAGAATGACACTTAAATATGCATTAATGATTTTTTTGTAAAATCACACTTAATGATTGGCGTGCATAGTCTTTGTAAATTCATTTTCGTGTGGCACAATGAGTGGGTGAAATTTTATGCAGGGGGTACTCTACTGCCTTGTTAACCAACTTATGGTTGACCATATGGCCAAGAGGTATGCCCCACTAGTTATTTTTCCCGTATAGCCTCCCCCCTAATTAAAGAAGGTTTTTAAGGGATTTTTGTAAATATTTAAAGATAAAGATGACAACTCCTCAAGGACCACATGACAGAATGAGAGTGTTTTAGAGTTTGGGCAATTGCAACTAAGTATAGGTATCAACAATGTATAGGTCCACATTTTATGGAGGGTATATTGTTTGTATTGTTCATAGGGTTGGGATAATGCAATGATATGCCCTCACAAACTACTTGAGAAAACAATGTAGAAAACATAAAGAAAAATAGGAGTACAACCACCAAAAGTCATATCTTTACACTCTTTATTAGCCTAGTCATATATATCGACAAGGATGACACTTAATGTTACTTGAATATGGCGAAACACATGCGAAAAAAATCTTGAAATTGGGTAACCAAGGGACACCTCAATTAGTTTAAGTTAAATGCAATTAAAAGGGCTATAGTGTATTGGGTCATATGAGGGCAATATTTACAAGGCGAGGACCAATAGGAATGGGTCCTATCATTTCCTCCCACTTAGACGAAGGTGCCCTCAACCTCTACAATAGATGAATCATTTTTCACAAAAGCGGTGTGAGACACCCAAAGTGTCTTTGCGGCCAAACAAGTAAGCAGGGGTGTGTCTCGTTCGATTTAATCCAAACATCTGAGCAATTTTTTGGTAGCCAATAATTGTTAAGAATTGGAAATTGTGGCCTCAAGATGTGTGATGGAAACCTCCTTTTCTAAGCGAGATGGGTTGTAGAACATTAATTTTAGTTTTGAATGATTCAAATTGACATCATCTAGATGTTATATTGAGCTGGAGGATCCAAATGCAAAACATCAAGCCCAACTACTTCAATAATATGTATAAGGGCAATATTTAATGGGCATCAAAATGTGATGGTGTTTGTTGTGAAATCTATGCTTATCCAAGCGAAGCCAATGTTAGTGTAGGTTATTATTTATCATTTTATTTATTTATTAGGATAATTTCTTACACTTGTGTTAGCCCTACTTTTGTTGGGTTAACTTGCTTAGGTGTACTAGTTGTGTGAAATTAGCTTACTAGTTGTGTTGAGTTAACTTCTAGGTTGTGTGGGGTTGGCTTACTAGTCTTTTGGAGTTAACTTAACTACCAGTATCAATTAGTGAGAGTTCTTCGCCACTGATTTAGGTAGTAGTTGCATTTCCCTCCTCTTATATGCACATCTTTTTTATTGAGTAATTCAAGTCATTTTATTGTAATGTATTGCGCATTATGGATTATGATGGATTTTTATATATGATATTTTAATTCTTTTATTTTGCAAATCTAATGTGGTGTGCTATTATCATTTGAGATCGCGGCTTGGAATAATTGTCTTATCATTCCTTTCATGGTATCAGAGCTATAGATGATGTAGACATCCATCTGTAAGTTTTTCTTTGCAAACAAGGGTTTATTTTCATGTATTTGGAATTTGTTATCAATTTTCTGCAGCATGCATTTTTATGCAAATCATAATGTGGCATTGGATTCGGAAGGTGTTAAAACCCTAGAATTGACTGTAAACTTGACCATGTTTGAGACAGTCAAATCTGGATGCATATCTGTACCCTTTGGGTGCATTCTTTTATCCATTGGATATAAGCATGTACCTTGCAGATGCATTCTTTAACCCTCTGGATATTTCAATTTTGGATGCAGTCTTTTAATCACTAGATGTCGATCTGTACCCTTTGGGTGCATTCTTTTATTCACTGGATATAAGCGTGTACCTTCTAGATGCATTCTTTTACCCTCTGGATATTTCACTTTTGGATGCAGTCTTTTATCCACTGGACACAGATCTGTACCCTCTGGTGCATTCTTTTATCCATTGGTTATTGATGTGTACCCTCCAAATGCAATGATTTACCCTCTGGAAATTTCAGTTTTTGATGTAGTCTTTTATCCACTGGACGCAGATCTGTACCCTATGGGTGCATTATTTTATCCATTGGATATTGACGTATACACAATGATTTACCCTATGGACATTTAGGTTTTGGGCGCAGACTTTTATCCTTTGGTCGCAAGTCTGTATTGTGTGGATCCACTCTTTTACCCTTTGGACATTTGGGTGTCACTTGCACCTTTTAAAAAAAAATATCAGCATTAAAATATTATTTTAACAACAAAACCTTGTAGAGCTCATAACTTTTGATCCATAGCTCGGATTAAGGTGGATTTTTTTCTAAAATTGTGTATTTTTTCGAGATCTGCGCATTGGTGACATTTTAAAGACATATTTCAAATGTAAAATGTACTTTTACTCATTGTAATTTTTACATGCACTTAATTATAAAATGACAAATTTGGGAGGGTGTTGTAATCACTTGTGGACGTAATTTCGGTTGATCCCGACGTCCTTAACTTTTGGGTGTTGCATTCTTGTATCTATGGGTGTAAGTATTTATATCTCTTCTTTTTGTTGAGATATTCTAGATCTGTATTTTTGACACTATTTTTTTTCATGTTGACAGTCTCTCTTGTGGGGGAGCTATTTTGGCGAAGCTCAATGTTAGTTTATCAGTGTTTGAGTAGTTGATTTTAACAATTCATACAGATCTGTGGTGTCACTTTATCCATTCAACAGTATGGGAGGGTATCATGTTGATATTGATTCATTGGGTTTCATGTCCTTGTCTTGTTACGTATTGATATTGCTTCTTCGGGTTTCGTGTCTTTGCCTTGTTACCTTGGGTTTTCTTGGATCGTGGCACTCCTATTTATTTGGATCTCATGTCCTAGCCTTGTTTCCTTGGTTATTCTTGGATCATGGCACACCTATTTGTAGCAGTTGATCAAATTATGTTTGGTGTTTTTTGTACATTTTCGATATCACTTCTTTGACAATCTCCTTGCATGGAGCTATTCTGGTGAAGTCCAGTGTCAGTTTTTTTGGAGTTCTATGATCGAGCAGTAGATTCAAACCACAATGCGCACCAAACTTCTTCAACATTACATAAGTTTTTGGAGCTGAGCTTCTTAGGATATCTTGCAATTGGATTTTTCTCTCTCTACTTTGTTATTACTGGTTTTGGGTACCTTGAGTTGTCTAATTTTCCTAGTTATTGTACGTGGGTACCTCATAAAGCCTTGTTGTTGGGAACCACCTTCTATTTAGCCCACCTAAGCTATGCTTACGGGAGGGTGTTAGTGTAGGTTATTATTTATCCTTTTATTTATTTATTAGGATAATTCTTACACTTGTGTTAGCCCTACACTTATTGGGTTAGCTTGTTTAGGTGTACTAGTTGGGCGGAGTTAGCTTACTAGTCTTTTGGAGTTAACTCAACTATCAGTATCAGTTAGTGGGAGTTCTTCACCACTGATTAGGTAGTAGGTGCACTTCCCTCCTCCTATATGTACATCTTTCTTATTGAGTAATTCAAGTCATTTTATTGTAATGTATTGAGCATTATTGATTATGATGGATTTCCATATATGATATTTTAGCTCTTCTGTTTTACAAATCTAATGTGGTGTGCTATTATCATCTGAGATCATGACTTGAAACAATCTTCTTATCATTCTTTTCAGCCAAAAACTATCAACTTGGAAAAGGGGTACTTGATGACAATCATGGAAGGCCTTGAATTTAACATTAGTCTATTGGAGAAATTCCTACATTTTGGTTGGAAGAGTGCATAAGTATGTGTAAAGGAAGAAGCTCTCTTTTGATTCTTTTGTTGGTGGGACATATGTGAAGTTGGAAGAGAAAAATTGAATCTCATAAGGTAATAAAGTGTGAAAGCCATAATTTTTTTTGAAAGTTGAGTAACCAACTTAAATACATTATAGAAGGGTTTTTTTGAATATGTAAAACAAATGATAATTCCTCAAGGACCACATGAAACAATGAGAGTGTTTTAGAGTTTGAACTATTCCAATGAAATATCCCTTATGGAGATATCACTTAAAATCCACAAAATATATAAAGATTTGCAGCAAATAAATTTTTATTTTTCTAGGATTAAACCCACTAGGGCAACGAACTAAAATTTAAAGATAACTTGCAAAATACTCGTCCAAATCACATGAAATTTTATAGAGAGCTTGTTAAGATGAAAATAAAGACTAGAAAAATATTTTTGGATTTTTAAAAATAATATAGGACTACCATTAATTTTCAAGAATGCCCTAACTACTGGAAAACTTCAAATATTCATAACTATGTGAATACAATGGATAAAAATATGATTATCTGAAAATAATATCTACAAATTATATGGAATAGAACCCAACCTCGAGATCTGAAAATGAACACTGAGAGATCCTCGAAAAACTTGCTGTAAATCCCTAGGGCTAACGTCACCCTTCAGAAGGGGCTTGAAATCCACAAAAATGCCTCCAAAGCTGCGCCAAACTCTGCCTTAAATGTTGATAATGATCTGATATGCAAACCCTTGAAATTTCCTCTCTCTGGTACTTAAAATGGCCTCTGAAACCCTTCCTAAAATATCTGTAAAATCTGCCTGAATATCTGATCTGAATAAGCTCCAAAATAACAAACTATGGTGGATCTTTCACCACCGAAGAGTGCCCTACTAGATAGGAGTGGATTTCTCACCACCGAAGCTAGGGATCCTATGGGATTTTACTCCACAAACAAGAAGAATGCAAACAATAGTTGCTCAATGCCAACATATGTGTGACTATAAAAATGACCTCTATCACTCCCCCAAACCACCTTTTATAACTTTTCATTACCTTTTTCCAAGTTGGAAGCTCCGTGTGGGATTCAAAGTGACTTAAGTAACCCCAACGAAGAAATAGAATAATAAAGTATCACGAGCATCCCCTCAATGACAAAATATAATAATTATTCCCACCAAGTTGTTTAATACTAATTCCAATGAAAAAATATAACAAATAAGCAAGGGGGTAATCAACCATCCATACCCAGTACCCTTCAACGTTGTTAGCCCCTCGGGTATGACCAAGGTTAAGACTAAAAAATGGCCCTTAGGCCTTCAGTGAAGGAATGAAGACATTACAATCCTCCCTTCCCGAAATTTGTTTGTCCCCAAGCAAATGCAAACTAGGATAATGTAAAATATTCTCTCCCTCCCAAGTAGCATTCTTAAGTGGCAACTCTTTCCACCGTACCAAGTACATTGTGATCACCTTGTTCCTGAGCTTCCTCTTTCTCACCTCAATGATAGATTCTGTTTCCAAGACCATCTTCCCCTCATTGTCCAATGGTGGAAACTCTATAGAAGGGATAATATGTTGTCCTAGTGCCCTTTTGAAGCACTAAACATTAAAAACATTATGTATCTTGTTGTGCTCAGGACGCTCCAACTCATATGTAACTGCCCCAACTCTTCGTGATATCTTGTATGGACCATAGAACCATGGTTTAAACTTCTTGGCATCACTCTACTTGAGTGAGGATTGCCTAAAGGGCTACAAACGTAGGAAGACTAGATCTCCCACCTCAAAAGAACTCTGTATTTTATGCCTATCTGCATAGACCTTTTGCTAATTTTGTGCTTTTTGAAGGTTCTCCTTAAGGGCTCTCAGAATGTTTCAGTTCTCTTGTAACCAATCACAAGCTTTGGGAGCTCGGCTTAAATCTGCAAGTGATGTAGCATCATACCCACACAATGCCCATAAAGGAGTCATGTTAATGCTCATCTAGTAGGTGGTATTGTAGCAATACTCACCCATGTGTAGCCATTAATCCATGCACGTTGATGTCATGTCACATAACTACACAAATAGCCTTCTATCCACTTATTAACTATTTGTGTCTGCCCATCAGTCTGTGGATGGTAGTTAGTGCCCAAAGTCAACTCTGTACCTGCAAGTCTGAAAAAATCCTGCCAAAAGGTGCTTATGAAGATCTTTTCCCTGTCACTGACAATATTTTTAGGCAAACCATGAAGCCTAAAAACACTTGTATAGAATAACCTAGCCACCTGTGGTACCTTATACCCCTTAGGCATATAAAAGAAATGGGCATACTTGGTTAATCAATCAACTACCACATATATGCAATCACGCCCATGTACTGAGGGAAGCCCTATGATAAAATCCATGGATATGCTCTCCCACTTCTACTCAAGAATAGGAAGAGGGTGTAGTAGTCCTGCTTGGAAAGAATGCTCGAATTTGGTTTTCTGGAAAACCACACGCTCTCTAATTTGCTTAAGGACGTCATCCTCCAGTCCTTTCCATGAAAATATCTCCCTGATATACCAACACATCTTAAAATATCCAGGATTTCCTGCTAGAGGTGTATCATGCACTTCTTGAAGGATTTTCTCCTTCATCTTGGATTCTGGTGCAAGGAAGATCCCATCTTTATAATATACGAGGCCATCCAAGACCCTGTATCTATCAGACTGCATGATGTCGTCCATAATCTCACATGCAAACTACTTTTTGGAATACTTAACAAGTATGTGAGTCTTCCAATCAGCTGAAATCTCAGACATCCTAGAGGTAAGGTGAGGCCTCCTAGATAATGCATCAACAACAACATTATTCTTACCTTTGGTGTACTCTATGTCGAAGTCATATGTTTGCACCTTGTTCACCCATCTCTACTGGCGGTCGTTGAGATCCTTCTTCCCTAGGAAGGACCTCAAAATGTTGTGATCCGTACGAACCACAAATTTTCTACCTAGTAGGTACTGCCTAAATTTGGCCAAGGCATGCATAACATTGGCCAACATCTCCTTGCCGTAAATTGAGTACCTCTTCTCTAAAGGGCTCAATTTCAGACTCTCATAGGCAATGAGATGCCTATCCTACATAAGAACTGATCCAATGCCCTCACCTGATGTGTCACACTCAAGTATGAATGGACGAGAGAAATCTGGCAATGCAAGAATGGGACATGAACTCATCACTTTCTTAAGTTGATCAAAAGCCTATTGTGTTGATTCTAACCAAGCCAAATCCCCCTTCTTGGTCAAATCCTTCAATGGTGCAGTCAAACAAGAGAAGTTCTTCACAAACCTCATGTAGTATGTGTATAGCCCCGAGAACCCTCTCAGCTGTGTCAATGTCCTAAGAGGTGGCCAAACCAATATCGCTTGAATCTTTTTCTTGTCAACCTTGACTACACCTCCAATAATCACATATCCCAAATACAATAACTTTGTCATACCAAACTCACAGTTAGAAGCTTTCACGTATAGCAAGTTAGCTTCTAATATACCCAATACCCCATCAAGGTGCCTAATGTGATACTTCCAAGTCCTGTTGTAGACCAATATGTTTTCAAAGAAGACCAATACAAACTTCAGTAAATGGCGGTTGAACACATGGTTCATACAAGATTGAAAATGGTTGGTGCATTAGACAAACCAAATGACATTACCAGAAACTCAAAGTGACAATAATGACATCTGAAAGCAGTCTTATGCACATCCTCCTCTCTGACTTTGATCTAGTGATATCCAGATCTCAAATCTATTTAAAATAAATAAATTTCCCCATGTAGCTCATCTAATAACTCATCGATGTGTGACACTGGATATTTATTCTTGATTGTCTTCTTATTCAATGCACGGTAGTTTATGCACATCTGCATGGTCTCATCCTTCACCAACACTACTGAAGATGCAAAGGGATTAGTGCTCGGTCTAATATGTGCCATATCTATGAGCTTGTGTATAGTCCTCTCGATCTCATCCTTTAACCATTTGGGATGATGGTAAGGAGTAGTAACCATAGGTTTTTTGTTCTCAAGCTCAATCACATGCTGAAATCCCTTATTTGGAGGCACACCTGGAGGTATATCACCAAAAAAATGCACTATGTTTGTCTGATAATCCCTGGACATCTACATGATACTCTGGTCGTCCATCCTCTGACTCCTTGGTCATATCCACACTGTATTGCCCAATCCACTATGTTGTGCATGTAAATATTCTCGATCCATTTTGCCATGATCACCCTAGGTGCATATGTAGATAATCCACTCAATATCATGTTCCTCCCTTTGGACCTAGACTTATACTCCATAGTCTTAAAGGTAGTCCAGAACCCTCCAAGAGAGTTGAGCCACTACACCCCCAATACAAGGTTGGTCTCTCTGATACCAAGAATATAAAATTCATTGGTAACTGTATAGTTACTGTTGGCTAGATTTTCTGCATAGTTGAAAACCTGGGCAGTCATTGTGATGCCCACTTCAAACTACCACTTGAGGCGAAGAAACAAACTAGGTTTGGCTAGGAAAATTATGGAATAATTTTCTTTTTGATTTAGAGTGTTTGCAAGGAAGGTTACAAGATCACAGTTAGCACAAACTAGATAAGGATTAACAAGTAATACTCACTTGCAACAAGTACTCCAAGAAACTAATAACAACAAGGCACAATGGCAAAACGAGAAGTTAAATTCAACACTTAGGTTAGGAGAGTGAAATCCCTCTCATCTCTGCCCAAACAGGCTTACAGGGTTCAACTTGATTTCTCACACATTTTGAGTCATCAAAACTTTCCTTAATCATGCTCATTAGATAGGAAATTTCTTCTCCTTTCCAACCATATAAAGAAGTCCTCCTAACTCCTTACAAAAATCAAGTTATGGCCCGACGAAGTTCTGGGATGAAATTTTCCCTTCCTTTGGCGCAAGGCGCAAAACACCTCCGTGCACCCGTGTGGCCGACGAAAGGGGACACATGGCGACTCCCGGTTGGCTGGAAGGATTGGTGGGCCGATGGAGTGGGTTGAGACTTTGAGTCTCAATCGCCAAAAGTGCTAAGAGGACAAAAAGGTCCGTGCGCACGCCCATGCCCTAGTGCCACGTGTCGAATGCCTATAGGTCGCGAAGAAAGATTGGGAATTTTTCCCAAAGTCCAACTCCAAAATTTCCAAAGGAAATTTTGCCTCCAAACCTCTGCCCTTGCAAAAAAGTGCCACGTGGCGTCCTATGATTGGAGACGTGTCGACGGAGAGGCGAGGAAAGTTGTGATTTGAGCTAAAAAGTTTAAAAGGTCAAAATGACTTGCGCGGGTCTGTGCGTCCGTTAGGACACGTGTCATCAGCCCATTAGTTGCGGGGGTGCGGAGAAAAAAATGATTTTTTTCTAAAAGGCTCAAAGTTTAAGTTTTCAAAATTTCTTTCGCGTGCCCGCCAAGCCACGTGTCAGCACGTGATTGGCTGCGGGGCCGCTGGGTTGCGGAGAAAAATTGGGAAAATTTCCCAAAGTCAGATTTTTCGAAAAGTTAATTTTTAATAAGATTTTCCCCTCCAAAGTGCCATGTGCAGACACATGATTGGTTGAGAGTGTTGCGGGGCTGTGGACTTTTTGGGGAAATTTTTCCAAAGTTCAAATTTTGATTTTTATATAGTTAGATTTATTTTTGGATGGCCATTTTGAAGTAAAACTTCAAATGGCCATAACTTTTGATAGGAAAGTTAGTTTTGGACAAACAAGGACTTTCCGGAAATCTCTCGGAGTCCTCTTTGCATAGAAATCATAAATTTTAGATTTTGGTGAAGTTTCAAAGGTCAATTTTGAGAAATCGATCTACAGGGTTTAAAATTTCAAGACTGACAATTTTCCAACTTGTGAGATTTTGATCAAATTTTAGTTTTCTCCTTCTCAACGTGTCAATTGAACATGGAGGATTGATCTTGGGTAAGTTTCAGATTATTTTAAAGGTTCAATTTGTTAATTGAAGTACAATTCATATTTTTACAACTTTTGATAGGAAAGTGGTCTAGCAAGTTCTAAAATTGATTTTATGAAGTTCTAAAATGTCTTTCTTTGGTGTTGAGGTCAAATTGAATTCAATAGAGCTTATTACATCCGAATTGCATTGTTTCATTTCTTAATTTAAGTTGCCAATCTGAACTGTACATTTATTAGATTATTTTCAAACACCAGATTTATAAAAAGAACATAGTTCTTTCATTAAATACTATAATAATCCATTTGCCACTTCGAAACATGGAAGACTTTCTCAAAACTGATCTAAGACATTCCATTCTTGTCTAAAACAATTTATTGATTTATCTGATCATTCAAAATCACAAACAACATTTGATATTTCAAATTTTAAATAAATGCAAAGAACAGAATGCTGTCTTTTTCTCCCACACGCATTTTCCTTTTTCAACAAAGATTTTATTTCAAAGCAGTAACTCCAATTTAATACAACATTACAATTTGAGAAAGAGATGTTTTTCTTTCATCGATTTCAAACAACACATTACAACTTCATCATTTCCATAAATTTCAATTTACAAAATACAAGCAGATCTCATTTTGTCACATTATTTTCAAAACAGAGTATGAAAAAAATTCTTTACATTTCACAAATGAATCTCTATATTTTCCTTTGCATTACAAGTAACTTCACATTTTTAAATAATAATACAATTCATCCACTCCAAGTGGGAAGATAACAATGAAATTTTCTGTAAGGAAGGGACTGGCAGACTGCATTTTCTCCAAGCTCCAAACAACAACATACTGATTTCTTCTTCTTTTCATTTGATCATAACAAGGAAGGGGGAAAGGCAACGCTCTCCACCCAACCAAAACATCCAATGGGAAAGGAGAAGCCATCTTTCACCATTGGCCCCCGAGCCCCAACCATAGTGAAATAGAAAATGCACATCAACACATGGAAACAAGGCTTCTTTCACAACAAACAACATTCCTTTCACATGTATAGAACAACAAAATGCACAATCCAAACAAGAACAACAGTTCACAACTGCAATAAAATCATACACAACACTGGGCTTGATCAAGCAAGCCATCAAGAGTAAGAACTATGGGGAATCTCCTTATGACTCCCAAATTAGAATTGGGCATCCACCAAATGCATACCGCTAATAACATATCAAACCCATAAACCTTATATCTCCCAACCCCTCCTTATGCCCCCCCATAGTAAGAAATGCAAGCAATTTCTTTTCCAAGGTGGATCCCAAAACCAAAACTCCCTCCACAATAGAATAAGTGTCATTGGAAATCCCTTATGCCCCCCATATAAGACCCCGTAGTCTTCTCCTACACCTTGCCCTAAGCAATCTACCCAACCATCCATGAATACATAACACAATCACCATTTCATTCATGCAAGAAAAGTTAAAAACAACATATAAAAAGGACAAGATCCTACCTCTCCATAGTGGAGATTGTTTTCCCAAATAACAGTTCCTTCAGTGCTCAAAATGCAGTCCCAAAGCAGCAATGTATAAGCATGCAAAATAATTTCCCACTCCTTCCTCAAAGTAAGCTCCAACATCAATAAAATTCGACCCAAGGAGGAAAAAGCAAAGTTTCAACAACCATAAACAAGGGAAGAATTCAAATTTTAAAGGAGAGGGAGGGAGAGGATAATGTGGATTCCAAGTGGGATGCCACATCATTCTTACTCAACCCCAAAAGAGAAATTCAACTTCACAAATAAATCACAATAAATGGAGATGACAAGCAACTTACACACTCAAAATTAACCCATACTTTAACAAGGACTGAATTAAAAATTTGTAAGTAAAGTGCAATAAGGAATTACACATAGTCATTTCAAAATACAATTAAAAAGATTAATTTTGACTCCAAAACCATAGGTATAGTTGGTGGATAATTTTGTCCCACAAGCCTCCAAATTTGGCCTCCAAGGTCAAATCTAAATTCCTTAGAGGATGGAGTGTTCTACACTCCAAAATCTGACTTACACAAATTACACATCACTTACACATTCATACAACATGCATTAATACCTATGACTTCATTTATTACATTATTTTTGACATAATGATTTATTTATTTAACATATGGTTATACATAACATAATTCCAATTTAATTAATAACTAAGACAACAACTTTATTACTTACATTCCACATCTCAATTAAATTAAATTAAATTTAACTATATGACTTTCACATTAGAACTATCATATTTAAATTAAATTACAAGAAGGAATACTTACTAAATAAGATACATACCCCAATAATTAAAAGGAACACATACATAAACACATACCCATGGTCACATATAATGGAAATCCCCCCCATGGGAAATCCTAATACAACACAACACACAAACACATAACACAGTTGCCACAGTGACCTTGTAGATTTCATCCAGAATTTCAATATGGTTATTCTCCAATCCCCCGACATTGTTGTGATTGTTAACCTACAAAATGTAAATACCTCCTTGGGCCCCTTGGCCGCATCAGATATATAAAATAATATAAATAATATTTCAAAATCATCTAAACACATAAATCACAACAATATCCTTAATTCAACATTATCATTTTAATTCAATTTGTAAATATATCATCATCCAATGAATCTCTATACTAGAGCTACTCATAATATCGAGTGTCACAAGTCTAAAATCAACATCACTAATATGTCCATGTCAACAGTATATCATCATCCATATATAATAATGTCTCTAATAATCATCATGCATGCTAATTGAATCAAGGTCCATAATAATCCAAGGTATAACATCTACACATCATAATAAATCAAAACATAATAATGTCCAAAATGAGATCAACAATAGCCAGATCCGTATCTAAGCAGTGTTAAAGGGAAGTGGGCACTACATCCCCCTCCCCTTAAACTCGACTTCCTCCTGGAAGTCACTGGAATGAATGTGGAAACTACCCTCGTAACATAGTAGCATCCTCCCAAGTGGCTGCAGTCTTGTTATATCTGTCCCACTGTACCCGTACCTAATTAATCTCTCTGCCTCGAAGGCCCGGGGTCCTGCGATCTAGGATACGAACGGGCTCCACTGTCACTTGCCCCTGATCCTGCACCTACAATGATGTCCAGTCCAACACATGAGAAGGATATGCAATGTACCTCCTAAGGACAGAAACATGAAACACATCATGTATACAAGACAAGTTGGGTGGCAATGTTAGACGGTAGGCCAAAGGGCCGATACGCTCCAAGATCTCAAAAGGACCAACGAATCTAGGAGCTAACTTAGAACCTTTTCCATATCGGGTAGGGCTCTTGTGTGGTCTAACATGAAGGAACACCTTCATGCCCACATCAAAGCTACGATCAATCCATAGATTACAGAGTTGATTGCATACATATAGACAGAACCAATAAATATTAACACACAAAATTATAAGCAAATGAAACTTTTAGATCTAGATCTAAAATAACACAAAGTTTATAAGTAGATCTAAGACAAAAAGTTAGAAACAAAATACATCGTGACACAAAGTTCTCGAGAAATCTACTTCTTTCTATTCCTTTACTTCAAATAGCTATCAGGGGTTCCAACATAAAGTCTAGAACACAAGAATGTTGCTTACAAATTCTGATCCTTAACCCGAAGGTTCCTCCTCTACTTATAGCATGTAGAGGAGAAATTACAAATATGAAGCTTTTAGTTGAACTAGCACATGTGGATGTCGAAAAGGAAACAACTGGTAATTTCCCTCCTAGAATTCCTCTTTGCATGACATGCATGATTTACAACTGAAGATAAAACCTTCTATTTTGCATGTCTACCACATATTTCCAAGTAGTTGACTTCTTCAAGTAATGGCTTTTAAACCAACACTTAAGTTTTATAATTTAATTGATCGCTCAATTACTTTGTCGAAGAAAATAAGAGAAAGAAGAAGAAAGAGGAAAGCTGCAGTCTTGTTCTTTTTCATATTCTACATGCATTTTCTTTTTCCTTTGATTCTCATCAAATTGAATCTAGAAGCAGCTAGATCTGGAAGCAGCTGGATCTGGAAGCAACTGGATCTAGAAGCAGTTGGATCTAAAATTAGCTGGATCTGGAAGTAGCTAGATCTGAAAGCAAGTGACTGTGATTTGCTTGCGGGTATTGCCTTTGACTTGTCTTCCTTCTTATCCTTGAAGTTTTTGTAGTTCTTCTCAAGTACATGCATCAGTGTAATTTTTACCGTAAATAACTCATCATTTTTATTTTTAATTGCATATGAGTAATTAAAAATTCTGGAAAGCACTCCGGGTGAATGCAAATTCAATGAAGGCTTCAACTGGAAGATTGGGAGAACATGCACAAGGTCGTGGAAGGATTTCTCCATGCACTGACTTCTTCATGGGCTGCATTCGAAACAAGATGATGAAGCCTTTGCAATTATGGATCTCGATTTGGATCTAGATTTGAATTTGAATCTAGAAGCTATGCATGATTATGCCGATCCTTTTATTTCATCATGCTTCGCCATGGCCAGAGCAATCTTTGTCTGAGAAACTCTTTTTGTTTTTATTCGGCTGAAATTCTTTATAATCGGTGTAGATCTGAAGATTTCTTCAGATTCAGAGGATATGTTCAATGTATTGGACATTGATTTAAGCTCCCTTTCTCTTATATAAGCACTTGTAATGAATACCTGTAATTAATTCAGACAAAGACGGCAACCGGAACATGAACACTTGATTTTAATTATAAAAAATTGCATATATCAAGCCTGCTACCCCAAAAATTGAGGTTTTATTTGCATGCAAAGCATGCATGAATATTGTCAACTTCACCTAAGCACCTATACCACTATGTAGACAATTAATCAGAATTAAATCAAGCTCCTTTAAACCTAGGCGCCAAACTTTGAAGCTTTCTGGTAGTGAAAACACCTTCTGAGCAAAATTCCTCCTTCTTTGGGCACCAAAATTGCCTAGTCTGCACTCCTTTGCCAAAGAATTAATAACGCCATTAATATGGCAGCCCATGCTTATATAACATTCATAATTCTATAATTAATAATTGCCCTTCCTATTTCCAGCAATTAATTAATTAAAAATCATGCTTTTCTCTTTAATTTGGGCGCCTTTTGTGCATGCTCATGGCTACCATTAACTAAATTAAATTTATTTAATTTTAGCTTTCTACTTCCAGTCCACTTTGACTTCACAGTGTGCTTTGACTTCATGCACTAAAAATAGGAATTAATTCCATCAATAAATACTTTTAAAAGTATTATTTCTCCTCTAGGTGGGTTGCACTTTTTTGCATGATAGAGGGCTGCATTAAATACATTAAATTTATTTAATTTTAGAATTTTATTTCCAATTTCCTTTATCCTCTCATCCTACATTGACTTTTCCTCATGCTTGGGCACCAAAATTGGGTTTAATAAACATTAATAAATATTGTTAAATGCATTCTTATTCACCCAAGGTGGTTCACACTTTTTGACAAGGGTGAATTCTATTTTTAAAAGTCAATTTCCAATGGGATTATTTACCCTGCACCACAGCTCCAAAAATCCCATGATCCACTTAAGTTGTTTGACTTTTATAATGGGATTTTTTAACCTGCAAGGTAGGTAAGAAATTCCCATCAATGCCTTAAGTGATTTTCTTTTATTTCACAATGGAAATTTTCACCCTGTAAGGCAGGTAAGAAATTTCTGCTTGCTTGCTACCTCTAATTTTCCCATTATGACTTAAGTGACTTTACTTTCATGGGAAAAAGTACTCTGCTAGGCAGGTACAAAATTCCCACCTGCCTGCTGCCACCAAAAATCCCATTGTAGCTTAAAACCTTCTTTTCCCAAAAATGTGACCTGCCTAGAAGAGGCCTTTTCTGTGCATGACTTTGTCTTTCTAGAGAGAACCAGACCTCCTATGGCAAATTCTTTCTGGCATGATGTCCATAGATGATCTCCAGATACTCCAGGCAAGAAAGCAAACTAAACCGGCAAAGGAATTGACCTAGAGAAATTTCATAGAAAACAAAATGAGAAAAATACCAAAAACACAAAACGTTGCCAGAAGTCACAGATAAAGCCCATGATTCATTCATGGTGAAAACCCTACTGGTATATGGGAATATTGACATCTAAAACCTCAACAAGGTTAAACCTGAGCACAATTTACCTCAAACGGGGTTTAAAATAATTTTAAAAAAAATTCCTGCAGGCAAACCCCAACGACAAAATACAACGAATTTGGGCATTTGGGTATTTGTCGAAATTGGATTATATGACTCTCTGGTAATATCTTGACACGATATAGACACTTTCTGGCAATAAAAATAAAAAATGACCCATTATTTTAAAAGTACAATTTTTTTTACATGGGGTAGTCTCAGATTTCAGGGTGAAATATGGGGACACCAGTTACCCATCGTAATGCTCAGCTGTGGGACTCGCTATGTATACCTCATAGACTCTCTGTTGGCTATAACCATGTTGAAGCCCTCAAAATCATGTCTTTAACCCATGTCTCTCCACTAACGACGCATCAATAAAGTTGTGGGTAACCCCACTGTCGATGAGCACCACTACTCATTAACCCTACATAACTCCTATGACCCTGAATGCCTTGTACCTTGAGGTACTAGACAATGTGGCAATAGTCTTCTGAGGGAAAGTCTTGTTCTCTTGTTCAACTCCAACACTACCCAAAACATCTCCATCTTCATCATCCAATCCTTGAATATGATGTTCCCCATCTCCATCACCGTCACTCTCCTCAAACACCTCAATAAATTGGGCCTTTCCTTTCCCTGTGTAATCATGTCCTGGAGCGCAAGTTGTGCGGAAATCGAAACATACTTTCTTTCGCCTCAACTCATCTCTAACCTCCTGGGATATGAATGGTTTCTTAGTCGTATCCTGTCTGGGCAAAGGTACCTTCTGCTGGAAATCATCTGGTCTAGATGGAGGTACCCTCTGCTAAATGCGAGGTGGAAACTTGGAATTTGGAGTAGATAACTCCAAATCATGTGCTCTCCTAATAACATCATGTAACGACGAATGCTCAAATGTCTTCACAGGTCCTGCTAGTGCATCTATCAACCCTGCTATGAAGAGTGAAGTCAATCTCGTCTTTGAAACAACAGGAACCATGACTAAAAACCTTTGAAAGTATGCAATATATACGTCTAAAGAACTTGTCTATCTCAAATGAGTTAACTCTCTAAAATGCCTATCAAGATCCCTCCTGTCAAACCTGCTCATCAACCTCTGCTTGAACTCCGCATATGTACCAATATGCATGTGCCCATGTGTAATAAGATCATGATGCCACTAGCCATGTGCATCTCCCTTAAGGTGTAGGATCGCAAACTTGATTGCATCCTCTTCGTGCATGGGATTCAAGTCAAAGTATGTCTTCAAATTTTGAATCTAGGATTGTGTTGTACACTTCTTGGACCCATCGAAGTGTGGAATAGAAATTTTCCCAATCTCCTTTGTAACTTTGGAACCTACATAGTGTGATCCATCTTGGGCCTACTTCCAATCTTGTAGTACTTGATAAAAGGCATGTTAGCTTTAAACCCTTCACTCAAGTATTCATATTTCATCCAACAAGTCTCCTCATCAAAAATTTATGATTGTTGTCCCATTTGTCTATTTTTTGGATCTTTCATAAATGTGGGCTCATGCATGCTTGAATGTGTATTATGGGAATGAAGAGTGTGTTGCCCTGAATTGCTATTTTCACCTCTTCGACCCAACTGCCCCATAATACTGGTTTCTCCTTTTTTCTGCATGATTCTCAACTCTTCCCTGCGCTAGTATTTCGGTGAGCTGGCTCAAATAAAGATTAGTGATCTCCTGTTGTTTAACCATATTGATAAATAATTTTTTCATCATCACTTCTCATCATTGTCACCCATTTTATGCCCTTCTTTTTGTGGTGTATTTCTCATGGAATAAAATTTCATTCACAACTAGCAGGCTAAAGGAAATCTAGCTCTGATACCACTGAAATATCCGTTGTGGGGATATCACTTAAAATCTACAAAATATATAAAAATCAGGAACAAATAAAATTCTGATTTTTCTAGAATTAAACCCACTAGGGCAACAAACTAAAATTTAAAGATAATTTGCAAAATACTTGTCCAAATCATATGAAAATTTATAGAGAGCTTGCTAAGATGGAAACAAAGACTAGAATTTTTTTTTTTGATTTTTCTAAACTATATATGATTTCTAGTAATTTTCAAAATGCCCTAACTATTGGAAAACTTCAAAAGTTCATAATTATGTGAATAAAATGGATAGAAATGTGATTTTATGGAAATAACATCTACAAATTATATAGAACATAAACTAACCTCCAGATTTGAAAATGAACATTGGGAAACCCTAAAAAAACATGCTACAAATCCCTAGGGTTGACGTCACTTTTTAGAAGGGGCTGGAAATCCACCAAAATGCCTCCAAAAGTTACGTCAAACTCTGCCTTAAATACTGATAATGATTCGATATGAAAACCCTTGAAATTTCCTCTCTTTGGTACTAAAAATGGCCTCTAAAACCCTTCCTGAAATATCTATAAAATATTCCTGAATATTTGATCTGAATAAGCTCCAAAATAGAAAACTAGGGTGGATCTTTCACCACCGAAGAGTGCCCTAATAGCTAGGAGTAGATATCTCATCACCGAAGCTAGGGATCCTGTGGCATTTTACTCCACAAGCAAGAAGAATGCAAACAACAGTCGTTCAACGCCAAAATACGTGTGAGTGTAAGAATGAGCTCTATCACTCCTCCAAACCTCTTTTTATAACTTTTAATTACGTTTTTTCAAGTTTGGAACTCCATGTGGGACTAATAGTGACTTAAGTGACCCCAAAAAAGAAATAAGATAATAAAGTACCATGAGGCCCCCCTCAATGACAAAATATAACAATTATTCCCACCAAGTTGCTTAATACTAATGCCAACAGAAAAATATAACAAATAAGCAAGGGGGTAATCAGTCATCCATACCCAATAGTCTCCATCGTCGTTAACCCCTCGGGTATGACCAATGATAAGACTAAAAAATTCCCGTTATGCCCTCGGTGAAGGAATGGGGACATTACATCCAACGAGGTATATATACCTACAATGTTTATTTCCTTAAGTGGTAAAGAGGATATACTGGTGTTATTTGTCCAAGTGTTGTGGTAATGTGATGGCATGGCCTCACAAACTACTCAGGAGAAAATGATGTAGGAAATGTAGATAAAAGTAGGAGTAAGACGCCAAAATCGGCATCTTTACAGTTTTTCTTGTCATATTCATATAGCTTGGCAATGACGGGGCTTTGTGTTACCTAAATAAGGCCAATCACATGCAAAGAACCTTGGATTTGGGTATGTAGGGTACACATCATCTAGTTTAAGTTAAATGCAAGTAGAAGGGCTATAGTGTATTGGGTCATGTGAAGGCAATATGTACAAAATGAGGACAAATCAGAGAGAATATCATCTTTTCCTCCCTACTTAGAGGAAGGTTTCCTCAAACTTTATAGTACATGAGTGATGCAATGCCAATGTTAGGGGCTCATTTTAATAAGTTCCCAATCAAGTAGCCATATAAAGTACGTAACCCACTAACACAAAGGAGGCACATAAAGACAAAAACCAATGACACTCTAATGAATTATATTAAATTAAAAGGCCATATGACATCTACAAATCACAATATAATTATCGAGTCTATTTGTGTTTGCTTGCTTGAAGTTTTCTCTATCACTCAACCATCATTGTGCTTGAAAAAACTTAGGCATGTATATGATTATGAAACAGTTCAAGATCATGAGCTCCCTCATTCAAGCGCTCAATATACTCTCTGACACATTTCGGCACTACATGTAACACACTGCCTCATCATTTAATTTTCCACGAATAATGAAACCTTCACATTTTCCTTGTTCTTAGTTTGTAAGTTTGGACCACGTAAAGAATGTGTTCCATGGTTACCAAGGGGACTATGTTATGATTTACTGTACACATACCACATTTGCGTCACAATTTAGGCTACATGGAGGAATTGCATCTAGGCATGCCACTTGTTGTGTTTGCATTAACTTAGGCTCTTTAGGCTCCCAAAGGGAAATATTGCATCCAAGGTCAAGGTCGACAAGGGTATATAGTGTGAATATTATACTTTTCACATTTGCATGCACTTGGGATCTCACATTTTGAAGTGTTAAGGGCCCCATTAAAATAAGTCACCACAACTCTCTTTTCTATGAAGTGACCCCAAACTTTATGTGTACGCGACTTGACACTTAAGATTAGATGAAAACTCCTCAATTCCATCAACGTGTGATGGTTTTTGAAACTTTTTCTTATCCAAGTGAAGCCAACTACTATCAACTATTTTAAATAAGGAGGCACTTGATGAAAATCATGGAGTTCTCTAAATTTAACTTTATTTGTTAGATAACTTCCTGCATTTTGGTTGGAAGCTTGGATAAAGTGTGTGCAAAGGAAAAATATTTGTTTTACATCTTCTTTTGGTGTGTCATAGTGGAAGTTGGAAAAGAAAATTGGTTCTCATAAAGTAACAAATGTCGGAAGCCATAACAAACTTCAAAAGTTGAGTAGCTTAAATGTATCTATTTAGAAACATATGCATGTAGTTATAAAATTACATATGTAATAATGATGTGCAATAAATAAATAAATAACAACAATGAAAAATAAAATATGAATTTGAAATTTTATATAGAGGGTACTCCACTACCTAATCACCAACTTTTGGTCAAGGCCAATAAGTATGCCCCATTATTAAATTTTCTCTTCGAACCTCCCCACACTTAATAAGTTTTAGAAGGGGTTTTGTGAATATTTAAAAATAAAAAATGATATCTTCTCAAGGGACACATGGAGGAAAGAGAGTGTTTTAGGGTTTCAATGATTCTAATTAGGTATATGCTTCTATAATGTTTATGTGCACAAGTGTTAAGGAGAATACATGGTGTTATTATTCACAAGCTTGGTACTAAGATGACATAGCCTCACAAACTACTTAGTAGAAAATAATGTAGGAAACATGGAGAAAATAAGGTGTAAGCTACCCAAAACAATATCTTTATTCTCTTTATTAGCTTAATACAGATTGACATGGATGGGGCTTGGTTGAATAAGACCAAGCACATACAAAGAACTTTGAAATTGGGTATGTCGTGTACACCTCAAATAGTTAAGTTAAATACAATTATAAGGGCTATAATGTATTGGGTTATGGGAGGATGATGTTTACAAGGTGAGGCCTAATAGGAGGGAGTTTTATCGTTTCCTCCCTACTTAGAGGAAGATTTTCAACGAATATAGTAGATGCGGAATCCTTTTTCGTAAAAGTAGTGTTGGACCACCAAAGTGTATTTTCTTCTAAACGGGTAAGTAGAGTCTTGTCTCTTCAGAATTACTCCAACCATTGACACAAATATTTACAAGCAACAATTATTGAGAATTGAAAATGGTAGCCTCAAGGTGAGTGATGCAATCCTTCTTTTCCCAATGAGTTGGCTTGTAGAACATTACTTTCACTTATACATGACTCAAATTAATATCTTCTGAATGCCATATTTAGTTGGAGGTTCAAGCCAAAAACATCAGGCATTATAAGGTCGATATGTTATGGCCCTCATGTTTTAATGTTTTTTGTGAAACCTCTAATTATCTGAATAAATCCAAATGCTATAACAAAGTTTGAAATAAGGAGATGTTAGATGAAAATCATGGATTTCCGTGAATTTAAACTTTAGTCTATCAGAGAAAATATTGCATTTTGGTTCGAATATTGGATAAATTTTGTGTGAATGAATAAGTTTTTGTTTTGTTGCTTTCGTTGGTCACACATATTTGAAAATAGAAGGGAAACTTAAACTTTACAAGTTAACAAAATTTTGAAGCTATAACAAAAATTGAAATTTTAATAACTTAGTTGTAGTTTTGTTGACTAATTTGCATGTAGTTATCTAATTGCATATGGAATAGTGATGAGAAAGCATAGAGTAAGAGAGAACAATGAAATATAAAATGGGAAGTGGAATTTTTTTGCAGAGGGTATTACACTGCTTGTTAACCAACTTTTAATTTAACTGTCCATCCAATAGGTATGTCACACTGCTAATTTTTATCTTCCATGCTTCCCCCACTTAAATAAGTTGTAGAAGGGTTTTTTTGAATATTTAAAAAGTAAAAATGACAACTCATAAAGGTCCACATTGTGTAGTGAGAGTGCTTGATCCAATCATGGTTACAGGTCTTGATGAAGGGACGCCTTAGACAACGCAACCTTATAATATAACACACTTATGCAAAAAAAATAAAACAATATCTTTTATTCGTCAAAAATGGAGATTACAAACACAACCTCACACACTCTGCCAAATCTATCTTATTACAAAAAAACACACCCTAATGTCCATAGGCTTACAAACTATTCAACATTTCAGTGTTGCCCCAAGATATTCAATCCCACTAGCCCTTCCCAAATCTACGCACAGATCTCCAATTTTTGTACTCCTTACAACCACACTCTAGACCATTTCCTCGTGGGATTTCTTAATGCCCTTCTCTAGTGTAGTGATGTGTTTATATAGATATACAATTAACTACTTACCATATTAGGCTCAACTACATCCTACCTATAAATATATTAATTTTATTGCAAATATAAAATGAGGAATAAGGCCCAAAGGACCCAAAACATAACACAACTAATTGAAAATCACAAGTCGCATAGGAATGCAGTAGAGAAATTAGGAGAGCTGCTATCAAATTCCATTTTAAATCTCGATGCTTCCAACAAGTGATTCTGCCGCTCGCCCTCCAAAAACATGTGTGTTATTTACACATGAAGCCTATGTACATCATATCTTGACTAATTTTTTGCGCAGAAGTCTAAGGACCTCATGATTTCATAAGTAGATGCAAAACATAAAGATGAACTTCTCTTTCCACTGTGAGCATTTATAAACCATGTACTATGCAATGCCACACACATTTTGAAGGTTCCCTAGTTCTCACTATTTAATACTTATATGTGAAACGTTTGATCTCATGTCAAGGAGCGTAAGTCTTATAAAGTTGTGTCATACCAAAAACTGTGTATGTAGAATGTGGAGGTGCCATAATGTAAGTTGTTCGTTTTTTATTTGTGCAATACCTTCAAGCCATGAAATCACTATTTTTTATCCACCCCATTAGATATCTATTTGCGCCAACTTCTTAAGAATTGTCTAGATTCATAGTGATACTGTTAGCCTTTTGAGAGAAATTTCTAATGTTGCACACAAGAATATGTACACAAATATTATATTTTCTAATTATTTATTGGTTGATGTAAGAGTTCACATGAAACAAAATATTGATGCATTATACACCTCGGGTATGAAATTTTGTGAGTTGTGTGCTCACACAAGTGAGTTCAATGGTAGAATTGCCCTTTCAACCTTATACTAAGATATTGGCATGCCTTTTCACCAATGTGTACACCCCATCTTCCAACTATTGGCATCAGTTGGGCATGGGACCAACAACCTCCTCAAAATACACCTATGTGTACTTGTAACTTGGAATTTCCTATCCTCATGTTGACATCTACTATTTGTGTAGGGAATATCTTTCCTTCTCCATCCTTTCTTACTTTTTACACCATTTGTTTGGACTATCTTCACACTTGAATATCCATTATCCATACCATTTATCTTTGTCTTTATGTTATGCTTATTCACACTTTTGTGCACTCCACCCACTCTTCTTTGCACAATGATTCTTTGTGGTACTGTGCACTCATAATTATTTTCATGCCACATGATATTCTCACAACCAAATGACTTAGCGCTTCATTTTATCTTCTTCCCCATCATATTCAAATTATGTATGTCCATCTTCACACTCACTATGTTGGCCCTTCCTAACAAAACATGACATGCATCCATTAGTAAGATACCACACATAACGTTGTCCATGAATCGACCAATATTCACCTCCACAATGCCAACTTGTCTTTCTACTAACCAAGTCACTCGATAAGTATTTGGATATGGTTTGTGCTCTAATCCCAACTTTTTCACCATATCTGCGGACAACGAATCATTATTGCTTCCACTATAAACAACCACAACATAACATCTAATTTTTCAACTCTTTTTTCTTTCCCACACCTTTCAAGGTTATTCTCATTGTGAGTAACATCTCTTCTTACTCATGTTCATCTATATGATGATCTATGGCAATTTCTTCTTCACTAGATTGTGCAATATGTACATTCACATCCTTCCTCTTTTCATCGTCCTTTTGTGTATATGGACACTTGAAAACCCAATGTCCTTCCTTGTCACACTAAAAACATATATCATTAGATCTTACACCTAGACTTTCCCCTCTTATGGAAGTGACCCTTTCTCTAGATTTTTGTAATTGCACATTAATTGTGCCTTCATCCCTCTTCTGGATCCTTACCACTATCAAGCTTCACTTTTTCCTTCTCAACATTTTTCATGTGCACCAACTTCTCCTCTGCTCTCAAGTTATATTTTTATACCTCTTCAATCGTCTACATATTCACTATGTTGATCTCATCTTAAATCACCCATCGTAGTCCATCAATGATGTGTTAGCTTTTCTTAATCCATTTTATTATGACTAGCTTGAATTATAATCTTGTTGAACTCATCCATGTATTTTTCACGCATCTAATTTTGTCACAAAATTTTCAATCTATTCTATAGATCCAACTCGTAATCAAAAAAAGGAAAAAATATTTTCAGCTTTAGAACCATTCTCTCCTGAGGTGCGATCTTGTATTTTTCCTTCCTATTACACTCTAATTGAACTTCTTTCCATCGTAATTCCACATGAGCTTTTAATTTCATCTAGATCATTTTAATAAGAGGCTCAGGTTATTGAACATTTGTAATAGGACCTAGGTTCATTTAGGGACCAATGGGGTCATTATAAAGAGAGATGGCCATTATAAAGAGTCATAGGTTAATATAGGCACAAGGGGGTCATTTTAGGGATTTAGGACAAGGAAATTAGTTTAAATTACAACAATTAGGGTTAAATTAGTGTGAAATTTAGGTAAAGTTGAGATATTTTGTGAAGAATTTGAGGAATTAGGGTAAAATTGGAGAAATTATGGTTGAATTAAAGAAATTGGTGTGAAATTGAGGAAATTAGTTACAAATTGGAGAAACTAGGAAGAATTATACAAAATTAGAGTAATTGATGTAAAATTGGGGTAGTTAAGGAAGTTAGAGTAAAATTATGGAAATACGTAAAATTGGGATAATTAGGATAAAATTGGGGTGAATAATATTCAAGAGAAAATGGTTAAATCAGGGGAAATAATTAAATTTTGGGGAAATTAGTGTAAAAAATGAGGATATTATAGAAATTAGAGTAAAATTTGTGTGAAATTGGGGAAATGAGAGAAATTTGTGACAAATTCATGAAATTATGGAACATTAAGAAAATTAGTGTAAATTTGGAGAAATCAAGGTAATAATGGTAAAGTTGTGGAAATTATGGTGAAATTTCGAAACTATGATATTTATGATAAAATTAGGGAATTTAGGGTAACCAACCTAAAATTAGGGGAAATGGTTAAATGAGATAAATTAGAGTAATTTTACTTAAAACTTGGCACATAATATAAAATGGAGAAATAAGGGAAATTAGTGTCAAAATTGGAAATTAGTTTAATTTAAGGCCAAGGGAGTCATTTTAGGAACATATATTAAAAAATAAAAGATGAAAATCATATGTAATTTGAATATAGTAACAGAAGGGTAGGTGGACCGAGACGAGGGACAAAATGGTTGATAGCTAAATCACATGAAAAAAATTGTGAGATCAAGTAACGTGTACACATTAGATGTTAATGTGTATGCATTTATGCTTGGTAATTACCAAGCCTAAACACATGCATGTTATAAAGTGTACAATATTTCTAGTGTTTCAAATACTATAATATAGAAACAACAACAAAAGATATTGTATCATATTTAGTAATATAACTATAAATGTATCTTATACTTTAAATTCATATAAATAAATACAAGAAATTAGGATTAGTATGCGTCTTTTGGAATTGGTTGTAGACTTTTACGAGTTACTGTTTAAAAGATAGTTTTTCAAAATTTAACATGGTTAGTACTTAATATGTTTTATGATATCAATATTGAACTTTAGGTACTAAATATAAGAAATCAAGGCCACTAAGTGTATTTTGGAATTTGTTATAGAGCTTTAAAAGTTATCATTTTAGAAGATAATTTTTCAAAATTCAATATGGTTAGTACTTAGTTTTTTTTTAGGGTTTCAATTTTGAACTTTAGGTTCTTTGGGCATAACTTACGCACTTGGTGTTTTCTTTAGACGAACTTGTGATCATTGTTTTTTAGCCTTTTAGATCGATTTATGATTTGTAGGTACTATACCTATGATAAAGTTAAATTTTACAAACCTTACATCTTTATAGTGAGATCAAACATGATATTAACATTTAAATAAACACTAATTAATTACATATAAAGTAAAAAAATGGTTTGATAGATAAATTTAGTGAATATAACTCGATTAATCCTAATTTAGCACTTGATTGAACCAATTTCTTGATTGGTGTAATCACAAACATAATTAGTAGTAAGTCAAATATGTATTGATTACTTACAATTTATTGCAATTGGGGGAAATCTAGCCCCAATGTAAGTGCATTGCATATAATTTGGTACTTTATGCTCAATTAGCCCGATCTTCGCTTTATTTAACAAATGATACCAATCAAATTCAATCATTCAATCAAAAATAATGAAAAATATTGCTCAAATAATGACAAATTCATTTTCAAAACACTACATTCTCATTTCTATTTGCACTTAACTAATGCTAAATTCAATTAAAATTTGTAAAATAACAACTTTCAATCATGAAATAATGACAAATGGTGCTCATATATGCTTATTTTCCCCCAAATCTACTTATATCTACATGGTCACACCTAATATGATCTAATTTACTCAAACTTTCTCTAATAATGATATTTGATCATACAAAAACAATAAATGGTGCTCATATATGCCAAATTTGCCTCAAATCAACCTAAATTTATTTTATCCCACCTAAAAAATCACAAGCTAGACAAATTTACTCAAATAGTAGTATTCACTTATGATAAAATGACAAATGGTTCTCATATATTCTTGATTTTCCCCAAATTTAACTTTGTATTTGATTATACCTGGTCAGACCCTATTTGATGAAAATTTCTTAAATGAAATTTATGCATAAAATAATAACAAATATGCTCAAAAATACCTATTTTTACTTAAGTATACTTACAACTATAAATTCACTCATAATGAAATCTTTATTTGATCAAATTTCTCAATTAATGACATTTGATTATGAAATTATAATAAATAATTCTTAAGCATGCCTCATTTTCCCAAAATTTACCTTCATATATCTAATTGGATCTAATCAAAGCCCGATTTTGTCATTTTTCTCAAATAATGGCATTTGATCACAAAACAATGATAAATGCTACTCATATATGCCCAAAGTTCCTTAGATCTACCCATATTTATCTAAGCCAACCTAATATAGCCTAATTTATTCAAATTTTCTCAAATAAGGACATTTGATCATTCAATAAGGGAAAATGATTCTCACGTGTGGCCAAATTTTATCAAATATACCTACACCTATTTGATTGCATCTAATTGGGGCCTAATTTGTTCAAATATTCTTAAATAACAAAATTTGATCACAAGATAATTATAAATGTTATTCATATATGTTGAATTTCTCCCAAATCTACCTAAATCTATCTTATCACAAATAAACAAGGCCTAATCTACAAAAATTTACTCTAATAACAACATCCACTCACAAAATAATGACAAACTATTATCATATATTTGTTTTTTGCAAATCAAAGTTTATGAGTTTGATTAGGATGAGTCAATGCAAATTTTGTCAAGTTTTCTTAACTACTAACATCAAATCACAAATAGAAAAAAAAAATATTTTGAAATATATCCAATTTTCCTCATGTTAACCTACAAGTATCCATTCACACCTACTTGATTCCTAATCCGGTTAAATTTACTCAAATAATGTAACTTGATCTCGAAATAACAAAAAATAGCTCTCAAACATTCCTAGTTTTCCCAAATCTATCTTCACATAACTAATAACATCTAATTGAAGCCTAATACATTCAAATTTCTTCAAATAACAACATTTAATCATGAAATAACAAAAAATAGTCCCCATATATGGCCAATTTTCCCAAAATCTAACTATGTCTCTCTAATGGTACCATTTGTAACCTATTCTAATCACATTTTCTCAATTAACAACATTAAATCAATAAATAATGACAAATTTTGTTCACATATGGAAAATATATTTTAATCTACCTACATTTATTTGATTGCAGCTAATTGGGGCCTAAAATGGTCAATTTGTCTCAAAAAATGACATTTGATCACAAAAACAAATGATACTTGTATATGCCTAAATTTCCCAAATCTATTTGATCACACATATACAAGGTATATTCTACACAAAATTACTCAAATAATGACACATTCATTTATGAAATAATGATAAGCTATTCTCATATATTCCCAAAAATAAATCAAATTAACTTCACATATTTGATTGTACCTAACCAGGCCCAATTTGGTTAAATTTGCTTAAAAAATGGCATTTAATCACAAAATGAAAACAAATGGTCTCAAATGCACCTAATTTTCCTAATGTCTACGTACAAATACACATTGACACTTAATTAAGGAATAATCCAGTCAATTTATTCGATTAAAGATATCCGATCATGAAATAACAACAATTGGTGCTCAAACACATTTTATTTTCCCTTATTCTACATTCATATACTTGATAGCCCACAATCTGCCCTAGTTCATGAGATTTCTCTCAAATAATGACATTTGATGATGAAATGACAAAAATGTTTCTTATATTGGTCGTTTCCCCTTAAGTCTAGTTATATCTATCTGATAGCACCATTTATTAAATGTCCTAATTTCTCTGGGTTTATAATGGTCAAAATATTTGAGTTCTATTTCAATTGAAGTTGCACAACAACATTTGATAAAAACATGACATAATCATTTTATTTAAGTACATATAATTTTTTTATCATCAAAAGTAGGTTTTTGAATATATATATATATATATATATATATATATATATATATATATATATATATATATATATATATTTGAGGAAATTCCTTAGAATGGCACTTTCTCCGAGGGTAAATCGTTGCCAAGACTGCACTCAACAACAAAGGATGAAACACAAACTTGCATCACAGTGCAATAACAACATTGACTATCCCTAGCCAAGATACTAAGAAGTGCACTTTGTGCCTTCCATTAGATCCACTATGTGGACCCTATCTTGTTGCTATTTAGAGTGTTACAAGCCTTCTTCCTTCCCTTGTTCTCATTACATAAATTATTGTTTCTTATTCATTCCATACATTGAATTATATTCACTCATATGTACATATTTCTATTCACATCATGTCATGTCCCCGCCAATGGTCCTCTCCATTTTATTTATAATATTCCAAAGGTCCCAACCCTTCACACACCATTTTATAACATTGTTAAATTAATTACCCACTCATGTTATCAACCTTACTTATTTATACATATTAACTCATGTTATCTGGAGACCACATAATTATATTTTTCTTTTCTTTTTCACTTCTTTTACACATACTTAGGTAACTTTAAAAGTTTCTTAACCATTTAATTATTATTTTTCTATAAATTTTTATTCCCTTTTTACCCATTTATTGTTTTACAAGGGTAACACAGTCTTACATTTTTCACCCCCCTTAAATTTCTTGTAATTATTAATACACAGAGATTTAGTCATATAACATTTTCCCCTTGTTAATCAATTGTTGACCTCAATAATTGGTAGTGATGTAACACCAAATTCTTAGGGTTGGGTATTTATTAAATAATCCAACATTACAAGTAATCTTGGTTAAAAAACAAAAACTAAGATATAATAATCCTTCTATGGTTTGTGTTAACTCAATAATATATTGCGTGCTTGCAAATTCCTATTATTGTTAGGTATTCATTTTGTCTCTTATATTATGAGTCCACCAACATTGCATGCATAAGAATCATAAACTTGTAATATTGATATCGATCTTAAATTTATCACCCTTTTAAAATTCAGATAAAATTCTGTAACATTTCCTTAACACTTTGATTAATTTAAATTACAGAAATGATTTTAACTATATGGGGTTGTTTCTCCACTTGTAGGGATCCAAATATCATTATTTTATTAGATGTATTGTATATGTTAAGGAGAACACTAAATGCAATCAGTATTGAACTTCTCCAACACTGACAAGATAGGTATCCCCAACTAATATGCGATTTGCATATGATAAGTTTCCTTTCTAAGTTAATTAAATCGCATAGGATAACCTGAAATGACATACCTTGACATAATTTTAAGCCACATAATTCATTTTGATAAATAATTCTTAAGCTAAGTTATCCAATTCAAGAACATTTTTAACTTTTCTAACATCTATAAAGAAATCAATCTTAAACATAATATATTGAATTGGAAAGATTCATCTCTTCCCCTATAAAACCTAAAATATGTATTTGATTTATTAAAATAAATTATTTGTTTTGACTCTCTATATTGGCATCATTATTTTCCAAGAAACTCATCTATGTTACAAAATTAGACATATCATATATAAGATTATATCCAGTGTGCTAGGCATTTCAATTTCAAAGTTTTCATTCTAAGATCAAATTGTGAGCAAGAGCTTTCTAGAAAACTTTGGATGCACAAAAAACAATGTTCTACTCTTAATGTGAAAAACACTCAGATTGAGCTATACAGGAAGAAGATATACCTGCAACTTACAAAGATTAAGACTCCTTCATTTAATTGTTGGATTTTCTCACAAAGATGGATTGTTGGTTACTTTAAAGTAGACTTTGCATTTGAATTTTGGCAGGACCTCCCCTTAAAATATTGATGATTGTTTAATGCTTGATGGTGATAGTTTTTATGGCTATTTTAATTGACAAAGTTTACCTATGTTTGTCTAAGTTTCTTATGTGTGAGGGTGGTGAGGTGGATTTATAGTTGAAGGTTAGAGGATTCAATGGATAAGATGAAGTCATTGTGGATTGAGATCAAGGGTGGAGAATGAATGTGAGGATGGAGGAGTCTAGAGTTGGAGGATTCTAGAGCTCTTCTCCATTCATGTAAGGTAGTAGAATAGGAGAGTTCCAGAATTAGAATTTTCTAGAAAGGTGGTGTATTAGGATAGGATTAGATTAGGGGTTAATGAATATTAGTGATATGATTAGCTAGGAGGATATATGGGATAGGGTAGGTTATTAGATGGGTAAGTAACTAGGTAAGAATATTAAATTTATAACTATGTAGAGATGGGGTTAGTAATTGGAGTAGGTGAATTAATTAAGATGTGGGGATGTTGTGGGATGAAATAAAGTTATATATGATGAATGACTAATCAACAAAGGGGATTATCTTAGGTCTATATATTTTTCCCCTCTTTGAAGAGTCATTTTGAAATATGACGTTATGGTTTTTCAAAGAAGATAGAAGAGATATTTAAGTTAGTAAGGGTGATGCCCCTTCGAGGGGTCATGCAGGGAGGAATGAGATGATTGAATGCTCGAAAGGAGGAGGAGAACTATGTTAGTAGATTATAAGAGATGTGATAGGATGAGAGAATATTTGGTTATTAATATGAGTTGGAGGCTACCTTGCACTGAAAAGTGATCTCGATCGATTAAAACAATGGGTAGATTGATGATGCCTTAGGTAATGATATTGGCGAGGGAGTGAATTTTGATGATGTGATGCCCCAACCAATGATATATGAAAGGTTTTTTTTAATCGAGATACATATTGGTAGATAGAGGATGTCACAGGAAACGAGGTATGCAAGGGAACAAAAACAAGATTGATGATGTTTGATTGATCGATTGAAGTTGATTATTTGATCGATAGATTGTTTGATTATTTGATTGATTGGTTGTTGGATTGTTTGATTGATTTGCTAGATAGTTTTGATAGAGATACTAATCAGGCATTTGAGGACGGGTTAATTGATTGTTATAGTATAGAATGTAAGAAAGATTTTTATAGTTAACCAATTATGGTTGATGTGATGAGGATGTGATTAGGAGATATAGGGATGGTTAGTGATGAGTAGTGAGTTAGGTTGTTTTAATGATGTGTGATGAAGGTTAGTTGTTAGATGGTTGAGAAGTTAGTTATTTTATAATGGATAGTGGGAGATGATGGGAGAGGGGGGAGTTTTCGTTCCATGATTCACATATTGGCCATCATTTTTATCATTAACAACCTTATTGATGTGGCATGATGCACCATGATATGAAAGATCCATAATACTATCGCTATATTCCCATGTCCTCATATCATTAGACATATTTTAAAACTATAAAACTTATAAGTGTCCTCATATCATGAGACAAACAAGGGTGCAAGAAAATGTAAACAATCTAACAAACAAAATCAAATTTAATGGTTCTAGATTCACTTGTTTGTTGGATTTTATGATTTTATGAAGATGGAAAGCGATTGATTATGACTCTAGTGACATGGGTGTGTAATTGGCCACATACAAATTTTGTGGATGAGATAGGATTGTGATAGATGGTGGGTCCCAAGCTATCTCTATGGATGGTATTGAGTGCCTCTTACATATAAGAATGAGTTAGAGGGAGAAACAATGTACTTGTGCTCCTTTTTCTTATTGATTTTGGATGCCAATATTCAAGTTTGGAAAATGGGAAGTGGGGAGAATGACCAGTAGTAAAATCAATAATTGTAAGAGCTTCAGAGGGGGCATGGCGACAGTCAAGCGGTTAGTAACTGGTTCAAGGATGTTGGGTGTGGTTATTATCATTGAAAGGGTGCAGTGTTTAGTTATAAAAGAGATGGTTCCACTTTTTGAAAAAGCAACACCAAGGGTGTTTTTTTTTTAAAAGTGAGTTGTTGGCATGATTTGTGGGATAAGTATGTGATTTTGTTTGTCGGGAATGGCGCATCAAGAGTATATCAAGAGGTGGTAGTGTGTAGGTGGAAGACCCTATCCATAATGCATGTTTATCATGGAGGACACTAAGATTGAACCCACGACCTCTGGGTGCTAATTTTGTCACGCACACAACGAAGTTTAGTAAATGTATTTCAAAAAGTTAAATTTTATTTTTGACTGCAAAGGTGCGTGATATTTCGGCTAATCAGCACATGACCAACCTAAATATCACGCACCTTCACAGTCAAAGATAAAACTAACCTTTTGAAAAACTTTTACTAAATTGTTGAGATAACGTATTTAGTTGCTGAGATAGAGAGTGTGGGATTCATGTCGCATGAATTAGTTCGATCTGGTCAGGAAATTGAGTACTGACGTCGATTATTCAAGAAAAGAGATCTTATTGTGATAAAATCAATCGGATAGGTTTTTTTGCGAGGGTTTATTGTAAGCACTGAGGAGGTCAACACTTGAGAGTTAGTTTATTGATGAGAAATTATATTTATGAAAAATTAGTGTAATATAAATGATGATAGAAATTATTGTGATGTAAATGTTGTGAAGGATGGATCGTTAAAATCATTATTATGAAAAATAATCCAAATTCTATTTTGTACAATGGTGTTCGTTGTTTGTTAAGAATACAAATGTGAAAAAGGCATGTTAGGGATTAAACAGGGTAAACGGATTGAATAGATGAGGTTATGTGGTGTCGCAACGACGACGAGTGGTCATAGTCGGGGAAAAATTGAGATTCAAGGGTATAATTAATTCATTTTTACCATTTACGAGTTTAAAAATTGATGTCTAGGAGAGAATATTTGTTACCAGGATTGTGGTGTTATGTAGATACAACAATCATCGCGCAAAGAGAGTCTAGGAGTACCAAAGACCAAGTGACTCAAGACCCTAAGTAGGCGATGTCTTAAATTTGTCAAACTTTTAAGTGAGAAGGGTCCGAGCATTTTTTTCGTAATTATTGCGGATAGGTTAGACAAACGTGAATACAACGCTATTGTGCATCGTAATTGCATGAGAGCATTGTATTCATGGAAAAAGGTGTCATATTCAGCGTGGCATTAGGGCTAGGTGTTGGTCAATGACGTATTTGCAAATATGATGATGTATTATCATCGTATTTACTATACAATGGGAGGCTATTGCAAATACGCTGAGAGGTATTTTCGTAATTACTATTACGACAAGATAAAGCACCGTAATTGCTTTTGCGATGAGCTAGGTTGTCGTATTCGTGAAGACAAATGGCATAATCGAGATAAAACCATTATATATTATCATGTTCGCTTGATGAGGGAAAGTGGAAAATTTTGAAGGAATGTGAGCAAGCGTTAGGTAAGGTTAGTGGTTTTTTTGAAGAAATGTTAGTAGAGTGTAGGGGCTAAGTTTGTGTGTTGATGATGTGCAGGCGATATTAGATAGAGAGATGGCTTGGGAGACGTGGCCATAACACTTCGTGGAGTTACCAGTGTAATTGACCGAGTATGAGATTGGGGTGTTAATGGCTACATGATTATATCACGTGGCATTCTTGCTGGAAATCTAGATAAATGGAGCATTGTTCAATGCATTGATTGAGAGGTAACAATCTTAGACAAGGACATTTCACTTGCCTATGGGTAAGATGGCCGTGACCTTAGAGGATGTTTGGAGGATTTTTCAGTTATCGTTTTGCGTGGGGAGATGGTCTACTGGGGGACCAATAAGATGAGTAGAGTTATGCAGAGGATGGTTGATCGAACAGATCTGTAGTATATTGTGGAGGAATAGATGTGGACCTCTTGTATGATCAAGATTTTGTGGACTTTATTTTTTATGTGTCTTATCAGCGACATGGTGTTTCCTGATAAGACAGGTTGATATTTTATGTTGGGTTTGGCAAATGTGGTTAGTTATTTATAGAAACAATTGACAATGTTTACATGGGACCCATACATTTTAGATTCGTTATACAGAGATACACATATGATTTTGTACTAAGAGGGTTGTGGTTTAGGGCCCTGTACTCTTCTTAAAATTTGGGTGTGGGAGCACAATGTCGCAGAGCGTCTAGTTGGTATATGTGAGGAACGAGTGTCAGATGAGTCCATAGTCTATGGTTGGGCAATGCGAGTTAGTACCATGAGACCGCATATGCGAGACCTAGTGTATTATAAGCAGCAAATGGACGACTTACAAGATGATTAGATCGTATGGTGTTCATATAGAACATTATGGCTAGTATGGGCTGATGATCATTATCTAAACTATGTTACGAGACCATGTTACATCATTAGATGACACGCTTATGGAATAGAAGATACCAACCAGACAAGATGCAATGATAGTTTGGTTTGATCAGGGATATCCCAATGTAGGTCCCTTGTATATGTGCTAGAGTGACACAAGAGGTGCAGACTTGGGGGCGGACGATGAGTTATACCACAATAGTACCGAGTTGGCATGGATTAGTAGGCAGTGCCTTATGATCCATGAGTCAACGTGGTAGACGTAGGGACGAAATTGGCCTATGATGCTTGGTGGGATCAGATGAGACCGATTAGATTGACCACACCTCTATAGGTGGGAGGACCACCTAGATAGGTTCATGTGCACAATATTAGGTAGTTTTTAAGGTTCATTTGCAGGCTCGTGTTTAGATTTTGAGGCCACCCCGACCACGACAACCACGAGGAGTACAACATCTGATACATATACATGGTCAGCATAGAGGATCCCCATGTAGTCCAGGAGGTAGCCCAAAACTAATGGATGTGGATGGAGAGGTACATATATAGGGATCGATACCTTCAGCTAGAAAGATACATGGTGGTACGGGTACATGGGGATCAGCGAGTGGGCTAGCAGGGCATTCACAAGTATGATTAATAGAGGATATAACTTTGATTTCCTGGTTACAGTAAGAGATTAGTACTTGGGCAGTAGATATTGTAGTTTTACAGGAAGAGGAGTCTTGAGAAACAACTTAGATAACTCAGTTATCACTATAGGTACAACAATTGTCAGGTCTGATAGCGCTGAGGAGAAAAGAGCGTGACCAGTTTCATGCAGAGAGGGATTGGGTTAGATTTGAGAGAGATTAGTTAGTTGCAGAAGTAGGACGATCACGGGAAGAGAGGGATCAATTATCGGCCATTGCAAGAGGTGAGTCAGGATCGATGGTTCGTGGACTGATATGATCAGGCCGAGAGATAGAGTATTGGCGACGATTATGTGAGAAGGTTGTTCCTGCAACTCATAGAGTACCATCATTTGCAGAGAGTGAGCGGAGTAGGGGTTCTAGGTCTTTGCTCACATCATCAGCTAGAGGACCACTATTGCCTCCAGGTCCTTCGTCTCAGGGACTACCACCTCCTTGATCACCTCCTCCTATGGATTCCGGGATTCAGGTGGGGTAGGGTTGATGTATGTATGTATGTATGATATTGTCAGTGATGGATGGTGTATATGTTGAGAGACATTATTTTGTATATGTATTTGAGCATGGTCTGGACATTTTTTATGTTTAGATAGACATTTTTTCTTTATTGTGGTATGATGATGGTGGGTAAAGTATTGTAGTTATAATTGTGATGATATGCATGTGATTATTGGTGAGATTATTGGTGAGAGGTAGATGGGTGTGTATTTATTCTTATGGTGGGTGATGATTATGGATTCATGATGGTGATTGCTTTTTTGTTATGTACATGTTGTTATGGATTTTATATAGATGAATGTTTGTTAGTTTTATAATGAGTATATGATGATGAATGAGTTTGTTTTTGCTTATTAATGTGTAATAGAGAAAAGGTTGCATTGTAATGATTTTGTGTAAGGTGTTATTTATGTATGATGAGTTAGCATGATCATAGTAGATGTATTTTTGTTTTGATTATAGATGATTCAGAAGGAAATGATGAAATGATGTGATGTGTGGTTTCTTTATGTGGTGCTAGCACACTTATTCCTCGAGTATAAATGTTAGGAATGTGATGTTGATTAGATGTTATAGATGGTTAGGGATAAATGTGATTGTGTTATCATATTTTGAGTCATAGACAAAAGAACATGTTTTATGTAGCATTAGGTAGTATATACCACGACTTATAAGAGACTATGGTGATTTTATATCATAATGCATGTTGGAATATCTCATACGCTTCTCATATCATTGAAGGATAGTATTGCCCTCATATGCTCAAGAAAACATGAACAAAAGCTAAAAATATGATAAAAAGATAATAAACAACTAACAAAAACACATAATAAAACATGTGACATATACAACACACTTAAAACATATCAACTATCATGGTTTGAATCTATGATCTAAATAATAAGAATAGGAGATCATATCTATTACACTTTGGCTAGACCAATTATTATTATTTTTTAATTTTTAAGTATAATTATGATATCTTTTTTCTTGGATGAAACTATAGGATTTTTTTCAAATAGAGAATCCAATATTTAAATATTAATAATATTATACCTTTAATTAACAAAGTTGTCATTGTGTAAGTAATGTGGAACTTCCATCGAGACTCATCTTTTTATAATATATATCATCTCATTTTACAATTATGTATTTGCAATGTCAATAGTAATATCTTGGCCATATGATGGAGTTCAAAACCCTTTTATATAGAGTTATTAAACAATATGGTAAATGAAATGATAAGATCCTTTAAATTAATGTTTTCTTATATTGTGTGTGTGTGTACACACACACACACACACACACATGATAGCTGATATTATATAAAGTAATAATTGTGATAGACATGTTACTAGTGTTAAGTTAGTGTGTCTCTCCTAATTATTTTCCTTGGATATCTAGAACTCTTGTTTATTTCCTCATAAAACATCTGTTAATACGTAATGTTTAATATATTTTAGTTGGAAAATTGAACTTGTCTCTATGGATTTATTGGAAAGAAGAGTATATAGTACACTCAACATCTAATTATGTTCGAAAATAAATTTTGTATATATCATTATAGGGTTTTTAATGCTTATCTCCTCATTTTTATATCATGATTAATATTAATGGATGTTATTTTCTTGAAAAAAAAGATTGACCACCATTTAGGGCACTCCACTCATATAGAAAAATGTTATGCCCTACTAAGATTTAATAAAACATAATAATATGAATATATAATTACTATTATACCTTTACCATGAATCTATGATTTCTCATGTTTCATAATAAATATGATGGGACAAAAATCCAGCTTTTATATATTTCTTATTTTTAATTAAGTTAATGAATGAAAACCTAATTTCCTCTAAATCAGGTGTAATACATTTTATACTATTATAATATATTAGTAGTAGCTAATATTTTTGTAAGTAATAATTATATCAGTACTTCTTCATTATAATCTTTTACAATTAAAAAATACCTCTAATGAAGACATTTAGATTGATTTTCTTAAGGGATTCTCCTTTTGTCTTTCCAAGGAATATATTACTTTTCTTATAATGTTATTGACCAAGTTTCTTCGTTCCTATCCAAATTAGTGAACCAGTAATAAAGGAAATACGTAACTCCAAATATGAAGGGTTTATGGTACCTTGGGATGATATGGATGGATACAGGTGCAATATGAACTCCTCCTTGGTGCGAGCTAAGTGACCTACACAACAAAGAAGACTAATCTAAGAAAAATGGATTAGTAGATATATGGAGGGTTTCTGAAAAAATTTGGTCCCGAGAATTGTGAACTTCGTAGGATGGATGTCAACCCTCTTGTAAACAAGATAATATAAGATTGGATATTGATTAATTGGATGTACGAAATATGTTAAAATTCAAAATCTAAGATAAGACAGAAACTGAAATGAAAAAATGTAAAGAAAGTACATATATGATCTAAATAGATACTAAATAAACCAAACTTACCTGGGTTGATGGCGACCCGAGATTGCAGAGGGCTAGTCGACAGTGACTAGGGTTGGATGAGAAGAAAATAAAGAAAAACAGGTCCCCAAGCCTTCCTGTGACTAGGTCTGAAGATGATCCGGATCTAATTATGCAGTGTGATGATAAATAGGAACCTGCAGAAGGTCTAGAACAAGTGGAAACAGAAAGGATGTAAGAAAATTAGGAAAATAAATGGTAAATGATAAGAACATAGATTGGGTCGAAAACAACTAGGATGGATTAGTGGCGACTGAAGGCTAGAAAAATGGATCTGGGATGGGAGAGGGGACATAATGAATGGATCTAAAAGTTTAATGATTGGGATAAAATTGGTGATGGGGCAAGTGACAGGAAAATAGAAATAAAGAGATGGGTCAAACACGACTAGGCACGGTCGATGGCGACCGAGGCTGATTTAGACTTAGACAAATAAATTGGACAAAATGACAACCTACGGATGAAAAGGAAGGTGACTGGATGTAAGGACGAAGCACTAGGATGACTACAGAACCTGTAAACACAATGAGGATGGCTACAAAAAAGTATTGATGATGGATCTAAGAATGCAATGACAAGAGGACTCCAAAGCTCCCAAAATGAACACAGATCTCCAAGATGGCTTCCAAATGACATGGCAAATGCAAAATAGGTTACCAGATGAAGACAAGATTGCAAGAGCTCATAAAGCCTCAAAATTTCATCCCTCAACAAGGAGGGGAAAAGGTGGCTTTATAGGGTCAACGGTGACCTGGATGGGTTCCTACCGGTTGTGGGGACCTGTCCATTTGGATGGTGGGAAGACAATGATCTCGAGACAAGGATCCCATAAGACGTGAGATTAGGATTTAGATGGATAAAAACGAGCTAAGGTTGCATATGGAAGATAAATGTGTAGGTGGATGGTTGAAATGAGTAAATAAATGTAAGGGGTGGATAAAAACATTAAATGTGGTGGTTGAGAGAATAGAAATGATAAAATGGAAGAATCTAGAGAGGGAAAGCAAATTAATGGAGGATTAGAATTGATTAGGGATGATTAGAAAAAGATAATGGGAGATTAATTAAATATAGAAAAATAATAATATGAGATGGAAAAGGTGGAAAAATGATGATATGTGGGATATATTAAATTTAGGGGGGAAGATACAATTTGGATGGGTGACCATGAGGAAAAGAGAGTGAACGCGGGATGAAGGATAGTGATACCAAATTTTGGTATCTACATTCACCCCTTTTTGTTGAGTGGTTTGCATCGGGAAAGTCACGAGACAAAAACAAGAAGGATGGAAAAGCTAATTGATTAGGTGTTCCCACTCAAACTAGGGGTCGATGACACAAAGGAAGCCGATCACGAGTTTGAAAGAGATATATTATGAAAGGATGGAAAGGATGAGAGAAAGAAAGGGATAATATATCCCAGAAGACAACTGAACTAAAAAGTAAAAAGTAAATAAAATATGGTGGTGATTTCAGAGTCATTGTGGTAGGGAACAAATTATGGTCTTCAGGGAGACGACAACAACGTCCTATGGACCTATGAGTCGACAAAAACAATCACTGCAAAATGGAAGGAAACCAAGGGGAATCCACTCAAATGGATTTGCAAGCCGAGGGATCAATGAGTCAAAGGAAGACAACAAGTATACATAAAAATGTGAAAAATTGTCGAGACAAGGGTCGCGACAAGTAGAGGGGTGGGAAAAAGTAAATGTGATATCCTGTTGGCAGGAGGAATCAAAAAGATGTGTTTGGGGTGGGACGAAAAGGAGGTAAAATAATGGTGCCCCAAGAGGGAACACAAGGATGGCCACAAGGGAAAGATGATAAAAATAAAGATGTGATATATAAGGAGGCATGGCTAGGACACAATAAGGATGCGAGATGAAAGCCACTTAAGAAACAAGTGGAAGAAAAGATAATTTTGAAAGGAAGGATTGATCGAGGAGAGAAAATAAGGGAATTGATGAAAAATACAGGGTCGGGTTGACGATGACTGGGTGTAGCAAGCGGTAATCGGAGATGGAGCAACAACGACCCAAGAGGGTCAGCGGAAATTGGGGTCGATGGGCTAAATAAGCCCATGGGTCAGTTGAATAGGCTCATTTGCACAATGTGAAGTGATGACTGAGAACTATGGGCTATAAAGAGAGTGTGGGATTTGGAGAGAAATGGATTGTGGGAGAGATGCAAGGAAGTGACAGAGGACCCGTATGATGGTAAGTGCCTAAACCCTAGATTGTTTTGAAGCATTTTTTGTGTTTTTCTTAAATTTTTTACTTTTTTTCAAATTTTGAGGTCAGTGAAGGGGGCGATCACCGACGACTTGGTACGGTCATCGTCCGCCCCCAACACAGGCCGAGAATGGCCGTTGACTTGAGCTGAAGACGTTCACTAGGGTTATAGATAGGATGAAATTTTTTTTCTTTTTTCTTGATTTTGAATTTGAGGAGGGACCTAATTTTTTACTTTTTGATTGGTTTTACGGGCCTAGAGACCTTGTACTTGTGAGAATTATTACCTGCATGTGTGATAATATAGGGTGAGTGACAGAAACTTTCATCCCTCAACAAGGAGGGGAAAGGTGGCTTTTAGAGGGTCAACGGTGACCTGGATGGGTTCCTTACCGGTTGTGGGGACCTGTCCTCTTGGATGGTGGGAAGACATGATCTCGAGACAAGGATCCCATAAGACGGAATTAGTATTTAGATGGATAACAACTCGCTAAGGTGTTTGCATATGGAAGATGAAATGTTATGTGGGATGTTTGAAATGAGTAAATAAATGTAAGGGGTGGATAAAAACATTAATGTGGTGGTTAGAAGCATAGAAATATAAAAATGGAAGAATCTCTCTAGTGCAACATCAAATTATTGAGGAATTAGAATTGATTAGGGATGATAGACAAAGGATAATGGGTTAATTAATTAAATATATACAATAATAATATGAGATGGAAATGTTGCAATGATGATATGTGGATTATATAAAATTTAGGGGGGAAGATACAATTTGGATGGGTGAACCATGAGGAAAAGAGAGTGACCGGGATGCATTATAGTGATACCAAATTTTGGTATCTACATTCACCCTCTTTTTGTTGATTGGTGTTTGCATCTGGAAGTCACGAGACAAAAACAAGAAGGATGAAAAGCTAATTTATTAGGTGTTCCCCCTCAAAACTTAGGGGTCGATGACACCAATGAACCTCTCACGTATTTGAAAGGAGATATATTATGAAGGAGGGAAAGGATGCGAGAAAAGAAAAGGTATAATATAATCCCAGAAGACAACTGAACTAAAAGTAAAAAGTAATAAAATATGTTTGTTATTTCAGAGTCATTGGTGTAGGGAAACAATTAATGTCTTCCATGGAGACGACAACACACGTCCTATGGACCTTGATTCGACAAAAACACTCACTGCCAATGGAAGGAAACAAGGGAATCCACCTCAATGGATTTACCCCCCCCCCCACCCCCCCCCCTTGCAAGCCGAGGGATCAATAGTCCAAAGGAAGACAACAGTATACAAAAGTGTGAAAAATTGTCGGACAGGGTCTCGACAAGTAGAGGGGGTGGGGACAACGTAAATGTTATTCCCTGTTTGGCGGAGAATCAAAAGATGTGTTTTGGTGTTGGCCGAAAAGGAGGTAAAATAATGGTGCCCCAAGGGACCCAAGGATGGCCACAGGGAAAGCTGATAAAAATTAGGGTAAGATGTGATATATCAGGAGGCATGGCTAGACCAATAAGGATCAGATGAAAGCCACTTAAGACCCTGACGAAACGATAATTTTTAAGGACGGATTGATCGAAGGGAGAGAAATAAGGGAATTGATGAAAATACAGGTCGGGTTGAACGATGACTGGGTGTAGCATCGTATAATATCGGAGAGGACAACAACGCCAAGAGGGTCAGCGGAAATGGGGGTCGATGGCCTAAATACCCAATTGGTCAGTTGATAGGCCATTTGCACAATGGGTGCTGAACTGACTATGGGCTATAAAGAGAGTTTTGGGACTTTGGATGAAAGGATTGTGGGAGAGATGCCAGGAAGTGACAGAGGACCCTTATGATGTAGTGCCTAAACCCTAGATTTGTTTTGAAGCATTTTTTGTGTTTTTTCCTTAAATTTTTTACTTTTTTTCAATTTTGAGGTCAGTGTAGGGGGCGATCACCGACGACTTGGTACGGTCATCGTCACCAGGCCTAGAATGGCGTTGACTTGACCTTGAAGACGTCAACTAGGGTTAGATAGGATGATTTTTCTTGATTTTGGAATTTTGAGGAGGGACCTAATTTTTACATGTTTGATTGGTTTTACAGGGCCTAGAGACCTTGTACTTGTGAGAATTATTACCTGCATTGTTTGATAAGATGAGGGGTGATGTGACAGCCATTGAGTGGGATCACTTAGCAGTAGTTGGATTGGGTGGCTTCTGCCACTACCAGTGGATTCCACTAGATGTGGGCCTTATTATTGCTTTAGTGGATCGTGGATTATAGGACAAGATCATTCTGGTTTAGGATGGGTGAGATGACTGTCACCATGGAGGATATATCTTGGCATCCTTATGGCTTCCAATTTATGGGAGTTAGTGGGATGATAAAACATAATGGTACAAAGGGTTGCCAATCATAGATGATTGAGGCTATTCAGTTGAAGAGTCTGAGTACAGTAGGATTTAATTCATATGATGCCTCAGATCCCATTGTATATAGGCAAGATGAGGTATACAGGGATTTACCCATCCAGACATGGCCGATCCCTTAAAGGAGGCGGGCATCATGGAATGATGAACGTTTAGGATTTTGTACTGGATTCACAAATTAGATGAATTCTATATGGGTGTCTTGGATGAATCGAGGCGGCTGAGGGATGAGATGAGGAGGATTGAGGAGATGTCGATAGTAAGGAGTAAGCGGTGTTGTGCAGGTGATGAGAGGGGGGATGTGTTCAATGAGACGGAGATTTCTAGAGTAAAGTAACTTGACTTGCAAAATTTATAGATATATGATTGGCAGAGTTGAAGGTTTCTAGATAAAGGTGATAGTCCGTTTGACGCGGATAGGACCAAGCTATTGAGCACAGGGATCGATACCAAAAGGCCTTGAAGGAGTATAGAGCCAATTTGGAGATCTTGCACCGATCCTACTAGCAGAGTTCACACATTGGAGCTCAGTAGCATCACAAGGAGCTCTTGATAGATGACACCTCCAATGGATTATGCCCATGTAGTTTATACCAACACTAATTGCTCCGAGGCTAGGCACTATGATAGGATTTATGATGCAAGACTACCCACGCACTGAGATAACAGAGATCTGGATTCATAGCAATAAGATCGAGGGGTGGCACTGTATTTAGCACCATAGGGACTACAACGAGTGTGGGCACACCAAAACAAGATGTGGGCCATGAGGAGGTTTTTTAGGCCCTTTCGATTGATATCGGAACCTTCCCCTGAGGGAAGAATTGAGATTGTTAGATGTAAAATTTACTATCTTGATGAGTATCTACACTTAGATATGGACCGCTAGAGGCCCTCAACATTGATGTATTGATGAGTTTAAACTCATGTGATGATATCTATATTGATGATTTTGGTTTTGTTATGATTCAGAGGTGGCTTATGATGATTTTTATGGTTGTTTGTTTATTATGTTTTGTAGTAAGATGTAGCTATAACTGTTTGATTCCGATTTTTCAGTAATGTTTCATGATATATAGTATAAATGATGATCTCATGGCATTTAATTTAGATGTGCATTTTTTGATATGGTAGTAGATCTAACGTGATTGCGATGTGCTTCTATAAATATGGATGAAACTTGATTATGTTATGAATAGAAATCTAAAAAAATATGGTCAAATAGGGATCTCCTTATGTTATAACTTAAAAGTAATCCTAGGTGTGAAGACACAGTTAGTTAGGGATGATATGCTTGGTGTGAGAAAAAGGAGATACCTCCATAAATGTGACTGCAAAGGTGGGATAATGACATGTAATCAGTCAAAGAGCTTACGAGCAAACATTCTTTGAACCGGATTTGGATAACAAGAAAAGGAGCACTTAAGGCTGCTTTTGCCGTCTAAAAGCACCAATAGCAGGTGTTAACACATGACCACGATAGTTAGTTTTCTTTCAGATCATGAAGCACGTAATGGCATTGCTCTATTTAGTTTTTGATGGCCATATCCATCTACGCACTTCCGGATTTAGGGGGTGCTAGATTTTTGTGGAGATTGGCAGGAGTGGTCCCAGATATTTTTGATCACAAGACTATATTTTCATTTAGGTCAGCCTTACTAACACATGTGTATCATGAGATTCGTATTACAATGTTGGGCATATGAGCATATCGTGGTGATTAGGCCACCAAGGTTACCATGGGTTACAGATGACCAAATTGAGTTGGTGGTTACATTTTGAGGTGGCGAGCCGACCAAGATCATGGTGATAAATGAGAGTGAGATGCAGAGTAGTATAATGACCGCTCGCAGAGCTTGATGTTGATCAAGTGAGATGGCAGCCGTATTGAGACTATCTTGCATGGCCTGGAGTTGATGGGAAGTTAGTGGGTATGAGAAAGACATAATGGGTACAAGGGTGCCAATCATAGATGATTGAGGCTATTCAGTTTGACAGAGTCTGAGTACAGTTAGGATTTATTCAGATGATGCCTTCAGATCCCATTGTATATAGGCAAGATGAGGTAGACAGGGATTTACCCAATCCAGACATGGCCGATCCATTAAAGGAGGCAGGGGCATCATGGAATGATGATGACGATGTAGGATTTGGTACTGGATTCACAAATTAGATGAATTCTATATGGGTGTCTTGGATGGAAGCCGAGGCGGCTGAGGGAGGAGATGAGGAGGATGAGGAGATGTCGATAGTAGAGGAGGAAGCGGTGTTGTGAGGTGATGAGAGGGGGATGGTAATGAGACGGAGATTTCTAGATTGAAAGTAAACTGTGACTTAGCAAATTTAGAGATATATGGATTGGCAGGAGTGAGAGGTTTCTAGATAGAAGGTGATAGTCCTTTGACAGGAGAGGGACCAAGCTATTGAGCACAGGGATCGATACAAGAGGCAGTGAAGGAGTATAGAGCCAGATTTGGAGATCTTGCACCGATCCTACTAGCAAATTCAGATAGTGGAGCTCCAGTAGCATCACAAGGAGCTTCTGGATAGATGACGCCTCCAAGGATTGTGCCCATGAGTTTATACACAACACTAGTTATCGAGGCTAGGCACTATGAGAGGATTATGATGCATAGACTACCACAGACATTGAGATACGCAGAGTATCTGGCTTCATAGCAACCAAGATCGAGTGGTGCAATGCAGTTACCACCATATGGGAGCACAATGAGTGTGGCACAACCAAAACAAGGTGTGGGCCATGGAGGAGGTTTTGAGGCCCTTGGATTGATATAGGAACCTTCCTCGGGAGGGAAGGACTTGAGATTGTCCGATGTACAATTTACTAATCTTGATGATGTATCTGCACTTAGATAGGACCCTTAGAGGCCTGCAACATATGATGTATTGATGTATTTTAAACTCATGGTGATGATATATATATGATGATTTTTGTTTTGTTTATGATTCATGATGTGCTTATGATGATTTATAGTTATTGGTTATGATGTTTGTAGTAGATGTAGATATAAATGTTTGATTATGATGTTAAGTCATGTTTATGATATGATATATGTAAATGATGGATCTCATGGATTTAATTTAGATGTGCATGTTTTGATATGGATTAGATATAGATGTGATTGCGATGTGATTATATACATATGGATGAAAAAGTGATTTATGTTATGAATAGAAAAATCTAAAAAATATGGTCAAATATGGATATGATTAATGTTATACTTAAAAGTAAATACATAGGTGTGAATGACACAGTTAGATTAGGGATGATATGCTTGGTGTGAGAAAAAGGATATGACCTCAATAAATGGTGACCAAAGTGAGATAAATGACATGTAATCATTATAAAGAGCGTACGAGCAAACAATTCTTTGCCAAATTGGAGATAAACAAGAAAAGGAGCCACTTAAGGCAATGCTTTTGTAGCCAATATCATGTGTTAACACATTACCAACAATAGCTAGTTATTCCAAGGATCATGAGGAAAGTATGGAAAGTGAACTTATAAACCTAATGTCGAGATGAAAAAGGGGTTTAGATTTGACTTGTACACGGGAATATAGGTTCTTCGTAGGTGGGTGTCCCTAGGTCCATGCCCCAGCTCTGGGTAATGGGATGCAAACTGATCAATGCCGGAAGTTTTTTTATAAACAAGAAAGTTGATCAATGCAGGAATCTTTCTGAGGATCCTTTCTTTTGATTTTTTATGTTTTGATTTATGAAATAGAAGGATGATCAATGCATGAAGCCTTCACTGCCATTATATAATGGGGGGTAGCCATCCTTCAAGGGAGTGGTGTAGTTTTTTTCTTTAAGCTTTTTGTGACTTTGGAATTTTGTCTTTTTACAAATGGTAGGGATAATATGTATGCATGATAGCTTTCCTTCGAAGGATCAGTCTATACTTCTGAATTTTTATGCTTTTTATGAACAACTGTCCTTTGAGGGAGAAGTATGTTTTCTTGTGACTTTTTAATATGAGCATACATGGAATTTTTACTTTTTAGGGAAGAGTTAGGTAAACACTTAGGAGGGAATAATGAATGTACAAGTGACACCCATGGACCTTTAACGTGGTTCCAATACGTATATAAGAGGGTAATGGATGTAATGATCATGGGGTTCTCATAAAGAAGGAAGAACCTATTCATAAGGAATATGCTATGAGAAGAGCAATGGTGCCCATATTTAAGGTCACAACTAAGAAAGTGATGGTACACCACATAATTCTAAATCATTACGATGAAAGATGGAAGAGGCTAATGATGGATGGATGACCAATGGGATGACTAAGTCCACATTGGTAGGTATGTTAATAGTAGAAAGGCCACAAGTGCAATGCGTTAAGAGGTTTCATTTCTTGTTTACCATCAAGGGAATCCAAACGATAGGCTCTAGACCTGTACGTATACGTGATAATGTATGGTCAAATCCAATTGGGATAAAAAAAATTCACGTTGGCTCCTTTCTAGAGTAGTGACATTTTGATGTTCTTTAAGGTCAATTTCACCAATGCTAAAGTCATGTTCTTTGATATGTTCTTTGTAAGCACGTTTGATGCGCTCTTGATAGACATGATGATGTTCAAGAGCAAGAAGACAACATTTGTCTAACAACTCAAGATGTGTTAGATGCTCTTGGTGATAGTCTTCATTGGAGACGAAGTTGCAAAGACAAACATGAAAGGAATGATAAGAAGATTGTTCCAAGTCGTGATCTCAGATGATAATAACAAACCACATTAGATTTGTAAAACAGAAGAGCTAAAAGACCATATATGGAAATCCATCATAATCCATAATGCTCAATAAATTACAATACAAATGACTTGAATTACTCAATAAGAAAGATGTACATATAAGAGGAGGGAAGTGCAACTACTATGTAAATAAGTGGTGAAGAACTCCCACTAACTGATATTGGTAGTTAACTCCAAAATACTAGTAAGCTAACTCCACACAACTAGTACACCTAAACAAGTTAAACCCAATAAGTATAGGGCTAACACAAGTGTAAAAAATTATCCTAATAAATAAATAAAAGGATAAATAATAACCTACACTAACACCTTCCCGTAAGCATAGCTTAGGTGGGCGAAATAGAAGGTGGTTCCCGACAACAAGGCCTTATGAGGTACCCTTGTACAATAACTGGGAAAATTGGACACCTCAAGGTACCCAAAACTAGTAATAACAAAGTAGAGAGAGAAAAATCCAATTGCAAGATATCCTAAGAAGCTCGGCTCCAAAAAACTTGTGTAATGTTGAAGAAGTTTGGTGCACACTGTGGTCTGAATCTACTGCTCAATCATAGAAACTAAAAAAATTTGACATTGAGTTTCACTAGAATAGTTCCATGCAAGGAGATTATCAATGGAGTGATGTCGAAAGTGCAAAAAACAAAAACCAAACATAATTTGATCAAGTTCTATAAATAGGTTTTGCCACGATCCAAGAACAACCAAGGCAACAAGGGCAAGGACACGAGATCCAAATAAATAGGAGTGCCACGATCCAAGAAAAGCCAAAGTAACAAGGCAAGGACACGAAACTCGAAGAAGTAGTATCAACACATAATAAGGCAAGGACACAAAACCTAAAGAATCGGTTTCAACACCACACCCTCCCATACTAATGAATGGGTAGAGTGACACCACATATCTGTATGAGTTGCCAAAATCAACTACTCGAACACTGACAAAATAACACTAGGCTTCACCAAAATAGCTCCACCAAAATAGCTCCCCCACAAGAGAGACTATCAACATGTCAAAAGAAAGTGTCAAAAATACAGATCCAAAATATCTCAACAAACAAGAGAGATATAAATGTATACACCCATAGATACAAGAATGCAACACCCAAAAGTTTTAGGACGTCAAGCTCAACCAAAATTGCATCCACAAGTGATTACAACACCCTCCCAAATTTGGCACTTTATAATTTAGTGTAATTAAACATTACAATGAGTAAAATTACCTTTTACATTTGAAATATGTGTATAAAAACGTCACCAATGTGTAGATCTCAAAAAAATACACAATTTCAAAAAAAAATGATCACCTTAATCTGAGCTACGGATCAAAAGTTATGAGCTCTATAAGGTTTTACTATTAAAATAATATTTTAATGTTGATGTTTTTTTAAAAGGTACACGTGACACCCAGATGTCTAAAGGGTAAAAGAGTGCATCCACATGATACAGTCTTATGACCAAAGGATAAAAGCCTGCACCCAAAACGTAAATGTCCAGAGGGTAAAAGAATGCATCTGGAAGGTACATGCTTATATCCAATGGATAAAAGAATGCACCGAGAGGGTATAGATCTGTGTCCAGTGGATAAAGATTACATCTAAAACTGAAATATCCAGAGGGTAAAAGAATGCATCGAGAAGGTACACACTTATATCCAGTGGATAAAAGAATGCATCAAGAGGGTATGGATTTTCATCCAGTGGATAAAAGAATGCATCTAAAACAAAAATATCCAGAGGGTTAAAAGAATGCATCCATCTGTATGTTTTTCTTTGCAAGCAAGGGTTTATTATTTTCATGTATTCATAATTTGTTAGCACTTTTTTGTAGCATGTATTTTTATGCAAAACAGAGTGTGCCATTGGATTTGGAAGGTGCTAAAAACCTAGAATCGACTGTAAACTCGACCATGTTTTGAGATAGTCAAATCTGGACACAGATCTGTACCCTTTGGGTGCATTCTTTTATCCATTGGATATAAGTGTGTACCTTTTGGATGCATTTATTTTATCATTTGGATATTTATATTTTTGATACAGTCTTTTATCCACTTGACGCATATTTGTACCCTCTGGGTGCATTCTCAAAATAAATTTTGAATACATGAAAATAATAAACCATTGCTTGTAAAGAAAAACTTACAGATGGATGTCTACATCATCTATTGCTTTGATACTGTGAAAGGAACAATCTTCTTATCATTCCTTACATCCAAAACAAAAATATCTAGAGGGTAAAAGAATGCATCCATCTGAGATCAGAGTAGGCACGATAAGAATATTGTTCCAAGCCACGATCTCAAATGATAATAACACACCACATTAGATTTGTATGAGTTGCCAAAATCAACAACTCAAACACTGACAAACTAAAACTGGCCTTCACTAGAATATCTCCCCCATAAGAGAGAAGAAGGATGTCTACATCATTTATCACTCTGATACCATGAAAGGAACGATAAGAATATTGTTCTAAGCTGCGCTCTCAGATGATAATAGCACACCACATTAGATTTGCAAAACAGAAGAGTTTAAATACCATATATGAAAATCCATCATAATCCATAATGCTAAATACATTTACAAATGACTTGAATTACTCACTAAGAAAGATGTACATATAGGATGAGGGAAGTGCAATTACTACCCAAATCAGTGATGAAGAACTCCCACTAACTAATATTGGTAGTTTAAGTTAACTCCAGAAGACTAGTAAGCTAACTCCACATAACTGAGAAGCTAACTTAACACAACTAGTACACCTAAACAAGCTAACCCAACAAGTGTAGGGCTAACACAAGTGTAAGAATTATCTTGATAAATAAATAAAAGGATAAATAATAACCTACACTAATAAAACATGCAAGGATGGGATTTGCAATTCATAAGGAAGAACGACCTCGGTGTCATAGATAAGAGAGAAAGGAGTAGTGCCCGTTGATGTGCGGATGTTAATCATATAATCCCAAAGAGTGAAGGGAATATGAAGGATGCTAATTATGACCATATTTATCAATAGTCTTGGTAAGAATGTTGTGATGGGTCTTATTAGTGGCTTCAGCTTGACCGTTAGCTTGAGGATAGTATGGTGATTGATAAGCTAAGCTTAATGTTCAATTAATCGCCAAGCTTCTTGAGGTCTTTGTTTTTGAAGGATTTTTCATTTTCCATGATGATTTTGTGAGGAACATCGAAGAGACAAATGATATGTTGATAAACAAAATTAAAAAATGTATTAGCTTTAGTTGATGCGAGTGCAATCACTTCCACCCATTTGGTGAAGTAATTAGTAGTAGTGACGATGGAATGAGTACGTTGGGAAGAACGTGGATTGATGAGGCCAATGAGGTCGACCCCCCATTGTGAGAAAGGCCAAAGGTCATGAGCGAGCTGTAATTTTTGACTTGGAATGCATATAAGATTGGAATGCTACTGGCATTTGATGCATTTCTTGACATATTCATAGTAGTCATGATTGAGAGAGGTCCAATAAAAACCCATGCAAAGTACGCACTTAGCGATAGCCAAACTGCTAAAATTTCCACCACATATACCATCGTGGACTTCTTGGATAGCTCGAGTGGATTCATGAGAGTTAAGGCAATGAAGAAATATGTCATCGAAACCATGCTTGTAGAAAATTCTACAAGGGATAATGTAGCGTTTAGCACGTTAAATAAAGGATCTCCTATCATTTTTAGATAAGTTGGAGGGGATTATAGATTGAGATAGATAATCGAAGATGTGAGAATACCAAAGATCACAAGGGTTAGTATCAACATGATTGATGCAACAAGGGAGTTCATGAATGTGAGATGGCTGATCTTGATGTCAAAAAATGATAGAGACTTTAGACTCATAATTTTTCCAAGGGATGAGAGATGCGAGAGACACCATAGTGTCTTCGAAATGAATATATGAATGAGGAATAGTATGAATGGTGTAGAAATTGAATGCTTCTAGAAGGAAGTTAATGATGTCCTTATACTTTTGAAGGATGTCATTTTTACGTAGATAAACACCCTTGAATTTATTGATGATAAGTTGAGAATCACTGTAGATGTCAAGGATTTCAACACCAAGCAAGACGGAAGTTTCAAGGCCTAAGATGAGAGCCTCATACTCATCCATATTGTTAGTGCATTCAAAATTAAGCTTATTGGTGATAGGAATAGGAGTGTCCAAAGGAGGAATGATAATGACGCCAATCGCCTCCTCCTTTTTGACACTTAGAGGCGTCAAAGAAGAGTTTCATCTTAAGAGGATAAAAATTGTGTTTGAAGTTGTTGATGGACTCGTTTGGAAACAGCTCATGAGGAAGGATGATTATCAAAAAGAGGGGCATCAGATAATTTATCTACGATATCCTGACCCTTGATTGACTTTTGAGAGATGAAATCTAGGTCAAACTATGTCATGAGCACGAGCCATCAAGTGATGCGATCGTTGTGATAAGGTTTAGAATGCATGGTCTTTAGGAGATGAACGCTAGTAATGACATAAGTTTTATGATTGAGAAGATAATGATGAAGCTTGAAGGTAGACAAATAAGATAGCGCAACACATCTTTTCAGCTTCAGTGTAATGAGTCTCATAATCGTGAAGGGTGCGACTAATGTAATAGATCGCCTACTCCCTACCTTTCTCATCACGATGTGCCAACATGGCTCCTTAGAGCATGATTGGAGGAAGATACATAGAGATAGAAGGGATCACCCTCACATGGAGGATGGCAAGAAAAAGCAGGGATAGAAGATAATGCTTGAGGTCATCAAAGGATTTTTGGCAATTATGGTCCCATTTAAAGTTGATGTCTTTATGAAGAAGATGATGAAAGGGTTGACAATGGTTGGAAAGTTGTGAGATGAAGTGACAGATGGATTGAAGGTGACCTTGAATACTGTGAAGTTGCTTCAAGTTAAGATGGGGGAGGCATCTTGAGGATAGCCTTGATCTTGGCGGGGGGTCAAATTCAATACCCCTGATAGAAACGATGAAGCCAAGGAGTTTACCATTAAGCACTCCAAACACGCACTTGGTTCGATTAAGACGAAGGAAGAAACATATAAGGCACTCAAAATAGGATTTCAAGGATAACAAGGTGATATGGTCGCATAGATGCTTGGATTACCTAAGATGTCATCAACATAGTCCTCTACAGTCTTATGGATGAGATCGTGAAAGATGTAGGTCATGGCTCGTTGATAAGTGGCTCCTGACATTTTTCAATCCAAAGGGCATGAACATGATAGCAAAAAGGTCCCCCAAGGAGTAATGAAATAGGTTTTATGTTGGTCTTTTGGTGCAATAAGGATTTGATTATATCCAGAGAAATTTATCCATAAGAGAAAACATCTCATGGCCTGCGGTAAGGTCTACGAGTTGATCAATGTTGGGAAGGGGAAAGTCGTCTTTAGGGCAAGAGAGATTTAAATCTCAAAATTCAATGTATAGACAAAGTTTTCCTAAATGCTTTACCAACAAGTAAAATATTGGAAACCCTATTATGGGATAGTCAATGGGGATGATGATGTTAGCGGAAAGGAGACGTTACAACTCCTCTTTGACAAGGAGGTAAACTCAAGGGTGCATGTGCGGTGAGGCTTCTGCTTAATCGGCTTAGCGTTGGGAAAGGTGACAATATTATGGACAACTATGGATGGATCAAGGCCTGGCATATCAGAGTACAAACATGTGAAATTCTTGGATTATGTCGAGAAAGAAAGGTAGTGAAGATTGAAGCTCGTGTGGATCAAGGGATTGAACCACTTTGAGAATGTGAGGATCCTGAGGAGTCCCTATGTTTATGTCAATGATGGATTCATTAAGAAGGGTGGATGTGTCTGGTGGTAAGGACTTATGAAGATAGGAATATTCTATCCCCCATGTGAGAAAGGATGGCATCATCGTTAGCGCATTGAAGAATGTCAATGGTAGGGGAGTCTTCCTCTATCATTTCCAGAAATCAAAGTGGGGAGGGACCTAGTTTCATTATCACACTGATAAGTGAGTGGTCCCAAAGTGATGGTGGAGATTAAAAAAAGGTGGAGGAGATGGAAACAGTTTCATCCGTATCCATAACCTTGTGGGATGGAGAAGATGGGGGATCAATGTCTATGAGTGTGAAGATGGTGGAAGAGGGATTTGCAGATTGTTCTTATATCCTAAGTCCAAATTTTTCTTGGGATTTGTGAGATTGATTAATGACAAGGTCATGCATGCCTTTTTTGTAACGCCCCATTCCAAATCCTTTCCAGGTGCAATGATAAAGATAGGTGTAGGAAAAGGATTTCTTATAAAGATAGTCAAATCCATTGGTGTAGATTTTCATGTGCAGTTGAGTATCAATGTGAGAAGAAGGGCGATCAATGCCACCATAGATGAGGTTGGTGCAAAGATGAGGTGGACTAAAGGAAATGATATCCCCGACATTAGGTTGATACATCAGGGAGATTTTTCAGGTTTACCAAGTCTTTGAGGCATGGGAAGGCATTAAGTGTGAGAAGGCGATACTCCCTAGTGAAAGGTGATCCATCACTTTGTCTAAGGAGTTATCATTAGGGAGCTTGGATGCAGAGAAAGATGAGATAGTGGATGTTTCAGAAGGGTCGTGTTTAGGAATGAGGACATCATTGGGTTGATAGGTCATGTTACATTCTTTGAATGGCGGAGTGTCTGAAGGGAGAGTTATAATTTTCCCCTCATTTTCATATTTGATGCATCAATGGAGGGTGGAAGGAACATAACACATGGCAAAATCCATGGTCGCCCTAGGAGGATTATATTGAAACTCCCCTTCTATGATATAGAAAATTTCATGGAGGATTTTTTCACCAATGCAGATGGGAAGAATGATTATTCCTAAGGTAGGGGAAACAACATCATTAAATGTGTGAAGGACCATGGGTGATTGGGTGATAATGGAGTTAGGGAGCTTAAGTTGATCAAAATTATGAGATGAGATGATGTTGATACTAGCTCCATTGTCAATCATAGAACGAAGAATGAAGGTGTCATTGATATGAAGTGATGAAAAGGGGAAGGTCATGTTCCTCTGGTGTAATGTATGGAATCTCAGTGTCGTCAAAGGATATGGAGTCTAAAGTGGCTAGGGACCCAACAAGAGATGCAAAGGGTTTGAGCCTCATCATTAGGAGTGGGGATGTGCTTAAGAGCTTCTAATGAGGGCTTTTTATGGTTTGGAGAGTTTTGGATGAGCTCATAAAGTGACATTAACTAGGGCCTGGTGAAGTTGTTTCATAACACTTTGTTCAATAGCAATAGGCTGAGGGAAACTAAGATATACACTTTAGGTTTTGATGAGGAAGGTGAAAATTGAGTAGGCTCACTAGAGGGAGAGGACAACAACCACTTTGGATTTTGATTGAGTGGGTGGTTGAATTCATGGGGATGAGAATGATTTGTGACCGAACAACATTGATATAAAGAGGAGGACCTTCTTTGGGAGAAGTCAAGGTTGGAGGTGGAATGACGACATAAGTCTTAGATGAATGAGGGGATTTGGATATCTTAGTGGATGAAGGTTGGGATGAAGGAGTTGATTTGGTTGGTGGAAGAGTTGGTTCCTCCTCAACAAGAAGGTCATTTTCGTCAATAAGGTTATGAATGATGGTTTGAAGATCTCTACAATGTTCCGTGTCATGTCCTGGTGCATGATGGTATGCACAAATGAGGTTAGAGTCAAACCATGAAGGTCTTGGGGAATTTGGATCAAATGGTTTGATAGATGGAAGAGTGATTGTGGAAGCTTGGAGTAATTGATGAAACATTGTTGTGTAATACCCTATGGGAAAGGTTGAGGATGAAGGTTCATTTCATGAATAGTGGATGAAGGTAAGGATGGTTTTTAGTTTGAGGTGGTTTTATGGGAGCCTTTTGATTTCATCTTAGGTTTGGAAGAAGGAGGAAGATGGTTACGTTTTAGTTTGAGTTTTGATTGGTGGTGATTGGATGGTTTGGATTCAAATTTAATAGTAGAAGCATGTGGATGGTTTGGAAGGGTGTTTGGGGGAATAAGGTTTAGGTTGTGCATTATTATTGATAATGGAGGGTTTTAGATGAAGGGATTGGTCCTAAAATGGAAGGAGATGTTCTCCTAAGGATGGTGATGTGACACTAAGTTTCTTAGGAGGATTGGTCTTGGGAGAAGGAATCTCTAGCCTTTTATGCGGATGTGTAAGAGACTTTTGGATGGGGACACCAAGGTTTTTAATTTTTGATTGTGAGGGTTTATCCTTGGTAGAAATAGTGACATCTTTAGCTAGAGAATCCTGTGGTGGTAGGACTTGGTAGTAAGGTTTGTAATATTGAAGGTGGGAGTGGTTTTTACATGATGCGTTTAACAAGATCTAAAGGGTGTAGTGGATGGTTTAGGTTTAGGATTTTTTGGTGTTGATGTGATTGGAGTTGTAGATATGTGGTGGAAGTATCATTTATAGGTGCATTGATTATGGGAGTTTGGATAGTGGATGATTCAAGAGGTGGTGTAGATATAGGTGTAATTTCATATGTTGATGTGGGTGTAGTTGTGTTAGGAATGGAATAGGTGTAGATGTTGAGGTTTGGGTTGATGTTCTATTATAGGTGAAGGAGGAGATACAATAGATGGGATGTAGATGATGTAGATGGAGGAGTAGGTATGGTTAATTCTAATGGGGGTGTCATGGTTGTGGTCATATTCATGAAGTTGTGATTGTAGGGGGAGAATCCGAAATGGAGGTTAGATGTAATAGGTGACGAGGTGATGGTTGTAGATGATGGTGTTGGAATTTGATCTATAGTGTTAATGATATGGGCATTAGGTGCCTGTGATGTGGAAGGTTGAGTTTGATTGTTGGGTGAATGATTTGGAAAGGGTTGTTTAAAAACATCCAAGGGTTGATTAGGTGGTGCATTAGGATTTTCTACTTGAAGGTCACCTAGAGTCTATAAGATTTTTGGACAAGATATTTGAATGTGTGACACTTCTCAATGTCATGGCCATGTGGACTTGGTGATATTTGCAGTAATGTTCTTTGCATGGTACCATGTCAGTTTAGGGTCGTGTTTCATCATATGGTTGGATAGGGGAAGTCTAATGAGGTTGACCACCATTAACTTGTCAAATATTGAACTATAAGATTCCCCAAGAGGGGTATAGTTAGGGGTCGGTCTAGGAGCTCTTTGTGGAGGCTCCATGTGAGAAGTGGATGTGGAATGAGGATTTAACACATGATGGCATTAGTGGTACTTTTGGATTTATCACCATGTGTGGAGGATTTAGTGAACTAGGTTTTGGGTTTTTTTGATCTAAGCTTAAGGTGGCCTTGCTCAAGGGTGCATGGATTTCAAGTTTGTGAGCCATAGTGAATGCCTCTTCAAAGGTTTGAAAATTTGAATTTGAAGGGTTGAAGAGATGTGCTTTGCACAAGACCATGAGAAAAGTTCAATGAGCTCATTTGTGGAAGGGGAAATGACAGTTGGTTAATGATGTTATGCCATCGTGTGACAAAATATCTATGATAGATTTTTCGTTCATACTTGTTGAATGGCATAAAGGTCGGTGATGGTAATCTTGTGCACAATGTTGATCAAGAAATGTTCAAGGAATAATTGTGTAAGTTGAGTGAATGAGAATAGTGAATGTTGTGGGATATTGTTTACCAATCTAATGTTGGACCAACCAATGACATGGGAAATGTGTGAAGCATGAGATCTTGATCATGGGTGATAAGGTAACATGCATGTCTAAAAGGCTTGAAATATGTTGTTGGGGATCCTCCTTACTATTGAACTTGGAGAATTTTAGAAATTCCCAATGAGGAGGATATGGTTTCATAGGGATGGATGGGATTGATGGGTTCATTGTAAATTTTTTCATATGAAAATGTGGTCTTAGATCCCAAAGTTGTGGCTTCAAGGTTAGCCATTCTACTTAATAGTGCTTGTAAGGGATCATTAGATGGTTGAGATGTTGAAGGATGAGTTTGAGATGCATATGAGGTGGATGGGTTGGGTTGTTGATATTTTTGATAAGTTTGGGGATGTGTTGGTGTTGGTGGAAGTGGTTGATAAGGGGAATATAATTAAGTGGTTGAGATTGAATGGTTGAGATAAAGTCTTGATGTTGAGAAATGGGGATATGGTAAGATTGGTTTGATTGAGTTGGTTGTTGTGAAATAGGGACGTTTGACTAATTTATGAGGGGGTTGGAATGTAATTGGTAGGTGGTTGAGATACTTGAGTTGGTTGAGTAGGAAGTATGTAATGATAAGCTCCTTGAGGAGGTGGTTGATAAGTTTGCATTGATTCAGATGGTTGAGGTTGTGAGGTGATTACATTGGCATGACATGTGAAGTAGAGATGAGGGGTAAGGTTGTGTGATGTTGTTTAGATATGGGAGGAAGCAAGTGTGATTCTTGAGAAGATTGAATAGGAAGACAAGTGATTGTGGTAGATGATGAGGTGATGGGAATAGAAGAAGGGATGGTAGTATTGACATGAGGAAAGTTAGGAGGGATGGGGACTACTAATTGGGTAATTTGATGATTGTGAGGAATGGAGGAAGATGGTTGATTAGGATCAAACTCATGTTGGGCCCTAGCAAGCTCACTCATGGCTCTAGGAAAGAAAACAACAAGTTGGGAGGTAAGAACTTGGGTGGACTCTAGATTAGAATGATAGGCATAGATTTTTTGCAAGGGAGGTCCATCAATGGGAAGGTTAGTGGTTTTGTGAAGGATATAGTCATGGAGGGAAACCGGATTTGCATCAAGAAGCTCCTGAAACTCCACAGACCCACAAGGGATGAGAGGAGGCCCAGAAGCATCAATAGAGGTGGTCAAAGGAGGGGTGGCTGGTCTAGATGGGATAGAATGATGGAGAAGGAAAGGATTGGTCTCAACATGAGAGTTTGGTTGGTTCAATTGAACCTCTTGAAGAGGAGGGATGGTAACAATGGGTTGAGTAACCATGGTAGGAATGACCAAAGGGGTAGAGGTAAGAATGGAAAGTCATGGAAGTTTTTTGGATGGTAGTGGTAGTGGGAATTGAGATTTTGTTTGATGTCATGTTTTGTTCCATTTTCTTGGCTTGAGATCTTGTAATAACTGGCATGAAACAAAAATAACTAAAACTATGTTGATTTCTAATTAAAGCAAGCAAGTCACACAACAATTTTTTTGTTTATCTTGATTATTTTAAGATGTGAAAAGAAATGAAAAAGGGATTGGGGTACCTAGGAAATGGAAATCTATGGATGGTTTCAGGTGGTTTTGGCTTTGGAGTCCTCGATATACCTGAAGGTATGTGAGGCCCAAATCTATGATAAATTTCTAATGTGGCTAGAACACCATGGATGATCTTTCCTATTAGGTGATGAAATCCCAATAGTTCCACCTGGTAAGGGATGTTTAGATGTGTAAGTTGGTTTGTGTGTTTGGATGTGTGTGATGAAGTGAATGCAACATGTTAAACCCCCTAGTTAAACTAGATTTTCAAGCAATAATGAAAGGGTTATTTTTAGATCCAAAAAAAATGTGTAGATTTGATGAAACAACAACAAGTGATGCAAATAAAAAAAGAATAGGGAACAAAAACAAGGAATACCTGATTTACACTTTTCCTTTTTATCTGATCTTCAAAGCAAGCAAGTGAGAAAAATAAAATCCAAGCAATCCATGATCCAACACAAGCAAGAAGCAAGCATGATCCAATGCATGTTCCTTCCTTGCAAGGTTAGTGGAAATGAAAGAAAGAAAATGAAAATGAAAACAAATAACAAGACTCACCTAGAAAGGGTGGGTCCCACCAGGCGTGCCAGAATGTTGGACCAAGTTTCCTCGTTCCTGCTTAGATTAGTGAACTAGTAATAAAGGAAAATAAGTAAACTCAAATATGAAGGGTTTATGGTACCTTGAGATGATATGTTGATGGATATGGGTGTAAATATGAACTCCTTCCTTGCTAGCGAGCTAAGTGACATGCACAAAAAGAAAACTAAGAAAAAAATGGATTAGTAGATATATGGAGGGTTGGTCCGACAAATTCAGTCCTAAGAAGTGTGAACTTCCTAGGATGGATGTCAACCCTCTTGTAGATAAAGATAAAGATAGGATTAAATATTTGATAAATGGATGTAGCAAATATGCAGAATCTGAAGAAAAGAAGAAACTGAAATGTTGAAATCTAAGATGAAAAAATAAGATCTGATCTAAATAAACAAAATAAATCAAACCTAGTTGGGTCGATGGTGACTTGAGACTACAGAGGGCCATTCAATGGTGACTGGGGTTGGATGAGAACAAAATATAAAAAAAACAAGCCTGCAAGTCCTCTTATGGCTAGATCTGAAGGATCTGATCACATGCACTGTGATGATAAACAAGAACCTGTAAAAAGGATCTAGAATAAGAGGAAACAAAAAGGATGCAAGAAAATTAGGAAATAATGGTGAATGATATGAAAATAGATGGGGTGATGGACTATTGGCTGGATCGGTGGCGACCAGGGGCTGGCAAACATGGATCTGAGATGGTAAAGGGACACAATGATGGATATGAAAGCTAAATGGATACGAATCAAATAGGTGATGGGGAAAGTGATAGGGAAATAGAAACATGAGGAGGTTGGGATGACAATAGACTGGATCAGGGACCAATGGAAAATTGGGGCTGATTTATACTTGATGAATGAAATGGGAAAAATGAGACCTGCAGACAAAGATGGAAGGTAACTGGATGAAGAATGAAGGCACTAGGATGATTGTCAGAACCTACAAACATAATGAGGATGGCTACCAAAAGATGATGATGATGGATATAAGCATGCAATGACAAGAGGACTCCTAAATCTCCCAAAATGAACACAATATCTCCAAGATGGATTCCAAATGGCTTGGAAACTACAAAAGAGGTCACAAGATGAAGGAAAGATCACAAGAGCTCAAAAAATATTCAAAATTACATCCTTGAACAAGGAGGGGTAAAGGTAGCTTTATAGGGTCGAAACGTGACCCAGATGGGTCACCACCGAATATGGGGATATGTCCATTTGGATGGTGGGAAGATGATGAGCTCGAGAAAAGGATCTCATAGGAAGTGGGATTAGGGTTTAGATGGATAAGGATGAGCTAGGGTTGCATAGGGAAGATAAATGGGTAGGTGGATGGTTGAAATGAGTAAATAAAGGGGGTGGATGAAAACATTAAATGATGGCCTTAGGAGAATAGAAATGATAAAATGGAAGGAATCTAGAGATAGGAAATAAATTAATGGATTAAGGATGATTAGAATTAATTAGGGATGAATAAAATAATGAGACGATGATTAGAAATAATTAAGAATAATTAGCATATAATGGGATGAAATAATAGGATGGATAATATAAGATAAAAAGGTGGGAAAATGGTGATTGTGATGGGATAAATTGAATTTAGTAGATAGCAAAATTTAATTAATTGAAAATTGGGGAATTTAATATAAATTTATTACTAGTGAAAAGAGAATATCCCTTTTAAGTTCTTTTGCAATATATATGCAATAGTGTAGTTATAAGGTATATATTAATTTCGTCACAATAAAGAAAAATTGAATAAATGTAATTTTATTATATCTACGAAAGGTTATAATGTATGTAACATTGCTCGATAGGCTATAAAATGTTATTGATGGGTGGTGAAACATGGTTGACAATTTGTCAAGTAAAAAGTATGGTTGTAAAGTACATTAACAACATGGAAAGTGACCAAGTTGAAATGATTTTCTTCACATTGGAGGAGCCTACAAAAACTCATGTGAAGTGGTGACCGTGAAGCGAAAAGTCTTACAGGGAAACCACATTAGATTTGGGAGTCTACATTGATATCCAAGTAATTTTGCAACAAGGGAGTAGGGTTGTGCAAAGTATTCAAAGTGCCACGTCACTGGAACAATATGGTCACTCGTAAATAAGGAGATTGAAAATTTAAAGTTTGTGAAATTAAATACTTGAGTAACAGTACATGTAAACTAGGAATTACAAGGATAGATCAAACACTATTAATCATAAACCACATAGAGGACAAAAAATAATATGGGAAGTATGAAATTTTATAAGTTAAAGAATTGTAAAGTAACCCAATATGTATGAAATAAGACCTTCAATTACAACATATGGAATTTATTAAGTTAAACAATTGTGAAGTAACTCAATGTATACAAAGTAAGACCTTCAATTACTACTCATGCAAAGTTAGCATGTTATAAAATGAAGCTATTCAAAATATATGAGGGCAGTTAAAAAGATGGATGTACCCACATTGAGATGTGATGCAAGAGGGAGAGGGTTGTGCTTTTATTAAGGAAGAAACATCCAAGATTTATTGCAATTGAAGTATCATAACAATATTGGATAAAAAATGAAAAAAAAATTATCCATTTTAAATCAAGTACACATATTTTTAATCAAAAAGTAGGGTTTTGAATACATAGATGAGGAACCTCTTTAGAATTCAATTTTTCTTCAAGAGTAAATCAGATCCAACACCACACTCAACATAGAGGGATCAAACACAAACTCACATCACAATATAATAATATCATTCACTAGGCCTGGCCAGGACACTAAGGAGTGCACTTTTTGCCTCCCCTTGGATCCACTTTGTGGACCCCATCTCGTTGTTATTCAGAGTGTTATAGGTCGTATTCCTTCCCTTGGTTCTTGCTACATTAATTATTGTTTCTTATTCATTCCATACAATGCGTTATCTTAACTCATATATTTATATTTACATCATTGATACAGGAGCATCATTGTTAAGGCATCAATTTTGTAATTTTGAATATGTAAGGGGTGTGTTAGGCCTTAGAGGTCTTATTGGGTGTCGTATATCTCCTCCATGGTCTTTCAAGACCCTCCTAGTGTGTTAGATAAGCTATTTTGACTTTCCTTCCAAAAGAGTCTATTTGAGATTTGAATTTGGAAGCCTAAGGTTAAAGGGTGTTATGTTGAAAATAAGCCATGATATTTCGTAAGAGGTAATTTGAAGACCTTATAAGGGTATGTAGAGTATTAGTACCCTTCTTGATGTAGTTCATATGTTAAACTTAGCCTCTAACTCAAATAAGTTGAGTAACCAAGTAAAATCACCTAAGTCAAGCGTATATGAGGGGGAAATTCGAGGTGAAGGAATTATTTTTTGCATGTAGAGGAAGGATTTAGAGTGAAAGTACATGGGAGAGAGCCCTAGATGGCTCATGGAGTCTGTAAGTTGATTGCAAGAAGAATATTTCAAACCTCCCTTTATAAATACTCCTTGTGTGATTTTCTGTACTTTTCTTGGTCGGTAAATGAGATTATTGTGTTGTTTGCATCTAAATCATATTTTATTATAAAGAACGGATGTTGATTTGAATGTGTAAGTGTGTTTCCACAGTGGAAAATTTAATATACTAAAATATTGTTACAGTGAATCAATTTGTACAAGGGTTTGATAAGGATTTTACCAACATGGGAAGTTTAAAAGCATGGTTAATAGCTCCAAGAATGTATTATAACTAAATGAATGATAATCAACATTTAGGGGGTCCTTTGTAAGATCTATGATTCTCGACATAGTTGGAAAAATAAGAAGATGAATCTTGGAAGTTAATAAGAGCTCTCGGGTTCTAGAGACAGAGTAAGTTTGTGGCAAAGAAAAATGAGTTATACCTTAAAATTTATGCATTGAAGCTTAAAAGTTCCTTGTGGCAGAGCTTGAGAAGGGCATGACTAAGGTATGAGCATGGTTTTGTGTTATATGCCCGATTTTTGATAAGCTTTTAAGTAAAAAAATACAATTTATCTTAGTTTCCACAATCAGTTAGATCTTGGTTGTGGAATCATTGTTGCTTTTCAGATCATGAATAGTCTTGTACATGGATGAGAAGGAGCTCACAAATATGAGGTGACAAATAAAGTTCGTGATAAGAATACAAGGTTAAAGGAAAGGATAACAATATTTAGGTTATCCAACATTATCTTGTCACACATCTTAAAGAGTTCCAAGTTGACCCTCTTTCTTTCTCTCTCTCTCTCTCTCTCTCTCTTCTCTCTCTCTCTCTCTCTCTCTCTTCTCTCTCTCCTCTTCTCTCTCTCTCTCTCTCTCTCTCTCTCTCTCTCTCTCTCTCTCTCTCTCTCTCTCTCTCTCTCTCTCTCTCTCTCTCTCTCTCTCTCTCTCTCTCTCTCTCATCTCTCTCTCTCTCTCTCTCTCTCTCTCTCTCTCTCTCTTCTCTCTCTCTCTCTCTCTCTTCTCTCTCTCTCTCTCTCTCTCTCTCTTCTCTCTTCTCTCTCTCTCCTCTCTCTCTCCTCCTGCTCTCTCTCTCTCTCTTCTCTCTCTCCTCTCTCTCTCTCTCTCCTCTCTTCCTCTCTCTCTCCTCTCTCTCTCTCTCTCTCGCTCCTTCTCTCTTCTCTCTCTCTCTCTCTCTCTCTCTCTCTCTCTCTCTCTCTCTCTCTCTCTCTCTCTCTCTCTCTCTCTCTCTCTCTCTCTCTCAAACCATTCATTATTATATATTTCCACTGACTTTTAGAAGGTTAAGGTGATTCTCAGGGAAAGAAGAGAGTTCAAGACTTGAAAAGAAGGGTTAAGGAGGTTAGGAAACTAGTTTTAGTTCTACACAGTCATATCTCAGTCTACACTGTCCTGATAAGGAATAAACCCTTAAGAATATGGTGTGATAGGGGAATGATGACCACGAAGAATTAAATTAAAGATCATGAGTTTCAATTCTAAGCCAAGAAAATAAGCCTAATTACTTGAGAATCAGAAGTAATTCTTCTTAGTTGTGAAACTCAATCTTAGAGAGAATTGTGTAAAACGTGAATAGGAGAAATCTTAAGAACTGTGATAAGTTAACCTTGTTCAAGTGAACTAAAACCTAGAGAGGGTCATAAATGGTATGAAATTTCATTTGAAGGAAGTATAAACACTGAGTGGATTCTTTCATACATTACTCATAATGACACAATCTATTGATTATTAAGAAATTTTACCTTATGATAGTCAAGTCAAGGTTCGTGGAAACCCATTATGGAGGCTAAAGACTCTAAGAGAGAAAGAGGGATGATGATGGTATAGGAAGATCCATATTTTGACTAAGAATACTAAGACAGAGTTAGGAATATTGCAAGAAATGTGCACATACAAACAAGAACAGGACAATCAAGAGCAAATGGTGCAGTCATAGAAAGGACAATGAGAAAGAAGGACAAGTGGGTAATGAATAATGTCTAACAAGGATGGGTAAGTATGTGTGAAGATATGAAGAGGTTACATGGACTCCATAGAAGGGTGAAATGAACTCAAAGAAGGTTGGGAAGTTTGAGTGACAGACCTAAGTGAGTTGTAGAAATCTTGAGCAAACAAAGAAGAGCAAGAAATTAATCGTCGCTTAAAGTGGACAAAGAAGCTTAGATGATGAGGGAAGTGTGGTTAGGAGGATGTGGAGAGAAAATTCAGTGAATAAATGATGAGAGGAAGATAAAAAAATTAATCTTAGAGTGGAGAGGTGAAAATAGAGTAGGAAGCCTAAGAAGGCTTAAGGGCAAGCTAAGCTCTTAAGAGAAAAATGAGCAAATCTAACAAAATGAAGAATAAGAAGTCATAGGACCTTGAAAATGGTGTAAACCTGATGGTAATAAGTGGTATAAGGTTTTTAAATATTTGAAACAAATTGTAAAAATGTAAACCCTACTTTTAGCCAAAAACCCTGCCAGCTAAACAAGCTAAAAGGTGAAAATTGGAGTTGGGAGTAATAGACAAGGAGTTGGAAGAATAAAATTGGAAAAAATAAAGAAATCAAAAATGGGTATCCAAAAAATGTAAGCATCTTTCCATGGAATTTTGTACGTTGTTCTCAGTTTCAAGTTTTGTACCATATGAGGGCTAATTGAGACCTAGAGCAAAATCACAAAAAATAAGCATAACTTTTTATAGGAAAGGAGTTAAGGTCTGAAATTTGGAATGCATGTTAATGAGAATAATTGGTAGTCAAAAATTTTACCAGTTAAGGTTGAAGATGAAAAATGAGTGAATTTTGTCAAGAAAACAACATGTGCATGGCTACAAGGTAAGTAAGTGGTTTATAAGGAAAATAGGTAAAAATGGTGATGTGGAACTTGTTTGATGGTTTAAACATGTTGGCATAATGTACTTAAGCATGTGTAAAATTGTTTTATGCTTGGGTTCAGTGTTTTAAGCAATTTAGTGCTTGTGAGCAAGATTTACCTTCTTGAGAAAAGTAACAGTTTATTTGTTTGGGTGATGAAGCAAGTAGGTTTGTGACTTCTAAAGCAATTTTTTTTTGGTGAAATTGAAGTTGTATGCAGGGCTCTGCATCAATCATTTCATGTCCCCATCAATATTCCTCTCCATTTTATTTATAATATTCCAAAAGGTCTCACCCCTTCACACACCTTTTCATAACATTAGTAAATTAATTACCCACCCATGTTTTCGGGTTTACTTATTTATTCATATTAACCATGTTATCAACTGATCATACGATTATCTTTTACTTGTCTTTTTCACTTCTTTTACCCATACTTAGGTAACTTTAAATGCTTCTTACCCTTTTAATTATTATCATTTTATAAAGTGTTATTCTCTTTTTACTCATTTATTTTTGTACAAGGGTAACATAGTCTTAAAATCGCATGGTAACAAAGTCTTTAATATTTCACGCATTTTCTTATCATTATTAATACACAAGGATTTAGCCATATAACAATGTATAGACCAATCTAGTCAAATTTTCTCATTTAACAATAATATGTCGTAAACTAATGAAAAAATGTGTACATGTATGAAAACATTTCCTCATATCTACCTACATATATGTGATTACATGTGATCAAGGACTAATACAATAAAATTTTCTCAAATAATGACATTTGATAAATTAATAATAACAAGCGGTGCTTATGAATCATAATTTACGCCAAACGTACCTAATTTTATCCAATTACACCCAAATAAGGTTAAATCCAAACATTATAAATATACATCAATTATCAATAAATATAAAAATCATATTAACAATAATCACCAACAAGCAATCACATAACAAAAAAAATGTCCTCAAGTATTACAAACTACAATATGCATGGAAAGTATTACCATAAAGACATCGACAAGAGTAAGTTATGTATAAATAGTCTAAGCAACTCAATATAATAAATGTAGTATCATAATATGAAACCTTTAAATTATGCCAAAATGTCCCCAATATGGACGTGCCCGAATATAGAAATGTTTCCCATGGGTGTAATCAATGTAATGCACATGTTTGTTCATGCCCCATATATATAACTTGTATGTCCGACATCTAAATTCATATATACCGTGAAAAATATGGGTGTAGAAAATGGATATGCCAATCACCATATATAAGAAAAATGACTTCAAGTAATTATGTGTTCCACTAAAGCAAGTTGTGCATAGGTCCCAATTTTCTATTTTTAAATTATTTAGTAAAGACAAGAATCAATCACACAAAAGCTTAGCGGCAATCAAGGAATCAAATTCAAGAATAAATTAATGGAATCCAATCCAAGTGATGAGAAAACAATGAAGCCAATGGAAAAAGACATAAAGAAAGCCGAAAAAAATCACAATGATCAAAACTAAGAGAGAATCAATGAAAAAAAGCCAAGGGAAAAACAAGTGAATATATTCAATGCAAGAAATAAATCAAACCAAATGATTAATAAAATAGAAGTTCAAACGACATAGGATTCAAAATATATGAATGTAGATGGTTTCCAAACATTTGATAGCCTATGACAAAACATAATACACACTAAGGTGTAATTAGGAAACATACTCAACAGAGTGAGGGCTTATAATATTCCCACATTGCAAACGCAAGCACGTGAAAAGAAAATCTATGTATCAAAAGTAGTATGAGAAAGGACTCATAATAGGCACCTTCCTATAGTGGGAAAGATTTATTTCCTAAGAAAATATCATAAAATGTATGGGCATAAAAAATATGTGATCATTCAAGCTCAATGTGTGGCCCAACAAAAGCAAGCATAGATAGTCAATATGGAGAGGTGGGAAAATGATATGCCATAACAAGGTGTAACATGCCTTAAATTATACATTCTAAGATAATATTGTTGTAAAATATGTGTACACATGTGTCATTATAGGATATCTAGTTTAAATGTGTGGAACGAGATAAACAATCAAAATACAATAGCCAAAGTAGCGTAGAAAATAAAACAAATCCATGATGTTAGAAGAATGATTGATATGAATATAAACAATGTCAATGTAAAAATGGAAGAATGGAGGAAGTAATCATTAAGATCAAGAGAGAGTAATCATGTAAAAGAAATAAAACAAGCACAAGTAAGAAAGTAATAAGAAATTATGTATAGTAAATTACATAGACAAGTTATGTAAATATAGGTTATGAGTGTTAATGTATGATCTCATAAAGAGGATACCTGAATGAAGGTCTATAGTTAGATAATATAGATGTCGCATGCTTAGGGTGAGGGAAAGTATGTATGTCACTATCCAAATTGGATAAATGTTCTTGCATCATAGAATAAATTGAATCCTCAGCATGGTCAATATGGTCATGTATATGTTGCATGGTTATATTAGTCATAGTACCCTATGGATTTAGTTGTATGTTAAAAGAATCCTTTTTTGTTCTTTGTGCAACATGCTCACGAACTTGTTGTAATTCTACCAGAGATTGTGGATGAAAATATATCATGTGCAAAACATGAGGATGATGTTTATGTAGTGGGCATTGGAGAATCAATTATTAAAAAAGTGAATTCATTGTCGTCGAGGTTGTAAAGAGGAATTGGTTATGAAGGTTTCACCTGTATATGTTATATATTAGGTTGACATGGAAGTGCATAGGGGAATGGATTAGTCCAAATGGGATACTTGTAAAGAATACCCTAAATCACAACCACTTTATCATTATGGATGTACTCTCAACATTGGTATAATGTTGAAGGAAGTGCATGCATCATATGTGATTAAATAAAATATGGATATTTTATTTAAATCTAAATGTACAGTTATGATATAAATGATATGCAATAAAATATGAATGTTAAACAATTTATTTGATTTTACTAATAAAAGGAAATGAGAGGGATAAGATACTAACCTCAATTTTTCTTACCTTGCAATGACCTTGGACTAAGCAATGTGATGAAATAGAAGAACAGATTATCTTAACAAACCATAGAAAAATGCAGCATAGGTGGAACTAACTAGACTAAGGTGCCTGGAGAGGGATGGGGGTACCCATGGGCACCCTGGTCTATAGAATATTTCAGGACTTGGTTCCAATATAGCTACTAGGGTTTCGCACGTGTTTGCCTTTATTGTGTGTATGTCACACTTGGATTGCCGAGGCACTTGTAAACCTGCAATGAAGAAAGCACCTGCAAAACCCTCAAATAGACATTAAATCCTAAAAAAGAAAGATGCAAAATGAGGGGTCGGGTTGTCCTCAGCCGCCACAATAAAGGACTTACAATTGAGCATTGCACTACATCTCAGACAAAATGTAGTTTTGTGTGCTTGTGTGACCAATAGTGCTCCTAGGTCACCCTCGTGCCAATGACACCAAGATAGCAAGCAATAGCTAGATAAAAATGCAAATGTGTGGATGGAATAGAATAGAACTTCGCTTCCTATGTAGTGTGTATGCAGAGTAATAGCCCAAATGTAGTCCCTTGCTCTATATAGATAGCTAGCCCTTGATAAGAATAGTTCACCCATATAATGGTATGTATGTTATGTTTATATAGGGTTTTCTTGTTCAAATTTCAACACTAATGACCCGAAATGCTAACTGGTACCTGTAATGAAATTACTTGTATAATTCAGATTAAGAGCAACAATAGAACACCAAATAACACAATATTTCAGAATAATGATCTCAATATGCAATTAGAATAGCTTCGCCACTTCGAGGGGGCAACCTCCAAACCATATGATAAGACTCAAATGCTCAAATGATAATGAAATACTACCTATAATCCCCTATATATACTATTCATATGCTATGGCCATCACCAAGGCCGACCTATTAAGCATGAGAAAGTATAAATGATATAATAAAATGATATGGTAAGCCACAAGTCAGCTACTCATATCCTAATACAAGCAATAGGTTAAGGGTGTAGCATGCCCTTCCCCTTCAAACCAATGTTGTCCTCAACATTGAATAATCCTGGATGTTGTTGTAGAAAACCTTTATCCTCCCAGGTGGCGTCTTTTATGCTCATATTCTTCCACTTGATCAGATATTCCTTAATGTCTCTAGTTCTCAGCCTCTTAGTACGTGTTTGCAGAATCTTCTCTGGCTCCAAAATGATTCTTCCTTCCTCGTCAAGTTCTGGTAACTCTGTTTGGGCTTCAAATTTCTATCCAATAACCTTCTTCAAGCATGAAACATGGAATACTGGGTGTATGTGTGAAGATGGAGGCAACTCTAGTTTATAAGCAACACTACCAATTTTTTGTAGAACCTAATAAGGGCCATAATATTTAGGAGCAAGTTTGTTTTCCTTTTTCTGTTGCTTTAGGGACATCTGTTTGTAAGGCTGGAGACATACAAAAACCCAGTCACCAATTTCAAAATTTCTTTCACTACGGTGTTGATCTGCTTGTTGTTTCATCCTGTTTTGTGCTAATGCTAAATTCTCCTTCAAACTAGCCAAAACCTGTTGTTGATGTTGAATGTGTTCCTCAACATCTCTGACCTTAGTTTGCACCCTCAAGGAGGAAGTGATAGAAGGTGGATGGTAACCATATAATGCTAAAAATGGGGTCATTTGAGAAGAGGTATGAAAAGATGTGTTATACCACCATTCTGCCAGTGGTAGCCATTTAATCCACCTTTCTTGCTTATCTGATACAAACAACGTAAATACCCCTCTAAGCATTTGTTGACCACTTCTGTTTGCCCATCAGTTTGAGGATGATAAGATGAACTGTGAGCTAGCTGAGTACCCAAACATGAAAATAATTCCGTCCAAAAATTACTTGTGAAAATAGGATCACGATCACTTACAATTATCTTTGGGGTTCCATATAGCCTTTGAACTGTCTCTAGAAAAATAGCTACGACTGTACTGGCTGCAAATGGATGTGATAGGGCACAAAAATGGGCATATTTTGTGAGCCTATCCACAATCACGAAAATAAAATTCTTACCCTCTAAACAAGGCAATCCGGTGATGAAATCCATGGAGACCTCCTCCCATCTCTGGCTAGGAATTGGTAAGGGTTGCAACAGACCTGGTGTCTTAATTGTTTCCCCTTTGTTCTATTGGCACACTAAACACTCTGATACAAAATTTTGTACATCCCCCTTGAGTCCTTCCCAAAAGAATTCTCTTTTTATTCTATGATATGTCTTCAAAAACCCAGAGTGTCCTCCAACAGGTGAGGTATGTAGCTCTACAAGAATCTTATGCTTCAACTCAGAATCTTTACTCTAACCTATCCTTGTACCATAGGGCATTACCCTTCCACTCAAATTTGTTAGATGTCATAGATCCTTGCTTGATATTCTGTATTAGAGATTGTGTATCTTTATCTTGATTCCATTCCAATCTTGCTTCATCCACCCAATCGGTCGTCAACATGGACATTCCACATAGTAAGGCATCTGTGGATGTATCCCTTCTAGACAACGCATCAGCTACTACATTTTCTTTACCTTTTTTGTATATTATTTCAAAATCATAACCCAACATTTTTGTTACCCACTTTTGTTGTTTCTCAGATGATAACCTTTGCTCCAAAAAGTATTTGAGACTATCGTGATCAGTTTTTACCTTGAAGTGTCTACCCATGAGATAGGGCCTCCATTGCTTGACAGCATGAAGAATAGCCATCATTTCTTTCTCATAGACAGGTTTGAGAAGATATTTCCCTTTGAATTGGTGACTCTCAAATGAAATTGGTCTTCCTTCCTGCATCAGAAATGCTCCCAATCCTGATCCTGAAGTGTCACATTCAACAATGAAGGTTTTTGAGAAGTTAGGAGTAGCCAAAACTGGGGTGCTGCACGTGGCTTTCTTCAGCTGCTCAAAGGATTTAGTGGCTACGTCTGTCCAATGGAAGGCATCCTTCTTTAGCAATGCATTGAGTGGGGTTGCTATCCTACCATATCCCTGCACAAATCTTCTATAGTATCCTGTTAGTCCTAGGAACCCACAAAGATTTTTGAGATTTTTGGGCCTTGGCCATTCCACCATACCTTTGATCTTCTGAGGATCAACTTTGACACCTTCATGGGATACAATATGACCCAAGTACTCTACCTCTTGTACACCAAAAGAACATTTGGATGGCTTTGCATACAGAGTATGTTCCTCCAAAACTTCCAACACGTTATTTACATGTTGTAAGTGTTCTTCCCATGTCTTACTATAAATCAATATGTCATCAAAGAAAACTAATAAAAATTTCCTTTAAAAAAGGCCTAAAAATAGTGTTTATCAAGCTTTGAAAGGTTGAGGGTGCATTTGTAAGACCAAAAGGCATTACCAAAAACTCATAATGGCCCTCATGAGTCCTGAAAGCCGTTTTATGAACATCTTCCTCTTTTATCCTAATTTGATGGTACCCCGAACGAAGATCTAATTTTGTGAAATAAACAGCACCATGCAATTCATCAAGTAAATCATTAATTACTGGAATAGGAAACTTATCTTTGATGGTGTACTTGTTGAGTTCTTGGTAATCTGGACACATCCTCCATGTTTCATCCTTCTTACGTACCATGACCACTGGTGAAGAATATGCACTCTGGCTATGCCTGATGATACTTTCCTTCAACATTTCCTCCACCATTTTCTCGATCTCACTTTTCTGGGAATATGGGTATCTGTATGGTCTGATGTTAGGTGTTTGGCTCCCTGGAATCAACTGAATGGCATGATCATGATCCCTAACTGGTGGTAGTCCCTTTGGAATTGCATCAAAAATAGATGAGTGAGCATCCACAATCTTCTGAAGATCAGGTGGCGTTGAAGACTCTGTATTTTGTACTTATATGGAAAATAGCTTTGCTATAAAGCCATCCACTCCTTTTCTGAGAACCTTCTGCATCTAATGAGAGATAATCATCTGTGGAGACTTAGCTACCATCCCATTCAATTGTATTGTCCTTCCATCTGAATGAAATCGCATGAACAATTCTTGGAAATTCATCTCAATAGTACCTAAGGTTGTGAGCCATTGGACCCCCAAAACAATATCTGCCCCTCCCATAGAAATAGTAAACATAGGTGAGTCTAACATGCAATCTCCCATGGAAAGCTTGATACTATGGCACTTTCCTGTGCACTTGACTGTCCCACCATCTGCAATCATAACTTGCATTTCTGGATTTGGGTAAATAAAACAATTGAGGCGCGCAGCTAACTTACTATTTATGAAGTTATGAGTACTCCCCGAGTCAATCAACACCGTCACCTTATATTTTTTGAGATAGCAAATAACCTTGAGTGTTTGAGGAGTAATAATACCTGACAATGCATGGCAAGAAATTGTAGGTTGGTGATCCTCTACTTCATCTTCTACCAGTTCCTCAGCCTCTCCTATAATTTCAGATTCCTCATCATCCTCATTACCTCCATCAATATAGAACAACTTCTTCTCATCACATTTATGTCCCAGTCCATATTTGCTATCACAGTTAAAACATAATCCTTTTGCTCTCTTTTCTTCCATTTGTTGAGGAGTCAGTCTAATTGGCCTAGCAAATGAAGGGGAAGAGATACTACGGTCTCTGGTGTTAATGAAAGGTGGCCTCCTACTACAAAGAATTTTTTCCTCTACATGACGTGCCATGATAATAGAATCAGAAAGCTTGATTGGATTAAACATCTGTACCTCATGCTCGATGTGGTCCTTAAGACCCCCAAGAAACAAGTCATTCAGATTCTCTTCTGGAATATTCTCCACCCTTAAGGATAGGTTTTGGAATTGATGCACATAATCTTTGACTGATCCTATTTTCTGTAACTTTGCTAATTGACTAAAGTAGTTCTTTGAAACACTAGAACTATAGTGCAATTGCAACTCATCGGTAAAAACTGTCCAAGTGACACCTAGACCATCCTTCTACCTTTGAGCACATAACCAACGATACCAAACAAATTGGTCGGGTTCAAGATATAGGGATGCCAATGTCACATTTTTTCCTGATGGTGTTTGATGTAACTCAAAGAAGTTCTCCATTTGATTTATCCAATTTAGGGGATCCTTACCATCAAATTTGCACATATCCACTTTCAACATCATGTTCTATGGTTGCGAATATGTTTGATTTTGATGGGACTGGAAAAGGGATCCAATATGGTTAGTTTGTCCATGATTTTGAATTGAAGGTCCTCCTTGGTTGATATGGGCCAGATTTGGACCATACTGGTTACCCTTTACATGTTACATGATATCATCCAACCGATGATTGATTTGGGCTATGTCTCCTTTAGAGGCCATCTCAGATTGTACATTTCGCAACTCATACTCAAGTTGGCTCACCTTATGATCAACTGAGGTAAACCCTAGTGCTGAGGAATCTGTATTTACCTCTTCTGAATCCATCTCTTCAATCACTACCCCATCTTTATCTGGGGTTTTACTCCAAGTAACCGGATTCTTTTTTGCTCTTATGGAAGGCCCCGCCATGATGTCAAATCTTAGGGTTTAGGGTTTTGATACACTTTCTTCTGAAAAGGAAAAAACACAGAGAAGATACTAATACTATTTTTTTGAGAGCTTTCCGAAAATGTAAATAACTTGAAAATTTTCTATAATTTGCACCCTAGGGAGCGATTTCATGAAAAACACTAAATTTGTAATAACTTTTGCAAAATAAATCAAAAAAGTCTGAAATTTTTAGGGAACCTTACTTGAAATGCTTCTCAACTTTGGTAAAAAAATATATCCCACCAATTCACTCTGGTTCGCAATATGTGGCAGAAACAAAAAATTAGGGTTTTTGGCCTAATTTCGGCCCAGATCGTAGCTCTGATACCAGTTGTAATGAAATTACTTGTATAATTCAGATTAAGAGAAACAATAGAACACCAAATAACACAATATTTTAGAATAATGATCTCAATATGTAATTAGAATAGCTTCGCCACTTCGAGGGGGCAACCTCCAAACCATATAATAAGACTCAAATGCTTAAATGATAATGAAATACTACCTATAATCCCCTATATATACTATTCATATTCTATGGCCATCACCAAGGCCGACCTATTAAGCATGAGAAAGTATAAATGATATAATAAAATGATATAGTAAGCCACAAGTCAGCTACTCATATCCTAATACAAGCAATAGGTTAAGGGTGTAGCAGTACCTCGAGAGATGAGAGGGGAAAACCGAAAAGAGCTGACCTCAAATGTTAAAAATAAAACCAAACATAAAGAGGACAGAGGGTACCCATGATGGATAGGAGCACCTGGCACTACTGTCTAGACATGGGCACTAGTGTCTAGAGACAAGTGAGGACAAATGAGTGATAACTGGCAGACAGGGATCCATAAAACCTGACCAGAACTTTCTGCATGAGTGACAAGTGTGCAAAAAAAAACAATAATAAATACCAACAAGACAAACAGATGGACTATGGAATGGTTCATCATTGAATACTCTTCTTACGTAAGATCCCTATATAAAACAACATACTTGACGGTATAATAATAGTAGTAATCATGTGATTTTGTGTCTACAATATGTAACGACAGTACCTGAAATTCGGTTTACTCTTAACAATATGGAATTTTTCACTTGCTTAGATGTATATCCCAACTGCATATAATTTGACAAATTTAAGGCACTTTTCTTCTCTATCCCAAATATTGATTCTACTACATGATAACTATTCTCTAGCTCAACCCTTTAAAAATCGCTAAACCTTCTATTAGACATTTGTTAAGGTTGTCACTTGTCTCAAACTTGATTTCTTAGACACCTTGGACAAGTTTGTATGTCCAAGAATATGTTCATGCTTGGTATTATCCTACCCCTATGAACCTTTCCCTTACACTTGTAACAATCACTTTTTCAAAAGTGTTACTTGACTTAGTCGTCCTAGGTAGTACTTTTGGGTTAGTTGAATAGGAAATGTAACACATGGTCATTTATGAATATCAGCTATAAATACAAATGAACCTTAACCTATTATGGGTGCATGTGAGTCCTATCTAGGAAGATCTTATACACACTCTTACAAGGTTAAGGGAAATCATTCTAAACATATATCCCTTAAAGCACATCATCGTAATGGTAAGCTACAAATTTTAAATCATTTATATAGCTTCCCTATATCGAATGTTGAGCTAAATTTAAAGTACAAGTGCACATTACCAAGTGTGATGGCTGAATCAAGGGATTATTTTGTGTGTGTCTCCACATGTCATTATAGGTTTGGGGAACTATAAGTGTTTGAGCACTCTTTAGAGTAGCATGATGTCTTACAGTGCTTATCTCTTCTATAGGAGTGTGGTGAGGAATTCCAATCCAATATATGATAACCTTGTTTAATATAAAGGCATGTTAGATTTTTGAGTAAAGAAAAACACTATATGGTTCATACATAGTCATTGTGAAGTTACATACTCTAGAAATCAGGCACACAAACACAGGTGAGTGAACCATAAAAAACAAGGAAGCACAAATATCCATAGGAAAATTTTGTATTCCTCTGAATAGGTTCATTGATGGTGCTTTTTAGACATATACAAAACCACCCCACACAAATTTTCAAGTCTCGTAATTTTTTGAACAACTTGAAAATACTTTTTCCCACTCCTGTATACATGATGCACATAGTGTGTCACACATTATAGTCTGAATAGCTTGCTTGTTTTCTCTAAGCATGATTGTACTTTATCATATTCTAGTTACTGTAAAGTTCAATATTCACATTACAAAATTTATGATTGTTTAGGAATAACATTTATTAGTTTTGAATCATCAATATACATTAATATGATAGATTATCCTAAAACTGTTAGGTTAATTATTATTTACCTAATATTTTAATTATGCATTTTATAATTAATTAACTATTAATTATTTATTTATTGTTATATTGTTTTTAAAACCATATTTGTATTTTATTTCCACATGTATAATTGGTATAATTGTTATAACAATTATGTGCTTCCTGGATGTAATATTGGAAGCAGTTGTGATTTTGGTTGTACCTGTGTAACCCATTTATTTGTTTGTATATTGTTGTCCAATATGTATAAATATTGTAGCACTCCATTGTAATGGTTGATTAATTTCACATTAATAAAATATACAGGCTTCCGTCCCTGTTTGTGAAATTACATTTGGTTTTAGAGCAGGTTGAAGGATATTGGAGGATTGCAGCAGAGTTTAAGGAGCATTGGAGAAGCTTGTGCGAGAAAAAGAGAGCCAGAGTTGCCTATGCAACTTCCCAGCCCCATCCCCTCCAATACCACCATCAAATTCTTCAAAACCGCCATCAAATTCCTCAAAACCACCTTTATTCATTGCAATTAAGGTTGAGGAGGATAGAATTCACTAAGGAAGAGATTACAAGCTCAAATGAAGGAAGAAAAATGATCTAAGGCATGCCATACACACTCAAAACCGCCTTCATTCTCGCCAAAACTACCTGTCATTTTTTCTCTTTGCTGGAATTTTTTCTCAAAACCACCTTTCCAAAACCGTGGTTTTTTGAAGAGGTATGTATTTACAGTTTGGAAGTGTTTAATTACATTTTGCTCTTTACATATAATTGTTTAGCTTAGCCGCCCAAGTGGCTAACATAACTTTTGTAAGACACTTCCCATCAAGGGGTCAAATCCCCCTCCCTTAGCCACTACCAAATTTTGGTGGGAAGTTTAGTGGAACCACTAAATTTAGCGGTAAATTCAAATTTAGTTATAACTAACTACATTTAGAGAGAAAAACCCTATTTTAGGGAAAAACTTTTTTTTCTCCACTTTGCATATTTTTGCATTTTGAGCACATTTTTCCAAAGGAGGGATACCTAATAACTTCATTTTGAGCTAGTATTGTACGGTTTTTTGCTCAGCAAGCTGTATTGGGCTCCACAGGCCACCAATGCCCGTAAAACAAAAACATTTGCCTGCCATTCAATTTTTTCTAAATTTTTTGAATTTAAATGCATGTTTGAGTATATTGTACTAATTTTCAGGTTGTCATAGTCAACTGCAAACTTTTTAACTGTTTAGAAACTGGCAGGATAATGTACTCAAAATCAATGAAAATTGGTTTTGTAACACTCACGAGATCCTATATCTCATTCACAGCGTTTGGTATATACAGTGCCTCTGGAAAGAGTTTACGGGTAAAGTTGTTGTGAATACTACTACACTTAACACCTAATATAGTTACAACAATTTTGTATGGGCATCGACCCTTTAAATCGACATGGGGAGTAATAAGGTCACAGTGCACACACTATGAGCCATCCCATCTATCTGTGAATGATTGCACGACATAAATCTGGACTAAGAAATTATCCAAGTATATAGCGAAGTTACGCGCGCGTATGAGGATATTTCTTTGAGCCGGTGTCAATAATCACACAAACCCCTCTCAGTACTGTCTTGGTACCACATATTGAATTATTTCACGTACGTTAACGCCTCTTTCATGTACCGCCAGGTATATAGAAAGGGTGAGCTTCTTCCACGTACCACCAGGTATATCGAAAGGGTGCGTATATAGAAAGGTTTGGTATATCGGACTGATGGTATATAGATTGGGAGATCTTATACCTGGAGTGATAAGAGCCAAACACTGTCAGTGATTTCTGCAAAATGGGCACCAATGGCCCCAGATTTTTTCTTCCTGGATTCACAACTACTCAGAGGAAACAACTATGCTGCATGGAAGACAAAAATCAAGACACAGCTTGAGTTTGAAGAGATTTGGCCTGCTATGAATGGTACTCTGATGAGATCAACTATTGATACAACACAACAATGACAATTTGATAAAGTAAATAAGAGGGCCAAACTCATCATCTTGTTTGGAGTGTCTGACGATGTGCAACCCCACATTCTAGATGCCAAAACAGCCAAAGAAGCATGGGATAAATTATGCATAGTGTATGAAGCCAAAAACAAGAATGTTATACTAAATTTGTAGAGTCAGTTACATACACTAAAGTTCAAACAGAATGATAAAATCGAAGCTTTCTTAAGAAGAGTTATAGAGTTGAGGGCTTCACTTCTAGCCCTGGGAGAATTGGTCACAGATAATACTCTCATTCCCATTGTTCTGAGAGCACTTCCCTCTTCTTACCGCATTTTTGTCACAACACTAAACGTGTCAGATACGACAGTTAGTTTTGACACTTGTTAGTAAACCTAATGCAACAAGAGGAAGCCATGCACAATAAGGATGATGAAAAGGAGCAGGCACTTTCTTCACATCAAAAATGGAAAGGAAAAGGTAAAGGAAAACCTAATTCCTATCAAAACCCCCAACATCAGAATCAGTATCATGGGAACAAACACCAGAAGAAACAATGTCCAATCTGCAAAAGAGGACATGATTTAAAATATTATTGGTATAATACTTACAAGAAAGGTTCATCTAGTAACTCTGGACCTCCACAATAACAGTCTTACAAGGAACATTTTAACCGCAATCATGTGCAGAAAAAGGGGAACTGAAAAAGAAGACCCCATCAGCAAGGAAATATTGTTGAGCAACAAGAACAATCAGACAATGAAGACTAATTGTTCACTGCTCGATCAAGTGAACCATCCACGTCATCTAGTGATGTTTGGTATGTTGATTTGGGGGCCACTCAACACATGAACGGCCACAGAGACTAGTTTATTTCAATGAGGGACACACCATCAAAAAATCTTGTTTCCTTGGGAGATGATTCTTCATATACAGTTCAGGGGATTGGGAACATTTCTCTACCCCTTGGTTCACGCAACTGCAGACTATCAGATGTCTTATATGTCCCTGGGTTGACAAATAATTTGCTTTCAGTCAGTCAACTCCTTGATCACAACCTAAAAATTGATTTTGATAGTCATTTCGGCAAGAAAACAGGTTTAATTCGAGATAAATCATAAGGCTCAAAAATAGTTGCAAAAGCCTCCAATGTGGGACGCATGTTCCAACTTGATTTATTCATAGAGATGATCAAGAACTTGTGGATAATAACTTCACCTCAGCACAGTTATGGCATCAAAGACTTGTTCATGTAAGTTTCAAGTATCTTGAGACACTTCGCCAGTGCAATATGGTACATGGGCTACCATCTCTTCAGAAGGATACAGACAAGTGTCATCACTGCCTAGCAGGAAAACAACACAGAGCCTCATTCCAGAAGAGTAAATTTTGAGCTCATGGCAAACTTGAACTGGTTCATACCAATATTTGCGGTCTAATGCAACCAAGTCATTCTGGGTTCCAGTACTTCATGCTTTGTGTTGACGATTACTCAAGAAAAATGTGGATTTTTTGTTTTCGCAAGAAAAGTGAAGCTTTTGAAACTTTCAAGAAGTTCAAAGTAGAAGTTGAGAATGAAACTGGTCTTCACATCAGAACTCTCCACTCAGATTGAGGGGGGGAATTCACCAATAATGAGTTCAAATACTACCTACAAATTCACGGGATTCATCGAAAAATGCCTCCTCCACACATACCACAGTAGAATGGTGTTGTTGAGAGAATAAATTGTACTATCATAGAAATGGTACGATGCATGATTGATGACTCTGGACTTGCAAAGACATTCTGGGAAGAAGCAACAAAAACAACAGTGTATTTGTTGAACAGAGTGCCCATAATTGCTCTTGAAGGAGTAACACCACAAGAAGCATGGTCAAAATGGAAACCATCTATTACATACATTAGAGTATTTGGGTGCTAAGCAAGCATGCACATACCCAAGCAGAACAAAAATAAATTGGACACGAAGTCACAGGAACTCGTCTTCATTGGGTATAGTGAAGAGACTCTTGGGTAAAAATTGATGGATCTTAAGACCAGAAAAGTCTACACCAGCAGAGATGTTGAGTTTTTTCAGAAGAAGGAAGCAGAGACTCCTCCTCTAGACTCACCAGATGTAGATTTTTTACCAGTTGTAAAAATTGAAGTTGATGTTCCCTCAGAAGATGAAAGTGATGATGGGGATGATGGTGTTGATTAGATAGAACCACGACCCATGGGAACAGTTTAGCATATGCCCAAGTGGTGTACTAGCACATTACAAGATGCAAAAATGGATGCTCCACCAGATATATCCACCCCTGGACCACAGACTCGTAGTAAAGCAAGAGAAGAAGTTAACTTTTCTTTGATGAGTAGAGTTATTGAATCTGATGAGCCCTCTACAGTCTAGGAATCCCTACAGTCAAAAGCTTGGAAAGATTCCATAGATTCTGAATATCAATCAGTGATGAAGAATAACACTTGGTAGCTTGTCGATCTTCCACCAGGTTAGAAACCCATTGGATGCAGATGGATATTTAAAACAAAGTACAAAGCAGATGAGACAGTAGACAAGTACAAAGTGAGACTAGTATCAAAGGGGTATGTAAAAAAAGAAGGCATAGACTACGAGGAGATATTTACTCCCACAACTAAGATCAAAACAATCAGAATGATCTTTTCTCTAGCTGCATAGTTTGGCTGGAAAGTTCACCAGATGGACGTAAAAAGTTCCATCCTAAATGGATATTTACAAGAAGAAGTCTACATGACTCAACTTGAGGGATATGTAGTACCTGGTCAAGAAGCAAAGGTATGCAGATTCAAGAAATCTTTGTATTGCCTAAAACAGGCACCCTGGGCATGGTACATCAAGATTGATGAGCATCTCGTACAACATGGATTTGACAAGAAATCCACTTCAGGATTTGTATTTTTTATCCTGGACCAATATCATGGGGAAGCAAGAAACAACACTTTGCTTCTCGATCTTCGAAGAAGCTGAGTATCGTTCTGTAGGAAAGTTGTCTAGTGAAGCGATTTGGCTACGTCGCATACTAGAAGGACTTGGAATACCATAGGACAAACCGACCACCATGTATGTTGACAATGAAGGTGTTCTCAAACTTATTCACAATCCAGTTTTTCACGAGAGAACAAAGCACATTGAGGTATAGGTTCATTTCATTCGTGAGCATTTGTTGAAGCACAACATCTACTTCAATTTTGTCCAACAGCTAAACAATGGGCAAATATCTTCACAAAGTCACTTGCATGTGACAAATTCGAGTTATTCAGAGAGTTCCTCTCCTCATCCCTTGAGACAATGCACAATTAAGGGGGGAATGTTAGGTTAATTATTATTTACCTAATATTTTAATTATGCATTTTATAATTAATTAACTATTAATTATTTATTTATTATTATATGGTTTTTAAAACCATATTTGTATTTTATTTCCACATGTATAATTGTTATAATTGGTATAACAATTATGTGCTTCCCGGATGTAATATTGGAAGCAGTTGTGATTTTGGTTGTACGTGTGCAACCCATTTATTTGTTTGTATATTGTTGTCCAATATGTATAAATATTACAGCACTCCATTGTAATGGTTGATTAATTTCACATTAATAAAATATGCAGGCTTCCATCCCTGTTTGTGAAATTACAAAAATCGTAATTCCCATACTATGGTATCCATTTTCATCCTAGTAACATGTCACATGCATCTAGTGTTAGGAAAAAATAAGAATAGAGTAATGATGGATTTATGTCATACCATAAGTGGTAACAAAATTCCCCCATGAGGGTTCTATCATTGTCTATCAAAGCCTTTTATTATGATTATTGTATTGATCAAGTATTTATGTATGTATCTAAGGCTAGTAAAGACTTGTCATAACACAAATGTTTTCACATCAATATTTTTCCATCATAACTCTCTGTATGGGATGCAAATTAATGAAGGCGCATATGATAAAAGAGGGTCAAAGCAATGTTTTCAATAATCTTGTGGTCATAAAATGTAATAATAGGTCATTATATTTGTGCATTTGTATGTGTATTGATAAGACCATCTATAAGATGAGAAAAAGTAGATTTAGAAACACAAGAAGATGAAGGAGGATGTGTATGACAAGCCATATGTACATTGGTGTTGGTCTTATTCTCTTACACCACGTGGTTTGGAAATGAATTCATGAAGATCTTAAATTTTGCATTAAATTATGTAATTGTGTCATTCGAAGAAGTGTTGTCATTATTAATCTCTATAGTATTGTTATAAGCCAAAATATTTTATGTGGATCCAACTACAAAAGGTTGAAATACCTCCATTAACACACACACACACATATGGTTTTAAAAAAAAAACCAGAAGTTTCAAAATATCTTTCTCATTCCAAAATCCACACTAATCTTTTACATCATTACGCTCTTCCTTTTAATTCATATCTACTCTAAAAAACCCCTAAAATGCCAAAAATTACCTACAGTAAAACACCTCGGATGGATGCCTAAATTTTGTGCCAAATATTCCTTCATAAATTAATGCTCACACAAAATTTGGTTATTATATAAAGCATAAAAAATTTATTAAAACTTTAAGTCCTAGTCAAAAGTGAAAAAAAACATGTTCGGAGCCAATTTAAGACCACTAGATGAAGGAATTCAGCCTCAAAAATATGTCAAATGGCCATAACATACCCTTAGGAAAATGTTGGCCACAGAATAATACTAATGAAGATCTACCACCCTAGAAAATTTCAAGATGATCCAATGGTTAAATCAAAATTTATGGCCTTCACAAGTTATGCTTCCCGCATCATTCTCCCCTAGTTGAAAATAATTCTTCTCCTTGCAAATATTGTTGATTGAATTCATCTAATTTTACATTGTCAATCTTCTTCAGCTCCTACTCAGGAATCAAAGTATTTTCTTCCTGGTACAAACCTTCCCTTTGCACCAAATATCTGTTGTAGCTCCCATGTCTAGTAGTGACTGTCTTTTGGTCTAAGACACATTACCCTTTCCTTTTTCTTCTTCAACATATGTTGTTCCCAATTTATTTCTTTCTCCAAAAAATTTTCCTCATGAACTAGAAACTTATATAAGTCAGAAACATTAAAAACTTTGAGATAGCAAAGTTGTCAGGTAGCTCCACCTTGTAGGCATTATCACTCATTTTCTTCAAAATCCTACATGGCCCAATCTTCTTATATTTTAGTTTATTATATGTCCCTTTTGGAAACCTCTCCTTTAAAATATGAACCATCACCATATATACTTCTTCAAATAAATTTACTCTCCTACTGGCATCTGCAAACTACTTTATATTGTGCATTACTAACTTTCAAGTTTTTCCCTCACTTCTTCCTGGAACAATTGTAGAATGTGTTCGCAAATGCTTTTACATCATCACTAGTTTTATCTTCATTAGGTAGCACAATCATATCTAGGACCCCCTTGGGGTTCCTAAAATATACAATTAGGAACCGGAGACCCTGTTGACCTATTTACCAAGTTATTATAAGAAAACTCAGCTTTTGGTAAAGCCAAGTCCCATTATTTTGGATTTTCTCCAACTATGCAACGTAGGAGATTTCCAAAGCGTTGTTCACTACTTTCGTCTACCCATCAGTCTGGGGGTGATATGAACTACTGAACTATAGTTAATCCCATTTTTCCTCCAAAGAGCCTTTTAAAAGTGACTCAAAAACTTTGTCTCCTAATCTCAAGTGATTGTTCTTGGAACTCCATGCAATATAATCAGTTCTGAAATAAACCAAATCTGTAACTTTGGAAGCATCATTATTTTTTTTTACATGTAATGAAATGTTAATCTTAGATAATCTATCAACCACTAAAAAGATAGAATCATTCCCTAACTGTTTGTTAGGAATTCCTAACAAAAAATCCATACTCAAATCAATCCATGGCTCTTTAGGGACAAGTAAAGGCATATACAACCCAATATTTTGCATGGCCCTTAACCATTTGGAACACTCTACATCTTGCTACAATCCTACTTATGTCCCTATTTACCTTTGGCCAATAATACTTTTCTACAACAAGAGAAATTTTCTTACTTATACCAGAGTGTCCAGCCAACCCACTAAAATGTAATTATTATCGTGAATCACAGCTCTCTGGTTTCTACAAGTGATGCATCTAGATGCTTAAACGCCCATCATGCATTGGTCGATAACAAGAACCACTACCAAAATTGTGGGTCCTTGTGACTGTAAAAAATCCCTCCACGAGAAACTTGATTAATTCCTAAACTACCTGCCAAACCAGGTTAATTCATTTTCGATTACTCCTAATCAAAATTTCCAATGCCGGGTTAAGACTCAAGCAATAAAATTAAGTTCCTTACACTAAACTGATACTTTAAGAAAAGGAATGTAAATATTCATTGCTGGAAAATTGAAACACTTTTTTATGCCCACTGAAGAGGTTCTCTGTATGCATTTCTTTGTGTTCCATTACACAAGGTTTCAAGTAATGAGTTAACAATATTCTTAGCATACATAAGTAATGACCCTGCAAAATAATGGATTGAACAATATCATAAAATTAAATCAGAAGTAGAATATTTATGCCTAACTTAATTTATATTTTAACTAAATAATGCATATTGTCCTTCAAATGACTCATCCACATAGCTCGAATTATTACATGTAGGCATCCCGATTTTTCACCTCAAATGTCCTTACTAAAATCAAGAAATACCCACATTGCTTCACAATACAAAGAAAAATTAAAACTATCTATTCCCCTCCTTTCAATACAAACTCCTTCCCCTTTGTACAATTTTTAAAGGGAAAAATGCTAGGGAAAATTCCCCACCTAAAATCTCCTATCAAGCTTCACCATAATCAATGAAATGCCACTACAAAACCGATCACTCCTTGGAAAATGCTCCCCCACTAAAATCATGCTATGGTTTGGGTTTGCACCCATATATTGTACTGACCACTTCCAAATATAATTCAAGACTCTTATGAAGAAATCCACTTTTCTTTAAATTTTCATGTAACTCTCTTGGAATAACAAGTCTAACACTAAATTATGCAATAAGTGTTCAGTCCACTGATCTCAAATATTAGAATTTCACCAGCAAATAGCAACAAAAAACTTTTCGTGCCATTGATAGGCAAAATCATGAATGATTACTGGGTGGCATTAGACCTCACTTGTGGATTCCACCTTGTAGGCATTATACTCATTTTTTTCAAAATCCTAAACAACCCAATTTCTTATACTAAAAGTTATATGTCTTGTTCCGGAAAGTCTCGTTTCTTTATGAACCATCGACATATCACGTTAAAATTTACTCTCCTAGTTTCAAACCTTCATTGTGCTTTCAAACTTTGACTTTTCTTTTCACTTCACGTGCCACTGTAGCCTTTTGTTCTAATCACTAGTTTTGACTAGAAAACAACTCTTCGCAACTCTCCTGTTTGGGACATATCTTTTGACTGCCTTTAAGTCTTTTGTCCCGCGCGTTTTTGTCTCAAGTTGATGGACTTTTTTCATTCTCGGGAAGCATTGTTCCTTTTCCAGACCTCAAATTCATCTGCAAATATGTAACTTACCAATTATGGATGTTTACATGCAATATTTTTATAAATGATCAAAAAATCAACCCATTTAAGGTGATCATTCCCTTAGTTCCATGTTCTACCACTTCTAGAAAAAAAAAAAACTCAACTTTGGAAGCATCCATATTTGTTTTAAATAAATGAAATGGCAATCGTAGAGAATATATCAACCATAACTTCCCAATCATTCCCTCACTGTGTGTTAGAAATTCCTAACATGAAATCCATACTCAAATCAATCCATGGCCTTATAGGGACAAGTAATGACATATACAACCCAATATTTTGTGCAAGCTTTTGTCCCTATACTAGCCCAATATCCTTGGTCGGCCTACTTTACCTATTTGGCACACTCTACATACTTTCTACAACCCTACTAGATCCCTCTTTACCTTTTGCCAATAATACTTTTCTATAACAAATAAATTGTCACCACCAACCAACACCACTATGCAATTCTCTTATAATATTTTCTCTCATTGAACTAGCAGGGATGCACAATTGTTTCCCCTTGAATAAATAACCATCCTGCATCAAATAATCAGAAGAACCACTACTTACTGTAGGGTCCTTACATTTGTCTCACAACATCACCAAAATTTGGATCACCTTCATACAATTCCTTAACTACCTCAAACCCTACTACTTCATTTTCCATTGTTGTCAAAAGTTTAACATGCCTACTCAAGGCATCAACAACTTGATTCTTCTTACCCAACTTATGCTTTAAGAAAAAAGTATATTCTTGTAAAAATGAAACCCACTTTGCATGCCTACTATTTAGTTTTTTCTATGTGTTTACATACCTCAAGGCTTCATGGTCAGTAAAGAGTACAAATTCCTTAGCTACCAAGTAATGTCTCCAATGCCTTAATGCCTGAACAATAACATAAAATTCCACATCATAAGTAGAATATTTCCTCCTGACTTCATTTATATTTTCACTGAAGAATGCCACAGGTCATCCTTCTTGACTTGAGTACAAGCTCAAATCCCGACATGTGAGGCATCAAAATCAACCTCAAAGACCTTTCTAAAATTAGGAAATACCAAAACAAGTGCTTCTGACACTTTCTTCTTCAAAAATTCAAAACTATATGTTGCTTCCTTGGTCATACAAACTCCTTCCCCTTTGTACACTCTGTTATGGGTGCAACAATGCTACTAAAATTCTTGATGAACTTCCTATAAAAATTTTCCAATCCATGAAAACTATGAACCTCTGTCACATTCCTTGGAATAGGCCATTCCAAAATCCTTTACTTTTTCCTCATCCATCCCATTCCATCCTCTGAGATGAAAAACCCCAAAAAAACTATACTTTTCGAAGAAATATACACTTCTTTAAGTTTACATACAAACTCTCTTTAAATAACAAGTCTAACACCAATTTCATATGTAACAAGTGTTCTTCCACTGTCTTAATGAATATCAAAATATCATCAAAATAGACAACAAAAACTTACCATTGTATTCTCAGAAGTACTTTGTTCATCAACCTCATGAATGTACTGGGTGCATTAGATATCCCAAATGACATCACCATCCACTCGTACAATCCATATTTTGTTTTGAAATTTGTTTTCCATTCATCCCCTTCATGGATTCGGATCTAGTAGTACCCACTTTGTAGGTCAATCTTTCTAAAATATCAAGCTCCCACTAGCACATCCATCATATCATCCAATCTTGGAATTGGGAACCGATACTTAATTATGATTTTATTTATGGCCCTATTGTCCACACACATTCTCTAGTCTCCATATTTTTTGGAATTCAATAGCATTGGAGTTGCACATGGACTCATGCTTTCTCTCACTAACCCTTTTGTATTATATCTGTCACTTTCTTGTTTAACTCCTCACTCTATGTCAAACTCATCCTGATAGGCTTCCTGATTTGGAAGGGATGATCCTGGGATCAAATCAATATGGTGTTGTATATCTCGCTTCAGATGTAACTTATCTAGTAGCTCATCTTGTATGACATCCTTGTATTCTTTTAGTACCTTTTTGTTACGGGTATATTAAAATCCTCTATTTCCACCTTCTTTGACATCAGTGCATAACACCAACCAACTTCTTCCATTTTTATGACAAACTCTTTTGTAGCCAACAATCCCTCACTCTTCTCTTCTTCCTATAAGGGTAACAAGACACCTTTACACCATCCTTCCAAAAATTATATGTATTTTTCCCTCCATCATGTGTAACCTTTCTATCATATTGCCAAGGCCTCCCTAGTAATATATGGCATGCATCCATTAGGATAACATCACACCACACCTCATCCTTGTAGGTATTCCCAATCAAAAAATTTATAAGGCATCTTTTATCTATGGTTACCTCATTCCCTTTCTTGAACCATGATATACGATATAGGGATATGGGTGCTTCTCACATTTCAGATTGAGTTTATCAACCATCACATTTAAGACAATATTTTCACAACTACCACCATCAATAATAATTTTACATACCTTTCCTCCAGAGGTGCATCTTATTCGAAAGATATTTGTTCATAGCTAAGAATCAACACCAACACCATCTTGTTCTTTCTCCTTCCTTGGAAATATGGTCATCCTCCTTATCATGAGGGTTTCACCCAATTCTGTAGTAACCTCCATTTCTTCTTCCTCTTCATCTTCAACCAGGTTTACTCGTGGTTTTTCTCCTTTCCATCTATCCTGTGTAGGATAGTGTGGACACTCAAAATATTTGTGCCCTTCTTCACCACATCAGTAACATGTATATTTCCTTTGGGAGCTATTCCAACCCCATCCTCCATTATAACCTCTTCCCCTCTGAAACCCCCTACCTTTTTGGTAGTTACCATGGATTTGACCAGATTCTTCATGCCCTTCTGCATTAGAGGATTCACCTTTTATAGAATCAAATCTACCTCTACCTCTCATTGGAGATGATGATGGCCTCTCTTCACACCTCTTCTAAAATTATTCTCTTGTTATTTTCTTTTATTTTAATGTGAGTTGATAAGACATCATCCAAGCTATGGATCCAAAGCATACTCAGTTCATCTTGTATGGTATAACTCAACCCATTTACATACCTTGTATCCTTATGTTCTTCAAAATCTCCCTATTCCACCTAGATTGATAACTTGTAAAATTCATTGGTATACTCTTCAATGTTGAGATCCTTCTGCCTTATGTTTTAAAACCTTCAAAATAGTGTCTGGGCATAATCTACAGCAAGAAAATTTTCTTTCAACTTCTTCATCATTTTATTTCAATTTTGGATCTTTCCCTTTCCTTTCTTTTGTCTTTCATTTTGCAAGTGATCCCACCAGATCAATGCATGTCTGACCAACTTAGTGCATGCAAACTTAACCTTCTTCTCCTCTGAAAGGGGTTTCCACTCAAAGAATTTTTCCATGCAATTCAACCAATCAATCAACTCCTCTGGTTATAACCCTCCACCATAATCAGGAACATTAATCTTGGTGTCGTCATTCTTTCCATCTAAATCTTGGATCAATCTCTCCTCAAATGGTCTATCATTAGAGGTGTCTTCATCTCTCTCATTTTCTTCTGTATTTCCTCTTTCATTCATTAACAAAGGTAATTCTTCAGTATCACTATCTGGGTCTACATCCCTATTTGAATGTCTCCTTATAAGGCAAGTAACTTCTCCTACAGGTTCATAAACTTGTCTCTGTAGCTCCTAAATATGCCTATTCATCTAGGCATAACCTCCCTTTCCACATCTATCCATGATTATATAAAATAGAGGTAATAAATTACACAGACAAATGTAATGTAGATTACCTTCACCTTTCCCATGATATCCAAATCCTACTCTGATACCAGTTGATGTGGATCCAGTTGCAAGAGGTTAAAATACCACTAAAACACACAAAAAAATATTGCAAAAAACCATAAGTTTCAAATTAGATTTCTTCTCATTCCAAAATCCACACTAATCTTTCACATCATTACAATCTTCCTTTTATTTCACATTAGCTCTAAAAACCCTAAAATGCCAAAAATTTCCTACTAGTAAAATACCTCGGATGGGGCCCAAATTTTGCATACAAAATATGCCTTTATAAATTAAGGCTCATGTAAAATTTCAACTTATTCTATAAAGCATAGAAAAATTTATTAAAACTCTAAGTCCTAGACAAAAACAAAAAAGTGTTCGAAGCCAATTCTAAACCACTAGAAAAAGGTATCCGGCTTCGAAAATATGCCAAAATGGAAATAACCTTTCTGAAAAGGTTATTCATATCATATTACTAATCAAGATCTACCGCCCTAGAAAATTTCAAGACGATCTAACAGTCAAATCAAAAGTTATGGCCTTCACAAGTTATGCTCCCACATCAATATCTATAAGTTGAATATCTTGTTCATCTATAATAATTACAATATGTATTGATTTCAAAGTTCTTAGGTTGTGGCTTACTCATGTCAATCTCTATAATTCGAGGAAAGGATATGAGATCACATTAAAGTAACCTTTATAACACCTTATGAGGGGCACATGAGGGGGTCCTTATAATCATGTAAATTGTCTTCATTGAGGTGTATAAAGAATAAGCTTGTTAGTAGGTCGTGAAACCGCATTAACTATTTTCTTAACTTCATTCTTAGTATCATTATTATGATCCTTAAAAAATTCTTTTATTTGAAATTTAGTACTAGAAGATGTGGGAGGGTTTCTCCCAAAATTTTATTCATTAATGAAAATAAACTTAACTTCATGGTATTCGAGCATATGACAAAATTCATTGAAGGATTGAAAGTGTTCAAATAGAATAAATTTGGGGATTGTTAGAAGTATGATTTGTAGGAAGATGTCTCCCAACTCATTTTTCATCCATCGGATTTGTAATTTTTAATGTTACAGTCTTGCAACAAAGTACATAATCATTGATAGGCTCATTAGGTCCTTGCTTGAGTTGTACAAATTGAACACAATAAAGTCTTTGAATAATGTTAATAGAATAATGATCTCAGGACTAGTCAGTACACTAGTTAAAATAATGAATTAAATCATATGAAAGGGTGTAAAACTAATATAAGGAATATTCCTAGAGTTTTTTATGATTTTTTTTTCTAATGAATTATTTTTACTAATATAATTTAAACATGATGCTTAGAAGGTTCTTAGATGTTGTGTTGGATCATATTTATCAACGAATGTTGCAAGCTTAAGTAAATTGAACTTTGTGGGTAGGGGATAATTAGATATCTTTGGGCCACAAGATTATGTAACAACACTTAAGAGCTAGTCATGTGGTTTGATATATTAGATACTTATTGCATTTGACTAACATGGAATTGAATAGCTAAAACATGTTTGAAATAAATCTAGTTGTTAGGATTAGCAGCACGATGTGTAGATAGACTAGGAGAAATAAGTGTGACATGAGTTGTGGGAATATAAGGCACTGGTGAAGATGTATGTTTTATAGGAATGCCTATAGAAATAAAAGGATTAGATTGGTGTACCACCATAGTGGGAATGCTAGTTATAAGAAACATTTGTGTAGTCATAGTTTTAGACACATGAGTATGAACAATAGGAACATTATTCTAAACACTCATTGTAGGATGCAAACCTCTAGAAGTAGTTATTATCTATTGAAACTTCATCATGTGCTTCAAGTTTATTTTATTTAGCTTAATTTGAGTTTTTAATGTATAATAGAACACTTAAGATAACATCTAAGTCGTCATGTTTTATTGATTATTTTGTTATAATTGGAAACAATTTATACTTATTTTAGATCTACATCTTTAAGTTCTTTGAGATGTATCTTCACATACTATTTAGAATTATGTTCAATGTGGTCTTCATAAACATCTTCAAGTTCACTCAAGGTATTATCAATAACATGTTCACTTGTGTCCATATAATCATTATCAATATTTGCATGAATAGAATAAGTGGTATGCAATTCATTAATTTTCACCATTGCACTTGGCACACAAACACGAAGTTGAGTCAAAGGAATTATAATGTGATCAATTGTAACACTACTTCATCTGACACTTGTTAGAAATAATTGTGTTAGTACTAAATAGGCTAGTTTATTATGTGTGTATGCAAGTTGTAACTCACTCAACAAATGAGATTGAGTGAGTATATTTAGCAAAGAGAGGTTGGAATGGGTAATTTATGATCCCTTGTTTATAAGATCATAACTTTGTATAAAGCTCTCTTTCATATTGAATAAAATTTTGAGTTTTAATTGTGTAAGCTCCAACAAAATTTATTATTTGGTATCATAGCTCAATGATATTTTAATGATATGTAAGGAGTATTGTATATGCCTATGATTGAAGAATGAAAGTATAGGAAAGTGGATACCTCGTTCCAATTGTTGTTTATTTCGTTGATCTATGAATGCCTTTCTTAAATTCAATTTTGTATAATAAATTGTTGTTAGTTATATTTTTTAGGAATTAGTGTGTTTTATTTGTGTAAGGAGAGAGTGGCATTTCATATATGGATATATAATTCCCAAGTGAAATGCATGTATGAAGCATAAACAAAAGGACACATTATTTTTTAGATGTAATATAATTAAACACACTACATTCAACCACAAAACCATTAAATAAGAGCAGCTATATGTATAGTGTGGGATAGGAATATAATGTATCTAGCGTGGGATGTAAAAACTATAGCCTCATGAATAAAATAAGTAGATACAATATCTACAAATAGGTGTAATAAAATAGTGAAAGATAAATTTGAAGCTAGATAGGTTGTTTGTAAATAGAAAGGCGCTATAGGTTTCTAAGAAAAGGTGTGGAACTTCAACTCCATGTGTTGCATGTTGTTATCATCTAAATATTCACTTATGACCAAGATTAGTAATGCAAGAGCATCTAGTTTCATAAGAAATATTTCATCACCTAGAAACATTTAAAGTTAGTAAATAAATACTTGTGTAATTTCTTGCCACTCTAGAGCATATCATGTAAACCTTTATGCCTTATCCATTTCCTACGAAATCCACATGATCATGTAATTATCAGTGAAGGCCTAGCCAAGTCATGCAAACCTACATATTCATGTAACTTTTTATATGCCACACAACACTATCTTGGCCACACAAAACTAAAAATCATTGCATATGTCTATTAATGTTGCACAACATTTCCTCACACTGCGAAACACTTGTTCGTTGTGTGTGGAAGTTGTGCATAACATTGTACATGCATTTCAAGTTTTGAAACATTATGGATTCCACCAAACACTTTACATGGCGTGAATTCCTTTAAACATGCATGACCACTACCATATAATGACATGATTAAATATGTACCTAACAAAATCTCTTGACAACATCAATATAATTACAAAAGGGAAAATGTGAATCTTGATCCATTTCTAATTCTCATAGAAAAAATAAATGATTTGATTGAGCTTGATCCGATGGATGATACTTAGAGGGAAGATCAATGGTGATGTGAGGTATTTTGTGGAAAATTCCTGCACATAAGGAAAGTATGCACAATGATGCATATAATCATCCACATGAGGGTGAAGTGAGCTCATAATATGAGTATATTCGTGCGTAGAGAGGCATAGGTAGAGATTCAATTAGAGGAAGATGATGTGGAAGAGGTAGAGGATTTTGTGTAACCTATTTTTATTGTGGAGATATTGGACATCATGCATTCAAATGTCTAAAATTTGCACAAAGAAATACCATTAGAAGGAGGAGCGAAGTTATCAATCATGTTATTCGACACGTATATGTAAAATTTAATACATAAAACAATGGTGTAGAATAAATATAATGTGGATAATCTCTTATGATGCGGAGGGTGTTGTTGAATCTTATAAAGGAAGATAATGTTCTCGCACAAAGAAAGAACCTTTTCAGCACCATTCACAAATCTAGAGGTAAGTATATCAACATTATATTTGATGATGGTATTAATGATAATATTATGTTGAATGAGATGGTTGAGAAGCTTGGTCTGGAGAGAATGGTACAGTCAAACCCATGTAAGTTATTTTTATTATTGAAAAGGCATCTGTTGCTTGTGAATGAGAAATGTAGAGTGTGTATCAATATTGGTGTGTGTGAAGATGGAGTATTGTGTGATATAATGTATATGGAAGTTTGTCATGTGTAACTTGGTAGACCTTGGAAGTATCACATAAATGTTTTACACAATGGCCATATAAATACCCACACATTAATGAATGACAGATAAAAATATACTTTGAATCGTGTAAACGATACAAGTGTAGATATGGAGAGGAGTATGTAAATATTGTAAATTTCAGGAAAGGATTTATTGAATACTATGAAAGGGGATAATGAATGTTTTGCATTCACCCTAAGGCTCGATCAAAATATAGGGGAAAGAAAAGTCACACAAACAAAAGAGATCCTCCAAGAATTGAATGGGATGTTAAACAAGTTTATAAATATCATGCCAATGATATTTTATATGGTTTACCACCTACACACAATATTAGTCATTAGATGGACTTCATTTAAGGTCTAGTTTACCGAACAAGGTTGCACATAGGTTTAAACCTATGGAGAATGAGGAGGTGAGGAAGAAAGTAAAAATATTGCTTGAGAAGGGGTTCATTAGAGAATCTATAATCTCAAGTGCATTACCTACGGTATTGGAACTAGAGAAAGGAGGAGAGTGGATAATGTGTATTGATTCCAGAGCCATTAACAAGATCACTATCAAGTATATATTTTAATTTCCTTATATGGATGATTTAATGGACTATTTGAGTGGAGTAAGATACTTCACAAAGATTTATCTAAAGGGTGGATACCACCATATCAGGATTAAAGAAGGAGATGAGTGGAATACTACTTTCAAAACACAAAGGATTATAGGACTAGATGGTCATTCAATATGGGCTAACTAACGCAATTAGTATATACATGTGGGTCATGAATGAAGTTTTGAATCGTTTCTTCGGTAATTTTCTTATTGTTTATATGGATGAAATTGTGATTTTTTAGAAAGACACGAGAAGAACACTTGGTCCATTTGTTGAAGGTGTTAGAGCAATTGCAAGAAAAGAATTTGTTGGTGAAAATAAAGAAATATAGTTTCACTTAGACAAAGATGTTGTACTTGGAGTTTATGATATCTCAATCAGGGTTGGAGATGAATCCTGAGAAGGTGTAAGATTTGGTGGGTTGGTCTTCACCTTAAAATGTTAGAAGACTAAAAAAGAAATTGGATAGTAGTGAGCTTCTACTGGAAGTTCATTAGAGGATTCAATAAGATTCGTGTACTCATTATGAAGGCGATGCAAAGAGACAAGGAATTTTCATGGATAAAATATTTAAATAAAATTTTTAGGAGGTGAAGAATGTTTATGAAGCAAACAATATTAATAAGGTTTTTTATGTTTATTGTAACATGAGTGGGGTGTTCATTATAGGTGTGATAAGTCATAAAGCATTACCCATCACATATTTGAGCGAGAAACTAAATGACACACACAGATAAGATATTTAATTTATCATCAAAAATTTTATGTCTTAGTGCAAGCTCTAAAGAATGGGAGGCATTACTTGTTTCCTCAAGAGTTTTTGTTGTATAAGAACCAACAAGCACTACAATTTATCAATAGTCATAGATAGTTGAATCAAATACATATGAAATGGATAGAATTATGTTAGATTTACTAATTTATACTAAAGTAAAGAGTTGGGAAATCAAACATAGTTGCATATGCATTGAGTAGAAAATGCATCTTGGTACGTGGGATACAAGTAGGAGTAGTAGGGTTTGAGGTAATAAAGGAAATCTACTCAATAGATTTAAATTTCATAGAAGCATGGAGAACTTGTGCATAACCAATAAATATCAATTACATGTCATGGTTATATCACTTCTTGCATAGAAGGGGTTGTTGTCAAAGGGCACACAATTGTGTATGTTGCAAAGATTAATGAGGGAAATTTTTATCCAAAAGAAACATTATGGAGGATTAGTTGGTCACTTTGGGATAGATAATACCTTAATGGAGTTAAGCGAAAGATATTTATAGATTTCAATTTCTATATTGTTAGAAAAAATAATTTGTTGCAAGGGAAAACTAGGTGATTTCACCAACGCTTTAGGACTAGGTCCCTTTGTTAGGAATGGGGCATATCCATTTATTGAAAATAAGGAAATATGTACACTACTATAAGCATCGAGGTGGTCTTTCGACTGGGGATCACACATGAATACTCCACTAGACCCATGTGCAAAAGGAGGTGGAGGAAATTTGTGTGTATGGAGAGACGGGAGAAAGTGAGAAGGGGTTTTTATTCAACAAATAGCAAGCTGAGTTCATTGACTTAAAACCAGAGTATTTCCAAGTTAACAATGAGAAGACACCAATATGCAAAGCAAGACAAAAAAACACAATCAACACAAAGTTTAATTAAATTAAATTCATCCAAAGATGCATTCTTTCCCTTGTTGTGTAGGATTACAATGCTCTATTGAAGTAGTAGTTGAGATGGAGAGGAATAAATGAAGAAAGAAATAAAATAAACACAGTTTTCTAGAGAGGAGCAAAAATTGATCTCTTGGAATAGAGAGAGAATTACAATTTATAGCCAAAGAAAAATGGCTCTTCACATTTCCTTGTGACTTTTCAACTTAAAGTGCAATCCCCATGAAGAAATAGAAACTTTAAGTGACTTAAGTCACATTTTACAAAAATTTCTCCTCAACGAAGAAATAGAATTCTAGAGAGAGAAAGACATGAGAAGAGAGACAAGAAGAGAGAGAGGAGAAGCTCTAAGCTCGAATGAAGAAGGATGAAGGATGAATAATATCTGACCATGAAGAAGATATACTCCTAATCCTGATGACCTTGTAGTGATGCTCTAGTGATGGACTCCATATGAAGAACTTTGACCCCTCTATATTGTGAGAAGCCTCCTCTTGAATTATCAACCATGTAGCCTCGTTAGGTACATTGAGAGAAGAAGTGAGAAGTAATTGATGCATGGACCATTAAAAAAGATGAAGGATGTCTTTCCTCACTTCTACAAACCTTTTGATTACTAAAACACTGACATGACTTCTTGATCAATCATTCACATGGAATGAACTTGAAACAATTTCCTGCACAATGCAACCATGATTATCTTTCCACCTAGGAAATACATTGACTAATTAAATGTGAGGCCTAAAACCTTATGGTTTTGAGATGGGTGAAGGTAGGAGGTTAAATGAAGATTGCTTCCCTCTTTTAATGAACTCATCTGATGACACGAGAAACCTAAAGAGAGCAAAATGCACTTTGAGACCAAAATTGGGAACCAAGAGGGCTTCCCTTCTGCCTAAGTCATAATTCAACTGCCATTCCTCCACAAGCATGAATTTTTCACTTTAATTTATGCTACTATAGAGTGTTTGGTTGATCCACTAGAATACCAATTTGATATTTTGTGGATCTCTTAGAAAAACTCATACAAAGTGGTTAATGGTTCCATTAGAAAACTTGTTTTGAGTTGATGGTACTCTTTGAAAATCATTGTTTTGTAGAACATGAGCACGGACTAGACAGAACTCTTCCATGTTCACACTAAGGGGGGAATGTTAGGAATAATCTTTAGATTAGTGCTCACATTATTATTTTTAAAATTTAATATTCATATATTACATTAGTGAGTTAGTGTGTTAGTAAGATATTAATATTCTGATATTAATATCATATTTGTGTGAGAAATAAATTATTATAATATTATTAATATGATTTATGAAACAAATCATTATTAATAATATAGGATAAATTGTATTAGTTGTGAGTTGGTTGAATAAACAACTCACGTACTTGTGGTTGCTCCGCTTGCTGCTATTTGATTCTAATAGTTGTCCCACTCGTTGCGGTCATTAGAGTTGTGTGAGAGATTGTTGGGTTTTGGAGTGATTCTAGGAGAGATAAGAGAGTATATTGTGGGATTGAAGGTAGGAGTTGCATCCTTGTATTAAGGATATCATTCTTCTATATATTGTAATCTCTCTCACCATGTAATTTGCTCCAGAATTATTCAATCAATAATATAGTGTGTTTATTATATATTTGTGCTCTATAATTTTGTATCATCATTCTACAACATTGTCTCTTGTGGCTTTCTTACATTATTTAATGTAATTGTTGCATATTTAGATTAGATAAGCTTTCAATTTTATATAATTTGGTATCAGAGTAGGTTATCCTTTATCTATGAGAGTTGTTGCAGGACAAAACCATGGCCTCTAGGATGCATATCTGAGAGTTTTAAGCTTTTTTCTTTGTTTTCTAAATTTTAGGTTTGTGACACAAGGATTGTCATCAATTCTTTTGATTGTCGTCGATTCTGTCTAACCATCGTTGATTTTGCTAATAACTGATGAATCTACCTATAGATTGACAGATTGTGAATTACCTGCAATCTTGTTTCTGGTCGCCGATGATTTACTCCAGTCGCTAGCGACTTTGTTAATCATTGATGATTATGTTTCCAGTCGCCATCGATTCACACTAGTCATCATTCACTACTATCGTAAACTTGAAAGCAAGATTTTTCCTATATTTTCAGTTATTTTTTCAAGTTTTATGTTCTACATTAAGGGGGTTTTCAAACTAAACTCCAATTTTAAATTTTCTGAGTAACTAAAGCAACATCAAATGGAGGCTGGAGGAAATGAAATAAGGAGGCATTTTAGTGACCTCTCATCAAGCACAATCGATGAGGGCATAATACTGCTTTGGTGGCCATGTTTTTTCAGTTGTGTTTGATGTGCTTAATTTCTGTTGTATGCAAATAAGAACAGATGGATTGTACATGTTCAAGTATTGTAATGTGTGAGAAAATTCTTCTATTTTTTCTTGAATGTAAAAATGTGAGTGGGGAAACAAGTACGCTGTTATGGAGTGGTTGGTGGATCCACTAGAAAACCAATTTGAGAGTTTATGGATCTCTTAGAAAAACACATACATAGTGGTTAATGGTTCCACTAGAAAACTTGTTTTGAGTTGATGGTACTCTTTGAAAACCATCATTTTATAGAACATGAGCAGGTGCTAGACAGAACTCATCCATGTTCACACTAAGTGGGGGATATTAGAAATAATCTTTAGATTAGTGCTCACATTATTATTTGTAAAATGTAATATTCATATATTACATTAGTGAGTTAGTGTGTTAGCAAGATATTAATATTCTGATATTAATATCATATTTGTGTGAGAAATAAAATATTGTAATATTATTAATATGAGTTATGAAAAAAATCATTATTAATAATATAGGATAAATTGTATTAGTTGTGATTTTGTTGAATGAACAACTCACATAGCTATTTGAGAGTTGTGTAAGAGATTGTTGGGTTTGGGAGTGATTATAGGAGAGATAAGAGAGTATATTGTGGGATTGAAGATTGGAGTTTAATCCTTGTATTAAGGAGATCATTCTCCTATATAGTGTAAGCTCTCTCACCATGTATCAACATTCTACAACATTGTCTCTTATGGAAAACTTTGAAAAATTATATCATGTATTACATATTTAGTTGATTGGTTCAATAAGAGAAGGAATGTGGAATCATTTGAGGCATGTGAAACTAATTGGAACTTTATGATGTGAGTTTTTCCTTCACATGGCTAATTACAACTATAAACATGAATGAATCAATCAATTCAATTGAACTTTAAGATGTGATTTGTGATGCAAGAGCGTCATGGGGTAATTAGATTTCTTACATTTGAGTTTTAAAATTTTAGTTAAGTATGGGCACACACTATTAGTGTAGGATATTTCTTTTCCTTGTATTTGTTTAATTTACTTGGAGTTTTCCTACGCTCATGGGATATGCTTGCTTAGTTGTCTGCAGTTGTGTTGAGTTAGCTTACCAATTTTGTTGAGTTAGCCTAGTAGTTGTGTGGATTCAAATCTACTTCTAGTATCAGTTAATGAAAGTTATTCTCCACTGATATAAGAGGAGGGTTGCACATTCACATCCTATATGTACATGACTTGGATCATGTCCATCAAATGGAGGATATGGAGAATTGATTTGATCTGGATCCATTCTTTCCTTGTTATTTCTTCATCATATTGCATCTTATTGTTAGTTATTTCAATTTCTATAATTTAATGTGCAATTCGTTTTTCATCAAAGATCCAGAAACTCTAATATGGTATCAAATCAGATGTTAGTGATACATTTTTCATTACTGAGTTATTTTTAGTTTTTCGAATACTTTGTTTGTGAAACTAACAATTCATGTGCAAATAGATTTGAATATGATTAACAAGTTGAGGGTTGTCAAAAAATTCAGGGGTTTACAAATTATTCCAAAAAAAAACTCAGGTATTTGTTAAAATACCTCAATTGCCCAAAGTGACTAGAAAAAACATTTAGGGGTTTTTTTCGAGAAATTTGTGTGTTGCCTTAGTTTTTACATGGTTTATGTAGATCTTTCCTTCATGGTGGTATTGGTGGGATCGGCTCTACCCTGATGGCTCCCTCTAATTGGCTATAACTTCATTGAAACCCAGCCAGACGAACTGATTGGGTGATGTAAATCCATGGAAGCCTAAGCTCACCTCGAGGTATTTATAAAGGAGTTTAGCCTACGTGGATCATCTGAAAACAAAAGGAGTGGATTTGTTCAATTCTAGGTCAAGGAAAACCCCAACAGAAGTCAGCTAAATGTTGCAAAGAAAGCGCGTCAAAAAAGAGCAGAGAGTGATAAAAGACCAGATCTCGGTCATTTTTGCTACAAAGCATGGGATATGCAACACCTTTCTAGTTGTAGGACATCTGAACAACCATTACCACTGTGCTGGCATATTCTTCCAAGCAATAAGCCACATACATGTCTAAAGATTCAGATTTAGTTCCATCATAGTTGATTTTGATCCCTTCGCCAATGTCAATGATTCTCATATTCACCCCGGCCATCACCAATTCATGGTACATATGTGTTGCTTCGCTCATGCCATCGTTGAGCACCTCCATGGATGGGATCTACAATCCAATGTGGAAATGAAGAAGGTGCAGGCAATCCAACATGCTGACATCCCATAAAAATTTTTACAAACTCTAAGGATTTCCATAGTGGTGAGCCCAAATTTTCCCTTCATGGCTCAACTTGCTCTCATTTTTACATGGCTCAGCTTGCTCTGGCTCATCTCCACACGGGCCCATGCCCTTGTTATCCAATTTTTCTCCTCATGAAAAATTTATCAACACAACCTTGCACATGAGAAAATGGAGGGATTCATTCAACCATGGGAGCTTGTGTTTTAGGATTAGACAGTCAAGTTACAGGAGCGAGCTCAGCAATGGAAATACAAGATCAGACAATGAATGGCCAAGGGAACATTGAAGGATATCAGAGCTCGAGGGAAAATAATGGAGGCCAAAGCCCGAAGTTTTTGGACTTCAGAAATTTGGCCATTTCGGATATAACTAGGGTGAAAAGGTATGAAACCAAAAATTTCTGAAACTCTGAAAGTCTGAAATTTTGTACTTTCAGGTTTTGGACTTTTGGAGAAAATTGGCCGGTTGGAAAATTTTGAACAATGCAAAAAGTTTTAAAATTCTGAAAGTCCAAAATTTCAAACTTTCGGGTTTCAAACTTTTGAAGATTCAGGTTTCAGAGTTTCAGAACTCTCGAGGTGAATTGAAGGATGAATAGTAGCCCAACTTTTGAAACCAAAATGTATGAAAGTCTAAATTTAGGGATTTCAAAGGTTGCATGCTTTTCGGACTCTAAAAAGGGAAGATCAAGAACTCATATTTTATGCAGAGCGATACCCCGACCTTCATATTGCCATAACTTTTGACTGGGAACTCGGTTTTGCACAAGAAAGGACTTTTTGGAAATCTTACAGTCTCCTCTACAAAAAATATGACTGGTTATCTTAATTTAAGTGAGACTAAGTTGATTAAAAATGAAGAAATACAATCCACTATTTTTTAGGGTGTCAGAACTTCTCACCTACCACAATAATGAAGGTATGGGCTTCCTTTCTTGCCCAAAGAGGCATAGTATATGGAGGCGTGGGTTTTTCAGTAGAACCCATCATTGTTATAGGTGATTTTAATGCATTCTAGAGTGGTTAGAGCAGGATTTCGAATTCTTCAATCTCCTTCTCTCATTCTTCATATATATTGTAAGGAGGGGTGTTTTACTAATGTTGGATAATTTTTCTTTACACCCTCCCTTCTTCTCTTGTCTGTAAGTGAATTTTTGGAGTTCAAACCTCCCATCTAAACTATAAATGCAATCTTGCCTCTTGGCCATTGTAATGCACTGTATTAAATCTTTGGAGCAATAATAAAATTATGTGGATAATTTTCAACCCTTTCTTATGTTCATTGCATCTTCCTGATCTCTCATTGCAATCATGGTTATCTGTGCATGGTGGTTGTATTACATTTTAAATAGTTTGTGTTTAATTGCAAAGTAGATGTTCAACATTCCTTTTGGTTGTATCACCTTTGTTAGTTTAGGTTTATTTTCATGTAATCTTCTTAACCATGTCTCCTTGGCAAGTTAGAGTAGGTTTTTGAGTAAATCCTCTACAATTTGGATGTGTGCATAAGAATAGAGGAATAGAAACCAGCCTTTATCTGGAGAGCTTACCTGATTGCAAAGTCCCACACTTTGGGAAAAGCTCCATGTTATGCGATCACACTGAGACTCTCAACCCATCGGGTTGTAGACACTCCAAGGGTGTTGTGATTAAGCACCAACATCCCTATCTTAACTCCTCTACCAAATCACCAATAATGCCCTAAATTTTTCTAGTTTTTTGGCTTCTAACTCTAGTCACCTTGACCAGTCAACAAGGTCAAGTTAGAAATCCTATTGATTTTGTTTTGCATGGTATTGAAAATGGAGGGTTAAAGTTTTTTTAGTTGTTATTTATGTGTTTGGTAACCTATTGTGCTTGGATTTGATGTAAAAGGGGGGTTTCTCACTCTTTTTTTTTTGGGTATAAAAACAATATTATTGACATTGTAAAGGAGCGGACTATTATTGTTTTACTTTTCTAGACCGTGTATCTTCGTTTGATGAAGACGAACGGTGAGGCCCAGGTTTATAGGAGGCCAATTCACCCTCACAAGCTAAACCATTGTGTTATTCATTTTTTTTGTTCCAACGAGTATACACACGACCCCATTTCCTCTCATTTCTAGTATTTTTTTAAGTAGTTTACAAAATTTTAATTAAATAAGTCATTATTTACAAGAAATTGTATTTGCTATAACTTTTGATCGATGACTCAGATTTGAGCATTGTGTCAGTCAAAAGTGATTGTTCTCTCGTGCTCTACTTGATGGCGTACTTTATTTTTTGTAAACACACTACTTTGTAAAGTTCCACATTTTGGGGGGTTCTTGTAAAACTCGCTAGGGACTTGTACTTGAATGCACTAAGTTATAAAGTGCCACATTTTGGAAGGATTTTTGCAATTGATGATGAAGAAGATGATGATCACTTGGTTCATTTTTCATAAATATATTTTGAAAACCAGAAAATGGGGCTCGATTTCATAGGAGACCAAACCCCCCATGATTACTTGTTTATTTCATTTCTTATTTCTACAATAAGCACATTTACTGCATATGTTTCTCTTGAGAAGAATTTTGTAGATGTATTGTAAATGGGTATCTAAAAAGGCACCAATTTCTGCAATCCATATTGAGGATCACTGTGTCTTCCTTATAATAGTTATGAATTCCCATAGTACTCTTTGAGCATGAAATGTTCACACAACTTCTCCATTTTTTGCAATGTTGAATTTTTCCTTTGTTTTGTGTGCCCTCTTGGCCAACCGATGGTTTTTAAAAAAATATTACACATATTTGTTTGTACAAATTCTTCTTATTGGAGGGTGATATTCGGAGCAAGTTCTACTTGTTGGAGATTCTTTATCAATACCTCATCCAATTTTGGATTCCTATTGGGTTGGCTTATTGTTCTTGTTTCATATTTTTATGTGTTTGGGTACCTAATATGGCCTTATTGTCAGGACCCAATTGTTTTATCCACATCAACACCTTCATCATCTTTGGGGGGGGGGGGGGGGGGGGGGATTTTAGCCTTCTTCACTTCTTCGTTTCTCTCTTATGGGGGGGTTTCTTCCCACTAGTTTTTCTCCTTTTCTCCACTTTATGAGAGATTTTTATTGTACGTGGGTACCTCATCAGACCTTTTTACCAAGACCCACTTTCCTTTTACAATTCCCACCTAAGTTGTGCTTATGGGGAGTGTTAGTGTAGGATATTTATTTTGCTTGTATTTGTTGATTTACTTAGAGCTTTCCTACACTCATGGGATATGCTTGCTTAGTTGTTGCATTTTTGTTGAGTTATCTTACCAATTTTGTTGAGTTAGCCTACTAGTTTGTGTGGAGTCAACTCTACTTCTAGTATCATTTAGTGAGAGTTATTCCCCACTGATCTAGGAGGAGGTTAAACATTCACCTCTTATATGTACATGACTTTTATCAGTCCATCATATGGAGGATATGGAGCATATGGAACATTGAGTTGATTTGGATCCATCCTTTCCTTGTTAGTTTTTTACCATATTACATCTTATTGTTAGTTATTTTGATTTTTGCAATTACTCTGTGCATTCTTTTTTTATCAGAGATCCAAAAACTATAATACACATAAGGATGGTGAGAAGGATAATGGAGAAAGGAAAGTGCAACACAAAATTTGGGTGATGACAATGATTACGAAGGGATTTCACAGATGCTTTGCGTTACGGTTCAATTGTAAAATGTGCATTGATTGCACAAGAAAAATAGAACAATGTGTGTATGAAGTTTCAAGGGAAAGTTAGAGTGTTTTACATTATGGTGTTTTATTATAATGTTTACAAAATTTCATGGCACAATCATGTGGGTTGAGCATAGATTTATTAGGTCAAGTGCTTAATGGACCCAAGGATAATAATGGACACATGACATGATTTGTAGACAAAACATGTAAGAGGATCACAATAAATATTCATGAAGAGAAACCACCCAACCAATCCCAACTCAAAAATATCTAGAACTTTAGAAAACATAAAGTGAGTAAAGCCCACCATTTGAGGGGCTAGAGTGGTGAAGAGAAGAGAGACGATATGAGTCATGTTAAACAAGCGAAAGTTTTCAAGGGTCACGGAGAAACATCATTATAATAAATTTAGGATTTTATTTTATTATTGTAATAGTCCAATAGGTGGTAGTAGTATTTATAGATGCGGTCAAGGATTTTTAAATCAATAACAAAATTATATGTGTTTTGATTTGCTGTGTATTTTAAGGCATTTCATGAGTCCATACATTTGAGCAACTATCATTCTCTTTGAGAGTTGTGATGTTTGTAACATCTAATAGACACATCTAGAACTCCTATAAATGTTAGTAACCAATCCAAAAGACCTCAAAACATATCAACATGACCATATACTTTCCCAAAATATAAATTGATTTTACAATTTATACCCTAAAAGATTTAGGTTGAATTTTGAAACCCTGAAAAATACCTATGTACTGACCATATTAAATTATGAAAAGCTATCTTCTAAATTGTGACTCATGGAGTTGTGAGACTAGTTTCCATAAGGTGAAGAGTGGCCCTAATTTCTTATATTTATTGAAATAAATTTAAATTATAAGAAATAATAAAGTATAAAAATAATAAATGAAAAACTTAGGTTTCCCGACCCTAAGTCGTGCAACTGGTTAAAACACAACCTGCATATTTTTGGTTGAAAATGCATAAATTCATTTTCCACCATGATACATCCCACAAAAATGATCGAGATCTTTCTTAAAAATATGCTTACAATGTAAATCAAATTGTCCTCTTTCTAAACATATCATTTTTTACATTTTTTTTGACTAGTGTAAGTTTCCATTTATATTTATTTCAAACTATGTCTTTTATACCTCTATTTTTAGTGATTATAAATCTATATCTTTCCTTATGTATATGTAATTTCACTCCAAATCAAATAAAAATTATACAGTCCCAAACTAGGACTAATTTTATACATATACAAAAAAATCTACTTTTCATTATTTTTTTAGGTAGTTGGGGGGGCACGGTCGGCTATCCATTATTTTTCAAATTTAAAATTCATTTTACTTGGAAAATCGTAAAAGAATTAAATACTCACTATTTAAAAAAAAAAATTATCCCAAACTATATGATCATATTTATCTTTGTACTAAAGGGTTATTATTGGAGCTCAAATATGCACCCATGCCCAAATCATAGACAATTCAGGATTCGAGACAACATGGGATTGTCTCCAAGTTGTGGGACTCAAACTGAAATAGACCTCCAAAGAAGGTAGGCTTCCTCTACTTACTTCTAACGCTAAACTACTCCTAGGAATTGGAATGCAACTATCTAGCTCTACTCTAACTTTCCAAGGGACAAGGGTGAGAAGGAGATGCATAAAACATAAACCTAAACTAGAGAGGAAATAACACCAAAAAATAAGGGAATGAATACTTAAACAAGAGTGAAAAAGTGAGAGAATGATGATGAGGAGGAACAAAATGAAATCCACATATCAAAATCATTTTCAGGGTTCCATTTTCACGATGCACAATAGACACAAACCTCTCAAATAAACATACAACGCACCTGTAAATGAATGTGAGGCAAGAGAATGCAACAAAACAATAGCTCAGGCCAAAACGAGCCACAAAACCAAATATTTTATTACTTAAAGATCATGTAGAGATCATCACGATACATGAGGAAGATGCAAAGCATTTATAGAGACATGGCCCAAGGCATGCAATGCTTAGAGCACTTGTGCAACATGAATAATGATGCCCTCGTATTCCCAAAGAATCCAACATTAAAATAAGGCATCACTTTACAATATATAGAAAAATGAAAGAAGGAGGAGAGAAGAAACAGAGGGAAAATTCGAATTCTCCTTCCCCTAGCCGACCAGCTTCATTTAATTCTCTGAAAAAAATTTGATTATCTGTGCAAATTCCACCGCCCCAAGCCATTTTATTGTTGAAAAAGGAACGTCGCCGATACTGTATTTAATCCTTGTGGTTGAGCCATCTGGGATAGACCTTTCACGTGTTGGAGTCGTCTTCCTTCACTTCATCCACCTACCAATATTTAATCCATGAAATATGATTTCCTTCGCATAAAGAAGGCTAAGATTCCTTCAAATAATATCATATTTGTAAACATCAAATCATATTGAAATTCATGTCCATTTTGGTAATCTGCGGAGAACTACTACTTTCCTTTAATACGTGGCTTTTCTATTTCAGTCTCTTTACGTCTTTTGACCTCCATGACTTTATCATCTATATTCTGCTTAATTTTTTAACACTCGATATAGTGTGGCTTTTGTTACAATCCATGGATCTATTTTCTCCTCTGCTTTACCCACAGTCGATCCACTTGTTGTGCGGTTTATGCCAATATGCTGCAGAACTTCTTGATTTGCTTCTACCTATGGTTTTCTGCTTTAGTATATCGTGGCTTGCTAATACATCCATTGCCTCTTTCTAACCTTTCACGGCATAGCTTAGACCTTGGTGATCCCTCTACTTTTCCTGCGGCTTCATCAGAGCACGTCCTTTATTCCGTAGTTTTCACCCCTTAATTGTAGTATTGCCTTCCAATCCGTGACATGCTCAAACACTTCCACAACCAATCAATCCAAGTCTGTGGCAAACCAAGTTTCTCTATTTTTGCAAGGGATGCAAAAATAGACAACAATTATTAAAAAAAGACTCAAAAAATGAGGGGGGCATGACCGACTATCTACTATATATTTAACAAAAATATGAGCACCTATTGGGATTTTATCTTTTTAACTCACTTACACTGAACCATTATAAAAAAATATTGGTAGTTTAAAAGCTAGACTCGAAATTCTATAATTCACGTTCTTATAACATCTTCAAATTTTCAGTGTAGCTATCTCAAATAACTTGTAGAAGTTGAAGTTCCATCTTTAAAAAAATGTCCACTTAAGACCCCCTTTTGGCCCCCCATTTCCATGCACTTACCCCATAAATGTTCTAAGTGTTTTATCATAGGCCCCTACTTTAATATATTGAGGGGAAGTGGAGCTTTTATCTTCTTTATTAGAGGCGGCTCACAACTACCCATGCATAGATATATTAGAATTTGAATTTTGATAGAAAACCTTGAATACTTGACATAATAGTTGGATTACCAACTCATTTTAAGTCCATTATTTTTACTTGACATATTAGTTGGATTACTACCTCACTTGAAGTCCCTCTACAAAAGATTGAATTTTAACTCATAGAGAATTTACTTGTGTACTAAAAACAAGAATCGCATAATGACCAATTCATGTCGATAAATTGTATTGTATATGTTGGTTAGGGAGCATTGAGCTCACATTGTATATGTTGGTTAGGGAGCATTGAGCTCACATTGTTATTGTGTTTGTTGGTTTGTTTCAATTAATTAACATAAAAAAATAATTGTTCCATGACATAAACAAATGAAATCTTTTTTATATTCGTTCTTTTTTGCATATCTTAATAATATAAGTTCTTAGAAATATAGTTTTAAAATATTAAAATGTTGTTGTAAATTTTTTATTCAGGCAATTATTTATGTGTGTGTGTGTGTGTGCAACAAATGTCATTTTCTTGATAAGACATGTCATATCTAAAAAATGTTAAGTATTTGAAAGGGAAAAGTTGATTTGACTACCATGACATTATTTTGTATTGATCTACGTGAAGGGGGCAATAAGGCCTTGAACATATCCACCAATATACACTTAGATAAATACACTTTAAAACATTTTGTATAACAAATATCCAAGTTGCAACTTTTAAACATAGGGAAATTGACCATGCAAAAATTAATATCATTTATTGATTGGTTGAAGAATTAAATATTTAATCACTAGTTAGGCAAAACTGTAAACAATGGTTCATAGCCTTCGACATAAACCAACAAGGACCATGTAGCAACTACTTCATGCTTGTTGTATTGTAAATTGTGTTAATGATTGAATTACAGGTAATAACACTAATATGGTATGATTATGATAATTCGTATAATTTAAGGTTTTCATAAATTTGTGTTTTTAGCTCTAAAAACTTACAAATTTAAGATATGACGAACATATTTTTTATTTAAATTTATAGATAAATTATATTAATATGTATAAATATATATTAAAAATAGTTAAAATAAATAAAGCGTTTCTTTTAATATCTCTTTGTCAATATTATACTATTATTTAGATTATTTTACATAATTTAATAGACAATATTGAAAACATTCACACCAAAAAGTTGTTTAGCAATCATAAGTGAGTCATGTTACTAGTCCTTGCCTCAAGAAGTGAGAAGTGTTAATTGTGGGATAGTTTAAATAATTGTAAAAATGTGGAAAATAGTTTCTAATGTATGTCAAACTTAAAAAATAATAAGGTAGTTAAATGTATATTCTCATGAAATTTACGTAATTTATTGAAGAAGAGAGGAGGAAGACAAAGGAATTTAAAGTTAAAATCAGTTAAAATAGTAACTTAGCTTTCCAAAAATCAATTTTTAACAATTAAAAATGTATTACAAAGTTCAATTTCCCATAAAGGTTACTTGATGTAGGGGCATCACCAAAAGAACTTCAAAGATGAAAATTCTTCATCATTCATGGTTGTGGAGGTCAAGTTAGGTGTGATAGGGTGTATGGAAGGCATGAGAAGGAGTCTTAAGGGGTCTAGCATTCTAAAATTTCAAATTCGTATTTTCTTGTCCATTTTTGTAATTCAAACTTCATAAGGTTGTAAAAATTGAAAGCCGTTTATGGCTTGTTAAAGAGTTAAAAAGAGGCTTTTGTTGGTTGGGAGTGTGTGTAGATGTTTTAAAACATGTTATAATAGGTCATAGGGGTGAAGGGTTAGTCAATAAATGATATAAGATAGATGATAAATATGCTTAATTTTTCCATGTATGGGCATTTTGAGTTATGTAAGAGTTTGTTAGGGTTTGTGAAATGGATGTAAATAGCGATAGGGATAAATCATCAAATGGGGAGTTACTGTACAAGGATTCCTCTTAGATGGTTCAGTTGAGAAGAATAGGAGGGAGAACTCAATGAATTTTGTATGAGGAGAGCGATATGATATTATCAAAGTAACTTTGCTTTTCCACTATGAAATAGGTCTGTTGTCTTGTAGAATTTCTTAACTGTTTTGATGAAATGGTTGATTAATAATTTGGGATATTTCCCAATGGTCATATGGAGAGTTTTTTGGATCCCATGAGAAGAATTCCATCTATGAAGGTTCTAGTTGGTGAATGTCTTAGTTTCTAGTATAGATAGCTAGATGCATAGAGACTATTCAGAAACAGTGAGACTGTGTTTTTTGTAAATATTGTTTTACGTATTTTATTTATGCTCCTAATGATGAGGTTCATAGAAATATAAAGTAACCTTATGTAAGGTTTATTGATTGTGTTATCTTCAAGGACTCCTAGTGCGAGATACTCTTTTTTTTTCTTGTTTCTTTAACAAGTTTCATTCAAATATGGACTAAGATAGTTTACCCTTTGAGATTGGTATCGAGGAATACTCATTTGATCACAAGATATTCATGTATGTTATGAAGGCCCCATTAAGAGGGGGATAGATATTTGCATGGGAAGGTATCATATTCAAGAAGGAAGAGAAAGATTGATGGGTTTACATGAATTCTGTTTTTTGAAGGTAAAACCTTCCTTACTTACACTTGACACAGTAGTCTAAAATTAGCATTTTATGATTTAATAGACTTGATTTTATTCCTTCACTATCAACCCATATAAACGTTTGGAATGGGTAGTATTTAGACCTAGGAATTAGCATTTTTGAAGTTCTTGAAACTGAAGAAGTGACTCTGAAAGGCTTTATAGATTTTCCTTCTCAGGCCCACCCAGGACTGTTCAAAACCCTAATGATAGGGTTTTTAAAAGTGGAAAGTTGTACATTTGAGTAGCCTAAGATTCATTTCAAGCCTTCAAATTGGTAGATGTCATCTTGAAAAAATTCCTACTAATATCAATGTGGAGGAATTAGGAATTTTATAAGTTGTAAATCCTAATATGGTCTTGGGACTGTTAGGAATTAAAACATAATATTTCTCATAGGGGTCATTAGACCTAATTATGACATGTCAAGATTTGCAACAAAAATGCTTTTGGTCCTTAGACTTTGACCAAATAAAAATTTTTAGAGAGTGTTGAAAGAAGGATAATGGGTATTATAAAAGGTATTCAAGATGCAGTTTATAACCTCGTACATAAAAATTTATGCCTTGAAAAACTAAGATCAATAGAGCTACAAAGAGTGTTACTAGAACTAGACGAGGAGCAAGAGGTAATCAAGATAGTTATCTATAAGAAGTTGAGCCATATGAAATTTACCCATACACCAACTAGGGTCATAATGGGTATTTGAGAATGGTCTTAATTTTTTCTGGGTGTCTATATTGATCTCCTTTTTAGTTTATTGTAAACATGAATATACCAAAGACCTAGATCTCAAGAAGTCATTAATAAGGGACAATTTACTAGTTAAGAGAAAGTTGTAATATGAGGTTTTCTTTTAATTTATTCATCTTACGATGGTTAATTTTTACATTGAGTTAGGAGTAGTGGAGACCAGTGGATAGTGATATTGAAGGTCATAGAATGGCTAATTTTGCCGGATAAGGGCCATTATGGAGTTGTGTGGTGAGTTGTATGAATACAATTAAGGAGTTAGATGACAAAGTTATTTGGAAGGTAAATAACTTTGAGACTAACTTTCATATTATACATTGGTATAGCATGGTTTCAAATTGCATATGAATAAGGTACCTATGACTGATAGGGTATCTTATTAGTGAGGTGAAAAGATTTATTATCTTGCAAGATTTGATCCATTCTAAGGCATACTTCACAAGATCCTCTACGCAGAGAAAATAGGGAAGTTGAAGTATTTGTTAGTGGTCTTAACATGTCCATTGGAATTAGGTCGACATGTCTCATTAGTTCTCTGCATCATTTTGGTATAAAATCTTGGTTGTATCATAAAAGAGAAATTTGTTTATTCTAACAAATAATTGTGCAAGGTGTTTATGAGGTATTTGACAGGGGGTTGTGAAAGTAAAAAATAAAGTGAAAGATGATGATAACGTGAAACAAGCTCAGTTGCGAGGAAATAAGAAAGAGGTGAGAGGAAGAATAGGATACTTTTGGTGAGTCCAATAAGCAGCAGTGAAGACAAACATTGGACAGAAAGAGCTCATTTAAATCTCACAAATAAATCATCCTAGGTTGAAATAGACTTCGATTTAAACAAGGTGAAAAGGACTTGATCGGTTGTTTGGTGAGAGAAATGAGATAAGAGGAAGAAAGAGAAGAGATAAGATGGACACTGATATGAAACATGAACAATTGGAAAATATTATGAAGTTATTAAAAGATATGGATGATAGGGTAAAGAATGATGGAAAAGAAATAAAATATGGGACAAGAAGTGATATCTAGGGAACAACTTACAAAGATGAGGAAAAGATTTTTGAATATAATCTATTCTTCTTGTAGAAGAGATCAAAGGTAGCTATGGAAGAAGAATCAATGCAGATGAATAAGCCACCTTAGAAGTAGAAGATGACTGCAAAAGTGAAGAATAAAATGGAGAAGAGTTGAGTGATGAATAGGTAGTCTATTGCTACCCTAAAGAAGGTGAACTACTTGAAGAAAGTAGATGAGTTAGTTGAATAAAATGATGAGAAAGACACATGTACATCAACATATCAGCTTATTAATGAGGTATGTATATAAGGTCATGTACAAAATGAAGGTTTCTTGTTTATAAATACACAAGCAAAGAAGAGGAAATACATATTTGACAATACTATATATGATGAAGATGAAAGAGGAATGAATGACTCTATGTTAGAAGAACTGAAGTTTCTTGAAGTTTTTTTTAATCCACATGTTGAAGAGAAAGGAAATAGCTTAAATGAGATGATCACATGTAAAGGAGAGTTGAAACAGTAGGTATAAGAGGTTGAACAACAGATACATGCATGGAATGATGACAAGGTAAACAAATCTGACCCAAAACTTACTTATTTGATAACTGATATTGATGTTTCTTGGGATGAATTCCTTGAAATTGTAAGAAATGACTCATTTAGTGCACATGAGAACAAAAAGAGAATGAGACAAGTAAGGTTGAGTGGAATGATGAACATGAAGAAGAAGAAAGGTATAATGATCAGTTTCTCATAGATGGAGTTGATGTTCTTTTACAAGATTTGTTGGATATGATGAGCGAAAAAGAGAAGAGTGAAGGTGTAGCTAAGAATACAATGGTTTCTTTAGCAAAAGGTGGTTTAAATATTGAAAAAATTAACTAAGAAATCATCATAACTAAGTTAGAATAGATTGACATGATGAAAAACATGAAAGAGAAAGTAATTAGGCAAAGAAAAGAAGAGTGTGGGAAGTTTTCAGTCCATCCAAGCTAAACAAATGTTGAAAACATGTTGAACAAGAGCTATACAAACCTGAGGAATATGATAAAACATCAAGAAGAATGTCTATTTGTTGTTGTGTTATTTGTTTGTGCAAGTACAACTTATGGAAGCTTGAGGATTAAGAAAGTGAAGATGGAACACAAAAAGAAAAGAAGAAAATTTGAATCAAATGCAAGCATGAAGAACAAACCATGGAATATATGTGTAGACACCTAAATCCTGCTTTCGCAATCTTATTGTCAAACGCACACAAATCACTCTCATTCTTACCAATTTCATTATAATTAGTGATTTATGCTAATTAACTAATATTTCTTACCATTTTGGTTAATTAACAGTGCATTGTTGATTGCCTAACCTCTTTCGCATTCAGGATGCCAATTTATGACGAATTGTGAGTCAAAATCCTCTTCCAAACAGATAATTAGCGATTATTAGCTAATTAAGCCTATTTTGCCCTTGTTTTGGTCAATATACCCTATTATTGGCTCAAAGCCCTCTTCTAACCACTCAAAATCACCCCACTTTCCTCCACAGCATCTCAACATGCTTCAAAAGCTTATGCTAGCCTCCTAATTGACCTTAAGTAGTTGATTAGGGCTCATCACATCCTAATCACTTGTTAATTCACTAATTGTGATTAGCAAAACTTAATCATGATTAGCAAGTCTTAATCTTTTTTGTACTTTTAGTCCCACTTGCACCAAGATGCAAGTTTTTCTCAAAGGAAAAACTATAAATAAGACTAAGTACTACCTTCCAACTTTACACCATGCTTTGATTTGCATCTCATATAAGAAATATGATTTATAGCCAAGCTCAATCCTTGCCTAAAGTCTTCAATGGGGTTAGTAGATGGGTATCTAATATGATCTTATAATCATTTTTGGAGAGACCATCTCACCTCTCTTAGAGTAGCAAAAAACCCAATTTGATTGCCCTCTTAGACCTATTTAGGTCTATGTTAGTTTCGCAAGTCATACATAGAAAGGATGTTTTGTAGATTAATGTTTAATTCCATTTAGTTTACATTCATAGCATGCTTTTAAGCTTTGATCATTGATGTTACATTCCTAAAACTTAGAGCTTGACTATAGGTGGCAATGGTGTTAGCCCTTCGTAGTTAGTCATACTAATTTTCTTTGTAAAAGTTTAGGGTGTTATCAATTGGCACGCCCAGTGGGTTTCAAACCCCATTGCATTCATTTTTAAATATTTTTAACTTAGTTTCAAAGTTTTTCATTTCAATATTTCTAGATTAGTTTCAAGTTTTCTAGTTTAGTTTCAAGCTTTCTAGATTACTTTCAAGCTTTTTAGATTAGTTTCTCAAGCTTTTTAGATTAATTTCAAGTTTTTAGAGTAATTTTCAAAAATTTGTAGATCAAATTTCAAACTAGATAGTTGTTTCACCTAGATTAGTAGTAGAAGTTGTGTTTTCATGTTCTTTGCAGGATAAAAGGAGGCGAAGCGCTCTCAAAATTCCCTCAAAAGGCCAAATATTTGATCTTTTTGAAAAATTCCTTGTCAAAACTCGTGTTTTGACCACCTACAAGAAGGTGTGCGCCTGTGCACTTGTGATCTACTGTGTGCACTTGTGCTCTACTGTGTGTGCTTTTGCACTACTATGTGCACCTATGCTCTATTGTGTGTGCCTATGTATCATTGTATTTTTGGTCTCTGGTTTGGAATAGGGTTGTATATGCTCTTCTCTTGCACTTTGTTTGATCTTGAGAAACAAAAGCGCCCCTAAACCTCCGTTTTTGTTAATTTAGAGTAAGTGGGAAAAATCACCATTCATTTTTATGCTTAAGGGGATAAACTTTCATTATGGCATGTACATGATCTTTTAGTTTAAGATCCTTTTCTCTTGATAAATAATCAAGGCTAAATTTTATGTATGTTCTTCCCTTGCACCTAGTGTGATCTTGGGAACCAAAAGTAATTTTAGTCTTTCATTAAGAAGAACTTGGATTAATTGGGAATAAACCTTGTTTTGCAAAGTTTAATGGTGGTTAGTTGATTTACAAGCTTTTCATCTAGTTGGGTTACTTGTTGTGTATGATCTTCTCTTGCACCTAGTGTGATCTTGAGAAACAAAAGCAACACTTAATCCTCTTTCTGTAAAATTGTAGATCTTTTTGAACTACTAATCATTTGTGTGAAGGACCTACCACTAGTCAAAGAAAGGAGGGCTCTCTTCAAATCAAAATCTAACATTCACATGTGTTGTAGGTTTCCAATGGCGATCTAAACCAAATTGCTTAATCCAAAAGATAAAATACACACCAACACACCATTCATAACATTGTATTACAGGTTTCGGTTAAGAACTACGGCTCATCCACTTTAAACTAGGACATAACCCCTTTGACATAAGCCTTGAGCTACAATAATGGGGGTGGTCATAGGAACCCCAAAGTGGTTCACGCAAGAGGGAACCTTGTGAACGAAATGGGAAAGTGCTCCACACTACTGAATTGACTAGTACGCCTTCAAAGATTTAAGTAAAAGTTATCTCCATTGCGACCCCAATGATAATACAATTGAACGCACTAGTTTCTCATTATATTAGAATGGCGTAAAGTAAATGCAAGATACTCCAAGAGTAGCCAGTGTGACTTTCTTAGTAAATCGAGCTCGCAGAGGTAGTTTGTGACACATAGAGAGAAAACTCATAGGAAAGCTTGTCGGCTTGGAGCCAATTTTGACTTACTTATTATACTTGATAGCTATCACAAAGTGAGAACTTTTTTGGATTCAAACTCTTGTTTTTCAAAAAAGGGAAAAAAATCTCTTAAATTTGAAACCATGTGACATTTCATCACGAAATACATTAGTGTTACTTTGTCCTAGTTTTTCACTTGTCCTAAAATAAGGTGAAACTCTGCCAAAGTTACACCAAGTATTTTTCATCACCACTTGGTCTATTCCTTTGATTTTTTTGTCGCTCAATTTGAGACAAAAGAAGAATAAACATATATGGATACCTACTAGAAATAATCATGTCCACCACTTTTGCAGTCTTCTTGCATGACCAGGTTGCAATGTGGGAATGTAAGAGTTGAAAGTGTGATTCGTACGTCATCAAGTTTTAGTAGCCCCTCTTGTCTCAAAACCCATATTGAGACTTACTATCATTATAGTTAGGTTGTCTTATCACTAACTTCTTTTGATTTGTTATATTTCCTGCATTATAGCCATACAATTGTGATATTTACATCTTGTTTCCATTATGAAACTTTTCCTAAATCTCTACATTGTATTGTTATGTTGTGTTGAGTTGTGGAGCTCAATTTCTTCAGTTTAGCTTGCAATATGAAACTTGCAAGGAAAAAATAGTAACCGGCATCGGTTATGAAGGGACTGTAATCGCTCATCTATGACCATCATCGGTCAGGCAAGGAGGAACCGACATCGGTTAGGGCTAACCAACGTCGGTTACCTGTACGGGAATGTTTTATTGAACTCTCAGGGATTAGATCTAATTTTAGCATTAAAGTAGATCTATTGATTGTTTGCATGGCTAAGTGCCTTAAGTTTTTATGTGCCTATATAAACATGAAAGCTAGGGTCTAGAAGTGTGTTTTAATGATTATTGTGAGAATAATTATGAGAGAGATAATTCTTGGAGAAGAAGGAGAAGCTTGAGAGAAAGAAATTACTGTACATCTGAGAGGTGGAGAGGATTGTAGATCTTCAATTGTATATCTTCTAAAGGCTTTGGATAATAGATTGGCTTGTTTCTTGGTGGATGTATCCCACACTAGGTGAACCTCTGTTAAATCTGATGTTGATTTATATCTCTTTTTTTATATTTCTTCTGGTAGAATATCCACTTTTATTGCATGTATGTTTAGATCTGATATAAAATTTGTACAACCTTGCGCTAACCTTAACACGTTGCTCGCACTGATAATAATTCCTTGATATACTTAGACATAGTTTTTACATCGTAGCCTTGTCTTGAGTTTTGTGAGTGTAGAGGTTACTTTGTTAGCATCGTTATAATGCCATTTTGATACTAAAATCTAGATTTCTTGCAAAGTTTGATTACGTGTCCAAATAGCATTGTTACACTGCTCACATTTGTATCATCCATTTTACAAAACTTAGACCTTATTAGTGTTTAGAAACGGGTTATAGTATACCTTGTTATAGGATCACGTCAACGCCTTCTTGACATTTAGGTCTTGTTTGTTTCAAACTTGAACTAACTGGTGATATTGTGTTATCACTATTTTATTTCAAACGTATCTCGAAAAGTAAACATAGGGATTCAACTTTTTCTTATGACTGGATTTGAGTATTATACATCATTGTATTATCATAGAGATCTTGTGTCATATATTAACTTGCTAGGGTAGATCATTCTTTATTCTTTAGTTTCCTTGAGTTCATATTGATCCTTTGGATTCATGACCGTTTATTGTTTGGTATAAATTGTAACGATTTGACGTCGTTACACAACATGATTTGTCCTAGGTCCCATATTTTCCAAATACTAGTTGGTTTCCTTTTTGTTGCCCAAATCGACACAAGACTTCCTTCCAATTTAAGGAGTTCAATCGCACTATCTCAGTCAAGACATTGGTATCCTAAAAATGCCAACAATGACCAACTATTGTGAGGTTCCTTATACGTACGACACTAAGGAATCAAAGTTTCGGAATTCCCATCAAAGGAGGCCCATCATAGCTAAGCATCATTTGGTTATTTGCGCTAGAGAACCTGTTCCGGTACCCTATTCCCCACCTTCATCTCATATTCGGTGGTATGGTTTGGATAAGCTTCTGATCCAAATTATTATTCAGGTTCCCCCCACTCTTCTTCTAATTTCAATCTAAATTGTTCTTCTAATTCTTCAAATTCACCTCGGTCTTCTTAAAATTATCATCAGAACTATTCACCTAATTTGACTCTTGAGTCACATTCCTCCCTCTCTTTGCGGGACTCCCATTATTAGTCACCTAAACAATATATTCCTTTAAAGATCCGTGCGGCTCCAAGATCCATCAATCAAACATCTAATTTGGTTCTTGTGCATCATGGTCCTTCCTTGCTATATAGGACCTATCTTATTCATCACCTTGACACCCTCTTCCTCCATTGAAGATCTAGACGAATCCAAATTCTCCTAAGTCAACACCCATGTCGTAATCATCTAAGATAACTCCTATGTCGCAATCACCAAATTCGACACCTATGTCAAAATATTCTAAGTCAATACCTATGTCACATCCTTCTTAGTCGACAATTATGTTGCAATCATCTAAGTCGACTCCTACATCACAATATCCTTCCTGGATGAGTGATCTTAGGGGTCTACCCACAATATGTCATCTTATACGCAAACCTATACCAATCAGCTATCTCAAAGCCGTGTCTTCTTCGACTCGTGAGACATATAGATCTAAATCTACTTTGTCTCTTGAGCCATCATCTTCTCAATCTTCCATGTCAGTTGGACTCGTTACTTCTAGTCAAACTCCTATGGTCGATCAAAAACCCACACCAATTGATTCATTTCAAAATGAAGAAGTGATTAGAGAATTTATGAGCGTACATGAAGATATTCCTCTAGAAAGTTACGAACAAGAATTCTCTTTAAACCTTGATACATTTGCATAGTCAAAGAATTGGTATCCCATCATCTGCTTATATATGTGGGCCACTTCCAAGTAGCCCTTCATCATCTATATGTGGCTCACCTCCTAGTATCCCATCTTCTTTTATGTTTGGGCCATTTCATAGTAGCTCATCATTTTCTATATATGGGACACCTCCAAGGAGCCCCTCATCATCTATATGTGACTCACCTCCTCGTAGCCCATCTTATTCTATTCTTGGGCCACGTCCTAGTAGCTCATTATCTTGTATATATGAGACACCTCCAAGGAGCCCTTCATCTTCAGTTTATGGGACATCTTCTGGTAGCCCATCTTCTTCTATCTATGATACACCTCTTGGTAGCCCATCCTCTTCTATACTTGAGGCGCATCCTAAAAACCCCTCATGTTTGATTCTTGGGCCACGTCCTAGAATCCCATCATATTCTATCTATAGGACACCACCAGACAGTTCTTCATTGGGCAATGGAAGGCCTGGGTCTAGCATTGATCCATTTCTTATCTTCTCCTTACCTAATCATTATTTATCTATCACAATTCCACAATCACAATCTAACCTTGGGTCACCGCCTGGTAGCCCATCATCTTCTTCTATATGTGGGCCACCTCTAGGTAGTTCATTATCATCTATATGTGGCTCACCACCTAGTAGCCCATTTTCTTCTATCTTGGGACCATGCCCTAATAGCCCTTTGTCTTCTATACTGGGGGCACATCCTTGTAACCCCTCATATTCAATTCTTGGGCCACATCCTAGTAGTCCATCATCTTCTGTATATGGGACACCTCCTGATAGCCCATCATATTTAATCTTAGGGCCATATCTCAGTAGTAATTTATATTCAATCTATGGGATGCTGCCTGGCAGCCCATCCTCTTCAACTCTTGGACCATATCCTTTGAGTTCATCACATTGTTCTTTTATCAATGATTGCGGCAAGCCCACCGTCACTTCTCACATCTATCCTATTCATCCACTTTCTTCTCCCATTTCTCGAGATCATATAATTCATGTATTATCTTACATGAAACCCAAACAATTTCTTTATCAAGCTAAGATAAAAAATTCCAAGAGCTCCAAAGCTCCCAACAACTCAAAAGAGCATAAAGTTCAGAATCAACCACAATTGAAGAATGCACACCAACGTAACCATCAAATATGGTGAAAAGTGCATAAAACTTTGGATAAGGAACTCAACCTCCCAAATATGAAATCCATGTTTCAAGATAAATCACAGTCATTTGTTGAGTATGAGCTCACTATGATCATTGAAATCAGAGATAATATGACTCTTGATAAGCAAACACGGTTAATCTCCCTTATCAAGGAAATCATGAACATTGTTGTTGGATCTTATCACACAAATTGATATTGATTGGTCCCAATTTCCCAAAATCTAAAAAAATCTTAGTTTTTTCAAAAATACAAAAAAATAAGAAAACATTTCAAAAAATTCAAGGTAAATGAACACACATTGCAATCAGGTATTGCATACACATGGATGTTCTTTCTCCCTTCAATGATATTTTGGTTAGCCAATTTGCATGCATTTTGCGACATTTATCTCTATGGTATCCATTTGACCTTGGTCTTTTATCACCTTGGAAAATTAAATAACGACTGACCTCATAGAGATCCTATCATAATCAACATCTAAAAATCTTGTTGCGAAGAACTTTTGGACATATTTTTTGACACTAGCCAATGGCGTCACCACAATCACTTCTGCCTCCTTCCATCAAGCCATCAGTGCTTCTTAACCCCTTGTCAAACAAGAGAGCTGAAATAAGTTTTCAGAAAGAAAAACAAAATCAATCAAATCAAAAAGACAAAGCTAAAAGCAAAATCAAATTGATATAACCCTCTCTTAGGGTATTTCAAATAATCTCTACTAGGGCTATGGATGCCTAGCTGACAGTAGAGAAATTTTGTGATTATAATCAAATGCATCTTCATTGGGCCTATAAACACCTGGTTGGTAGCGGAGTGATGTATGACTCTCCTTTCACAATCAATTCACACAAAAAATCAACTTTGAAAAATAAATCATTCCTACACATTGGCTAAGGTGTCTTCACTTGTTTATCAAATCTTCCCTTCAAAAGGTAATAAATTTCCATGTGTACACATTGGATTTCTATGAGCAAACAGGATTAGTTTGTTACCAAGTGTCTTTTTTTGGACCTTGTTCAAACTCTTACTCTAGTTTGTATCTTGTCTCACGATTAGTGCCTTTGGCTAATCGCTTCTTCATCGCAAGGCTTCTAAGCTACATTCACAACATTCACATCTTCGTTCAGAACATCCATGTGTATAATATTATCTTTTTCCCATGTTTGTTGGCACCTTTGTCCCCTTTCTCAAAGTAATCTTCCACTTCTTTCTATCATGTGCTTGTTGGTTAGCTTACGCTGGGGGCATCCTTGCTCCCTCTTAGCATGTCATTGGGTTATGTTCATCATCATGTTTAACATATCCATATTGGCCCTAATCTAATTGTTGCGCATGAAGAATTTGCCTTTGAATATTCCCATATAACGTTGGGGGTGTTTTCGTATCTTCGCTTTCTTGTGCATACGCATGGCATTTTTCCCTTGTACATCACATCTGTCGCTAGGGCATCCACATTTCCTCGTTTCCTATACATAGCTTCAGAAAACTTATAAAAAATTAAAAAACATTCAAATATGTTTCAAAAATTAAAAAACATTCAAATATGTTTCAAAAATCCCAAAACATTCAAATATGTTAGTCAGAAATATCAAAACATCCAAATAATCATCAAAAATCCAAAAAATTGTAAAAATTCAAAAAAAAATCGAAAATTAGTAAACAACATGCATGTAGCTGAAGCTTGTATCAAATGCATTGTCCTCGAACATCAAAATTTGTCCTACCAAAACATCCTTCTTAGGTTCTTGTTTGTTCTTGTCTCAAACGACTTGCGGATTAATGTAATATACCTCCATTAAAAAAGTTAGCTTGCTTACTATGTTGGTACTCCTGTGCAACAGTGAGTTGTCAAAGACTATGTCATAGTGCATGAATGCTTTCCAGGGGACTACTTGTGTCCTCCATTATTTCCCTCGCATGTATCCTTGCTTGGGGCACCATTTTTAACCCTTGTCGTTACAACACGAACATTTGGGAACTAAAGCTTGATTACAAAAACATTGATGCAATGCAACTGTCTTAAACGTTATTTGTTTGAGTAGGTGTGATTGTACTTGTTTCGTTGTTAAGTTCACTGGTTTACTTTCTCATATTACATTGCATTATGTATGTTGCATGGAGTTACACATATTTAGCAATGAACAAATGTTAGTAATTTATCTTTCCATTTTATCTTACACTTTTGTTTCTTTCAATAAAGGTCGATTATGTAGATCTAGGGGCAAAATGATACAATAAAGTTGCTTATTGAAAGATTGGATGCAAAGATTAGGCTTGTCCTATATTCTCCATTATCATTTCTATATCCTCCATTATCATTTATTATCACTACTAATTTTTCTTCCAAATCACTTGGGGCAATAAACAACCATGTTCATCCCTATCCTTATCTCTTTTATCTGTTTCAATCATATTTTGGATCTTCGATTGAATTCTTCTATCACCCCATTAACACTCGAGGGGGCATCCTTCATTTTACTAATTTTTCTTCAAAAATTTACTTGCTTATGCTTGTCTACTATATTTAAAGTGAAGTTAATTACTTCACCTCAAACAGGGGCAAATGTAGACGCCTAAATCCCACTTTCATAATCTTATTACCAAACTCACACAAATCAATTTCTTTCTTACCAATTCCATTATAATTAGTGATTTCCACTAATTAAATAATGTTTCTTACCATTTTTTCCAATTAACAGCACATTGTTGATTGCCTAACCTCTTTCACATTTAGGATGCCACTTTACGACGAATTGTAAGTCAAAATCTTCTTCCAAACAGACAATTAGTGATTATTAGCTACTTAATCCTATTTTTCCCTTGTTTTGGTCAATATACCCTATTATTGGCTCAAACCCCTCTTCCAACCACTCAAAATCACCCCACTTTCCTCCACAACATCTCAGCAAGCTTCAAAAGCTTATCCTAGCCTTCTAATTGACCGTAAGTGGTTTATTAAGGCTCCTCACATCCTAATCACTTGTTAATTCACTTGATTAATAAAGATTAATCATGATTAGCAAGTCTTAAGATCTTCTTCATAATTTTAGTCCCACATGCACCAAGATGCAAGTTTTCCTCAAAGGAAAAACTATAAATAATACTAAGTACTACCTTCCAACTTTACACTGTGCTTTGATTTGCATTTCATATAAGAAATATGATTTATAGCCAAGCTCAATCCTTGCCTAAAGTCTTCAATGAGGTGAGCAGATGGGTATCCAATATGATCTTGTAGTCATTGTTGGAGAGACCATCTCACCTCTCTTGGAGTAGGAAAAAACTCAATTTCATTGCCCTCTTAGATATATTTAGGTCTATGTTAGTTTAGCAAGTCATACATAGTAAGGATGCTTTATATATTAATGTTTGATTCCATTCAGTTTACATTCATAGCATGCTTTTAAGCTTTGATCATTGATGTTACATTCCTAAAACTTAGAGCTTGACTATAAGTGGTAAAGTTGTTAGCCCTTCCTAGTTAGTTATACTAATTTGCTTTGTAAAAGTTTGGGGTGTTATCACTAGGTGGTCAAGGATCAAGCAAGGATAGTAGGAGTGAAGAAGGAAGATCAAGAACATGCAAGGATGTTGAAAATTTAGTTGGAGACAAAACTATACAAACAAAGTACATGGTTTATTTTCTCCACCTTGGGATTATGATGCAAGGGCATCACCAAAAGTACTTAAAAGATGAAAATTATTCATCATTCTTGGTTGTGGAGGTCAAGTTAGGTGTGATAGGGTGTATGGAAGGCATGAGAAAGAGTCTTAAGGGGTCTAGCATTCAAAATTTTCAAATTTGTCTTTTCCCTCCATTTTTGTAATTCAAATTTCTTAACTTGTAAAAAGTGAAGTTATTGCCTATCAAGGAGTGAAAAGGAGGGTTTTTGATGGTTTGAAGTGTGTTTGGAGGTTTAAACATGTTGTAATAGGTCCTAGGATGAAGTTTGAGTCAATAAATGTTTAAGATAAAGATAAATATGACTAACTTTGTCATGTATGGGAATTTTGAGTCATAAAGAGTTAGTTAGGTTTTCAAATGGATGTAAATAAAGATAGATGACTCATGAAAGGAATTCATTTATCCCTCTCAGAATGGTTAGTTGGAAGGAAGGCTCGAGCTCTTGAAGATAGTATGAGGAAAGAGGATGATATAATAAAAATAAGAGGAGACAACTTTGTTTTGGTGCATTTCTTAACTGTTTTCATGAAGTGATTGATTTTAAATAAATATTTGAAGGAATTATTGTGTTTTCTCTGTATTTTTTTCATCTGAGAGAGAATTTATCCTTAAAATAGACATTCCTTTGTTTCACACCTTGATGCTTTGTAGAAACAAAAGTTTGACTATGATTGTGTTGTCTTATGAATTGGTGTGAAAGATGCTTATTTATTATAGAGATGGAATGAAGGATTCAAGATGTTATCAAGAGTAGTATACACAACTATTCATGCATCTTATTAAGGTGGTTTTCACACTAAATTGCATAGTTCATATAAGTTTGAGGATTGAAGGACAATGTACTCTATTTTTTTTCTTCCTTCCTACAGGTAAGTCCAAATGGATTTTTGAAGAATAAATTGATTTATTCATTTACTATCATCATAGAAAGTTGTGTTTGGTAGCACAAACCTTGAGGAATTAGTAGAAGTCCTTAAAATTGAAAAATAGACTTGAAACTCAAAAAATTTCCTTCCCGGGCTCACACTAGATTGTCAAACCCTATGTTAAGGTTTTATAAGCCAAAAGTTGTTCTTTGAGATTTTTGTCCATCCAAAATTGATGAAACTTGATAGATACCTTTGTTTCAAGGCTCTATAACATATTTTTGAATTTTTGAATCCAAATGTTATCGGGAATGTATGAAATTTCTAACAGCATGTCGCATAGGGGGTACTAGACCTAATCAGGACAAGGCAGAGTTGTGAAAAGTGTTTTTTTTTTTAGAATTGAACCAACAAACTTCTTAGAGAGGTAGATAATGATAATGGGTAGTGGAAAATGTCTTCAGGATGGATTGAAACCTCATACATAAAAATTTATGTCTTAAAAACTATGCCAGCAGGGTTACAAAGAGTGAAACCAGTTCTAAGGAGGAGAAGAGAAAAAATAGAGTTATCTTAGGAAGTGAGCCAAAAAAATGGTATGCACCATCTAGAGCATAATGTGTATTTGAGAATGGTATTACTTTACTTTGGGTGTCTCTAGTTAGCTCCCAATGAGTTTTGGTGGTTATTAATGTTCTTAAGGGCTTAATAAGACAATTTACAGTTAAGGAAAGGTAATCTAAGGTTCTCTTCAAATTGATTCATTTTGATGGTTGATATGACATTGGATAGGAGTATAGAATCCATTTGAAGTGGTGTTGAAGGCCAAAAGGACCAATTTTACTTGTTAAGGACCATTTTGGAGTTGCATGGTGAGTTGTAAGAATACAATTTGGAAGGTGATGACAGAGTTTAGGGGTTTTTCTTTGTTCTCTAACATCACGAAGGTTGTTATAGCATGGTTTTAAACTTGTAAATAAGGTACCTTGACTGAAAGGTTGGTGTAAGGTGAGAAGATTATTTTTTTGCATGATTTAATCCATTTTGGGCATAGTAGATGATCCTCTAGCAGAGCTATAAGAGTGAATTTTGTGATTGGTCTTCTTATATCCATTGAGTAGGTTGACATTCTCATTAGAGCTTTGCATCATTACTTGCATTTTAATTATGTGCCTTTTAAGTCCTTTTGAGGAATCTTTCATAATTTTATCATTTTTTAATGTCAAGCTTTGTTTTGGATGTTCTTTACACAATTGGAAAGATATTAGATAGACCTACAACTTTTCCATTATATGTTTTTCATAATTCCACACAATTTTTAATTGTTTTCAAGATAATAATAACAAATTTTTTGACATAAAAAAATCTGTAAAGGAATGTTTTGTAATATTAACATATATTTTCACTTCGACCTCCATTTTGAGTGATATTTAAACCATTGGAAATATTTTAGAGATGCCTACAAATTTGTTACTCTACACTTTTGACAATTCCCTATGGAATGTTTCAGATTTGCAAAAGAATAAAATAGAATCTTGTAAAATAAAAGATTCCATTTTATTCTTTTATAAATATGAAACAATCGATAGGGAATTGTCAAAAGCATATAGTAACAAAGTTCTAGGTCTCTTCAATATCTTTCAATGGTTTAAAATTGCTTCAAATGGAGGTTGTAGGGAAAAGTTAAGCTTATGACAAATTCCTTTGTGTCAAAAGATATATGTTTTATTATTTTTGAAATAGTTACACATATATGTATAATCATAAAAAAAACTTATAATAGGAAATTTGTAAGTCTGTTTAATATCTTTCCAACAATGTAAACAAATCCTAAAATGGAGGCAGGGATAAAAATATAGGGTAAAATTACCTCTAAAATATGCATAAGTAGAATGCACACAACTTTATGTCATAGGAGTTTTATAAAATTTTGATAATGCAATAAGCACAATTATTGTTTTAGGTAAGAATAAATTAATAAACATTATAACTAGGTCCTTGGTAAATTGTTTTTCACAAATATTAAATTATGTTGAAAGAGAATTTAAGAAAAACAAATCAAATCTTAAATTTGACATTCATTTGACTCTTATAAAGTTGCTTTTGGATTTCTTTGGAGATGGTGATTAAAAAACAACATGATATCTTGACAATAAGGTGAAGTTTGGGGCTTGTTTTCAACACCGTTTTTTTGAGTCTAATAGAATAGTTTAGATAATTTAGGTAATATAGCACTAATTAAAAGGAGTTTTATTTTGTCTTATAGGAAAAAAAAACATATAAGCCTATTAAGATATGTACAAACAATATTCTGAAATAAAAATTTATTCCACGTTTATGAGGACGGTGTTGGGGGTAATTTTCTAAGAAAAAATTCAGTGGTATATTTGATCCTTGATATTTTTATGACTATTAAGAAAATGTATATGTATAGGTTCTGATGTAATTAGCAAAGCTTTCTCCACATCAAGTTGCATACAAACCAAGATAAGAAAGATTTATCCAAATCATGCCACATACTTTTGATGACTCATAGAACAAACACCACTTTTGAATCATATAAGTTTTTTATTAACATGTCAATTTATTTTGAAAAAATGAAATGAAATAGTTGTACGTGCATACTTGAAATGTGAAATGTTGCAAGTTTGAACACGCTGGTTGTATCACAAAGCATGGAATACATGAAAAGGGAACATGATACAAATTGTGTTTAATAGATTTCCAATCCAATCAATTCGCCTTTGCAAGTATTCTCATGCATGTGCCAAAGTAAGAGCTTTGCAACATGATATATGAATCCATCGAAACACTTGAAAACCGTGTCTTGTTGATTAACACATCAGGAAGTGATACCCATAGGGTACGAATATGGATGCTAACAATTGCCACTAGGAAATTATGCAAACCAAAACCCATCCGATTTCCAAAATCTTGAAAATATCACAAGGAATAGGTAATGTTAAGAGCTTTTACTAGTTACAATGAATAGAAAACAATTTAACTCCTTTTAGTGCTATGGGCTTTTTGCACCGTCTTAACCCTTCAAAACCTTTCCTCCAAACAAAAAATGTTGATCTTTTTGGTTGTAAATATAAAATCCTAGACTTCCAACAAGGGTATGGTGCATTATTAATGATGCCCTGTTAATATAAAACCCTATAGACTCCTAATAAGGGGCATGGTACATTATTGATGATGTCCTATAAATATAAAACCCTGGACTTCTAACAAGGGCATGGTGCATTATTGATGACATCTTTGATGCCTACTACTAAAATTGTCTTATCAAGCTTCCACAATGGCATATCTTTGACAAAGTAGTTTAATACCTTGTTTGCCTTTTAAATTATGTTATCAGCTCCAACAGTTCTTATCTCATAGTTGTGCTACATGTCTCTCACTCCCATTGTGCCTTCACGTAATAAAAAATACATCAAAATTCTTCTTGAGGGCATTTTCCTCAAAGACTCTCTCTTTATGTTTATTGCTAAAGACACTCTCCACCAGATTTTTCTCTAATTTTTCATTAGAAATTAATTTAAATATTTGCAAAATAAATGACATTCACAATACTTATGATCAAATTAGGATCAAAGATTCTATATTTTAAAAAAACACAATTAATTAAAAAATCAATGTTAAAAAGGTAAAACTTTTGTCACATCCCGTTCATGTCATATATGCTCTTAAACAAATGAAAAATATTAAAGAAAATATTTTTGAATGTTTCATGAGTTGTACTTGAAATTTTGGCGCTCCTCTTTTATCGATGTTGCAAGCAATTACCATAGCACTCCCTGTTGGTTTCTTCACGGAAATTCAACCTGATTTGATAGGCACTTTGAGGGGAGGTAAAAAAAAATTTAGGAATCATACTCATTTCATCATCTGACCAACTAAAGGAAACACAAGCTAGTTTCCATCCAAGTCGCTATCTCTCCAACGTAAGTCATGAGCTAAAGCTATTTGCTCGTAAAATGGATTCTGAAGCTCGAAGGCCAAATTCATGTGCATGGGAACTGGTGAAAATGGAGAATCGATAGAACAAGAAGCTATTGATGTGTAAGAATGTGGTTTTGATTTCATGGTGTGGAAAGTATTTCCTCATTTTTCATGTGATATTGTCATAATCTTTTATGTGTTATTCTGACATCACTGTTCTTAATCTGTACAGGAATTAAAATAGAGCATGTCTGCTATCTACAGGAATCCACCACCAAGCCCGTTCGATCGATAGCTCCTCTTCTATACAACCAACAAGAAGGGGTTCATAATGATTCAGTCTATAGTCGCTGACTATATAGTCAAAACAAAATTCCATCCTCTTTGTCTCGTTTGGATCTCAACTCTTTCTCTCAGACAACCAAATAAAACCCCTCGCCAGGGCCATCCAAACCACTTAACAGCCTTTTTATGGATAATCAAAGAACCTGTTGGCAGCAACATGAATTTCTAAAAGTTTCTGTCGGAGGGATTCGTTGAAGTAACCAGAGAAAAAGGAATGGTGATCTATGGGTGGGTGCCTCAATAACTAATTATATTCTTCCAACATAATGCTTTATGTCATTTTCCAATTCTCTCAATGAATTGAAGCCTACAATAAGATCTCAAACTTTTTAAATTAATGAATGTTCTCTTAAATTATTATTTTTATATGATTTGTTAAATATTTTTAAGTTTATTTTTTTAGCAGCATAGAATTGAATTTTTTTTTTAGAAATATGGTTTTTCATTGGTAACAAGGGGCACAAATTAATCACGAGATAAGGGATAATTTGAAGAATTAATTGCACAAATACCATGATGGGCAACATTTAAAAATAAACATGTATACCAAATGTAGAAATATAAAAGAAATTGTAATAGAAAAAGTTTCAAACACTTATTTAAAATAAAATGATGGAGGTGTGCACACTTTTCAGCCATGGAAAAGAATTAGATTTTATGTATTTCATCAACACAAAGCATGAAATATTGAAAACCAGGGTGACTAGCTCACATTGATCCGTAAAGATTGTTGTGCACCAAATCAAGCTTACCTGGAACTTGATACATGTTCTTCTGGAATGAAGCTCTATGTTGTTATCCTGTTAGGAAATTTGGACACTTTTATGTGTCCTTCTTGAGAGGTGGCAACCCTCTCACCATGTCATACCAACGAAGCGTGTCGAGATATCCAAAACTAATGTGGCCAAATCTTTTGTGCCGCAACTGAGCTGAGAATGTGTCCTTCATAATGAGGGCATGATTGTCTTGCTGGAGAAAATCAAGATAAAACATACGTCCAAAATTTGAAACTCGTTCAACAATCTTAGAGCTTCTATATTTATCTTGTATTAAACAAATCTTCTTACCAACTTTACAATCAAAATCAATCTTCAGATTATGATCTATAAGTTGATCAATTGATAGCAAATTCTTAGTCAAACCAGGGACATACAATACATTAGATATTATACAATTGCATGTACCAAGGGGTAAAGAGATGCTGGAAATACCTCGTACACTATATGATGACTCATCACCCAACGAAACATGATTCCTGTAGGGTGTGTCTCAAATTGTGTATAACTAGTCTTTGCATCTGGTCATGTGTCGAGTAGCACCTGGATCAATGTACTAGATTGCGCTTGTAGATGTGGTTGCTTTAATGGATTGGGTGGTGTACAAGAAGTATCCATCCTCTGAGTTATCTTCTTGTTCAGTAACATTGCCTTGTTGATGGGTTTTATCCCTCCATTTCCCCTTCTTCTTCTACCCTTGATTATTGTTGGATTACATCCCTGTTGAGATTGTTGATTGTTCGGCTTCAAATTACTTGAGGAGCCCTTTTGAATGTGTTGTACCAAAAATATTTCAAATCTTGGCCTTTTTTGCTACAAATCAAATAATTTTTTGTTGCTTTTCCCCTTGATTATTATGCTTTTGGGACTTATTGGATGTTGGTGTGTATTATTTTCCACATCATTAGGTGAGTCATCTCACTTAGGTGAGATCGTAGGTCCACGTGTCATTTAGGAGTCTTTACGAGATTCTCTTACGCGTCAGTGTGTTAGTGCGTCACTGAGAGTTACACTTATATTTTGGGAATGTAACTCCCCCTCTCCACTCGAGTTGTCATGACTATAGCATTGGGGGTTACTTAGCACCTCCTATTTGTACACCCTTTTGGATCTATGAGATAGAGGAGAGTTTTGTGGCTTATCGAGGTTCTGCTCGTTTGTCGAATCTTTGCATACACATTCAGTTGATGCTCGCTCCTCCCGAGATCTATTCACACTGTCGTTCGCACGTCCATTGATGTGTACGTCATCCCTCGTGATCCTCGCTTGCGGGTTTTTCATACCCTCTTACATGGTATCAAAGCGGATCTTGTGGATCTGTGCACTCTTCGGCATTGCTCGTGCGTTTTCCGGCTTCTAGCATGATGTTTATATTCTCGTGCGTGTGTCGTAATGGAAATTCTGACCATGCTCTTCTTGCATTAATTTCAGGTGTTTATACCTCCGTTCGGGTTGTTCGTGGTTCGTTTTCAGGTGTTCGTGGTTTTTTCTGCCTTGCGTGTGGTTTTGAGACGCTTCAAAGTCTCTAGTTGCAGTTTTGGGCTTTTTATAGTTTCAGATCTGAGTTTTTCACATGCTAGTTTTATTGAGTCTCATTGGCGTGCAGTCCTCCTCTTACCCAACTCAGCCCCAACTCGCCAAGCTGGGAACCAAGTTGGTTCTTGTCGCTCACCGCTCACTCTACCACCTGGCTCGATTTCTGGCTCGCTCAGCCTGCATTGGTAGTGACTCGACGTGTTTTCCATTTATTGCCTTGGTCTCTGCAACCTTTTCTAACTTATCTTCGGCCTTCACTGATCTGGTTCTGAGGTGTTTGCATTGGGGGTTGTTACTTTGGTCTTCGACTCTGCTCCATGTCCTTATACCTTTGTTCCACGCTTGGCTGCTTCCGTGACTCATTTCGCTTCATCTTCGTTTGAACCTGGATCGGCATGAAACTCATTGCTTAGAATTCCTTCTGCGTGGACGTCCTTTGCGTTGGATCTTTTCTTTGGCATGCTTTAGGCTCGTGCTTTGGTTTACAACTCGCTTTTTCCAGCATTGTACTCGTGTTCGTTTATGACTCATTTTCCCTTTGGGAGGTCATTCTTGCACTATTCAGTTGCTCCGTCTGCGAAGTTATTTTACACTAGAAGCTCAACATACATTTTGCCTTGTTCATCCACGAAACGTGCCACACCTCCAATCGATTTGCTCACTGGTCTACTTCATCCGTCCTCACTGGTCTAATTTAGTTGTTTCGTGCTCAGTGTCGTTACTCGGCTGTTTCTCCATGTAACCTACTCACTTTGCTCTCAATGTTGCTCGACTAAGATCTCCATTCCTGCCTTGTGACGCGTGGCTTTGCGTGGAAATCAGGTGTTACAGTCTGACATCTACATTTTGTTGTTATCGTTGCAACCCTACCAGCGTTGGAATCTTCCAACGATTACACGACTCATAAGACTCTAACACTCAGCTCAGACCGGTGTAAACCAACTCGACCAGCTTGGCCTTGACTCCTCCAACGTGGACCACCTGTGTTGAAACTAGCACGTGGTACTCAACTGCTCAAACACGTGACTCCATAGCGTGGGCCCACTCCCTTTTAGAATTGTTTACAGGTTAAAACAATCCTTGTTTTAATGTTTTGAGGCAAAAACATTCCTTTATGACATTGTAATAATTTTTGGGTTCTAATTTTGCTTGTATCATGCCCTTCCTACGTGTGTCGAAGACAGAGGGCGAGGTCCGGGGTTAGCAGGAGGCTAATCCCCCCTCTTGCAAGCAAAAAAAACCCTACCTAAAATTTGATGACATTTCCAACGAGTACCCACACAATACCCTTTGCACCCTTTTCGGACACTTTTTTAATTGGTTTGCAAAGCCTATTGACATTTTCCATCAGTTGCGGGAATCATTTTCTTGCTATAACTTTTGACTCGCTACTCGGTTTTGAGCGCTTCTTTAGTCAAAGTTGCATGATTTTTCACACATTATGTGATGAAATTATCAATTTTGTAAACACACTACTTTATAAAGTACCACATTTTGGGGGGGTTCATTAGTACTCTTGGGTTTTCACACGCAGACGCATTATCGGCCGAGTCCGACGTCTTTCTTTTGTGCACCTTGCACTTTTCATTCCACATCATGGAGAGTGCTCTTTCTAGACTTGATCGTCATAAGATCACCTTATAGCCTCCGCCACTTCTTAATGGGAGAGGGAACTATTCAGCTTGGCATGCTTCTATGGAATGTTACTTCGCTCACGAGGGTCTTTCACCCTTCTTACTTGGGCATGTTCCTGCACCCACTGATCATTGTTGTCTAGAGGACTTCCTTGACACTTGCGACCATGTTTTTGGTCACTTGATGATGCATGTCTCTCGATCTCTCTGGTTTCACGTGGCCAACTCAAATCCACCCCACCGTGTCAGGAGCATTCTTTAGTCCTTCTATGGAGACCCTTCACATACAGCCGCCTTTGTTGCTATTATTGATTCAGTTGTCTCCTCTATTTCTTCGTGTGATGACAGTTCCACTAACACAGGCCCACTTGGTTCCACTTCCGATGACGAGGATTGTGTACCCAGTTCTGATGTTGAGAGTACTATAGAGGACTCTTCTCCTCCTCTCACTATTCTAAAGAGTTTTTTCACCCCTCCCATCTCATCAAATATCAAGCAGTCTCCTACTGGGCCTCATACAGTCATCACACCCGCCTCTTTTCCACCTTTAGTGTATGAGGCCCCTTTCACTCCTCTACCTTCATTGGATGACTCATACATATTTGACATCGCTCTTTTGTTTGTTGAGCCCCCTCATTGGGACAAGTATCTGCCTAACCTTACTCATCTTTTCACATAGTACACTTGTGATGTACTACATGTAACTCATCCATCTACAGGTATTTCAGAGGAGTTCATCATCTCCATTGTTGGGAGTGCCCCTTCTGGGACTCTTACCACTTCCACTTTTCTGGAGTTCTTAATTGATCCACCCTTACTTGTGGATGCCTTTTCTGTTGTGGGGTATGTTTTGTTGCCTTCACATATGTTGGACATCCTTTCTATAGGTGTTCACCCTTCACACTCTGACACTTCTGCACTCGTAACATTACCTTTTGTTGTTTTGCACTCACTTGCTAGACCTATGTCACACTTTCATGGACCAGACTCAGAGTTATTCGTGCTACTGCCTTCGGTTTCCTTCGTGGAGTGGGCAGACTTCCAACACGTCATTTTTGTCCTTTCTAGGGGCAAGCACACAGTTCGGTGTGGGTGGATCTTCTTCAGTCCAGAGGCAGAGGATCTCGTCATCGACATTCTTTTAGGAGACCTTCTAGAGCTGCAGAGTTCATATCCGTTCATGGCATCTTCTGCATTCCTTTCGTCTACCTCTTATTCTCTCTTCTTCTTCTTTCTGAGAGATTTCCTCTTTGGACATGGGTACCTTTTCAAGCTCATATATAGTTGGGACCCACCATTGGCATCTTTCTCAGATTAGAGAGTGTTTTGTTCTCTTGTGGTGGATGTTTTTCCCACTGGGTTTTCCTTCACTGCTTGGGACTTATTTTTTGTGCGTGGGTACCTAATCAGGCTTTGTGTCGGGACCCATTTCTCATTTCTGACTTGCCACCTCGTCCTAAGTTACGATGAAGGGGGGTGTTGGTGTGTATTATTTTCCACATCATTAGGTGAGTCATCTCACTTAGGAGAGATCGTAGGTCCATGTGTCATTTAGGGGTCATTATGAGATTCTCTTACGCTTCAGTTTGTCAGTGCATCATATGCGTCATTGGGAGTTACACTTCTATTCTGGGAATGTAACTCCCCCTCTCCACTCGAGTTGTCATGACTGCAGCATTGGGGGTTACTCAGTACCTCCTATTTGTACACCCTTTTGGATCTATGAGATAGAGGAGAGTTTTGTGGCTTATCGAGGTTCTACCCATTTGTTGAATCTTTACATGCACATTCGGTTGATGCTTGCTCCTCCCGATATCTCTTCATGCTATCTTTTGCACGTCTATTGATGTGCACGTCGTCCCTCATGATCCTCGCTTGTGATTTTTCGTACCCTCTTACATTGGAAGACTAGGATTTGTTCTTCTCTTTCTGATGAGAAGTAAGTGCCTACTCTTCTCCTTCATATTTTTTTTACATGGATTCTTCTTGATGCAATAGGTTCACCAACTTTTCAAAACTGATGGTTTGATCGGACAAATTGATTGTCGTCACGAATATATTGTAGAAGGAAGGAAATGCTCTCAAAATAATAGGAAACGAGAGCATCATCTTTGATATCTACTCCCAGTGCTAGGAGTGAACTCCTTAACATTGCAACTCTTATGAGAAAAGCCTCAAATTTTTCATTTGGCTTGAATTTAAGTGTATGTAGATGACTTTGAAAATTCAAAATTGTATTATTGTTCTTGGCCTCATACACTGTGCTCAATTTATCCCACGCTTCTTTGGTTGTTCTGGCATCTCTTATACCAAATGTAATTGTGAAACATGGAGGTAGTATGTAATAATTGTATGGGTTGGAAAAAATAGATTAACTTACAGGGCTTTGAGAGGCTGAAATATTTATAGATATTGTGCAATCAATATTACATAACATAATATGTTAAACGGGTGCAACAAAACCCAATCATGAAACAAACAAACCAATACGGTTTCAACTAATTAACCATTTTTAACAATTTACCACATAGTAAGTTTCAAATTACCTATGGTAACATTAAGTAACAATTACAATGTAAAATTACTTCTACACTAAGGTTTTACCTAACAAAATGCATAGTTTCAAGATGTGACATGAATACAAATACATTTTCATTCATGCACTAACATTTGATTTGAACATAATTATCCACATCAAATCCCCCAAATTTGATCTGGAACATTACTTGTATTTGTTTCGTTCAGTAGTGTTGCATTTCTTTCTCTTAACAATATGTTGTTGCTACATGCAATTGTCACTAACACAAATATTTATAAACCTTTTTTATATTGTAATAACCTTTCACCAAATGAGTGACCACACAATCCTTGTTGGCCACATGTCATCCCTACCTAGAGCATAAATTGAGGATCAAATCAAACATCTCCATCATATCATTCCTCATACTACAATACATTTTCATTCAAAAGTTATGCATTTTATAAAAAATATTTTCACTACATAAGATCTACATGTAGAAGAAATAATTTGTAAATGTTGAAAGGGATCCTAATCCATGATATATAAGCCACATCTAACACAAAAGTTGATGGAAATAACTTCTTAGTAAATTTTGAATCATCCCCTGATGTAACATACAAGACTAATAAATAAATAATATAATGTAACTTTTTAACAATTTAGCAATTACATGTTAGATATTTACCATATGGTAAGGGATAGTTAGTGATCTACGGTAATTAGTAAGTTAGTAATTACATAGAGATTAGCTAGTTAATTATATATATTATTATAAAAAAACATAACTACACACACACACATTGCAATTTCAAGATCTCCTTGTTGAATGGTCTATTCTCCTTGGTCGAGATAAGTCAACTTGGAAAATATTCTTCCCTTAGAACCGTACTTGAGAGTTTCCCACCTCATATGAATCAATTCACTATTATTTAGTGTTTTACCCAAATTGGGGATAGATATGGGTGCATGAAGGAAGCTATATTTCTCTCTATTCTATATAGGAGATCGGACAATGAACAAATCAATTTATCAATCGCCTTATCCCCATCCACATCTCTATCTGAACCCTATATCTATGTTTGTTTCTTTATCTGACTTTTGAGTTACATATCTATATCTATATTTGAACTCTATATCTATATCTAGTTGGTGAGGAGGATCAATTGTTGAAAAAATTATCGGCCAAAAAACCGACTAAACAACATTTCCAAGAATTTGTTCTATTGGAAATGCCCCTATAGATCTATATGGGTCGTTGGTCATATGACTGTCCCAATATAGTATAGTACCCATAACCATTAGGTAAACTATCCCCCCTTCAATTTAGAGTGGATTCCCTTCAGTGATTGATGCCAAAATCGACTATATTCTTATATAATATAGAGTAGGCAGTCTTAAGTCATGTGACTGCCATATTATATTAAACAAACACCCACCATATATATATATATTATATATATATATGGTCGGGGTGTTTGTTTTAATACATACATACATACATACATACATATACATATACATATACATATACATATACATATACATATATATATATGTATATGTATATGTATATGTATATGTATATGTATATGTATATGTATATGTATATGTATATGTATATGTATATGTATATGTATGTATGTATGTATGTAAAATGTATGTATGTATGCACAAATTAATTGTTATAAGCTTCCTATGTAATAAGAAGAGAATTTTCCTATTTGTATGGCTATATATTAGCCTTCCTTGCATTGTAAAAAACATAACAAATTAATATAGAGAAAATTATTTCTATTGGGTAAATTTGTTGTACCATGATTAACTAAAATATGAATATTCTAGTGTAATCTAATGCTATAGGAAAAGTAAAATAATTGAATAAATGAAGCAATAAAATATTGAAATACACCTAAGGAAGCTAAGCAGTAAAATGTAAAACCCTAATGTGCAAAGATGGTTAAGAAGTGCCTTAGCTATTTTGCAGATGTCATGGGACTGTGTCACAGTGTAAACTAGGTGAACATGAGGAGGAAACCTTCTCACAAAAGCCTAAGAAAGTACAGATCTAGATTATCTTGACAGACTGGGGCACTTGGAGAGGGATAAGGGCACCCATGGGCACCCTAGTCTATAGAAATGGCCAAGAAACTTTCTCTGGAGTGTTGTGGGATGTTCACCTGTGTTCGCTTCCTGTCGCGTGAATGTCGATGTATAATCGCTGAAGCATTGGTAAACATACAATGGAAGAATCACCTTCTATGAAGTGTGATGTACATGAACCAACCTTATGTGCTTTGTGCTGGAGCTAGATGGATGCAAATGTAGTTTTAGATGCCTTTGATGGATGCAACCTTAGGGGGTGATAGTAGGTGCCTAGTGCTTGGCCCCTCATTATGGTCAGATAACTATTGTTCTTTTGCTTTAATTTCGTAATTAACCACAAAAAGGTTGACCATTAAAACTATAAGAAGTTGAAACGGCTAGAAAGTACCCAAAAAGTGAGAGGAAAGTGCAAAGAGGATTAGGGCACCCAGAGGGGTACTGGTGTGCAGTCCTGTCTAGGTCAGTTAAAATAGGGAAAAGGTAGTATGAAAGTATAGACTGGGAAAGTACGGGTGCAATATCGAAAGTAGCAATAGAAAATAAAAAAGTTGGCCAAAGACATGGGTTAATTAGTACTCTTTTTCACTTAAGAACCATATGAATAGTAGTATGAGACTGAAACTAAATAATTACCCAAAGTATGTGATTTTGTGTCTACATTTGCCCCCACTTTATGTTGGTGAGCAAAATTCTTGGTAACATAAAGTAGATAGAGATGCATACCTAATATCCATGTAGAGAGATGTAGAAAACATGTCGAGGGACTAGAAAAAGCATGGAGTGAAAAAAATATGGAGCGTGGAGACTAAAGAAGCAAAAAGTGTAAAAAGTGATGAAAGTGAACCTAGGGAAAGCACGTGTGTAGATGCCAATGCATGTAGTGTACCTGCATGGTTAGTATCGTGTGTGTGATGTACCCACCACGTGCCTGTTGTTGACTGCTTGCTTCCCATACGGACGAACCTGCAAAAGAGAAGACAATCAAGTAGTCAAATACGCATGTATATGTGTAATGTGTAAAAACACATGTATATATGTAAAAGTATGTAAAGAAAATACTGAAAAATGTAAAAAAGGAACATGTGCACCTGATCTGTGATGAGAAAAAGGGTTTAGAAAGGATCTTGTCGATGTAGATGAAGTGCAAGTTTTTTGGGCCTCCTCAAACCACTAGACGAAGAAGTGTAGGTAGGAAAGTCTAATGTTCCTCCAACCTATAACCACTTCTTGAGAGTAAAAAGATATCTATACTATTTGGTTTTTGGGTGATCTGATGCCACTGAACAAATTCATGTAGAGAGGAGGTCTGGTTTATAATCTAACCTGTAACTACTTCCCAGAATGCTAAGGACAATATTCCCTGTAAAATCTGTTGTGTATGGAGTTTGTAGACTAGTTTGAACCCACTTGCTGTATAACCCATTGTGTCATGGATAAAAAATGAATACTGAATTGTACCAGTACTGTGTGTAAACCCAAATGATTCTCCCCCCTTGGGGGTGTATGCGACACCATGGATAGGAGAATGTGGCGTAAAAGAGGACCTACCATGGATACTGAAACTGTTCCTGGAAGGGGGGAGGTGACGTGCTTGGTAGAAACCAAGGTAGAAACAAACAATGTAGCTAGAAAATAAGTGTTAGTACAAACATACATGCAGAAGACAAGTGTAAGCCAAATAGAGAATGTGTAATCTAAAACATAAGAAAATAATGTAAACACCCAAGAAGACAATATAGACCACACAAAGTGGGTTACAAACATGGGACACCACTCACAATGTTGCAAGACACTCAAGGCCGTAGTGGACGCAAAAAAAGAAGTGTGCACACAAGAAAAAGGGAAAAGTATGCAAACAATAACAAGTAATAACGTACAATATAACAAATAAGTATGGAAATAAGTATCCCTTCATAACAAATACTGCAAACGAAACACCCGTTTGCATGTTAGAAAGATAAAGCGTATGGAAAAGAATGTATAAACCAAAATAGTGTGCTAAGAACAAGAATGAAACAATAACACCGGTAGTGTACGAATGTGAATGTCCTTAGGAGCCACTATGGGATTGGTAGTCAAGAATCCATGTTGTGTAGTATCCTTGTATAGTCTGCGATCACAACTAGAAAGCAAGTGAACTTGCATGTGTTTATGATAATGATAATGAAATACAAGACATCTATCTAGTATGTGTATTAAAGTGAACATGTACAAGTAAATTAAAGTAAGATTAAATGCAACCATAAAATGCAGTATGCTATGGATGGATGGAATGGAATGCAGAGTGAATGATGGGATCCACATGCCCCCCGTATGAATGGAATTTTATACAACGAGGTTCATTTAGTATGCCCCCTGAACAGTCAAGAATGAACCATAAACAAGAGTGTGTCATCGGGAAATGGTCGAACTATGTGTTGTGTAGTGCATTGTGGTGAATGTTTATGTGTGGTGTTGATATGCAACCTAGAGATAATGTATGAATCCTAAAGCGTATATCACAATGAGATGATTGAAGGAGTGATGATTTAGCCTAAAGCATATATCACTACAAGATGAGTAGGATAAGTGATGATGTAGCCTATGGCGTATATCACTAAACTAGGAATTTCACATGATGGAAAGGTTGGATGTTTGAATGTGTGAGTGTATTGAGGTCCATTTTATTTATATACCCTCAACTGTCCATTATGGACCATGTGACTAGAGTGTGTCATTGGGTAGTGAGTGTAATGCATATAAGTAGATGCGTAAAATGTGTATGAAATGTAGTGTGATATGTAAAGTTTGTAATGTAGGATGTGCAATATGTAATGCAAGACACATGGACGATATGAGATGTTTATATGCCTAATAAGACACAAGCCTGTAATGTAGTGTGTAATGTGTAGATGATGTAGGATCATGTGATGAATATGCATGATAAGGTGTAGTGTCTAGTGTGCAATTTGTGAGATTCATGTGTAGATAAGATGCCCTCAATAGTCAAGTGTGAACCGAAACACAAGAGTGTGCTCATAGGGTAATGGTCGATGCAAGTGTATGTATGAAGTATGAGAGGAATGAGTGGATGTTGGATGGTTATGTGATGAAGATGTAATATGCATGTTTTTTGTTTAGAAGAGGGAGGGGGATGATAAGTGTCATGCCCCGCAAGTATGTAAGTGATGGAGATTTAGTCAAAAGACGCTAAGTGGATCAATGTAAGGAGTAATTTCTTTGAAAAAAGTGATTGGATGTTGAAGTGAGGACTGAATAGGGTCCTTAAATTCTGAGAGTCAAAATATGTCAGCTAAAGTGTTCTTGTCTTGTGTAATGAGTGGTTACTTGTTGACTGTAGATGACTTGAGAAGTGGAGGAGTTGCAGTCATCTTTGAAGGGGGTTGCTTATTTTGGCTCAGTAATACTGTAGGTGACTTATTAGGAGGAAGTGTTGGACTAATTTGGAGAGGTGGTTTCTTGACGTGAGTAGATTACATAGGTGGTGCTTGAGTGGTAGAAGAAGGAACACTAGAAGTGATGGCGTGATGATCACTAGACATAGAAGAATCAAATTTAGGAACCCACTGAGATGTAGCATGCAAGAAAATGTTGTGCAATGAATGAGATAAATCCCTAACACTCAAGATGTTTGATTCCTTGTTGTAAAACATAACATTCATTATCGTTATGGCCATTGATTTGATGATAGTTATAATATGGATGACCTTGATATTTTACAAGCTGATAAGGAGGATAACAATGAGTAAGAGGAAAAGTGATCAATTGATGACTAAGGAGCTTAGCAAGAATTTCATGTTGCTTAATATTACGATCAAAGGTGAGAGGATCCGGTAATGGTATGGCTTAAGGTTAACTTATATGAGCACATGTAGTAGACACAAAATGAAGATGAGATGTAGAAAGTTAATAAACATGAGCCTGAGAAGCGTCCTTAAGATGTTGGATTTTAGATTTGAGAGATGCAATCGTGGATTCCATATCCTTAAATTTTTCTTAGAGAAAAGAATGCAAATCTTGAATTGAATCCAATGTAGACTGATTAGATGGAGGATGACGAGGACTAGGCTTGTCAAATAAATGATCGAAAATAGGGTTGCAGGGTATCTTTAGGAAGATACATGGTTTTTAGGGATATTTTAAGAACAAATTGAAAATTAGGATGCATCTTAAGAAAACCAGAAAAAGAAATTTGAGGAATTCCGGGAGCCATGATAGAGGAAAAATGAGGATCCTAAGCATGAAGATCAAATTTGAGTTCACCAAAATGATTAAATAAAACATATTTTATTCTAATGGAATCTAATGCTATAGGAACAGTAAAATAAATAAATAAATGAAGCAATAAAATACTAAAATACACCCAAGAAAATTATGAATGAAAATGTAAAACCCTAATGTGCAAAGAGGGTTGAGAAATCTTTAGATGATTTGATGATGTCATAGGACTATGCCGTAAAGGAGATTGGGTGAACAGGAGGAGGAAACCTTCGTACAAGAGCCTGGGAAAGTGTAGATCTAGACTGTCTGGCTAGACTAGGGCGCTTGGAGAGGGATAGAGCGCTTGTGGGCACCCTGGTCTTAGTTCCGGGCACCTTGGTATGCAGAAATGACCAGAAACCCTCCTCTGGGGTGTCGTTGGATGTTTTCTTGTGTTTGCTTCCTGTTGCGTGAATGTCATTGTGTGATCGCCGAAGAACTGGTAAACCTTAATAAATTTTGTAGTGTTACTCAAAACCGAGTGTCATTTTTTTCAAAAGTTCTTATTTTTTATCCCCATCCCATTCGTTCCAATTTCGTTGAAGAATACCCAATTTGAAAAATACCCTCTTTTTTGGCCATCATGTGGGTATCTCCTTATTCTGGGCTTATATATACTTTTGGAGATTTTTGCTGCCCCTTAGAGTTTCATCGAATCATCAATGCCAAAATTTAAATTTTTAAAGGACACACTATATCTTGTACGCGACGTCCAATTTGTGGAGGGTTGTTTTTTAAGCTTCATGATCACATTAAGCTAAACTAGCAGTATGACTAGAGGACGAAGGTACAGGAGGCTGGAGGTCAATCAACGATTTCTTGTCAGTCACCAATAATGGAGCCGCATATAAGTTGTGGTGGCATTTTTTTGAGTGTGAGTATTTGATTTATAGTTTTGCTTCATTTCAATTTTTCAACTTTTCAATGCGTATTGTGGATACTGGAAAAATAATTGTATTAGAGAGTAGATGACTGCAGAGATACTTTGATTGCGGAGATCCTATGATTCTTGTACTTCGTTGGAAGATGGTTGGATGGTGAATACGTTCACTAGCAATGGTGATCATGTGCAACAAGATCCAGACAACAAGATTCAAACAATAATATACAATATGATACGATATTATTTTTAGTGTTCTCGTTTGATGAATAAGTGAAAATTTCACATTGTGGGGGGAACATGAAACCAATGTTCCATTTCCATTCTATGCTAAACTAACTAAATTCAAGGGCAATTTCCAGTGGTAGTGACATTTTCCTATATGTTGTTCGAGATCAAGTGGTAACGATCAACAACAATGGCTACAATTAAGAACATTGTGATTCTTATGGGTTGTAATGTGCAATATTCTAGTGTGTGTTTTCTTATTCCAATTTGTAAAGAATAAGCAGTTCTTGATTCCTGTATACTTTTCTTATGTACAAACATAGTGGCAAACAAAAGTACCAAAGTAAGTCAATTCATGGATCTTGAAATTTTTTGTGGAGATCCAAAAAACCACCATGAGGTGGGCAGTTGATGGCGACATGTTCGCGTCTAGATTTGTGGTAAATCTATTGAAAACATGGAGGGTGAGAGCCTTTGTTTTGTATCGAGGTCATGAGTCACATAGTTTGACATGCCATAGGGGTGAGTATACTGCAGTTTGAGAGTGTGAATGTTTTTCTACCATATAAACACTAAGGGGTGACTGTTAGGAATTAAGCATTTACATGTTAGATATTTACCATATGGTAAATAATTAGTGATCTACGATAATTAATAAACTAGTAATTACCTAGGCTAGTTAGTTAATTATATATCTTGTTATAACAAAACGTACACACACACACAAATTAATAGTTATAAGCTTCCTATTTAATAGGAAGATGATTTTCCTATTTGTGTGGCTATATATTAGTTTGTCTTGCATTGTAAAAACACAATAGATTAATACAAAGAAGTTTATTTTTATTGTGTAAATTTGTTGATGTACCATTAGTAACATTCACCACATTTTTTCAATGGAGATTATGAGTTTGACGGAGTAGGACTGATATTGCATTGCAGATAAATACAAATGATTAGTATGGATAAATTGATTTTGTAGAGGACATAAATGGATTGTAACAATAAAATGAAATAGTAAAAATGAAAAAACAAAAATCTAAGAGGAGAGTGTGTTGGTTTATTAAAATAGAAATGCATATCTCTTTATAATGTCTTCTTAATTTTTGTGTACTTGATGTAATCTTTATTGGACATTTTTGTGGTTAATGGAAAATAAACTTGTCTAATAAAGAACAAGGCCATGATATGATAAATACTGTCGAAGGTGATGCTTCGTGCTATGTGTCATATTTTATATGTTTCGTAAACAAACAACTCTCCTTTAATAGTTCTTACTTTAACTAATATTCAATTATAATGTTTATCAAGGTGATGCTTTGCACAATGTGTCATATTGTCAAGGGTAAAATTTGATGGTCGTGTAAACGTTTTTTCTTGATTTTAATTGTTAAAAACTTGCAAATTTTTGAAATAATTATCGCGGCTAACTTACATATTTATTAAAATATAACCATTTTTGTATAAAAATTATATACAAGCTATATAAATATATATTTAAAAAGTAAAATAAACATAAATATATATTGTATTTATTTAAATTTTAGTGTATATATAACATAAGAGATTCGATTTTTTTAAATTGTAATTAGCTATATTTTTTAAATTGTAATTAGCTATATTATATAGTTAATTACAATTTAAAAAAATCAAATCTCTTATGTTATATATACACTAAAATTTAAATAAATACAATATATATTTATGTTTATTTTACTTTTTAAATATATATTTATATAGCTTGTATATAATTTTTATACAAAAATGGTTATATTTTAATATATATATATATATATATATATAATTTGAAAATTCATTAATGTGAACCACTCAATTTTTTGTTTTTTGCACAACTAATTTTTAATGTAAATAAATGCTTTAGTCTATTTAAATTTTAAAGCCACAACTAATACTATTTTTTTTTAAACATTGTTACACATGACAAACACTCAAATGTCTATGATTGAAAATTTAAAAAATATATATTGGAAGAAGGGATAAAAGTAGTCTTTTCAAAGTGAAGTGTCAAGCAAAATATTTAAAAATGGGAAGTTTGATTGATAATGGAATACTCAACAATAAAGAGTTGAGGAATATTCCACAAATATTTCATACATAACTCTACAAATGATAAAATGAGATGTCTCTTCAAAAAATTATGCATTCACGAGTACAATACTCTTTAAGAAATAACACTTTTGAAAAAGAAAAAATTAAAATTTACACTAGAGGAGATGTATATAACTAAATAATAGTTAGGGTGAAAACTATATAACTACCTCCAACCTAGCATAAATTTTTAGCCATGAAAAAATATTTAGTTAACAAAGAAAAATTGGATAAATTAATATATTTACCCTTTAAGGTCCATATCTTTCGTTTTGGTATTTGTACAAGAGTTGTAGATGTCATATCTTTTGTTTTGGTATTTGTACAAAAGTTTGTAGATGTCTTTAGAAGCCTTGTGGACGTTTAAATATCATCATCATCTTCTTCTGTGGTCACATATATATTTGAGGATATACATTATATTGGAAGAAGGGATAAAATTAGTCTTTTCAAAGTGAAGTGTCAATCAAAATATTTGAAAATAGGAAGTTTGATTTGACGATGGAATATTCCACGATAAAAAGTTGAGGAATATTCCACAAATATTTCATACTAACTTTACAAATGATAAAGTGAGATGTCTCTTTAGAAAAAATCATTCAAATTCTTGACCAAATTAATTGACATGGTGAAGCCTATATAAGTGCATTCCATAGTATAATAAAATAAAGACTCCAAGCAATAGAGTTTAAGAAATAACACTTTTTTTATTTATGAAAAGGATCTTATATTATATTAATTCAATACGATACAAGTTAACTTTCACCAAAAAATCAGGCGGTATGAGAGCACACACCCCAAAACCACAAACAAAGCTTAGGCCAAGCCTAGAGCAACGAGAGTCAAACTAGGTCGAGCCTAGGAGAGTACAAAATATGTAGGCATCGCCTAAAATCATACAAAAAACACTATCAAGTAGCAGTAGAAAACATGCCCGAGGTGGGTGGATCATGATCATCCCGGCCACCCTGAACCAGGAAAGTCCTTTCTAGCATCTGAAAGCTCCCAACCAATATCAACTTCTTCCTTCAGGGTTGATTCTTGCGAGTAGGAATGGCGAGGTTGAGGTGATGAAATTTGTCTGAAGGTGGCGGTGGTGGCGGCGGGTTCCTCAACACCATGATGCAAAGCAGCGGCAAGAGGGGATCCCCACCCAGGTTTGACTGGGTGGCGATCCCCAGCCCTGCTAGCGAGCTGATGAAGGTGATGGTGAGCCCTAGCCACGGCGGCGAGTTGGTGAGTAACTGCACTGATGCAACAGGCTCCTGGGGAGCGGCAAGTGTGAATGAAATCAAGATGTTGAGACCTATTGCGCCGGCCACCACGAGTGGAAGGTGAGGAGCGCCTGGTAGGAGACAGAGGTACTCGAGAAACATTACATGGGGCTTCCCCCTATTGACACAGACAGGGTCTGGAGGTGGTCCACCTCCAACGCAACCTTGTTGGTTTGAACTTGTATCTGCAGAAGCAATATTGGAGATTACCATGGATTTATTATAAACTGAGAAAGATTGATCAACGGAAAAATTAGCAAAGAAAAACCATTTCTTCCTTTCCATATCCAAAAGATAATCTCCCCTCTAAAAACATGCCAAATTTGGGTGAACATAGGTTGAAGCTTGGGATTGTCTCCCAAGAGGATATGCTGCCAAATGAAGCAATGAGGGCGTAAAGGAAAGAAAAATGAATGGATCCAGTTGTAGGCATTTTAAGCTTTGGGACAAAACCAAAAAACATGCAAAATTGTTTCCAGGTGGGCACAAAAAGGACATGTGGGAGTTGGGATCCCAATTTGAACAAGACAAGCATCGATAGGAAGGCATTGGTGAAGAATACACCAAAGGAAACGAGCAATCTTGGGCTCCACACAAAGAGTCCAAACAGTTTCAAATCGCCTACTCTAGGTAGACATAGCTGGAATGAATTCCCCAACGTGTATTTAGTTTATCCGCCATGGGAAAATGAGGCGAAAGCCAACATTAGCCTTTGTTGGCTTTGTAATTACAGAATGGGGTATCTACATACCACTTCCAATCCATCCACCATGGGTGAGAGGAATTCACAACAATCTTATGCAACATGTGGTTAGGAACCAAATTGATGACAATGAGTAAAAGTCTCTTGGTCCTGGTTGGAAAGCCGAAATTAGAGCTTTAAAATCAGGCCAAGAGAACTAGGATTGAACATTTTTGCAAAAGAAGTCCTCGATGGTGCGAATTCCACATTTGAAGAATTTGAGCGTGGAGATTCCCGAGACCTCCGTTAAACACTTATCTTGAGATTGAAAAATCAGTGACCACCAGAGAGATTGTTGGTTTATAGAAAGCCCATTTCGAAAGCTATCCCCCTTCCAAAAAACCCAAGGTTTAACATATTCCAAAGCTTTCCAGATTCTCTTAAGCACAAAGGTGCCAACAATTTTGACAAGAACTGGGGTGATGAGCAGATTTCCAAACCCCAATCCTTTCCACGCAGGGCAGCCATAAGGAGAACCTTCAGCAATACCATGTCGTATAAGAACTTTCCAAGCTTCTTGGCTAGTAATGCTTTTGATAACCCCTTTAGCGCAAAGAGCTTGTCCTTGGTGTTGAATGTGAATAAGGTCGAGACCCCTAGAATTTCAAAGGCAAACAACAAATGTCCCTGGCTACCCTGATGAAAACCCTTGCCTATAAAAGCATTAGCCCACAAAAAAGCTTTGAGCAGTTTTTCCAGCTTATGAATGGAAGCTTTGGAAGGAACCCAACATGATGAGTAATAAACATGTGTGGCTGCAAGAGCTTTAAAACAAATTTGAACTTGTTAGCCAAAGATAAAGGCCTGGTGATCCAATATTCCAACTTTTTTGCCACCCATTGAATGACATATTACCATAGCTCGGCCGGGGAGGCTTGAAAATTAAAAGGAATACCTAAGAATTTAAAAATCTTGCCATGTGTCAGGATTTTCCATTCAAAAGTGGCAACCCAATTTGGCGCGGGAAGGAAAGATTACTGATAACACTAGGTTTTTTGCCATTGAATGGATGAGCCAGAAGCTAAGTAGAAAATATCCAAGCATTACATATCATTGCGAATGTTGGCTTCATCTTCAATGAGTATAAGAAAGGAATCATCCACAAAATTCCCATTAAGAAGTTGAGAAGTGGGTTCAACAGGAAGCGAGATTCCTCGAACAAGACCTTGTGACTTTGGCATGAGCTAACAGTATAGCCAAAACCTTCGGCTGTGAGCACATACAGTGCAGGGGCAAGAGGGCAGCCTTTCCGAATAGAATGAAAAATCCCAAAAGGTTCCGAGCTAAAGCCATTGATAGAGATTTGAGTAGAAACATTTGTAAAAAGCATATTGACGGATTGAATAAAAATGGGACCAAAGCCAAGGGCTTGGAGCATGGCGAGTATGAATGGCCATTCAATCCGATCATAAGCCTTCTCAAAATCAATTTTGATAAACATGGCGGCCTGATTAGATCTGTGATCCCATCCCATGCCTTCCCACACCGCAATAATGTTATCCAGGATGTATCGACCCTGTATAAATCATGTTTGTTCTGGCTAAATAAAAACTAGTAGAAGATTGCGTAATCGCAGAGCTAACACTTTGGCAATGATTTTATAGGAGACATTCAATAGCGTGATCAGACACCAATAGGTAATTTACTCTGGGTCTCCTTGTTTAGGGATGAATTTAATGTTTCCCTTATTAATGTGTGGCCCTAAGGATTGTTTCTGAAATCCTTCAAGATAAACCTGAAATAGGTCTTGTCCGACCGAATCCCAAAGGACCTTTTATAGAATTCACAAGGGAACCCATCACAGCCCGACACTTTATCATTAGCCATTTGCATGGTGGCTTTATGGAGGTCTTCAATGGTGAGAATTCTCTTCATAGATCACCTTCTGAGCCTTTGATAATTTGCGCAACACAACACCCAAACATTGCTCAAGAGCAGTTTGGCGAGCTGCAGAGGGTTGTTGAGCTTGAAACACAAGCTTGTAGTGGCGCACAAAGGCTTGCAACATAAGTTGAGGGTCTGTAATTCGATCTCCGCCATCCATGATAGCCATGGATCTGTTGGGAAGGTTTTTTGGCTCTGAGAGAAAGAAAAAATTCTTTCAAAACATGATCTCCAATTTTGAGCCAGTGCATCCGAGCCTAGGATCTATGCATGCCCCTGACATTGTAATTATCCACAATTTGGATTTGTTGTTGAAGTGTTGTAACTTGAAGTTGTAGAATTTCAAAGAAAGGATCACCTTGGAGCACCACCACTGCTTGGCTGAGAGCCGAAGTGTTAGCGGAGTATGAGCGGCGCCGAATTTTTGCCAGCTGTCGGTCATAGATTCTAATAAATCTTGTTGTCCAAGTCAACGCATATTCCCACCACTGAATCCATTTGGCTTGCATAGGTGGATGATACCGTTTGCAATGACTGGGTCATGGAATTAAATTCCAAACACTGCTTGATATGATTGACGAGTGGGGCCATGTTGCATCAAGGCAATATTAAGAAAGAATTGGCCTTTATGATAAAAGGGGCACACATCATGCCAATTGATATGAAATCATATTGGAGAATGATCTGAAAGGACAAAGTCAGGCATGACCTCCACTGAGCATAGAATAAATGTTATTAAACTCAAAATAATCTTGAGCTGACAACATGGCCATGTCAAGTCAGTTTAAGTACGTGATATGTCCCTCCACATAGATTGGTCCACATATACCAAGCTTCAGAGGTGGGAAAGTGAGATGCGTTATGATCAAAAAACCCAAATTTATTACGCATGAAGTACCACGCATCCCTTTCCCCAGGTGTCCACCTCATTGGCAAGTGGCCACATTTATCATTAGGTGACTCAACCATATTAAAATCTCCACTTATTACCCAGTAAGCATCAGGAATAGAGTTGGCGATCCACGGCCACAGATCGGACCTTTCGGTCGCATTATTCGAGGTGTAAATATTAATGAGGCCAAAAGGGTGGCCGTCCACATTAAAGAGGACCCATATGGCACAGTTGGTGGGGTCGATGTCATGGTCAATAAGTAAAGGTCACCATTTGGGAGCAAAAAGTGAAATTAAACCCCCACGCCCTGCTTCATGATTGCTACAGAAAGCCAAGTTGTCATGCCAAATGGACTTGCAAACCATTTGTAACTGAAAACCTGTAATTTTTACTTCCTGTAAAAACAAAACATCCAAATTTACACATTGTTTCTGAGTTTCACGCACAACATATTTACGACAGGAGTCTGTAAGACCCCGAACATTCTAAGATAGATAATTCATGGGAAATGATGGTCAAGAGCCATATCCCCATCCTCCAAGCCATCAAGGGCATCATATTGATTTTGCAGGAAATGAGCAGTGTTGTGCTATAAAAAATCCTGCAAATCAACTTTTTTCTTATTGGCGTACTCAATGTTGTACTCCGCTTCGGTGGAATCAATGCTATGAGCCGGGCTATGGTCTTGAGAGATGTGAGAAGGGATTCGGGGCCTTTTAGAAGGCCCTTGTGAATTGCTTGGTAGGAGTAACAACACCGAGTGCTGGATGGGAACATTATAAACAAAGTTTGTCTGGTCCATGAGAACCGACGCCGTGAGGGGTGTGCTGGAGTACTTTGGCAATGGGGTAGCTGAGTTGGTAGTGGCAGTTGGTTCTTTAGCAGTGATCATTAGCTCTTTAGCATGCACGTTATGTGGTTGTTCCTTAACAACTGGCTCTTCCGGTGGCCATTAGAACCTAGAGGCCTTGGATTTTTGGGATTTTCTCTTATTGTGCCGGCCTCCAACAACTTGCCAACCTTCCTCCTGTAGGGGTTTGACTGGTTCAAGAGCTGCTTTGGCCACAGGGCGGTTTCGGGGCACATAGAGGGGACAATCTTTGATCTTATGATCAGAATCCTGACAACAGAAGCATGTGTTAGGCAGATTGATATACATGACCTGCTGAGAGTAGCGTTTTTCTCCCATATGGATATCCACAAATTCCTTAAGGTCTTGAGAAAGATCTATCTCAATATAGACTCGCTTCTGCGGGTGAGCATGGTAAAACCTTTTGGCTTCGAGGCAAACAACTCGGCCAAGAGAAGCAACAATTTGTGACAAGAAAAGGCACACATGGCAAAGGAAGGCTAGGGAATTCAACCCAGACAGGAACACTTTAAGGGTGGTATACTTCAGATACCACAAAGTCCTTGTGCCATGGGGTTAGTACAAGCAGTGAGTTGTGAACATACCAAGTGGCTTGCTTAGCCAGAATATTGGGTGCATTAACAGGGTCGGAAAAGTGAAAGAGAAAGAAACCCTTGGTCATGTTTTGAACACTTTCCAGTTTGACTCCATGAGGGGTCCAGATGGTGTTCACCCAAGATTTGAGCATGCTTTCAGAGGGGATGCAACCCATGAAATACCCAATGAGACAAAATTGCTCTAACCATTGACATGCAACATTAAATTCAGGAATGGGTAAAACCACATTAGGAGGAGAAATATTACCTCGTGGAATACTTTCGGAACGAACTTCCTGGGTGGCTTTGCCAGTGGTGCCATTGCTCAAATCTCCACTATCTCCAGCCACGGTTGAAACAACCGGGATGGAAGATGGCGAGGACATTATATAGGGGATGCCCTAACGGGTGAGAAACCCTAGGAGAAACTATAGCAATAAATTCCCGCAGAGTCCTGAAAAGGACGCAGTATGGCGGAGCAATTTATAAAACCCTAGAAAAGCCGACTCTAGTTTTTCGCTAGAGTTGTAGAGGTCTCTCCAAGTCTTTCTATCAATGAACTTGTGGACTCATAAATAACACTTTTGAAAAACAAAAACAAAATATTACATTAGAGGAGATGCACAAAACTAAATAATTTGTTTTGGTACTTTGTACAAGAGTTGGTAGACGTCATAAAACTCTTGTATCTTTTGTGATCAAATATAAAGAAGAAGAAGATATTTTGAAGATAAATGTATTTAAAGATATAGTCATAGCCATTTGTTTGAATAATGAATTGACTATCCTTATTTTTTGAATAATGTATATGTCATTTTCAATTACATTGATTGAAGTGAAGGTTAGAACAAGATCTCAAATCTTTTAAACTAATCACTAACATGAAATCATTTAGTTATAAAAAATTATGATTATAATAGCATTAAAAATAAAATCTCAAACCTCTTAAACCGATCAAAATTATGTAAAATCATTTCGTGCATTTAATTATAAAATACAAATCTTAAACCTTTTGGAATTAAAAATATAAAATATTAAGAATAGTCAATAAATATGCCCGGAAACGTCAAACATGTGGAAGAAATCCCGTTAATTACTAAATAAAAATCAACGATCGAGATCTACTATCTGTTGCTATCGTTCTGCGTACACTGGCAATATGGGGGCCGGGATTCGATCCTTGGTTGATCGACACACGAGGGTTGCAATTTGCACGAACAAAAGCACAGTGTAGCAGATGACAGAAAACGTGTGAGCGTAGGTGTAGACACACTTCTGAGCGCAAGGATAAATAATCTCCGACGCCGGTTCGAATCTCGTAGTTGGCGAAATCCATCCCAAAAAGAAGAAGAAATAGAAGGGAGCTCGAGGAAGGAAAACATAAGAGGAATGAGAGCGGTGGACATTATGGCGCTGGGCGGAATGTCGTCGTCTGGCGGCAAATTTCTAGGGGAAGAAGACATAGGTTTTGGATCCTTCTGGTGGTGTATGGATGCAGGGATTTCTGTTTTTTCTCGTCATCTTTGCAGGGATTATGTCTGGTTTGACTCTCGGATTGATGTCTCTTAGCCCTGTGGATTTGGAGGTACTTCAGAGGAGTGGCAGTCCTTCAGAGAAGAAACAGGCAGGTACGTATCTTCTATCCTAATTGCAGTAATCTAGTTATGATTTTTCTTAACGTTCAAAGATTTTAGTCTTTAACATGTTGACATGAGATGTTTCGGGTGGTGACTTCTTAATCTATGATCAGTTGTGAGTAGAGTATGAAATTGATTTGCTCCGGTAAACATTTTGGCCTCTCAGCCTATGACTAACACATGCCAAGATGTGACTTCTCGATCAGCTGTGAGTAGAGTATGAAATCTTTTTACTCCCGAGTACCCTAAATAATTTGGCCTCTCAACCTGTGATCAACACACGATAAGATGTTTTGTATAGTGGCTTCTTGATCAGCAGTGAGTAGAGTATGAAATGGATTTGCTTCCCCAAATACCGTGACTTCTAGAACTATGGCCAGTGCACATTCTTGATACAAATTGACAAAATGTTTTCCCTAAATATTTTGGCTTCTCAACCTATGATTGACACATCACAAGACAATTTGGATTGTGACGTTTCATCTATGATCAGCTGCTAGTAGTGTATGAAATTGATTTACTTCTCTAAACCTTGAGACTTCTCAACCTATGCTCAACATACATCAAACTGACAAGATAATTCTGAGTTGGGAATTCTCGATCTTTGATCGGTAGTGAGTAGATAATAAATTAATGTTCTTCTCTAAATATTGCAATCTTATGATCAACTTACATTATCAGTACAAATTGTACAAGTTGACAAGTTTTTTGGATTGTGACTTCTCAATCTATGATCAGTTATTCGTAGAGTATGAAATTGATTTGGTTCTTAACGTATGATCAGAAGACATTCTTGATACAAATTGACAAGATGTCTCAGTTTTGTGACTTCTTGATCTATGATCAGCTGAAGTCTGAAATTGACTTGCTCCCTAAGTATTGTGACTTCGCAGCCTCTAATCAACATATATTCTTTGAGCAATAGGACAATTACCAAGCTATAATACAAAACAAATTATTAATTTACACCCTATACTTTAGGATATCTAAAGTATCCAAAACCTGTTAAAAAGAATCCAACAATTTTCTATTCTACATGGCCATTGTAAGCCCCCAACAAAGCCACTCTAAAAGTAAATACTTCTACCTACCAGTTACCCCTATGTGGTTATCTCACATTTACTATGGTGTAATAACTTGCTTTCCTAACATTTTCCCCCTTATTACATCGTAGTTACAAGAGTGCAAGAGAGATAATTTCAAAATGCCTCAAACCTCACATGTGTACGTTGTTTGGTGAAAATATCTGCATAGTAATTTAGATTGGGGAAAAACTGAAGCTGAATAGTGCGTTGTTGAATTTGCTCATGTATAAAATGGCACCAAACCTCAATGTGCTTCGTGTGCTTATGGAATAGTCGATTACAAACAAGTTGTAGAACACCTTGAGTGTTGCATTACAGGATCGTTGGTTGTTTATGTGGCACTCCCAATCCTGCCAGTAAACAATGTAACCATATTGCTTCGCAAACAACTCCACCACTCGCACGATTTTTTCTGTAGTGGAAGATCGAGAAAGTATGCTTTGTTTCTTTCTTTACCATGAAATTAGACGAGTTCCCAAAAAGAAAACAAATCTAGATGTGGATTTCTCGACATCGATGGATCCTGCAGGGTCCGATTTAATAAAAAATGAGTATTAAATCTAATTTCAGAGTCACTATGATGATATACAACAGAATACAAATGCTAAGCACTCTAAAGAAGCAAATGAGAGAGATAGGGCACTTGTCTGATTTTCGCTTATCCCAAAGTAGATCTGAACTGGAGCCACAGATGAATAGGCTGGGTAGAGTGTTGGAAACGCTCGATATAAATTATGGAACTTGCAGACTAGCTAGGACACAGGCACTAATAGGGTCTGCATCCGTGTAGTAAGTTAAGATAAGATAAGATAAGATAAGATAATGTTATTAATGCCCAACACATGACCACAAAAGTAGGTCAATGGTACTGCAAAGTACAAAGCAAACAAACCCAGCAAGAGAACCCAAACGGGTCACCCGAAATACAATGAGAGAAGGAGAGGAGGAGAAAGAAACAACAGAGGCTGAGAGACTAGAAACGAAGAAGAGAGAGATAACTGTGTGGGGAGGGAGTGGATGAAGGAGCAACATCCCTAACAACATCACCTAACACTCAAGGCCGGATGGGAGTAACCTCGTAGTGTGCCGATGACAAGAAGCAGAGACTGTGGAGTGCCTGGGGAGCCGGCGTTCGGGAGGGAGGCGGTGCCTCAAAGTAGGCCCGGTGGATCGCTGTCTATGCGGAGGGGCCTTGGGACATGCCTGAGATAGGGAGCCTCGGGTGGAAGGAACGGAGTCACGAGACCTAACGAACCTGGACTGGGGGGTCCTGACATGTGACCAAATGCCACTTAGCACCCCTCACCAGGGAGAGTAACGAGAAGAAGGAAGTGATCAGTCTAGTAGCCATCCGTCGGGGGCAGGGGTTAAATTTGACGGTCACCTATTCCTGGCACACATTTTTTGGGTGACGGTAATTTTTTAATACTGCCCTTCAAAAAAAACAAAACAATGCTATTTATACCAATTATTCTTTGTATTATTAATTATTTAAAAATATATGTATACATATCTATATAATTTACATATACATGTATATAAAATAAGACAGTCAAATTTTAAATTTGCAAGTTACATGTAACGGTTATTATAAATATTTGCAACTATTTTACGGCTAAAATCACAAAAAACGTCTAAACGGCCGTCAAATTTAACCCTTGCAGGCTTCCGGCGTAACTTGCAACTCATTTGCAATTGCTAGTTTATCTTTGAGAAATTGTTTTGTTGTAGTAGTACATTCTTATTCACTTCAAATTTTAAAAAAATTGTAAATTATAAAAAGTTGTTAGAAATACAATTAAATGACATATTCAATAAGTTTTTTCAGATATTTTGATGTTATATCTATTTTGTTGGAGATGTTAAATTGATTTCATACATCCTAACAATAATGACATAGATGATAATGAAAAGAGTGATGATAAAATGGAAGAGTTAGATCAAATAAATAAAAATGTAATTAAAATTACAAAAAAATGATAGAATTGATCCACTTGTTGGATGTGATAACCAAATATAATATTTGATAAACTCTTATTTGGCAATTTTGATTTTATTTCATCGCAATTTTTCAATGATTTTTCTTAACATTTTCTAACATTATTTTTGAATATGTATATGAAATATAGTTAATTAACATAATTGAATATATTTTACATATTATTTAACATAATTTTGTATTAACTATTATTTATTGTTTATTAATATAATAATGATTATACCAATGGTCATTTGTAGTCGTAACACATCATCTGATAATAATTGTATCAACATGGTCATCTATAGTCGTAGCATGTCATCTTATAATAATTTGATTAACTTAATGAAATTGCTTTACTCAACTTTCAAATTTCAATTTGAAAAACCATGCCTAAAATTTACAATTCTGATTTTTTAAATCTTCTAATTTCGATTCAATGCATCACATCTCACAAATTAGTCTGACCAGTAAATCATAGTATGGAAAAGTTTGGTATGATCAATAACTCTTGTAACAATGGTTTGCACGGTCTCAACTATCATCTAGTGTGTCCACCTAATTTAGTAGTCTCAAGCGATTAAAACCAATATCCCATAAGGTTTTAATGCATCATTGTTATCTAGATATTGGATCTTAATATCCCATAATCTAAATCAAGTAAAGTTCATAAACAAAGAGGTTTTATATTTTAAATTTATATTAGAGGGTATTATCTATTTGTAATTTTGACATTAGAAAAAATCCTAACAAATAAAGTAGTTGGAAATTGACTAAGTGAACTCTCAAGGCATCCAAGTAGACACTTCTCAAACAATGTCACATTTTACAACAATTGTGTTCCCTTGTCAGCAATATACGAAGCCAATATGATGTGATAAATGGAATGGAATTTTGATACTAATGTCCATTTATCAAGAGAAGGATTATTTGGTAACCAAAAAAAAACTTCCATAATAGCTTCTCCAACTGAATAAGTAATATGGAAGCTTTTCTAAGAGCATATTCAAGATCAGATTAATGAGACATTTGTTATATAATAACAATCATGGGCTGAATAAATACATGAAATTAGGTTAATTGAAAGGGTGGGGTGTGTTTTACTTATTTTACACCTATGGGATAAAATGCAATAAACCTATATGATTAGTGCATCCAAGTACATTAAATAATAATGTCAATTTTATTTAAGTCCAGTAGATGTTGAAATTACTTGATTTACAACGGACAAGAGAAACGGGAGATGAATTAGTTTGTTAATTTTGGATGTCTCACTTACAAAATCTATATATAAGTTGGTTGGAAATGATTTTTGGGTGATTCAATGAATGCATAGCCCTATTGCGACAAGGGGTTGACATATGTCTAGACATTTCTGAAAGACTTAGATGTTTGTGGAAAGCTAGAATAGTCCATCTCGGATGGCAGTGTTTGGGAACAACATCAAGGTCGAAATTTTTTGGAAATATTTCATCTCTATCAACTCTACACTTATATATTCTAGAATTTCTTCGATATTTTGTGCATGTGTTGATTTCTTCTCCTCTTCATCAATATCTTAATTTTTCTTGCAAAATCTCAAAATACCCTTCAAAAGGGATTAGCATTTTTAGTCACGTTAACCCCAACCACATCCAATGGTTGAGCGTCTCCTACATTGCACTACCCTGAAGTGGACTCATATTCATGTAGTTCTCTCATTTATGTGAAAGTGTGTAAGATTGTGTGATTAAACAATTGAAATTCCTTTAGACTTGGACATTTTTCATCATGCAACTTTGACCTCCTTTACTTCATATTTAGCTCTATGTTATGCTCTAGGCTTGTGTAGACATTTAAATTTGGTAATTAATCACTTGGCAAATATAACATCGTCTTTGTACCTATATCATGACTTATGCACACCTTCTAATCTTAATTGCATATCATTATCCCTATTGCATGACTTGTTTCCTTATTCACATTGCTCAGTCACTCACATAACTACTTGCATCAGTCCAAAGTAGTATAGTCATCCCAAACATCATTCTTATAACTTTGTGGAATCCCAACACCTACTTCTATAGGACCATTCTTCTAGGACCAAACCGTCCAACAGTCTAATTTGAAGGTAACGATTTCATCCTAAGCTACTCAACAGTAACTTTTCTGATTTGATATCTTTTATGGGTCAGTATGTTCCTCATGGGTTTACCTTAACGCAAAATTATGCCTAGGAATCCCTATATAAGAAATTTTGATGCACTCATTTAATCACCTAGCACTTTCAAAAGAACTTGTTGCAAATATTAATCCTAAATCACTTGAAGATCTCCTAAATTCCCAAAAAATAGCAAACACTTTAAGATCAGTCCCTACACAAGTATGAAGCACACTCGACCAAATTATAGAGTCACACTTCCCAAGCTAGAGACCATCCAAGAAAATTCAACCTAAGCACTATAATATCAAGTAATCAAATTGTATATTATAGTTGCATCTATATAAATATCTCATGTTAGGTGGAGAACTAAATGTAGTTTGAGGCCTCTTTAAGGTATTTCCAACGTAGGCAGTCTACGGATTGCACTTTAACCTAACCACTAACTTTTTTTTGTAAGGTATCCTACCTATGGTTAGGGTTTGAAGCTATTTCACACATTACAAAGGGTTTTTCACATGTGGATTTTCGTGATTGGGAATCTCCCCCAGCTCTATATATCTTAAATGGGTAGAGCCCTTAGAAATTGAAAGGGGGGCCACCCTACACCTAGAGTTTCACAAAAAACTTATTTCATAAGGTCGTATAGACACAAATTTTTAAAGTTCCAACATATCCCAATATGAAATAGTCAAATGGGTACGAAAATGCCAAAAAGAGTGACAATTCTATACATAACCAATAATTTTTCCCCTTGCTCATTGTATACTTCCATAATAAAAAATGAAGCATCTGCATAACATTTTCATGTTGTTCATACTCTGTAGTACCCAAATCATCTTTTAAATCATCTAAGTGGCCATTTTAACCCTAATTGCACTCTTACTTTCTTATTGGATGTTTGTGCTTATGAACCCTAATTTCTAATTTTGTATATCAAATGTGTATGATCTAATCATTCAATTATTCCTTTAACATTACAATCATAATTTAATAATAACACTTATTATTAATTTTAGGATTTAATCATTTGGTGAACCCATATATTGATCTTACATGACCTTCCCTCAGCATAGGGTTTCCATTTTCGCATCTTCTAGGACTCGTGCTCATATTTAATATTGATTCTTACTTGTCTCATCACCTGAATGGAATTTTTAAAGTTTTCGCTAGGGTTTCATGCTTGGTCTTCATTTTTTGGGTCTATATCTAGGGTTTTCTATTTGTCAAAGCATACTTCGAGACATATCTCAAAAATAATGAATCTATTTTCAAATCCCTAAGAGGCTTTTCTTTATTTTTACAAATTAAATAGAAACCTCTTGTTGTTTTTCATTATTTTTGGTACAATTTTTCAGAATTCACACATATTTATTCTTCTTAATAAAGGCATAACAAGTAAAAGACGCAATCATTTATCAATTCCTTGGATTTTTGTACCCATCACATTGAGGTACTACAAAACCTCTTTTGGTTTCATCAAATTCATGATCTATTTTTAGCAATATTCATTTTATGAATTTGACAAATATTGTTTTTTCCTAAATAGTCACTTTCGGGCCTGCCTATATTTTTTTGGGTGATGTGGGATCTCTTTTGACATGCATGCTCCTGTTCACATGGACTGAATAAATGGAAAAACCACTCTTTTGGCCATTGAGGTTGATGGCCATGGCTTTCCTTTCCAATAAGCTAGGTATCTCAGCCAATCTCTATGCTTTTTCCTCTATTTCCACCCTCTTATTGACTCTTGATCCGTCCACCTTCACCTAGCTCTTCCCATTTCATACTCTACCTCGCCCTTTGCTTGGGCATAGTTTGTCCATCTCCTCCAATGTTACGTTTCCTTAGTCCACCTCCTTTTTGTGAGTTTTTTTGCATAACATAGCCTGATCACCTCCACCAAGTTCTTCTCTGCCTTTCTTTGTTGTGGGCTTAGACCCACCTGTGACAGATTCCATGCATGAGTTGTTATGTGAAACCCTTTGTGATGCTACCCTTGACTTTTGTCCTCACACTATACATTACTCTAGATCCCCTTCTCATTGTGGATCCTGCCCCATGAACTGGGGGAATGATGATGACTGTAAATCTCTTCATTAGAGACTTCAATTTCTCCTAGCCTATGAGCCTCCATCCATATACTCCCTGTGTAGGGAGTACTGTTGTTTTCTTTGATGTAACAAACATGAGTTTCTTGCATCTAGATGGCTTGCACTCCTTGCGGATCTCTAACACTCACCTAAGACCTTTTGGTGTACTTTATTCCCAAGAAAAAACACACTTTTTGACATCATCCTTGAAGCATGGGTCTCCTCTATAATGTCCTAGACCATTTGTTGTTATTGCCCTCACTCCTCAACTACCCTCCTTTGTCTTCTCTGCTTCTTCCATCAAGAGAGCTATTTTGAAGTCGTGCACCAACAAAGCAATTGGTTGCAAAAGTCTCCAAGCTGAGTTCATCAAACATGGTGTGGATTCCTTTGCCTTTCCCCTTGCCACGCTCTTTAATTAGGTGGTGTGTCCATGTTTTCCTTAGTTGTGGTCCCAACATATAATTCACCTTATTCATAAGTCTAGGGATCTCTTTGTCTTTGACAACTACAGGACCATTATAATTGGGCATACATTCAACAAACTTTATGCCATGGTGTTGGACGTGTAGCTGTCATAGTACTTGGAAAGGAATAATATTAGAGGGATCACCAGACTATTGACCATGTCTTTACACTCCGTGCTATTATTGAGGAGGCTTGTCACAGGTCTTCTAAAGTCTTTTGTTGTTTTGTTGACTTCAGGAAGTCCTTTGACTTTGTTCCAAGATACCTTCTTTTCCAAAAGTTGAGAGATATTTGAATCCTCGATTCTCTGATTACCACTGCTTAGAGGATTTATGAGACAATTATTGGGCATTTTCGTACTTCTCATAGTTTTGTTTTATGAAGAGTACCATTGGAGTCAAGCAAGAATGTCCTCTCTATTCGACCCTATTCAACATTCACATCAATGAGTTTGAGGAATTTCTTCGACAACATTCCCATTTAGATGATGATTGTATTTTCCATGAGGTGGTCATAAATATCCTTCTTTTTGCTAATGAGGTTGTCCTCCTTTCACACTCTGCCGAGGGCTTATAGCAACAACTTGATTACCCTTGCTTGTTTTTGTGAACTTCGACAACTTGTAGTCAACCTTAATAAAACTAAGCTCATGATTGTCAATATCTCTGTGCTCTCTCAAATTCTAATTTTTCTAGAAAGGGGAACTTTAGAGATCACATTGGCCTACACATACTTGGGGTGCCCATTTTTTTGGTCCATCCTTTAGCATGAAGTTTTCCTCTCACTTGTGCCTTTTCAAGGGGTATGCCTCTCTCTGCCCTGGAATGTCAGTGTTTTTTGGATCCACTTCGAGAACATCTCTTCCAAGTTACACCTTTTCGATACGATCATCAAGCCTACAATTTTATATGATTAAGAGGTTTGGACAACTAGCTTGGGAGCTGTTGATTAGGCCTGTTTTGAAAGTGTCTAGATTCTCATGCTACAACACATGATTTGTTACAAGTGGATAGTTAGTGCATCATCTAAGTTGAATTTGCTGCCCAACCGCTACGCTTACTTTCTACATTCACAGACTTAGATCCTTATGAGGCCTTAACTTCTGAGCTGGTGAGAAATATCCATACTCAGCACTTTGCTCTTCTAGAGAGGATTGCTTCATTCTTACCCAGTGCTCTGTTGGTTCCCACCAGACATCGACACTGTTAGTACCTTGAGAGCTAGGTTGCTTCTTCTTTTTATTGGCATCTCTACTGATAGGCTACCTCCCTTTTATGTACTTCCTTGGATGCCCCCTCCCCCAACTCCTTACAAAGGATATCAGCACTAGAGTTGCTAGAGAGGACATCTATAGACAATATGTCGAGGCCACTTGAAGCGCCCCCCTTGAGCTCGCTCAGCACCAAGCTGGCTTTTTACGTCTAGCATTTCCAACAAATGGTGGATGATATTATTCTGTCACCCTTCACTATCTCCAACTGCCATTGGTTCTGTGACAATTTGAGATTTCCCCTTGGCCTAGATGAGAGTATGCTCTCACCAGTTTACGGGTTGAAACTGATCATCACATTCTCCGCTTAGGATTGAGCCTATGCTGTCTTTGCATCCCTTGAGGAGGTGGAGACCAAGGAACACTTCCTTTTTTAGATACCCCATTTACTATGAGATCTAGGGAAGATATCATTACCTCTACAGGGACTCATGCAACACTCTTATCAAATTTCTTCAGACATTTCTTTATCTTCAATGAAGTTCCTAGCTCGTTATCTTCATGAAGTCAACACCCTTCGGCGCAGATTCCTACCGGGGGAATTCTAGAGGCTCTAGAGCCCCCATGTTGATCACCTATTTATTTCGAGCCCACCTAGGTGATAGGCAACACTAAGCTGCCCTTTGGACACTGGTACTTCACATATCAAAGCTGTTATAGATTAATTAAATTGCGCTTCTCTTAGCACACCATTACTACTCAGATTACACAAATCCCTTAGCCTACTCTCCCTCGGCGCTCCTTCCTATCAGCGTGGTTTTGCCCCTTTCCGGTAACATGGATCTACTACTTACTGGCTGGCACCAAACCAAAGGGGCAGACTCATTACGAGTTTCTTTTCTACAATGAGATCTACACCGGCCTTGAATGTTAGGGGAGATTCTGGAGGCAGTGTTTTACTTCCTACTAGTGTCTCCCAACGTGTCCTCTACGACCTTAGATACTCCTCGACGAGCATATTAGATCTTTCTCAGTGATCATTGATGGCTTAGGTGACTCCTCCACTTTAAGCATGGACAAACATAGTCGATGAGATTTCCTTCCTCTCTTCATTGACACATGCTTTTGGTGCTCCTGTTTGCCCTTCATTGCGTTTTGTATTGATTTCATTACCACTTTTGTTAATGGCCCACTACTTTATTTTGTCTTCTGTACTTTTGTTCATTTATTTTGTTTCTAGGATTCTCTCTTCTCGAGATCCGTGATGGGGTCAACTTTTAACCCATGTACGTTTCCTGACATTGGTTGCAGGTCCTTCGTATCTCTCTGGGTCAGTTTTGAGCGGGCTCACATCGACTCCGTATTGAGACTGACCACCACTTAGACCGCTCGGAGCGGACTTCCTGCTTTGCTCTCTCTAGGAGGTTGAAACCGAAGAACACTTCATTTTCAGATGTCCTGTTTACTATGAGATTCGTGGGCGATTCCATTACCTGTTCCGCGAGCTTCCTTCCTTCACATCTTTCTTCAGATACTATGATCAGAGATGTCTTGCCCTCTACCTTCAGGAGGCCATCAGGCTCTGGGACAGGCTCCTCCATCCTCCCCCCGACGGTTGGCTACTATGCTGATCACTTCCTTCTTCCCATTGCTCTCTCTGGTGAGGGGTGTTAAGCGGCATTTGGTCCCGTGTTTGGACCCTCAGCCTAGGTCCGTCTGGTCCCTTGACTCTGTTCCTTCCACCCGTGGCTCCTTATCTCAAGCATGTCCCATGGCACCTCCACATGGACAGCGATCCATCGGGCCTACTTTGAGGCACCGCCTTCGTCTCAGTCGTCAGCTCCCCAGGCATTCCACAGTCTCTGCTTCTTGTCATTGTCACACTGCGAGTTACTCCCATTTGGCCTCAAGTGTTAGGTGATGTTGTTGGGGATGTTGCTCCTTCCGTTCCCTCCCCACACTGTCATCTCTCTCTTCCTCATTTCTTGCCTCTCGGCCTCTGTTGTTTCCTTCTCTTCCTCTCCTTCTCTCATTGTATTTCGGGTGACCCGTTTGGGTCCTCTTGCTGGGTTTGTTTTGCTTTGTACTCTTCAGTCGCATTGACCTACTTTTGTGGTCATGTGTTAGACATTAATAACATTATCTTATCTTATCTTATCTTCCTAGAACTTTCTATTGGTATCTGCTTTATCTTGAGTCTCATTGACCTCCTTTTTGTCATCTATGGACATTAATATAATTTCATTCTTTCTTTCTTTCTTTGTCGAAGGCTTCCCTAACAAAGTGGGTGATGGGAACCGCTTGCAGCACCAATGAAATAGTGCACAGGAATTTATGGAGGGGGAATAGGCTGGCCGAGTGTTGATGCTACTTCCTTTTAAAAACCTGTTTGCATGGGCCTCCCAACAAGATTCTTGTATCAGTGAAGCAGCTGAAGTACCTATAACCTATGTTGTTAGGATACGGGTTTGGGTACGGGTTTGATATGTGGATACGTCAATTTTAAAAAACCCTAGGGTACGATACGTCTATATATATATATGGATGGGAGGACCGGGGGGGGGCCCTATATAGAATTGTATATAGATATAGACGGGCCTCCTGACGTCCACCCCCACCCGCACCCTAGTCCGCCCTCTCTCTGTATGGGTTAGTCTGGTGAGTACCCACCCGATGTCCTGGAGAGTGAGGTGGGACCAGCCTTCCTTCTAGAATCTATATAGAGGGGGGGCCTTGGCTGCCTTAGAATACATACATAATATGATTAAATTTTATATATATATATATATATATATAAAATTCATATGCACTCATTTTACTCATTTTTTAGTCCATAAGAAATACAAAACTTGAAAAATATAGTACGACCAATGTTCAAAACATTCAATATACTTTAGATTTTACATTTTCTATGATATATGAATATAATATTCCTTTGTGTTTCATCCATTTCCTTTGAGATTACTTTTTATGTTGCAATGGTGGCCATAAAGGACCTATTTAATTAGGCTGACTCTAACATGCCAACGATAACTAAAGAGGTCAGTCCAATGGTTGGTCCTTGCATTCATATTATCCAAAATCACCTTCTAATCATTTTCATCTACACCATGCATACAACCTAGGGATTATCCCATAAAATCATAGCTTTGAGGGTATGCAACCTGGTAATTGTGGTTTTAGGTTTCCTTTTTCCCCCTTGTTAAACTGTTTATAATTTTTATTATAGGCTCGAAGGATACGGCTTGGGATGACTGGGTAGCCATATCTAGGTGAATCAGATATGCACCAGGTAAGGGCTCGTATTTGGATATCCAGCTGCTCTGTTAATAAGACGAGTCATAGTTAACAACTGATTGAATCACATATGTAATGGAAATACCAAGGAAATGAAAAGAAGTGATCAAATATTCCTGAGCGTTAGATTATAGAGTATTAAATTGTAGACCCTCTCATTGAAACAAGAGAGTTGCACCAAGCCAACTCAATAAAGGTTCATATTGCAACCTAACATTGGGGCATGTATGGACCCCAACGAAGCAACAACATAGAAACCAAGTTAAAATTAAAAAAAAAAAACTTTTTTTTAACCCTTTTGCCGTCCAAACCTGCGGATTCGCCATGGATACGTCTTGGGTATGTCGAAACGTACCTGGGACGTGTCCATGGTGAATCTGTACCTATACCCGCATGTATCCGTATTGGATACGTATTAGGCAGGGTACGGAGGGAGGGGGACGAACCCTGATAACAGAGCTTATAACTGTTGCACAACTACTATCCTCAAATCCATTGCTAACTGGAGTGTTGGACAAGCTCTTTGCACAATGGTCCAAGCCAATCCCCAAATTTTACAATCAATACCGCAAGAAATTAGCAAATAGAGTCTCCAGCTAATGAGACTTATACAATATCACTAAGTAGATTTTCTTCAACTTATCAATGAACCCTTGTTATAGAAGCATTCTTGGCATGTAACAAGAATGGGCAATTGGCATCTAATTATGTAGAGTGCTGTGGAGCTTCTCCATCTGACAAGAAGAATGTTGTAGAGCTCTTCTTCACCTTGTTATCCCAGGCCAATCCTGCTTTGATACAAAATGTGAGCAATAGGCAAATTACCAAGCTACATTCATTACTGAATATTTGCATATTTATACAGAACAAAGTATTAATCTAGACCCTATAGTTTAGGAGAGCTAAACCATCCAAAACCTATTCAAAAAACTCCAACAATATCTATCCTATGCGGGTGTTGTAAACACCCAACAAACCTGCTCTAAATAGTTCTATGACTATCTACTAGTTACCCCTATGTGGTTATCTCACCTTTACTATGGTGTGATAACCTTATTTCCCAACATATTCTTGTACAAATTGGCAAGATGTTTTGGATTATGATTCTCAATCTATGATCAATGGTGAGTAGAGTGTAAAATGGATTTGCTTCCTTAAATATCGTGGTTTCTCAACCTATGGTGAACTTACCTTCTTTATACAATTAACAAGAGTCAAGACGTTTTGGATTATGACTTCTAAATCTATGATCAGTTGTAAGTAGAGTATGAAATAAATTAGCTTCCCTAAATATTATGACTTCCCTACTTAAGGTTAATTGTGCGTATATGAAATAGATTTGCTTTGCTGGATAAGTGACCTGTAAGAATAACTGATTATATTCCTAAAACAAGATGTTTGGGATTGTGACTTCTGAACCCATTATCAGTAGTTAATAAAGAATGAAATTGATTTTCTTTCCTAAATTGGTGACTTTAAGAATAATCAATTGTATTCCTAAAAATAAGACCTAGGGGGTTGTGATTTCCCAACCTATTATCAGCTGTGAGTGGATTGTGGAATTGATTCAGTTTCTCTAAATGGGTGGTCATTAAGATTAATCAGTTATATAATTATATTTCCAAAATGATAATCTTGAAACACTTGATGAAACCTTCAAAATTGTGAGATGCTTGACTTGAATTTACTTGGAAAAAATGTTTTTTTTTTCTTTTTCATTTGAATGTTGTGATCCACAGTAGTCAGGACTGTGTTTTAAAGTGTGGATCGGTTGTCTATCTGTAATATTGCAAAGATTTTGCTATACCGTTTTTTTATAAAATGGATAATTCTGTAATGTTAACAAACTGGGGTTTTCATGGGGATTATTATAGTGTTATTAGATTCATCTTTTTAGTAGTTTCTGGATGACCTGCATAATGTTTTTGGGTCCAACTATCACTGATCAAACTGATCATTGAATAAAAAATTCCAGCTGCGTTTTAACTATTATTGTGAATTCGGGTTACATGTGAACTCATTTTTGTGAATTAGGGCTATATTTCAATCTTTACGTTTGAAAGTAGATGTGCCGGATCACTGGATGGCTGACCGGTCTCACAGTTGCTTATTATGAACATGCTCGAGGAATATGTCTAGCCTACTTAGTATTTACGAGAATGACTATTTAAGAGGCAAATTGCATCACATTTAGGGTGCACTTCCATTCTCACATGTTTGAGTAAGCTTGCACCGTTGATGTGGCAAGCTTTTACCCATCAAAGTCATCTCCTTTGGAATGGCATGTACTACAACAATATTGTTTAAAGTCTCTTCTTGAGAAAGGCTACGAAGTCAAATGAATGCAAGTGCCTTACACAGAAGACCCTGGTTTGGTATTTTAGTGCGGGTTCACATTTACAAGTAAAATGACGAGTCCGAGAACATCTCTTCCTAGCACTCACAGCTAACCACTGGGTTTGGTGCGATACTTATGGTTATGCTGACAATTGTTTTCATGATTTGGTTAATCTTGTTAGTGGGAAAACACAAAGTAACAGCCTCCTTGTAGACCATGGACCTTATTGTATTTGGCTTAGTCAATTTTGATTAGAACATTTCAATTACAAGTTAATGTTGCAACTCGCAAGCTTTGTATTCTCATTTTCAAGACACAATGTTAAACAGTATGGTTGGAACTTTGAATGTGATACATGGGGCACGTCATGATCCAAAATTCCAAATGAACTAAAATCAGGATGGGAAGTGTGATAGTTGGGAAAGTAATTATATAGGCATGGAAATTGACAGCAGTTATCCTCTCTGTTACCAAGGTGCTCACCAAGTTCTGGCTCAAAATTCCTCTGTTTGGCCATCCAAATTGCAGGAAATCAGAAGACTGAGCTTTTACTATACTTTGGTCATACAAATTTGGAAAGGGCTGAAACCTAACATGTAGCTTGTGGACACCCTTGCTAACATGCTTACCAAGTTTCAGGCTAAAATTGATCTGTTTGACCCCTCAAATGCTGGAAAATAAGTGTGGAATCTTTAGACCGTAACTTGATTGTATGATGTCAAAAGGAGATAAATTTTGAATTGGAGAAACTAGACATCTTAATCTACCTACCCAGAAAATTAGGCCTGGAATTTCTGAATTTCTCTATATGATCCTCCAAAACATAAGATAAAAGTTGCATGTGAGGATATATTGTTTGTGTTGCACACGAGGTATCAAAATGCGACTACAGGAGTCCTGAACATTTGGGAACTGGAAATGAAGGGAAAGCATGTAAACCTTGGAAATGAAAGGTTGGAAGCCAGAGAAATGAGAATCAATCAAATACGTTATATATATCCATCCATTCATTTGGGGACCATTCCTTGGGAATTGTGTGGGCAGTATGGAGGAGAGACACTTTCTGTAGCATAGGGGAAATATATACCAAGAATGACAGGCAAGTGAGGAGGAACTGCTGTACGCCAAAAACAAGAGAGTGGAGCAGAGGAGTCCATGCTCCAACGAGATAATACTGGAGTTTTTTTCCACATTGGATTTTCTCTCGACTGGGCCTCATTGTGACATTCTTGTGCTTGAGTGGTGGAGGCACATGTTTGAATCCTGAGGGGGTTATGTGCAACTTGTAGTCTAAGTACAGCCCAGGTGTGCAGGCAGTCTAATATGTGGAAATTTTACCCAGTAATGGCTGTGGGCTCAATTCATTGTGGACTTTCAAAGGACCTTTCCTTTCCTTTTTGGGCCAAAAATGTGTTTATATTTTATGAGATATTCTGTCTCTTCAATTGTTATTTTCCCATTATATGCAGTGCATAAGGAACGAGTTGCCAATGTGATGCTTAATGAATGATCCAAGCATACGTATGTTGTATTTCAGCAAGTTTGTTATTAAATTGACAACATTAAATTATTTATTTCGGCACGAGATCCATGTTGCTGAGTTGCAACAGCCTTAGGCTATGCAATTACTGATCACTTCACTTGATACTGATTTTTGAACTGGTGACTATTCATTGTATAAATTGTCATGATTACAATACTCCAGCTCCTGTTGAATGCATGAAAAATTAGAATGGCTCATGCTTTTAAAAATAAATAACCCAGGATATACCTAAATATTGCAGTTCTCATCCCCATATATCCATTTTCATATAGTTTTTTAAATTCTTTTTTTTTCTTTTTTTAAATTTTCTAATAATTTTTTTTAAAAGTAAGATTGAAGGTTGCCAATTGCAAATAGCTTTTGCAACCAATTCCAATCCATTCTAAGAAACCTTCAAAAAATAACCTAGCTTTATTAGTACACCTTTGCATGCTTATTAAACATGCACGTAAAAAGCGCCAACAACATGCAAGCTACAAACAAGCATTCAAGCTTATTAAAAAGAAAAACATAATTATTGCATGCTCTTGCCTTTTGCATGCATGCACGCACACTCCAAAGATCATTTATGGATTTGCTAGCGTGTCTAAAAAGCCAACTTTTAAATTGTTTTCTAATCTAGTTCTAGACATGCATGTATACTTATTTTCACATGGTTTTGATCATAGTTACCAGGTCCGGAAATTCGGATCTGTTTGTGAGGGGGAAAAAATCCAAAAATCTGGAACTCTTGAAAAAGTTCGGAAAAATTCGATGCGGGATATATACATATTATATATTGGCATAATTTATAATTATGAAAAAAATGAAAAATACAGAAAATAATATTACATTGAAAAATACAGGAAAAAATATTAATAGTGTAATATAAAATGTTAATATATTTATTATTAAATACAATTAAAGGGTGTTGGGCGTCTTTTTATTGCAAAAAAAGTTTAAAATAAAAATTCTTTTTTGGGAAAAAAATAAGGCCTGCTCGTACTGAATTTATCCGGGCTGCCTAAAAAATCCGGATCTGGTAACTATGGCTTTGATTGATGTCATTTTGACAAAATGAACGGTTTGATATATCTTTTCTAGAAAAAACCATGTAGCAATGTATAAGGTCCAATATATTTCTATGCGGTTTTTTCAAAAGTATTTACTTGCAATTATGATGGAATGTGGCCTGGAGTCTCTGATATCTTCTGTTGTTATAGACAACTCTTTTCAAAGACTTTGGGAAACTGTTATGCTTGCTCACATCTGCCTTTTGATGCAAGAACATCTAGGTTCACTTGCAATCTTGCATCACCCAAAACATATAAGTTAGGAAATAAGTTAAGTCTAGTTCTGTACAAGTTTTGATTGCGCCAAGACTTGGTGGTTCTGTTTTGCGTAAGTTTTGTTTTGTACCTATGTTTGTAATGAGTGTGCTGTCTGCTTGCGCGCAAAAGTCACTTGTAATGTTTTGTGCCATTTGTTATCGCGCAGAGTGTTTTGTTGTTGTTTTGCATGTACCTTTGTAGTATGCCAATGTTTGTAACTGTTCCGTGCAAGTCTGTAGATGTGCGCAAGTCATAAAACAACTATTAACTATTACATAACACTTGCATTTTGTTTTCAGGTCTAAACACATTTGGATTCTTCACAAAATTTCATGAAGTGTCAATTATCTGCAGTTTTTAAGATTCTGCCATTTAGGGCCTGAATTTGACTTGGTTATAATTGGCATCCATTTTGAAAACTCTCTTATCTAGCAAACAAAAAACAATAAATACTAGTCAACTTTGATCTTTGAAGGCAAAGGGATTGACGAAGATGGTGATGTAGGGATTGGTGTGGATGTGGGCATTCAACATTTGTTTATCCCATTCAAGGCCAAGGGTGTGCTTCTCCATAGTCCAGAACCCATAGGGGCACAACCCAGGTTTTCACATCATTATTCCCATTTTCTTCATCTTCATTTTCCTTCCCTATAATTTTTATTCTATCAAACATTATTCTTCCAACTCACTTGGGGCAAGAGGGATCACCTGCTACAAAATATTTCTATAGATCTACTAAGAAAAGCATATCTTGCGCTTGGCAACGATACCCCAATGAACTTTTCAACAACAGAGTTCATACTGGTATTAGGCGGGGATCGATTCCAGCATCTCTTCTCTCTATATCGATAATCAATAAATCATCGTCGGTCTCCCATTGCAATGGAATTTTCCCCCATTTTGGCTTTTCCTCTTCATCTTTTCGATCTTCGATCAACCTCTTTCATCACCCCATTGACACTCGAGGGGGAATCCTTCATTCTACTAATTTTTCTTCTATCCCTTCAACAAATGTACTTTTTTATGTTTGTCTACTATTTTTGAAGTGGCGTCGCTTATGCCACCTGGTGTACCCAAATTTCATCCTAAAATATATGACTACCACTATTCGAAAAAAAATCATACTTTTAAAATAGTGGGTCGTTTTATGTTTTTATTACCTGAAAGTTCTTGTATTGCGTCAAGATATTCCTAAAGAGCCATATTATTCTTTTTCGTCAAATACCCATATGCCCGAAATTGTTATATTCTGTCGTCGGGATTTGTCTGCGGGAAATTTGTATTTAATTATTTTGAGCCCTATGTATGAGGCTATTTGCGCTCCGTTTTAACTCTGTTATGATCAAACATATCATTATTCCTATGTACCAGAAGGGTTTTAACTAAAAATAAGTTTTGGGCTTTATTTGTGACTTTTGGCAATTTTTCGTGTTTTTGTGTTTTCCCGTTTTGTTTTCTGTGAAATTTCTCTAGATCAATTCCTTTGTCAGGTTAGCCCGATTCTTGGCCTGGAGTAAGCTGGAGAACCATATACGCACGTTATGCTCGAGAAGGAAGTCACCATCGGAGGTCTGGTTCACTGGGAAAAGGTGAAGTCGTGCACTAAAAATCCCCTGCGGGGTTGGGCGCATTTTTGGAAAACAAAGGATTTAAGCTACATGGGAAAAATAGAAGCAGCAGGCAGGTGGGATTTTATTGCCTGCCTTGCAGGGTACTTTTTCCCATGATAGAAAATTCACTTAAGTTGCAGTGGGAAAATTAGAGGCAGCAGGGCAGGTAGGGGAATTTATTGCCTGCCTTGCAGGGTAAAAATTCCCATGGTGAAATAAAAGAAAAGTGACTTAAGTGAAATCATGGGATTTTATTGCCTGCCATGCAGGGTAAATAATCCCATTGTCAAAGTCAAATCACTTAAGTGGATCATGGGATTTCTGGGGCTGCCTTGCAGGGTAAAAATTCCCATTGTTATGTGTTTTTAAAAATAGAATTCTATTATGCTAAAAAGTGCGACCCACCTTGGGTGAATAATAATGCATTAAATAAATATTTGTTAATATTTATTCACCCAATTTTGGCACCCAGGCTTGTGGAAAAGTCAACAAAGGGAAGTGGACAAAAGGAATTTAAAAATAGAATTCCAAAATTAAATAAATTTAATTTATTTAATGCAGCCCCTTTTGAGAAGGAAATAATACTTTTTAAAGTATTAATTGATTAAATTAAATTCTATTTTCAGTGGCTATGGTCAAAGCACACTGTGAAGCTTAAGTGAAGTGAAGAGTGGATGATTAAATTGATTAAATTTAATTTAATGGATGGTTGTCCTTAATCATGCAATTTTAGCACACCAGTTAAAGAGAAGAGCATGATTTTTAATTAATTAATTGCCAGGAATAGGAAGGGCAATTATTAATTATAGAATTATGAGGGTTATATAAGCATGGGCTGCCATAAGGATGAATTATTTAATTCACCAGGTAAAGAAGTGCAGCCCGGAGGAAAAGTGCGCCCCATTTGAAGAGGATTTTTGCTCAGACAAACGTGGATTTGGTGCTAAAAGCTTCTAGTTTTGGCGCATGCTTTGAAGAAGGCTGATTTGTGTTGCATAATTGTTTGTAGAAGTGATACAGGTGCTAGGTGATGTTGGTAAAATTCATTCTTGCTTTGCATGCAAATAAAACGTCAAATTTTGGGGCAGCAGCTTGAATTATGCAAGTTTTTGTGATTAAAATTCACTGTGCATGCTTCCAGTTGCCAATATTCATTTGAATTAATTGCAGGAGTTAGAATACAGGTGCTTTTATAAAGAAAAGGAACTTATATCAATGTCCAATACATTGAATATTTCCTCTGAATCTGAAGGATTATCCAAATTTGCACCTAGTTTTGAAGAATTCCAGTCAAATAAGAAGAAAAAGAATTGTTCAGACAAAGATAGACAAAGCTATGGCGAAGAAAGATGAAAAAGAAAGCACAACAGAGTCATGCATCACTTCTAAATTTGCAGATATTGGAGACACGGATCTAGGCTCAGAACCTCTTGCTGAATTGATAGACAGATCCAGAGTAGGAAAGACTTCACTCATGTGTGCAGGAAAAACTTCACTCATGCGTGCAGATTAAAAGTAGTGGAATTATTCGAGAAACAACTTTTCCATCCACAGCCCAGTTGCCAGAGATTTGTTATGCAGGTGTAGATCCATATCCAGATGCAGATGTAAATCCATATGCAGATCCAGATCCAGATCCAGATCTCATAGTTGCAAAAGCTTCTGGCACAAAGGCTTCATCCTCTTGTTTCGAATGCAACCCGTGAAGAAGTCAGTGCGTGGAAAATTCCTTCCAAGATCTTGTGCAAATGTTCTCTCAATCTTCTAGTTGAAGCCTTCATTGAAGTTGCATTCGCCTGGAGTGCTTTCCTAAAAATTTTAATTGCTTCATATGCAATTAAAAAATAAAAGAGTTATCTACGGAAAACCATTGCACTGATGCAATGTACTGGAGAAGAACTGCAAAATCTTCAAGGATAAAAGAGAAGACAAGGTGAAGGCAAAATCCAGCTTGTTATTTCCAGATCCAGCTTGTTTCCAATTCCAGCTTGTCCTTCCAGATCAGTTTGCAACTTGCTTCAAAGATCCAGCTACTCCCAGCATCCAGTTTGGTGAGAATCAAAGGCAAAAGAATCAGCTTCATGTAGACATGAAAAAGGACAAGACTACAGCTTTCCTCTTCCTTCTTCTTTCCTCCGGACAAAGTAATTGAGCGATCAATTAAATTATACAACTTAAGTAATTGGTTTAAAAGCCATTACTTGAAGAAGTCAACTACTTGGAGATAGGTGGCGGACGTGCAAAATAGAAGGTTCTATTTTCAGTTGCAAATCATACATGTCATGCAAAGAGGAATTCCAGGATGGAGATTGCCAGGTTGTTTCTTTCCTCTGACTTCCACATGTGCCAGTTCAACTAAAAGCTTCCAACTTGTAATTGCCCCCTCTACATTCTATAAGTAGAGGAAGAACCTTCGGGTTAATCGATCATAATTTGTAAGCAGCAATCTTGTGTTCCTAGACTTTGTGCTGAACCCTTGAGAGCCACTTGGAGCAAAGGAATACAAAGGAGCAGGTTTCTAGAGAACTTTGTGTCATGGTGTACTGTGTTTCTTGCTTTTAATCTTAGATCTCTTAATAAACTTTGTGTTATTTTATATCTGGATCTAGAGCTGCCTTTGTTTTAGAATTTTGTGTTTATATCTATTGATTTCCTTCTATGTGCATACAATCAGCTCTGCTATCTACTGATTGGGATGCACATCTTCCCCATTTCTTCTATGTGTTTATGTAATTTCCTTCTTCTATAAATATTTCCTTTCTTAAATAGCTACTTACTTGTTGCAGAACTATTCAGTTATGGTTCATGAACTGGGTGGTTAAAGTAAAACCCCATGATAGATATTAACACATTTTTATTGACAAATCTAACATGAGAGCCTCACCGGTTAAATGAGGGAGATTTATCTCATGATTGCCTAGGTTTTGTGCTATGCAGAAAATCTAGCCAATAGTTAAAAACATAACTGCTCCCATTTCTCTCTCTCATAAAATTTCAAATTTGAAATATATTTTTGTTGGTTGTAAAAAACTTAAGATAGGTTTGCATATTTATATTTTCAGATTTGTTTGCATTTACCAGGCCTCCTTGAGCTAAAGACCTTACATGGAACCATGCTGATGTTGTTGGTCATCAAGTGTTTTGCAATTATTGTAAGAAACACAAGGGGGGGGGGGTTTCATAGGTTGAAACAACTCTTGGTTGGTCAAAGAGGCCAAGGTGCCCCATGTGATGCACTAGACATTGAACCCATTAGATTGGAAATGCAATACATGATTGAGACATATAACAAAGGGAAGGCCATGCAAAAAGAGATAGAGGTTGAAATAGGGAGAAAGAGGCAGCTTGCCATGTCCCAAACAAACACTAGTGTTGAAGGATTTTTCTCTAACCCTTTTGTACATGGTAAATTTACAAAATCATTAGTTGTTTAGAAGAGGGTGAAGCTTATTCAAAGAGAAAAGTTGCATTTTTACTCATCTGTTGTGAGGATTTGTTATGGTTTTAAGGGAACACCAAATTAAGAGTAGAATCTATAAGATTTGATCACATATTTGGATTCCGTGCCAAAAATATTTAGCGGTAACTTTTTGGTGCATTGAAGAATTCCTCCATTTAGGCCTCCAAATCAACACTAAAAACATCGTGGCTATAGAGGGACAAGGATTAGTAGAGTAGGTGGTCACACTGGTGACCCTGCTTTGTTTGCTAATGGTAGGTTACAGGGAACAATTTTAATTGGCGATTCTCACCGGCTCTTCTATAGGAGCTAACTGCCTCATAGTGGGTTTAGATACAAGGCCCAGCCCACATGGTAGGGACTTTACCTTACCAAAGGAGAAGGTTGTGGGTTTGATTTGCTCCTTTGTGAATTTTGGTGATTTGTGGCTTAGGAAGTGTTGTCTGTGGTGGTTGAGGTGGCATTAGGTGCTTGTGGTTGTTTACGAGGCATCTAAGTTGCTAGTAGTTCCTTGCGTGGTGGTTTACATAATGGCTGCGGTAGCAATAGGTGCTTGTGTGACAATTGACGTGGGAGTTATAGAGGGTACCATGTAGCCCTTTTGTACATGTTCATAAATAGGTAGGTTCGGCCATGTGGCATCCTCTAGTGGTGCTATGTAACAATTCATAAATTGATGTGGTAGGTTGTACAGTTGACGCGGTGAAATTCCCTTGTGGGTTGAAAGGCCAACATGTGTTTGAGTCTCATTGCCCCATTTTAAAGTTATTTATAGCGAATTCAGTTCAACAAATGTTGACAAATCATATTTCGACTAGTCACATGCAGAGTACAGTAGAGGAAACTCCTTGCGCAAGGGTATTTTATCGCTAAAAATCAAGTCTGAATTCATATTTTGCAATTTTTTCTTTCGTTTTTTACCAATTTAAGCATGTTTGGATGTCAAACTTCGAACGATCATATCTTTGTGATAAAAATTCTTTTTGAATCCATTTCCTAGGTGTTGGGAAGTTGGTTTTGAGCTCTATGTAGTGGTATATGGCTTGAAAGGTTTTGAAGACTTTTGACAAAGGGGCACTTCTAAGATATTGAGAGATTGATAGCCCACTTGAACCAATTCTTCATGGCCATGGCTATAAGGATTGTGCCAAATCTATGGAACTTATCTTCATGGCCCAAGGTGTATGTCAGATAGTCAATGTGAGCGAGGGCTTTCCAAAGAAAGAAGATAAACTCTTTGCATACTATCGATGGGAAGATCAAGCAAAGGTTCAATGAAAATGCGTGTTACTCTTGAACTATGACATTATCTCCATGATGCATTGACACATGAGGTGATGTGGAAGGCACTAAAGTTGTTTAACATACTAGCTGAAGGAAAGTCTTTTCGGCTGCACTGGGATTCGTTACCCTCTTTTGTGAAGATTCCATGCAAATTGATACCTATATAGTAGTACTCAAAGGTCTCCAATTCCAATGCAGTGATTGTGGAGGGTAAGTATTCATAAATGATAGATTTGAAGAAGCCTTATGATATGTTACTATCCACATTTTGCACCGGTGAGTCTCTAAAGAGGGGGACAATACGAATAATGAATGACCCTACTGACTTCATCTGCTATAGCGAGATAAACTCATCAAGATCGACACAATGTTTGAATCCAAACAACATGCCAACAAGATATATGGGAGATCCAATCCAAGTAAAGATGATGATGATTCCTGGAAAGACCAAGGCATTAGGAAAGGAATAAATCAAAGGAGATCTCACCAAAGTATATCTAGAGCAAAGGATAATGAGGACAAGAAGAAGAGAGAATGTTATTGTGAAAAGCAAAGACATTGAAAGTAGATGCAACAAAACTTTGCTGACAATTCAAGACAAAAGAAGCAACATCGTACTTCACCAGAACAAGGCACTGGTAACTCTTCCCTTGTATGTTCCTCTAGAGCTTGTATGTTCATAATTCCACAACCAAGTGGAATGTAGGTTCTTGTTGTACGCATCACATGGCTATGGATAAACTTTTTTTTCTCTCTTGAGGAGCTTGAATATGATAATATATATATTATAGATAACTCAACCTTATCAGTGAAGGGAAACAAAACAGCCAAGGTCTTAAACGGAGTGATTGAGTCATATAACTTAACTAGATATGGTGAATGGCACTAGTGCCCTATGATATATAAAATTGGGACATCTCAATTGTCAAAGCAAGAGATTAATGGGGCATTTGAAGATGGTTCATGGGCTCCATTTTGTCACCCTAGCCAAAGGGGTTTGTGAGTGATGTGTTCTCGAGAAATATCACAAGGAAATGTTTGACAATGGCAAAGCATGGTGTGCAAGGGTGAAACCGGAACTTGTAAATCTGTTTACGATCAATCATTCTTCTATTGGTTGTAACACGTACAAACAAACATTCATTGATGACTTCTTTTGTAGGACACAGGTGTTTTATTGCAAAATTCATTGAGTGGAAAGCAAATGGCGGAGAAATGACTTGAGCACCTAGACAAGTGTTTGAGATTTGAACATGGTGGTGTGTATGCCAACAATGTAACGAAGACATTCTATTCAACAATAACATTTTTTTGGAAACATACTTTTGGCTTACACTCGTAAACAAAATCATATGGTTGAGAGGAAGAATCGAACACGGTCGAAATGGTGTGTTGTATGTTACAAGCCAATTGGTGTGAAAAATACGTATTGGGTTGAATCTATGAGTAATGCTAATTACGTTTTAAATAGGGTTCCTACTAGTGCAGTTTGAAATGTTGCTCCATTTGAGAAATGTGGAGGTAGGAAACCCGTTGGTACACACAAGGTTTTGGGAAGTGGCATGGGTTCATATTCCTGAAGAGAAGAGACAAAAACTTGATCCAAATAGTCATAAGTGCATTATGATAGGCTACTCTGAGGAATAAAAAGCCTACAAACATTGGGATCCAGTAAATATGATACTTATCTTTCGAAGAGATGTGATCTTTGAGGAGACAATGCACATGTTGTTAGGATGACTTCTTTTTAGATTTCATATGATTCTTAGGATGACTTCTTTTTAGATTTCATATGCACAAAAATGCACATGTTGTTAGGATGACTTCTTTTTAGATTTCATATGATTCTTGTTGTTTATATGAAACACCTAAGATCAATGACCAAGCTGTGTTTTTGATTACTATGGAGGAGATAACTTTAGAAAACGAAGAGGAACTTGCCTCGACTAGTGATGCAACACCCACAAGAGATTCAAATGAAAAAGAGCATATAAGAGATGATGTTCATATTGAGGGTATTTACACACAAACTCCACAAGAAGATGTTCATCTACCACTAGGGTATTTCCCACTATTACTCTAGCTCGAGGGGCGACTTTAGCTTTTCTCGACAGGTTGTAAAAACACATGAGGAAGCCAAAGGTGGCAGGGGGATGAGACTCGCAATCGGAGGAACCTAAGCGAAAATCAAAGGGCGAATTATACACTTATTGTTGGGTCAAGTAAATGCATGTAATCCTTAGTCTTACAAGGAACTAAAGGAAAAGCGAAATGGAACATGCTGTGAAGGAGGTCTACAATTTACTGATAGAGAAAAACACATAGGAGCTTATACCAACCTGCTTGGAAAGAACTTTGTCAAGTTTAAATCAATATACAAAACAAATTTCACCTTTGATAGATTTGTGAAGAGATACAAGGCGTAATTGGTAGCAAAGGGATTTTTGCAGGATTCCAACTCGTTCATAAAGCAAAACGCTTGGGAGTTTGTACCTTTAACTACTTGGAATGAACATTGTCAAGTGCAAATGGATTTAGAAAACAAAAATCGTGTTTGATGGATTTTAAAAGGCGTAGTTTGTAGCAAAGGGATTTTAATTGGGAGACTTATGTGCTTGTTGACAAGATAGCATCAATTCACATTGCCTTGCTCTAGTTGCTACATTTGAATGGGAGGTACCTCAAATGGATGTTAAATATGTGGAACAACAAGGGTTTGTATGGAATGATGCAGAGACTAAGTTTATATGTAGGGTGAGGAATTCCCCATATGGATTGAAGCAGACATGACTTGCATAGCATGGGAATATTGATAAATTCTTTCTTTCTACAAGCTTCAAGAAATTTGAATTAGATTATAATGTGTATGTGAAGTATGTTGATGGCCATATTCTCATGTGGTACTTTATGTGGATGGCCATATCCTCATGTGATACACGATCTCAAACATAATTTTAAGAATACATTTGAAATAGTAAATTTGGGTTTGCTACACTATTTTTTGGGTATCCAAGCTCTGCTTGGAAAAGACTTATGCACGATAAACTTACACAAAGAGGAGCCAAGCTACAAGAATCTTAAAATGTATAAAAGAAATGACATGCACACAGAAGACACATGATTTCACCTGGGAAAGCCCTTTTGGGTAGGAAACCCAACATAGTAACCCTTTTTCTATTTTATTAGCTTAACCATTTACAACTCAAACATGGACTTAAAGGTTTTGCAGCTTATCAAATATAATAGTTGTATCTAGACTTGTTGCATGAAACACTCTAGCGTGTATCAAACAAAAACAATTGAACAACCTACAGTCCCATTCCCTTAAGAATGTACATGGCTATACACAATACCATCAATTTGTAACTCCCACGTAGAAGGGGGAGTTTAAAGAGTCCCATAGAATGTTTGGCCAAGGCAATCATTACATAACGCCCCTCAACAACTCACTGTTAGAGAGTCAAGATTGCTATTTACGCTTCTAGTTGACAAATGCAAAATAGACATGTGTACAATAATGCCTCGAGATAGATTTGCGTTGCACACCTCCTTGTAACACTATGTAACTTGCCTGCACACCATTCATGTGCAAAACGATGACACCATTGGGTAACTCCCATACAATGCCCATTGTGCAACATATATCACTACGCACACAACCATCACACCATTGCATAACTCCCACATAACGTCCATTGTGTAACATATACCATTGTGCAACTCTTGTGCAACACCCTTGTGCATACATCATATGCACCATCGTTGCAAAAACATCTTGCACAACAATATTGTTCAAGACCAAAATACATGCAACGTATGAAACACATTCCCAACAATCTCCCACTCTTTGAACACTTTGCATAAGGGAGCACCGATACATACTTTCAACTGTTGTGGACAATTGTGCCCTTTGATTTCTTGCAATAAGTAAACTTCTCAGTACTCACAACCTTTGTCAATGAATGTGCAATGTTTTCATCTTCATCAAATTTATTCAGTAGTATCTACTTGTCCACCATTTCCAGTACAAAATGGTATTGTACCGCACATCAATGTGTTTTTTCCGCGAATGATAGTCAAGGTTCTTTTCCAGACAAATTGCACTCTAATTGTCACAAGCTATCCTTACAACTTTATGAACGAACATAGTTGTAAAACATAGCCTTAGAAACTGCACCACTTCCTTACATGCACGAGTAGCTGCCATGTACTGAACCTTACTAGTAGATATCACAACTACTACTTGTCTCATGCTCATCCATCTAACTGCTCCACTAAACAAGTTGATTACATTCGCATTGTGAATCTATGGTAGTCAAGTTCTCCAGCTCAATTAACGTCCACAACACTTTGTAAACTCATTGTTTTATTTTCTCCAGCCCTTCCATGGCAGCAAATTGCATAATCAAAAGTGTTGTGCATATACTTGAAGGTCCTCTTCGCAACTGTCCAATGCTCCTTTCTTGGATTCGACATAAATCTGCTCACTACTCATACTGCATTTGTAATGTTGGGTCTTGTGTAGATCATTGCAAACACTAGGCCGCCAACCACACTTGCATACAAAACTTGAGCCATGTCCTCTGACTTCTCTCGTGTCTTGGTACAGTGTGCAGTGGATAATTTTTAACCAATAGGGAAGGGAGTGCTCATAAGTTTACTATCTTGCATCCTAAACCTCTGCAATATCATCTCAACATATTTGCTTTGATATTCCCAGAGCTTCCTGTTCTTGCGTTCCCTCTTTATTTCAATGCCCAAAATGAATTTTGCTACACCAAGATACTTCATATCAAACTATGATAATTGTGACTTATCTTGCTTGATCATTTCCTTTTTGTTCTCAACCAACATCATGTCTACCACATAGAGAACTATGATGGCACAGTTCGATGAAGTTATGACCTTTCTCCTCGAATTGCGTGCAAGGATAAACTTTTCTGCATGCATGCCCAAACTTTTGGTTCCACATCCTTGGTGATTGTTTCAAGTCATATAGAGACTTCTTCAGTTTGCACACAAGGTCTTCCTTTCCATTCACTTTGAAGCTTTCTGGCAGCGCCATATAGACTTCTTCAAGATTTCCATGCAAGAATATCGTCTTTACATCTATCTGATCTATCTCAAGTCAAATGCAACAACAATAGCTAAAATAAATCTAATATAAGTAAGCTTCACAATAGGAGAAAAAATCTCACCAAAATCAACTCCCTCTGCCTGAGAGAATCCCTTTGCTATCAGGTGATACTTCTCCGTTTTGCTTGTGCATTATACTTTTTCTTGAACACCTATTTGCAACCAATAGGTTTTCTCCAAGGAGGTAGTTTTACCAAGTCCCATGTCTTATTCTTATCCAAGGACTCCATTTCTTCCTCCATGCTTTCTTCCATAACCTATTTTCTCCCCAGCAAAAATCCTCCTTCATTGTCTTGGGGTCTTCATCAGTAACTGATTGGGCTGGTAAAAGGCATGCAAACCAAGATTACAGTGGGATATATCTCTATGATATTCTTCTCACTCCTTTTGATCTTTGCAAGACTAGAGGCACTAGTTCTTGCAACTGTTCATCAATTGCCTCATATTTAGATATATTCTCTTCAACTTCTACTTCAACCTACATTTTTTCTATTTCTCCCGTTGGTTGTATTTGTTGCACATGAGCCCTCTTGATCTCAGCGACGATCACATTACAGCTATAAACAACCTTCTTCATTATTGGATTTCACAACTTGTAACCTTCAACACCATTACCATATCCAATAAAGATACACTTTGCAGATTTATTATCCAGTTTAGTTCTTTTCGCCTTTGGAATATGTACATACGCTTCACAACCAAAGACTCTAAAGTGTTGCAGAGATGGTTTCTTACTAGTCCAAGCTTCCTGCGGAGTTTTGTCAACAAGAGATGATGCGGGTGATCTATAGATCAAATAACAAGTAGTAGTCACTACCTCAAACCAATACTTACTCTTTGAGTTTGCACCATCGAGCATACTCCTTGTCTTATCCATCATAGTCTTGTTCATTCTCTATGCAACTTTATTCTATTGTGGTGTGTATGGAGTTGCCTTTTGCCTTTCAATTCTACATTGCTTGCAAAACTACTCCAAACTCATTTGAGCAATACTCTCCCCCATTGTCAGTGTGAAAAACCTTTATCCTTTCTCCATCTAATTATCCACAAGGACATTGAACTCTTATAATTTCTTGAATACTGAAGGATTCCTCCGGAGAAATTACGGCTAGGTCTTCTAGGAGAAATCATCTATGAAAGACATTTAAAACATGACCTCCCAAGTGATGGAACCTTCATTGGTCCAAACACGTCACTATGTATCACTTGCAAAATCCATGACTTTGCCAACCATACACACAATGCTCACAAAAGTGAAAATCCAAAGGAAAGTCAAAAATACCTTCTACCATACCTTTTGTTTGCAATACTTACAATCATTTCTCTCCAATATGGTTGATCCTTTGATGCCACAGCACTATCTTCTCCAGTGGCAACAATGCTTTTTTTCTAGATTCACTATTGGCCTCAGGAACAATATAGCTATTACATACATCACCGATAACACTCACGTCAAGCATCCATATTTGTTTAATGCAACTTGTACATCGACATCATTCATTTCGCTCACCAAATTAAATTTCTAGTCAGGATAGGAATATGCAAGACACCAAGGAGAGTCTTGACCCTCCCATCTTTGAACTCCAACTTTACTCTTCCTCGCCTTATAATATTGTAGGTTGAATTGTCTCTTGAGGAGTTTGTTTGTGTAGGATTTATTTTCTTCGCTTTATTTGCATTATCCTACTTAGGATATTCCACCTCACTTGGAGTTTCCCTACATTTATGGGATATGCTTGCTTAGGTGTACACTTGACCACACTATTCTAGGTGTTGGTTACCACTTGACTATACTATTCTAAGTGTTGGTTACCACTTGACTATACTATTCTAGGTGTTGGTTACCACTTGACTACACCATTCTAGGTGTCGGTTACCACTATTCTAGAGGTTACACATTCACTTCCTATATGTACATCTCTTGCATTATTTTGTTTGATTGTATTGAGTTGGAGCTATTTTTGCGTTATTGCAATTATCTCTCTTGTATTTTTGTAATTTGTAGTCTTGTATGCTTGCTTTGTTTTGTCTTGGAACAATTCATGTCTCGCAGCATTCACCTGTGCATTCTTCGAACTAGCAGATCCGTGGCGCTTCTCCGATAGAGTCATATGAAAAGAGGCACCCAAGGCGATCAACCATGCATCATTGCATTCATGCGCATAGGACGTTGCCAAGTCCACATCTTTCGATTCTTCATTGGAGGTTTTAGCTTCTCCAAAGGGAGCAACATCCAGTGGCCAACTCTTTTCCACCTTTTTACTTCCATAGTCTTTCTTAAAATGCATTGTTTTACCACAATTCTAACATTTCTTTAGTGTTATTTTGGTTGTCTTAGATTTATTTTGAGAATTTGATTGTCCATCTTGAGGCTTCCTCTTACTTCTTTCTTGCGATTGGCCTTGCACAAACAAGGCATCCTTCGTTTGATAGTTCTCCACTTTCTGCCTCATTTTTTGCAATGATAAGGCTGCGACTACATCCTCAACTTTTAACATAGATGTAGTACGAGTAATATGTTACAAATATATTGTGACATTATTAATAAATTGTAATATTATTAATAATGAGTTTATAGAACTCATATTAATAATATAGTTGTAATAGTTAGTATTAGTATTTGGATGAGTTGTGAGAACAACTCACGTAGCTATTTTGGTGTGTGAGATAATAAAGGGATGAGAGCTCTGTTACCAGGAAACGCCTAAAGGGCCCACGTTTCTGCCTGGAAACGTTTCGGAAACGCGAAACGCGGGGGAAACGGGGGGAAATGCCAAAAACGTTTCCGGAAACGTTTTTGGTGTTTCCAGCAGTTTTTGCTTTTAAAAAATGACTTTTTTTCAAAAAAAAAAAAAAAAAAACCTTGCTTTAAATGAACCTAACCCTAATACAACTACCTAGACTTGCTAAACTCACTTCCTAAAAGCTATATAATGACCTCTTGGGTCCATTCTAAATCACACTCTCATTTTTCTCTTGCGAAATGAGTACTATGCATATATATATTTTATTTTATTTTTTAATAATATATTGTACGGACGTTTCCGTTGACGTTTCGTATCCAAGGTTTTTTGAAAATTGCCGTTTCCGCGTTTTGTACCCGTTTCCGTTTCCGTTTCCTGGCAACATAGGATGAGAGAGATATCGTAGGGATAAATTTGAGAGATTCATGGAGAGATATTGTAGGGTTTGAAGATGAGTGTTGACTCCACCTTTGTAGGAGATCAAACACTATAAATCGTATGCTCCATCTATGTAAAGATATCCTAAATGAATTGAAGATAATATTATTATTTCCGGTGTTAATCTTGTGTAAAGCTCTTGCATTCTGTATCACTGGTATCAGAGCAGGTTACATATCTGGTTATTATTATGTAGAATTAGAAGAAAATGAAGGTGCAGTTGTGTTTCTCCATCATCGTTGCGGATAATATTCTATTGATGTGCGAGAGCAGTCTTATTGGTTTCATGCGGATCATCTGAAAATGTTACCTTAGTAAATTTACACTTAAATTTACTGTGGATTCACCAGCTCAGCCGTTTTCATCAATCTCTGACTACATTGTATAGATCTAATCTGTTAGCCTGCAGATCTTTATTTTCCATGTGTCAAAGTTGATGTCTACATGTGAAGACAACATTTTGACATCTATTTCTACTTGTAACCCCATGTATAAATCTGAATCCATTTGAATTTACTACCATTCTATGTCTGTTGGCTAGATTTTCTACATAGCTGAAAACCTAGGCAGTCATGAGATAAATCTCCCTCATTTATAGGTGAGGCTTCCGTGTAAGATTTTGTCAGTTATATGTCATAATATCTATTTGTGGGTATTACTTTAACTATGTAGCTCATGAACTGTAGCTAGACAGTTTTGCAGCAAGTAAGTAGCTATAAAAGAAAGGAAAAATCTGCATAAGAGGATATAAATAGGAAACAAGAAGAAAGGAGAGAGGATGTGCAACCCAATCAATAGTTTACAGAGTTGACAGCATGCACATAGATTACAACAAATAGATCATGAAATATAGAATTCAAAGCAAATGAAACTTTCAGATCTAGATCTAGAATAACACAAAGTTTATGAATATATCTAGAAATAAATACGAGACGAATGCACCGTTGACACAAAGTTCTCTGGAAATCTCTTCTCCATTCCTTTGCTTGCAGAAAGCTATTAAGGGTCTCAGCTCAAAGTCTGGAACACAAGAATGTTGATTACAAAATTCTGATCCTTTAACCCGTAGGTTCTTCCTCTATTTATAGTGTATAAAGGATAATTACAAATAGAAAGCTTTAAATGAATTCCCGCATGCAGAAGCTATAGAAAAGGGTAGCAACTGACAATATTCCTCCTAGAATTCCTCTTTGCATGACATGCATGATTTATAACTGAAAAATAGAACCTTCTATTTTGCATGTCTACCACCTATTTCCAAGTAATTGACTTCTTCAAGTAATGGCTTTTAAACCAATCACTTAAGTTTTATAATTTAATTGATTGCTCAATTACTTTGTTGGAGAAAATAAAAGAAGGAAAAGAAATAAGAAGAAAGCTGCAACCCTCCCAATCTTGTTCTTCTTCCATATTCTGCATGCGGTTGACTCTTTTGCCTTTGATTCTCACCAAACTGGATCTGGAAGCAGGTGACTGTGATTTGCTTGCGGGTATTGTCTTCGCCTTGTCTTTCCTCTTATCCTTGAAGCTTTTGCAATTCTTCTTCAGTACATGCAAAGTAAATTCAATGAAGGCTTCAACTGGAAGATTGAGAGCACATGCACAAGATCCTGGAAGGAATTTTCCATGCATTGACTTCTACATGGGCTGTGTTGGAAACAAGAGGATGGATTTTTTGCCGGAAGCCTTTGCAATTATGAGATCTGGATTTGTTAATTAAATCAGGGATAGGTTCAGGGCCTATGTTTGTATCATTGATTTCAGCAAATTTGGAAGCTATGCATGATTCTGCTGGTTCTTTTCTCTTTCACCATGCTTCAACATGGCTGAAACAATCTTTGTCTGAGCTCTTTTTCTTTAATTCTGCCGGGAATCCCCTGCAATTGGATCCATTTGTGCAGATCTGACAACTTCTTCAGATTCAAAAGATATATTCAATGTACTTGACATTGATTTGAGCACCTGTGATGAATACCTGCAATTTTATTCAAACAAAGATGGAGTCCATGGTAGGAATACTTGATTTTTATCACCAAAATCTGCATATAAAGTCTGCTGCCCTAAAATTTGAGGTCTTGCTTGCATGCAAAATGAGCACAAATATTATTTAATTCACTAGATCACTTATACCAACATGCAGATAATTATCATAGCAAGAATCAACCATTCCAACCCTAGATGCCAAACCTTGAAGCTCCCTGACAATGAAAAACACTCTTAAATGCAAAAACCTCCTTCCTTTGGTGCCAAAACCTGTCCAGGCTGCAATCCTTTGCAAAAAGAATTAATTGCTTCTTTATTATGGCAGCCCATGCTTATATAACTCTTAACATTCTATTTTTAATAATTGCCCTTCCTATTTCTGGCAATTTAATTAGTAAACAATCATGTTTATTCACCCAAATTGGGCACCCAATTATGCATGTTGCTGGTTGTTTTTAAATAAATTATTTTATTTATGTTTAACATGCATCCTTGACTTCTCCTTAGCTCTTCCACTTACATTGACTTTCCTTCTATTTTTGGCGCCAAAATTGGGTGAATAAACCATTAATAAATATTATTAATTGCATTGTTATTCACCCAAGGTGGGTCGCATTTTTAGCAAGAGGAATTACTAAAAATAAGAGGTCAGCTTGATGGGAATTTTCACCCTACACTACAGCTCCAAAATCCCCCTCTTCCACTTAAGTGATTTGACTTTCATCATGGGAATTTTTACCCTACAAGGCAGGTAAGAAACTCCCGCCGGTGCTTTAAGTGATTTTCTTTTATAATGGGATTTTTTTTACCTTGCAAGGCAGGTAAGAAATTCCCGCCTGCCTGCCACTTCTAATATTCCCATTGCAGCTTAAGTGACTTTGACTTCATGGGAAAAATTACCCTGCGAGGCAGGTAAAAAATTCCCGCCTTCCTTCCACTGTCTAAAATTCCCACTGGCAGCTTAAAGTTTTCCTTCCAAAAAATGGCCTCCTTTGATAAAGTGCAACTTGCATGGGTGAATAAATCTCTTTGGTGGGAAAAGTTAGCATCCCAGGCAGGTAGAAAATTCCCATCGGTGCTTTAAGTGATTTTTCTTTATTTTATAATGGGAATTTTTACCCTGCAAGTCAGGTAAGAAATTCATGCCTTCTTGCCGCTTCTAATTTTCCCATCACAACTTAAGTGACTTTGACTTCATGGGAAAAAGTACCTTGCAAGGCAAGTAAGAAATTCCCGCCTTCTTGACATTACCAAAAATCCCATTTGCAGCTTACACTCATTAATTCCAAAAAATGCGACTTGCTTGGGAGAGGCTTTTTGTGCATGACTTAATCTTTTTTGGTCAGAAGTTTGCTTTCTGAGGTTAATTCCTTTTGGTGCAGCAGCCGTAAATGATCTCCAGATGCTCCAGGCAATTAAACAGACTATACTGGACAAAGAATAGACCTAGGGGAATTTCACAGAGAAACTGTGGAGAAAACCGGAGAAAAATGTAAAAGAAATAAATAAAAGCGAAAAACGTTGCCAGAAGTCACAGACAAAGCTCTGAATTCATTCCTGGTGAAAACCCTATTGAGATGTGTGAATATTGGCATGCAAAACTTCAACAGGAGTCAACCGGAACACAATTTACTTCAAACGGGGCTTTATTTATTTAAAAATAATTAAATAAAAATTTCTCGCAGACAAAACTCTGCGGAGGGATAAAATGAGTTTTAGCATCTGGGTACTTGTCGAAATTGGCTCATATGATTCACTGGGAATATCTTAACGTAATACAAACATCTTTTGGCAATAAAAACTTGAAAAAGACCCATTATTTTTAAAAAGAACGAAATATTTTTTAAAAATGGGTAGTCCCAGATTTTAGGGTGAAATCTGGGGACACCAACATCACTGCAATGATATTGGTTTTGCAATAAAAGTGTGGTTGACCCATCCTGTGCACTGGTTGAATTGCATGGTGCTAATCGTATCTGTACTCAGAGGTATATTCCCACACCTTGCGCGATCCATACAACAGAAGAAACGTCAGGAATAGTGTCTTCTTCCAAATCCAATGTGTAGGATCTAATTCACACTTAAATGGAATAGATCGGTCTGCTCCATGTTGAGTCCTAGTGTCTGGTTCGACACATTGGGTCTACGGCCTATTCTCGCTACATTGCAGCTGCTCGTTTGAACGGCCCTGGATTTGGTGGTGTTCATCTGGTATGCATCCATTGCCATTTATTTGATAGCAAATTGGTGTTTACAAATATACACACTTTATTGGCAGAGATGACTGTGCGTTTACCTTGGCATCCGAATCTGGATGTTTTTGGCCATGCAAACTACTCTGGCAAGTTTTATTCCTCCACGTAGTACCATGTTTTCTGCCAAGTAATTATAAATCGAGTCACTTCAATATAAAAGGGTCCTTGTTAAAAGTCATGTATATATCGAGTCAATTAATCAAATGTTATTGTTAAGTCATTCAATCGTCTCATTGTTAAAGTGTGTCATGAGTAGTCTTGAGTCTTTGTAATAGTAGTTTGTTATGTTGTATTATTTCAAAGTCATTTCTATAATCTGAATTTGTTTATATCAAAATTTGTTGAAGTATTATCAAAGTATCATTGTATTGTCAATAGTCGATTTGGGTTAAAAGTGTCAAATTGTTTATCATATAGACTCAAGAGAGCCAAGATTTTCATTATAAAGTTAAAAAGTAATCTTTAATTACTTTTAAATTATTTTTTTTATCGTCATAGTTGTGTCATCAAATTGTGTCCATCATTGTTGTTATCCTGTCAATTTTTTAAGTCAAGAGTCAAAAAATTGTAAAAATAAAAAAATTGCCTCACAGATGCATTTTCGGTTGAAACCGACTTCCAATTCTTTAAATCGACATGGATAAGTTGAATCGAATTGAAAAATTCGAAGGCAAAGATTTCCATACATGGCAGGTTAGAACTCAATTGTTGTTGATTAATAAAGATATATGGGAGATTGTGGAAGGAAAAATCAATAAACCACACGATGTAGATGAAGCAGCAAAATGGGAAAGCAAGGATTGAAAAGCAACGACGAATATTGGGTTAGGTTTATCTGATGCCTACTTGCATCACATAAATCTAACAAAGACATCACATTTGATCGGGACGACATTGAGCAAACTATTTGGGTCACAAGCAGAGAGCGCAATAGTGGCACTCAAGCAAAAGTTGTTCGGACTCAAAATGGAGGAAGGAGAAAGTATGGTGGAACATATCAGTAAGTTTCGTTCTATTTCAAATCAATTAGTTGGAATCAAAATTGATGTGCTTGATGATGATGTAAAAGCAGTATTACTTAATAAAACGCCTCCTAGATATTTTAATATGGTCTTCACTTTGAGCAAAATAAATTTGAGTCTAGAGGATTTAATTTTTTCTCTGATAGAAGAAGAAAATACAACCAAGAAGATTGATCTAGAAGAAATTGTAATGTATGGTAGAAACAAATGATATGCTAAAGGAAGATTCAAGCCTTCTTTTAAACAAAAATCAACCTCCCAAGGTCCACGAAAATTTCTTTGTCACTATTGTAATGCTCCTGGACATGGTATTATGTACTGTAAGAAAAGAGCACAAGATTTACTTGATGGTAAATTGAAGGATAAAGCCTTCATTTATGAAAATAGAGATGAAGAAAGTGATTGGGATATGAAGTCTACACATTCTGATAATGAGGAAACAAATGCTCAGGAAAGTGATGAAGACTTCTTGTATTAAGTAAAGAGTGCATTATTCTGGAGGAAAGAGGCAATAGAGGTTGGAGGTCAATCAACGACCTCTCGTCAGTCACCAACGACGGGGCCGTACGAAGTTGTGGTGGCAGTGTGTGTGTATGTGTGTTTTCTTTTATTTCAGATTTGCAGTATGATTTCAGAGTTCTTGTTTGAATAAGTGAAATGTTCACATTGAGGGGGGGAACTGGAACATGGTCTCAATGTTCAATTTTCCCTCTATTCAGTTTGTATTCAGTAAGCAGTGATTCCTACATGATTCCCTGAAGGAAAGGCAGTGGACAGACGAAAGCACAAAGGAAAAGCAACAACATGATATTTGGGTTGTTGGTTGTCCTGTAAAACCATCCTTTGTTTCAGGTTGTTTGTTGACCCACAAAACCATCCAGATCATGAGTACGCATGGGCGACAAGCTGCAAAAGAAAGTGTGATTGTTGTTTCTATAATGTCAACATTAAGGGAGTGTATATTGAGAATTAATAATGTTAACAATAGGGGAGTGAATGTTACAAATATATTGTGACATTATTAATAAATTGTAATATTATTAATAATGAGTTTATAGAACTCATATTAATAATATAGTTGTAATAGTTAGTATTAGTATTTGGGTGAGTTGTGAGAACAACTCACGTAGCTATTTTGGTGTGTGAGATAATAAAGGGATGAGAGAGATATCCTAGGGATAAATCTGAGAGATTCATGGAGAGAGAGATTGTAGGGTTTGAAGACGAGTGTTGACTCCACCTTTGTAGGAGATCAAACACCATAAATTGTATGCTCCATCTATGTAAAGATATCCCGAATGAATTGAAGATAATATTATTATTTCTGGTGTTAATCTTGTGTAAAGCTCCTCCATTCTGTATCATATTAGTCATTACTAGACTATCCCAAGAGTCTAACAATGAACAAAACAAAGTAATACACTTTTCTTCTTTGCCCATTTTTATTTCAACAGAAAGTAATTGACTTACCACATTATTGAAAGCGTTAAGATGTTCTGCCACCGAGTTTCCATCACTCATCCTTAGTGAACACAACTTTTTTATGAAAAGTTTGTTAACCAGAGACTTTGTTTGGTACAAAGTCCCCAACTTATCCCAAAATTCCTTTGCAGTGGATTTTGTCGATACATTTAGGAGCAATGAATCTAATGAACACAGTCTGATTGAGCATTTCACTTCTCTTTAAATCTTCTTCCATTCTTCTACCTTTATTCCTGCAGATTGTGTTCCTAATGTAGCAACCCACTGATCTCTAACTACTAAGAGATCTTCCATCTTGCGTTTCCCCTAAACCAAAGTGTTGACCAGTAAGATTTTCAATCTACATTCTTGTGCTTCTCGTCATTTTCTTACACGCAAGATTCTCTTGCATAGAATTCCCAATCAATAAAACTGTTTATCACACATGAAGCTGAAACCAAGCTTTGATACCACTTGTTGGGAAAAGATCTAGGTGCAATAAACATTTGTAGAGAGAAGAATAGCTACAAGAATCTTAAAACGCATAAAGGAAATGACATGCACACAAAATACATAAGATTTCACCTGGGAAAACCCTTTTGGATAAAATACCTATCATAGTAACCATCTTTCTATTTTATTAACTTAATCGTTTACGATACAATCACAAACTTCAAGGTTGTGCAGCTTATCATACAAAAATGCTGTATCTACACTTGTTACATCAACACACTGTACCATGCATCAACCAACAACAATTCAACAACTGACCATCCCCATTTCCTAAAGAATGTATGAGCCTTTATAAAGGCCATCAAGTTGTAACTCCCACACAGAAGAAAAAATCTGAAGATTCCCACAAAACTGGTGGCCAAGACAATCATTACATAACACCCCTCAACAACTCACTGTCAGAGAGTTGGGATGGTTATTCACACTTCCAGTTGACTGATGCAGTAAGACATGTACAATAATGCCTCAAGATAGACTTACATTCCATTACCATGCTGCGCACCTCTGTGCAACACTATGCAACCTACCTGCACACCATTCATGTGCACAACCAGCACATCATTGCACAACATATAGTACCACGAAACTCCTGTGTAGACATCCTGCACAAGCACCTTGCGCACCACTGCTGTGCAACAGTATTGTGCAAGACTCCTGCGTAACACCAAAATACATGCAAAATATGAAAGACATTCCCAATGGGTTCTACATTTAGATGACAATATTTTTCGTTCCCATCCCAAATATGCACATTATTTGATAAAGAAGTTCAACATGGATCAATGAAATCCTTGGTCCTTTCCATTTCCGTCTGGAGTTAAGCTAACAACACAATACACCTCTCTGAAAGTTGATGCTACCTAGTATAGACAACTTGTGGGGAGTGTTCTTTAGCTGACCCATAACAGACCGGATTTAACTTTTACAATTTTAATGCTATGTAGATTTATTCATGATCCAAAGGAGAGCCATTGAGAAGTTGCTAAGAGTATATTGAAGTATAATTAGGGCACTGCTCATTTGGAGATTATGTATTCATGAGAAGTTGAGGGATGTCTAATTGGAGACTGTATTCATGAGAAGCTGAGGGTTGTCTAATTGTAGACCCATAACATACCAGATTTAACCTTTACAATTTGAAAGCTATGTAGATTCATGCATGATCCAAAGGAGAGCCAATGGGAAGTTGCTAAGAGGATATTAAAGTATAATTAGGGCACTGCTCATTTAGAGATTATGTATTCATGAGAAGTTGAGGGTTGTCTAATTGGATATATGGATTTAAATTGGGCGGGTGATGTGGATCAAAGGCGCAGTTCACTTCAGGATACATATTTAATTTGGGTTAGGCTCCATCACACGGGCTTGCAAGAAACAAAAGGCACTGAAGCAAAATATAGAAGAGTGAATGCAACACATGAGATTCCATGCATATGACAGTTCTTGATGGAGCTTTGATTTCCACAAGGCTTACTAACCATTTTCTATACTTAGGGGGCCATTGCTATTGCTCAAAATCTAGTGGAGAGAACGTCAAACCAAGCATATTGAATTCCATATTCATTTCATCAGGTGCGAAATTCAGGATGGACTTATGCAACTCAGACATATGTAAAGTGAGCTACAAATTCCAAATATCTTCATGAATCCATCAGTAGAATTGAACTTCATTTTGTTTTTGTACTTGCTTGGGCCTTCGAAAGCTATCATTATGGGGAATAGGGAGTGTTTTCTTTCCTTGGGGGAAAGGTTTGGCCAAATGAAATGCCATCTTTTTTCATGCCCTCGAAGTAGTAATCAGTGTTACGCGGGGATGCATCCCCTAGATTTTGGTGATGTCCAGGACGTCCCAAATGCTTCAGGGACTTGGGGACTTGAAGTGGATGTCCCCAATCATTTTTAAATCTTTCAAAAGTTTTGTGATGTTTTTACTTTTTAAAAGCTGTTATTTTTACCGAGAAGATTAAATTTTAATCTTGGAAGTACCTAACATATATTAAATATAGTTTAAATCCTAAATTTCATTGACAAATGTTAAAATATGGAAATATTAATTTGTATATATTGTTTTAATAGCCGTCCCCAGAATTTGGGAATTTTTTTGCCGTCCCAGAAACCTTGTACCGCCGTCCCCCTATCCCTTTGTCCCTGAGACGTAGGTAACTATGGTAGAATTAAAGCGGGATGTTAGAGTGGATGTAAATCCCTCTTATCCGGCCATTTGTATAATTCTTAATTAACATAGTATATTGGGATGAATATCCGCGCTAGAGGCTCTAATCCCCAGGATGGTATTATGACGGGCATTTACAAAAGGATATGCCCACCCATTTGTTACGTACAATTGTAATTTTTTTCTCTTATATTAAATATATTGTGATCTTGAAAGCCTGTAGATTCCTCTTCAATACTTCTGTCTTTCGTATTCTTCATTGCATGCTTTTTGTTTGCTAATTATGGAATATTACAATCAATATTAACACTTTAAGGCAAAAGCTTAACTTGAGGAAGGGTATGTTGTGCACCACGCACAACTCTAAAAGTCAGCTAGTTATTACACCCGCCAATTCAATGCCATTTCATATATTATATCTCATTGTTCTTTCCATTGACATCACAAGTAAAATTGTTATAACCTAGTTAAATAGTAAATTAACTGGCAGCAAAGCGCTTTTTGTTTGCTAGTAGGGGAAGGAATGCTTCCTAAGTTCCTACTATATGTTTTCGTGCTCTTTTGTTGTTAAATAATTTGTTTTGCTATGCTTGGAATGCTGCACAATCAACCGAGGTCATTGATCAACTTATGAAATCAAATTAATGAGGCCCTTTGATTTTGCATCTTTTTTAAAGACATTGTTGACTTATGCTTTGGGAGAAAAGTTAATGGCACTTAAAATGGAGAGTATTGCTTTAATGTGCAATTTGAGAAACAAAGAACACATGAATAGATATGCAAGTGAATATTTTAATGCTCAATTCCTTCCTCAAATGATTTATATTTTTCTTGCTAAAGAAAAATGTCTTTGCTACTAATCATTGTTTAAAAATCGAGTTTCCAAGTGTCTTGAGTAATTTATGAAACAAGTTAGGTCAATACAATTTGGACTCTCCTAGGATGAAAATCAAGCCAATAAGAAACTTAGATGATAAGTTGAGAGAGAGAAACTTCATTTCTATAGAATGTCTTTTCCTTGGCAAAAATATTGTGAACATGCGATTACCTCTTCTTTCCAGGAGGCCTTGCACTGTGATGAAGGCATGAATAATAGCAAGCTTGGTGAAAGGATTGAAAGGGTAACAATTAGATCAATACAGTTTGGACTTTCCTTGGGATGATAGGCAAGCAAATAAGAAACTTAAAAGGTATGTTGAAAGAGAGAAACTTCATTTTTGTAGAATGTCTTTTGTTTGGCAAAAGTATTAGGAACATGTAATTACCTCTTCTTCCCAAGAGACCTTGCACTATGATAAAGGCACAAATAATAGCAAGCTCTGTGAAAGGATTGAAGGGTAACAATTATAGTTTCAAATCCTTAGCATAAGTGTAGATTAGTAAGTGGAAGATAGTGGAAGATGGCAGACTTGGGAGGCACTCCCTTGACAAAGGGGGTCATTTCCGAGCTCACCTATAGTCGAGTCCCACAACCTTCACTTAGTCTTGAATGCACGCCGGCATTGTATTAATCATTCTTACATTCATGTGAATCCATATAAATCAATCCATTTTGAAGTAGAGCCCTACATTGATCCCCAAACTCTCATGCTTGGTGGATAAGCGAATAAAGTGCTGCCTGCTTCCTATGTCGAAAACAGATTGGGGGGGTGCCTAAAGACCCTCCTCATCAATTAAGATCCTCAAGGTGGGAGAGTGCCTCAATTTCCTCCCTATTAGAGGAGACCTCCTCTCCATTGGGAGAATTCCTCCCCTATCAACTGTTAGGAGAGCATTCAATATTGAGGTTGTGGCTCTCCCTCACTAGTCGGTTGAGTACCTTTAGGCACTTGTCTGACGATAGGGCCTTTAGGCAATCTCCCCTCGTCAAATGAAAAGGCTCGATTGGTGAACTTGTCAAACCGAATTGAACCTGTCACGAGTTCATCAAACATAGTTGCAATCAATTGCCCATCATAGGAGGGGTACGGAGAAGGAACTCTGTCTGACGAAGGAGGGAGAAGGCTTTTAGGCACTTGATTGATATATTGAATAATTTTATGGCTGTGTTGTTTAGTGATGCAGTCCATATTATACATGTAACATGAGATGAATGATGAAGTGATGAGCTGAGTAGGTGTTGTTACCTGTTCTAATCAATACCAATGACATGGAGAACTGCTGCCTCTCGATTTGAAGAGAGCTTTTCTTTCCCAATAATCGTCATTTCAGGGCTGGTCTCCCCATTTGAAGAGAGCTCATATTCCCCTTTCCCTATTTGATGAGTGCATTCCGATAATGTAGGCCAATATGTTTTGTGGTATTGGTATCCTAGTCGTGGTATATTCGTATCGTTGACTCCAAAAGAGTTCTCCAATAAACCAAGTTGCTTACACTCTACAAAGCATGAAATATTTGTGGGTTTAAGCATTTTGATTCTAAGAAATCATGGAGCCAGGCTGGACAAAAGTGCTGTTGATTGCCATGTTCAAATACGTACATAATGATTGCGTTTTCACATTGGTAGGGCCTAGTCTTGAATAGAGTTAAAAGTTATATGGCTAACTGTTTCATACAGTCTGCAAAAGACAGTCAATTGCTAATCTAATGAGCAGTTGAAGGAGGGAAGAAAGAATGTAGTACCTAACAGTCAATTTGACTGGTAAGCTGCTCAGGTATGAGTTACAATTTACATGGAAATAAGCCACTGTTAACCCAAGAACCAACGAAAGGAGGGGATGTGGTGGGAGCGACGATGCCATTCCCATCAATAGGTTTAAATATGTTATCTGCTCCAAAATATCTAAAATAGGCAGTTGGTCCTGAGATAAATCTTTAGGGAAAAACATTTCTGCATTTAAAAGATATTGAGGATAAAGCATTAAAACAGAGGAGTCCATGCCATTGCACAACTCTTCAGGCTACAGTATAAACCTGGGCTAGTTGGGATTGTGCACTGGTCAAATAATTTCTTAAGGTTTGTGTATAGACTTAATTACTTCCATTTGAGTTCACTCTTCCCTATTTCTTGTAGCTATCTGTGAAGACCCAAAAGTGACGTTTTTCTGTTTGCATGAATAGGTATATCTCGAGGACATTAGGAGGAAAGAGATTGCTTGCTCAGCATATGTGGCTTGTTCTCTGCATGCTATATTGTTAATTTTAACTGTGGAGCACACATAATCATTTTCTTAAAAGTCTTCAAGCTTTAAGATGTTTTCTTGTATCAGATGCAGAAGAATGTTTATGGGGTTGTATGTTATATTGAATAGATTGATTGGTTCATTTTTGAAGCATTCACAGGCTGAGATATTTTTTGTCAATGGAGCTGCAGAAATCTATTTTTGTAACTCTTTTGAGTGTGAAGAAACTGAAGATTATAAAGGATTCATGATGTATTGTAAACAATTATGAACTGCTCTTGATTTCATGTTTGTTAGACTTGTGAAGCACTCTAATTGCTTGCTGTCATTTATGTTTTTTGCAGCTGCTATATTTCCTGTCGTTCAGAGACAACATCAACTTCTTGTGACTTTACTTCTTTGTAATGCTGTAGCCATGGAGGTACTTTGAAACCATTATGTAGCTGTAATTATAGCTTTTACTGTAGTCTATGAATAAATGTCCGAATAAATTATTTTAAAATTACATTCTTTGAAGGAGCTACTCTTTGTAGGCATGGAGGTACTTTGGAACCAATCTGTAGCTGTGATTAATGATTATAGATTTTCCTTTAGTCTATAGGTTACTGTAGCAATTAAGTAATTTTAAAATACATTCTTTGAAGAAACTGTACTGAATTCAAATGCTCAATTCATATTTAAGTGGAAACGAACGATTTTTTTTTAAAATTTTTTTTTGACGTTACACAAGCAATTCACGCGTTTCATCTTTTCATCCTAGATATCTTTCAAGTATTGAGATGCTAAAATGGTAAAGCTAAATTTACTAATGAATAATTGATTTGCAACATTCTTGAAATATTTATAGATTAAAGAAACTACAAAAATAATGCAGATTTCTTAACTTCGTTTTACATAAATTTCCAAAGGCAATCTAATGCATTTTCTAGCTTGTTGTAAATTATATACAGCTACATATAAGGACAACAACAATGCAAATCATTGGTAAAATCATCATATTCATAGTACAACCATACAAAGTTTATTGAATCACTATATATTTATAATATACGGCTTATGGTTCAATCTAAGTAGCTGGTTTGGGTGCAGTACGGGTACGGGTATGATGATTTTTTTTGCCTTGGCTATGTCTGTAAAAAACAATAAAAAATAAAAAATATAGAAATTATAACCTAATAAATAAAAAATTAGAGACATTAACCATATTGTATGCATATTAAAAACAAAATAACTGCAAAAATGAAAATATTTTCTGGATGCCAAATGTCATAATAATCAAATATCTCAAATGTCATGTGCTGATCATAATTAATTACATCAAAATTAATATTCAGTCATCTTGCTCTTCATTGAGAGCATCCATATCAACATCATGTTTTTTATTATATTTTCAAAGTTACTTTTCAAGGTTAGATACCCTTGATGTACCTAGGGGTACCATATTGGGTACATACCCGGCGTGGTTCGTGCCTGGGGGGCGTACCGGCTACCTAGGCTTCAATATTAAAGGTAATATGCCCACCCGGTGGCAATAATACAGTAATCTAACACACAGAAGTCATTGTGCATGTCCATCTCATGAAGTGCAACTGTAGAAGGAGATCATCATTGGAGCACTTTACCTCTAACTGCAGACCTCAAAGTATCTTCCTTCACCTCTCTAACCAGGCGGTGGCCGTGCCCTTCAACGAAGGAAACAGATAAAGGCATTTAACGTAAAATAGAGAAAAGTTAAGAGAACCATGTGTGCTAATTTTACCCCAACTATATGCAACACAGACACAAAATTTAGTGTACCCAACTATCTTCTGTCTTTCTGACTACATATAGATCTAAGAGTACGTGATCTGACAATGCATACAACAGTACATTACTTTGGACAAAGTGTTCTAAGTTGCAAAAACTCAATACCTCAAGAGCTACACCACTCAAGATACTAGGTCCTCAGATCACAGACACAGCCATCTTTAAACACGACTTCAGCACAAGAATAATAGCTAAAATAGGTTTGGACATGGATAGGACTTCATGAAGAGCGGAGCTCTCTTCATGAAGCATTTTCTGTGTCCATTCCCAACACTCGCAAACACAACATCTGGGCCTTTTAAGCCCTTACAAAATTTGTTTAATCAATCATAATCTGACAAGTGATAAGATGTACAAACAACCATTCAAAGGATTCCGAGGTAAATACCACTTTTTTCAATAAGCAACTGTTCCATATTTTTCATGCAAGACAAATTATCCCAGACCACCAGTGATATGTTTTATGTATATGCTGGATTCTTCCCTGGTTTCTAGAACAAAGATTTAATAAAATCATCGTAAGCAATTACCTCCACCCATAATAATGTTATCATCAGATTAAAAACAAACACCCGCAGTTCTGATATTTAAATCACATTCCAATTTACTTTTCGGTCACACTATTCTAATGTTTTAATGGCTTAAAGTTTCAACACTGTTTTAATACACAGTGTTACAGTCATGCATGAACCTCCATTTCAATGGCTCGAAGTTCAACACTGTTTTAATTCACAATTAAGATGTTACATTTATGCATGAACCACCATTTCAATGGCTCAATGTTTCAATACTATTTTAATACACAATTAAGATGTTACAGTTATGCTTGCACCACCATTTCAATGGCTCAACGTTTCAGCATTGTTTTAATACACAATTAAGATGTTACAGTTATGCATGAACCATCATTTCAATGGCTCAACGTTTCAGCACTTATTTAATACGCAATTAAGATGTTACAGTTATGCATGAACCACCATTTCAATGGCTCAACATTTCAATTGTCTTTCCCTCCCACTCAACCATGTTGAAATGACGCCAATCAACCATTCAAATACAAGGAAAGATTGAGACATCCAATCTCACAACTGCACTCTACATAGAGCAAATTCCGTAAACTATACTGTCAATTATAATGGTAGCCTGACAACACCTGGTCTAGGCATCTTTCCTTAAATAAATAATGAGTAGCTAACCAAGGGTAAGTGTTAGAACTTTTCTTGAAATGCTGATATTTCTCTTTCCAGTGATGTTCTTATTAAAACTACATTTGGTGATTTGTTGGAGACACAGGCATATTAGAGCAAGGTAAATAATGTATGTTAATGCTGTGTTATATATTAAGCTAGGGTATTTGCAAAAAGTAATTATGGTGTTTAGTGTTTATTATTGCATGACAAAAATAAATGGCTGTTTTTTTAGTTTTTGAAATCATATAGGTCTTGTTGAATCTATTTATATTTTGATCTAGTTCTACTTTATTTCTTTTTCATTTCTTCCCCTTGAAGCAAGGATGATAATATAATTGGTGGATTTGTTCTTTCACTTCTTGCAGGCTCTTCCAATATATTTGGATAAGATTTTTCACCCTGTTGTTGCTGTGATTCTCTCTGTTACCTTTGTCTTGGCCTTTGGTGAGGTAAAACACAATGCCACATATTACATTGTGATCAATGGGAAGTGTAGGTTGTGTTGCTTTCCGTCTTTTGGAGGTGTAGTAGCCATGTACTCTATTTGATGATATGGTAGGTCTTGTAAGATTATGATACTGTTTGTGGAGTCAGTGATGGTATTCTTGGTTTCCATGCCATATTTATCTAGATGAGATTATTAAACCTTTGAATCTCTTTTGTATTTGGTTGCCGGAACAATTTTAAGCATCACATGTGTGTGTTTGCATTATTTTGCAGGTTACTCCACAAGCAATATGTGCACGATACGGCCTTGCTGTTGGTGCAAACTTTGTTTGGCTTGTACGCGTGCTTATGATTATTTGCTATCCCATTGCCTATCCTGTTGGGAAGGTATTTCATATTCATGATATTAAATTTATGCAGACATAAGAACTGCAAAAGGTTTGTTTGGTGATGGTTTGTTCTTTGATGTGAGATCACAATTAAATGTCTTTTTAAATTAGTGAAGGGTATTACAAAATTGCTCAAGTTAAGATCATTCTGCTTTCAGCAAAAAAGTGACCAGATCCGAATAGAAAGACCAAGCATACTAAAACTAAGACTAGACCTGTAAATACAGTTCATGCTGATACACAGCAGAAACTATTAAATTTCATTTGTCATGATGGATTGTATAGAATTGAACATGATGCTTTCCTTTGCCTGTGCTGCTTCTTCGAGCCGTGCTTCAGGAGCGGAGTCTGTAGGTTCTTCTTTGATGCTGATGAGCAGATTCTTTTGTGTGTTGGAGAACCTGGAACCAATTCTAAAGAGTTTTACTTTTTTGATGGCCTGTTTGCCCTTGAGATCAGTGCCTTTGTGTGGCTGTGCTTGAGCTGCTAGGAATTGCGGGAACAAGGTAACAAGCGACTGGTGTTGGGCCATTATCTGTTATGTTGGCAATGATAGCAAGTTGACAATTTGAGTGTGCTGAAACATTAGCAGGTTTAGCATGACTTGACTTTTGAGAGTGAAACTTTGGCTTTGAAAATCCCATTGATTCCATTGACGGACTGGATTGTGAGTATGAGAGATTAGGGACATGAAGTGGGGGAGGTTGTAATAACCAGGGTAGATTAAGGGAGGGGTGACTGTGGATTCCAGGTTGAAAGGGGCAGCTCAGAATGATAGCAAGTTGGGCCATTATCTGTTATGTGGCAAAGATAGCAAGTTGACAATTTGAGTGTGCTGAAACATTTGCAGGTTAGGTCATGACTTGACCTTTTTGAGAGTGATAACTTTGGCTGAAAACCCCATTGATTCCAATTGACGGACTGATGTGGTATGGAGAGATTAGGTGACATAGTGGTGGAGAGTTGAATAACCATGGTATGATTAAGGGAGTGGGTGACTAGTGGTTCCCGAGTTTGAACGGGCAACCTCAGAATATAGCAGTGGGCCCAATTACTGTTATAGTTTGGCAAGGATAGCAACCGTTGAACAATTTGAGTGTTCTATAAACATGTAGTCAGGTTAGCGCTGACTTACTTTTTGAGAGTGATAACTTTGGTCTGTAAAATCCCATTGATACTCCATTGACGGACTGGATGTGGTATTGAATGAATTAGGTGACATGAGAGGGTGGAGAGTTGTTAATAACCAGGGTAGGATAAGCGAGGGGGTTGACTGTGGATTCCAGGTTTGAAAGGGGCAGCTCAGAATGATAGCAAGTTGGGCCATTATCTGTTATGTTGGCAATGATAGCAAGTTGACAATTTGAGTGTGCTGAAACATTAGCAGGTTTAGCATGACTTGACTTTTGAGAGTGATAACTTTGGCTGAAAATCCCATTGATTCCATTGACGGACTGGATGTGGTATTGAGAGATTAGGTGACATGAGCGGGTGGAGAGTTGTAATAACCATGGGTAGGATTAAGCGAGGGGTGACTGTGGATTCCAGGTTTGAAAGGGGCAGCTCAGAAAACAGAGCCAGGGGCAGCAGTATTGGTTGATGAAATGGGAAATCAATTGAGGTTTTATGTTAACTTTGTTCTTGGGCTTGTAGGGACTTACCCACTGCTTCAAGAATGGGTTCAGGACTATCCACATATTGATAGGTGTTGATGGTATGAGCCCACTGGACCAGGAAAGTAGAGGGTTGAGTCAAGGGGGATCCGAGATGGGAAAGTGGTCAAAATCCTGAGCAGGTAAGGCAGGAACAAAGAAAAAATTGGCTTCTTTCTTGTGCGTATGAGCAGTAATAGTGTATCTGGAGGGGGATTGGGCATAGGATTGGTGGGCCAATGGGGCAGTGTGATCTGAGCGCAGCCTCGCCAGTCTGCGCTCTTACCTTGAGTGCCTTGGCAGTTTGCACAACTTCGTGCAACTCCATGCTTTGAGCAGTATTGTACAGTTCCACGCACAATGCACATCCCGCACAATGCTAGGATACACACACGGCGCAGCTCAGAAGACAACATTGCTCCCTTAATCTGAAATGGGGGCGGAGCCCCAAGACGAGTCAAGGGGTTCCACTTGCAGAGTTGACGGGCAGCGCCCCACGGGCCAGATTTTGATGATCAATCTTGATGGTGTTCAACAGATCCTTGCGAAGAGGGCAACATTGCATCCACACATCTGCACAAAATTTCCAGAACACACAACCACATTGACACTTTGTAGCATGCTGTGCCATGCCAAGTGGCACTCCCAAGGTCTGCATCATGCCAGCACATCTGTCATCGTAGTGTGCATCTAGAGATCAAGCCACACAACCATCCTAAGGTGGAGAGTTGCACATAAATATTAAAAGTTCAACCGTTTCAACTTCCTTAACTGTTTATTAAGCCTTCAAGGCTTTGTAATCTATGCATACATATTTGTAGCATTAGATAGCAATCAAATAGGAGATAAGCAGCCATACATCTCCCTCGAGAGTGTGCCATGTACAAAACATAAACATTAATAATTTTTTTGTTCTAGCTCTATTACTTTTTGAATTTTGAGTCTCGTTCATATTGCTTCCACATACACATATAACACATGCAAGTCCTAATTTAGAGTGTTGTTCTGTGGACCTCTTGGGATCCAGATCATTAGTATTAGAGAAATTTACCGTACTTGTCCCAGGGAACGATGTCAGAGTATCAGAAGTTCAGCGTCAAACCGCGAGTTACCTTAGAGTATTTACCATGCCATTTAAAAAAAAGGTGGATAGAGACAATGATGCACAAGACGAAGTATAAATGGTGTTCAAGAATGGGATTGCAAAGGCTCTTTAAGAGCAAAGGACATTTCTGTACTACTTTGCTAAGTCCTTAAATGGGTCGTTCCGTTGGCTCACTCGTTAGGGAAGTTTTTGGTGCTCGAGTCCCCTCCATGTTTCAAGTAAATCAAGACATTCTTGTGCTTTAGGGAAAAACAAAAATCAATGTAGATGCAATTTTTAAATGGTTAGATGTAATATCCCTTTTTGGACAAAAATAACAGAGATTTCGATTTCTAGGAAACCCTTATGGAAAAATGACTGCAATTTGATTTTTATGTAAACCCTCAAATTAAAATTAACCCAGATCTGGAAATGACTGGTAAATCATAAGAAAATACAGATTTTTACATAATAAATGACAGCCATGAATATAACGTCAAAATCTGAATTTTTGCACCAAAAACTCATTTTTTATTAATTTATTTTCACTAAGAAAATCAGATAAATACAATTGACCATATTCATCAATGTTGCTCCCAAAGAATGCTCCAGTTGGAAAGATGAGGCCAAATGATGACGCTGCAACCTGTTACCCTAGAACTTTGCCCAATGTTGATTCCCTAAATGCTGGTTTAAAACCTCAAAGGGTGATGTCAGCCTTCAATAGCTTCTTGGAAGTGTGACACAGCCCTCCACTGATGTCTAAAAACGTGCCATAGCTGGTATCCCTGACTGGACCGCAGATCTGAAATTAGAAATGTTTCTGTAGCTGATTTTGGCAGTCATATCTCCCTTGTAGATCTTAATTTCTGATATTGAAGCTCAATGGTAACCCCTGAATGGAGATACCTTAGCAGATTGGAGGGTTTTCATCCTTGAATACACAAGTCGAAGCAACAACTCAAACTCTTAATGAAAACTATGTTGAATGATCTCAAATGACCCCCGCACTCTTCTTTTATAACTTTTCATTTCACGTTCCACGATGAAAGAGCCCCAAAAGCAACTTTCCCTTATCTATTTCCTCATTGATATTGCTTTATCAAAAGTTACTTTTTTATAATAATAAAACATAGGTGTCTTTTATAAAGTTACTTTTTGACACTTAAGTTATATTATTAATTGTTTATACTTTATTTAAAAAGGGGACTTGGCATTTGATCCGTTACTGTCATATTTTTTGTTAACTTTTGTAATGAAGAAAAGATCAAGATTGTACTTCTAAAAGTTCACTTGTCAATGAGAGGTGGCAAGCCCATACGCTATGGGAGAAATACCAGACAAAAGAAGAATCTAAACTTGTGAAAACCTTCAAGGATGAATATTATTGTGAATGTTTCTATGATGACTACTACATTCAGTGGCAACAGCTACAACAAGGACATGACCAATCAGTCTAGGCCTACACCAATGTCTTCTACGATTTTTATGCAAAATTGGGCTCATTCGAGTTAGAGTGACAAAGAGTTCTCAAGTATTTCAGTGGCCTACGACCATTCATCCAGTCCATTATTGAAGCTAGCCAAGGTCAAGATACTTGGAGAAGTCCATCGCTACACGATAATCATCTAGGACATCTTCCGCACCAAAGATGACACTTTCAAACAAATTCAAACCATATAAGAAAGACAAATGGTGTGATAAACACAGAATCAGCTGCCACTCAAACTCAGAGTGCCATGCGTAGAAAAGTTTGCTTGCGTGTGCAGAAGTAGAGGTTTTAAAAGTCTATCCATCCTTAGAAGCAATAGATACGGACCTAGAAGTTACTTGTCTCAATGCAACAACCACACCAACAATACAAGATGTTGAAGCAGTATGCCTATTCCATTCGCAAATGTGCGTGGACAGGCAGCCTTTGGAGATTTGGATTGATGGCAGTAACACAAAGACTCTGATCTCTGAAGCAACCTTTGAGTGACTGAATTTTCCAGTGAAGCGTCATTCGAATTCTTACAATTTGGGACAATTCGGTTCCTCAAACAACAAAGCTATACATTACTAATCAATTTCGTTTCACATATGTCATCCATCCTTTCAAAGAGGAACTAGTTTGTGATGTAGTGTCAAAAGATGCTTGTCATATAGTCCCTGGGCATGCATACATGGATAGCTACGAGGGTGTGTACATAGCCAATCCTTAAGAGTATCTCCATATTAGTGGTTGGGAAGTGAAATTGTATTCTTGAAGTTAGTACATGCTCTAATCATGCCGCAAAAACTCTCGGGAGGATTGCATCATATTCACTGCCTACAACAACACAACCTCAATCGGCAGAAACAGATCGGATTATGGAAACCACATACACCTGAAACTTTCATATGCTGGTAGACATAGATGTCAGGGCAGGTCAAAACAATCACCGAGGCAAACAGTTCACTTAAGATCAACTAGAAGCCAGGATTTCACAATTGATTCCTAGACTTTATGCAATCAAGATGATTGCTTCTTAAGAAAGCGTGAATGATCTGATAGGAGCTTCGCCAGTCAACACTCCTACCTTGAGTGCCTTGGCAGTTTGTGCAAGTCCGCTCTTCAGACACCATCGTGGAGTTCCTTGCACTGTGTATAGTGCCAGGATACTCATTTTATAACTCAGAAGACAACATTGCTCCCTTCACCCGAACGGGGGTAGAGCCCCAATATGAGTCAAGGGGTCATGGGGCAGCACCCCAAGGGCCAGATTTTGATGATCAATCTCGACTCCTTTCAACACAACTCTGCAAACAACATAACACTGCACTAGTGCATTTTGCGCAACCTACATAAGATTGTGCTAGTTCACACCATGCGTGAAACCTATGCTCAACAACGGCCAACTGCGCAACCCCAACAAACATACAACGTGGTTCAATCATTGCCACAATATCCAAAATACACAGTGGCCATGTGGACACTTCACACCACGTTGGGCCATGTTTGGGGGCACTCCCAAGGCCCACTTCATGGCAGAAAATTTGTTAGCATACCATGCATCTGGCGATCAAGCCATACAACCATCATAAGGTGAAGAGACTCATAAAAGCTCACCGGTTTCAACTTCCATAACAATTCTTTAAGCCTTCGCGGCCTTGTAATCTCTGTAAAATTGTATGTAAGATTAGATAGCAATCAAATAGTAGAAGATAAGCAGCCTTACATCTCCCTTGAGAGTATGCCATGTACATAATGCACATATTAATCAAACTCTATGTTCCAGTTCTATTATTTTCTCTATTCGGAATCTTGTTCATATTGCTTCTGCATAGTCATAAAATAGTAATACATCTAAATCCTCATTTAGTGTGTTGTTCGTCGGACCTCCAGCGATCTGGATCACTGTGTTAAAATCAATACATTTGGGTTGGTGAATAAAACATGGAGCTCCAAGATGCAGTGTTAGGAGATCGCCTGAAGTGCTTGAATGCTGCTCTATTTTTTTGAGTGAAGTGAATTGTCCAAATTGCATTTCCCTGAATGAACAAGTCAGTGTAAAGCTTCTATAGTTTTGTCATGGAGTGAAATTTCTGATTTTTCTCCATTTGAGGGGAGGATGATGAATGCTGAAATTGGTCGCATGAGGAAGAGGGAACAGGAGGAGCTCGATATAGAAGAGAGATATGCTTAAAATACTGTATATTGGATGGGTGAGTGTAGGGTGAGGGATTATGGAAAGCCCTATTTATTGCCATTTGTATGATATAAAGATTCTTATTAGAGAAATCACGACCATCCAATAGAGAGGAGGACAACATGGCCTGGAAAGCGATGGGATGTTGAAGAGATTGGAGATGGGAGGAGATTTGACAATAAAAGAGAAGGGAAATGGATAAAGAGAAGTGAAATGAGTGGGCTTGTACGGAGTGGAAAGAGAGATGGGTAGAGAACAGAGATGGTGGTGTGGAGAAAATAATAATAATATGTGAAAGCAAAACCGTAGGGCAGGGAAATCAATGGGAGATCACCTTTGTTGAGTTCTCACAACTGATAGCAAGTGGAAATGTGTTTTGCATAAATCCATGTTGTGTTGTCGATGAATCTGATCATGGACTTGAGGCCTTTCAGACATTACCTTAACAAAATATACAGAAGCAGCACATAAAAAACTACATTATTTGATGCTGGGAATCGCCATACAATATCTTTGTTGATTGCATGCAAAGATGACACAAATTGGGTTTTTGATTTTTCTCATTAAGGTAATGAAAAGGTGATAAGAAAATATAAATTTTGGCAAAGGAAATATCAACTGCAAGCAACCTGGCAGTACCAACATTAAATACTGCAGGAGGAATTTCAGCACCAATTGAGTGTGAGGTCTTATAGAGGAGAAGTTTGCAGTGTTGAAGGAAAGGAATAAATACATTGGGTATTGCCAAGGAATCAGATAGGAGACAAGACACAACTAGCAAAATTAAATTTATGAAAACGGATGGAGATAAAACTTTAAAAGTGAGAAAAGGTGGGCAAATAATAAAATAATGACATAGTTGGGGTCCATAGTGTATCATATAGGAAAGTTTTAAATAAAAGTGAATGGCATGAAATAAGAATTAGGAAAAAGCAACGGAAAAAGAGAAGTGGCAATAGGGTAGAAAAACATCGGTTAGAAGTATATGGAGCTAGATAAACGTTGACTACAAAGGGTAGTTAAGACCCACATGTTTACCAGAGGTACCATTGTTATTGAGGGTGGGATTAGGAAAATTCAATCTAGTGTTATCCAATTTTGCAACGGAGTCATTGGTAGGCACATAGGTCTTCACCAAGGTGTCAGTTTCATGATTCTCTTCTCGTCAAATATGGGAGAAGAGGACCTCTTGGAAGGAGAGAAGCCACTGACTGGAGTTGGCAATTATATTGGAAAGTTTCCAGTGTATTTTTGGGATGCACTGCGGGTTTGGATTCACTAGGGAATCTCGATAGCATTTTCCAGGACTAAGCAAGAATAATGGATGAGTCACCTTCGACACGAAGATGAGTAAAATCTGAGCTTGCTGGGCTAATTGATGCCCCGTTGTAAAGACCATTCTGTAGTATAGTTTTTGTTTTCAATCACAATGTTCACAACTAAAAGTTGGTTGAATCTTTCTTTTTTCATAGTTCCTTTTTTCTTATTTAAATTATGAAGTGGGTATGATCCTTGGGACTTCTTTTGCTTCAGTATTTGGTTTCATAATTTATGTATATTTCAATTTTCAAGAAATAAGTGATGCCTTTTTGAACACCTTGTACCCCTAAGCTGATTTTGGTTTAGCTCCAATATTTCAAAAATGCATTGCAATTTAGTAGGTTCCGAATAACAAGCCTCAAACAATTAAATAAATATTAACCAATAATACAGAGAAATATCAAGATGCTCTTAAATTTTAAATTTATAGTTTATGAATATACACAAACCTCCATGATATCCATTTTAAATATGAAAATCTTAAAAAATAAAGAATGTAAATAAGGGTATTAGAGTTCCCTTGCATTGGACCGTAACACTCGAGGACATGTGGTGCCTCTCTTTGTGATTCATTGTAAACATGGGAAGAATGTATAACTCAATACTAATTACAATGTTATCCAAACATTGTTGAAAGATATTTTCTGACACGTTTGAGTCAAACTCAGAATAAGTAGAGCCATAGAAATATGGATTTCGATAATCGTAACCTTCATGCTAAACAAGCAGATGCAACAATATACCAAAGATGTGATCTTATATCTCGTAAAGATTACGGATCTAATTAGTTGAATTAGGGTATGTCAATTTTAAGGGACGTCATCTTTGTTCCATAGCGCATTTTGGTAATCTTTTTCTACATTAAGGAAGGTTTATCGAGAAGCTCACATATTGTTTGCAATCATTGTAACTATGAGCGTCACACAAATTCCTGTACTTATCACATGCTGCATGATGATGCTTATATATTACAATTCCTATGTGTTGCAATCCTTAATACTAAGGCATGTGGATGTGAGAGATTTATGGGAGAATAATGTAAGGCCCATTATATGACCAAAAAAATGTCGAGTCATTAGAATAAATATAAAGAAATGGGGAATTATTGTTTATCCCACATCGCCTGCCTCCCATCCCAAGTCAAACACACACAAAGAAGAGAAAAAAATGAATATCTACATGTGATTTTTGAAATAGAAATGAAATTCATGGAAGATAAAGTAGTGTTAAATAGAGGATGAGCATGCATGTAGTTGACCTGACAAAATTTCTTGCTTGTACCATCACAAACACTTGAGATCAGGCAGACTTTGCAAAGTGTTGATATCTGAAAATGTCTGATCAAAATTCAGCCCCCATGTCAGTCACAACATGGGATGTTCCAAAGTGGGGGACACTTGCTCTTAGGAGCAACCTAAAGAGAGCTGGTTGTTGTCTATCCTAGTGCTAAACTAGACTAAGAGCTTGTAGGGGAAAATGGAAGAGATAAACAAAAGAATGGAAAACAGTGTGGTGATGCATGAAGATAGAATGATGTGGCTTCTTCCGCTGTTCGAGAATGACATAGAACTCATGAAATCTGCAAGATAGTTGAAGGCACAATCTGCAAACGAGATCAAGAGGTAAGACAAACACAAAAGCTGAAGGGTACATTAATAAGAACCACATAAGCTTTCATTGATTGATTAAGTGTAATCAGTTGTATCTCACTGCAAAAGGCCTGACTTCTATACACAAATCAGGTCAGAGGTGAAGACACTATGGAATAAGTTGAGGCCCGAGCTGGTCCAAGGAAAAAGCCAACATTGGCAGAAGCTAGAAAGCCTAGAAGGAGTTCAATAGACTAAAAAGTCTAATGGAAAAAGCCCAGAAAGCAAAATGCCTGAAATGTAAAAAGACACTCTACTGATACCAATTTGGAAAAAGAGACGAAAGAGGAGGAAAGAAGCTTTTAATTAGAAGACTCTCGCTCATACTCTTCTGCAGAGAGTCACATCAAATATCTCATCAAAGGACAATCGATTCTCTGAGTTTTTAGCTTTTTAGTGAATTTAGAGCTCCTATAGATCAAGGAGGTTTCCCATAACATGCCCATGCCATTTTGAAGAAGTGATCGAATTTAAGATTTGATCCTGCAACCCACCAAGATCTCTAAACATATTATATGCATCTAGAGACATTATAGACTCTTGAAGCATTCAAAAATATAAATACGAGCCGCTTAAAATTGGTGGAAAACACTTTGCAGAGAAGAAATTTCTCCTAGAGACTTCAGACACTAACTGTAGTTGAATTATGCACTCAATCGCTCCGAATCTTATTGGAGTTGAAAGCTCTCTTCAAGAGCTTTCCAACGGATGCAATATCACACAAAATGGAGCAAGAACGAAAAGGACATGGCAAAAAGAATATTTGCAAGTTGTTTTGGTGCAATGGGTCCTTATATGTGATGCATGACACCATATTGTAGTGGTCACATGTTGTCATTTTGCAGTGTCTGCTAATTCAAGTCCTTTAACATTATCGCAGTTGCTTTTGCCTTTGTGACCTTGCGACCTGACAGGATTGTGCTACGTGTCCCCATCTCGTAGTCTTGTGCTACACATTATAACTTTATGATCCTGTGACCCCGTGGGCTGTGACCCTTGCGAGATTATGCCATGTGGCACAATCTCGAACTGTCACCTCATCACAACCAATTTAACCCTAAGTGATCTTTAGGAATTTTGCGGATATGTTATTTTCTCCAATCCACTTTGTTGAGATTACAGGCACTACGAGAATGCCATTTTATCTCTTCCTAAATTCTTGAACCTTCTCCTTGATTGTTGAGTATCGCCGAGCCGTTCCATGGGTCTGTGAACTCCAACAAGGCCGAAAGTGATTGATTTTGGCTCGTAAAATCCTGTGAAAACCGTCACTGCCACTATTAAAGGTATGCAACTTTGAGGAGGCCGTGACTGTCCCCTAGAGTTTTGATCATGAAACAAAGAGGAAAATGTAGCTTAAGGCCCTTAGAGAACACTATTTCGTGAAAAAAGGGTAAAAATCAAGATGGGATGTTGATCTTCCTAAACACATACATTATTTCCAATTCTACACTGCTACCCCCCATAGTTGCTCCAAATGCTAGACACCAACAAATTTTTGAACGTCAGTTCAGCAAGTAAGTTCATCATTTGAGTAAGACATTTTTAGTTCATCTTCATATCATTTTTGTTTTCTATTATATTCATTATAAAAATAAATAAAAGTTGACAAGGGGACTTGGGTTTCAAGAGTGATCACAATAGGTGGGTAATAGGTAAAATTGGTTAAAGTGATGAGGGAATCGACATTTGGTGTACGGTGTAGGCCAGATCGATTCGATGGAAGTAAAATTAACGAAGATTCAGAAAAAACCGACGAAATGTGATAAAATCCAAAATAGACCAATGACGAGTCCAAAGTTGATTATTTTAGGAAAAAGAATAATTTGATATATGAGGGGGGGGTCTCTTATCATCACTAGATGAGTCGACATATCCCGTCTCAAAAATTGCTTCGGGGTGCTTAGACCATCAATTAACTCATAAAGATCCATGCTAATTTTTTGTGGGCCTTGTATGAGGGTGCCAAAGGTTTTCCTAGCATTCCTAGAATTTATTGCAAACCAAAAAAACAAGGGTTCCTAGGAATAGTTTATATTCATGCCCAAGGCTAGGTTGTATGTCATGTGTATAAACATGGCTTGGAAAGTTCTATTGTGACATTACTTTGTTACATTGGCGGTGGCTTTCATTGTTGAAATACACCATCCATTGTTAATATTTGAAGCTCTTTGTGGTAAGCACCTTCTGGTTCAAAGCATTAGAAAGGCTTGGGAAGCTATTCAACCACCTGTGTAGTTGGGTGAGATACGAATTAATTTCTTTAACGACCACTTACTATGGTGGTACTTGATACTTTAGTGTAATGGGTGTCTAGAAAAATCAGATTTTTGCCTTGCTTTTTCAATGGGATGGGATTCAAACTACCATATAGCTACTTTCTTACTAGCTCAATGGTTGGAGACCTAGCAAGAAATTAAAGCAAGATTTTAAATTGAGCTCCTAACGCTCATTCAACTTGACCTTTGAAATGAGCTCCCAACGTCCATTCAATCAAAATCCCAATCAGTACATTGCAGCTTAATGGTTAGAGAGGATGATTGATCCGAATTGCCGTTCATGACAAACTTTTGAAAATAGATTTTTATGGTTTTTGAGACATTTGTATTTTGCTTTTTATGGGGACCTTTGGTGTGGAATTTGGATTCTAAAATTTAGTTTGGTGCCCTACATAGTTTTTGGAGGCATGTTTGTAGGGAACCTGAACCAATTCTCTTACTAAACTTTTCAACACATTATGGTTTGAAATTCTGATCGAGCTAGGAAATGCAACCCTATCAAGTGGCACTACTTAAATAGTAACGTCATCAACCAAAATTTGGTATTTGTCCATTTCTGTCCATTTTTTTCCACATCTAAGGTGGATAGGTTCCATCATCATTTCGGGTGACCTTTTAATTCCCATTTAGAATCCTTCATTGCTATTTTTAGTAGATTTTTCATTTCTGCATTGATAGCTATAAAGTATATAGTATGTAATGAAAAACATAGTGTTCAAGGCATACATCTATCCTATAGAGATCGCCCTTTTTGTATTCATTGTTATTTGTGATAAATTGCTATTGCTTTTGTAATTTTTGCTTTGTCAATTTCAGTTCTACTTCTATGACACATTAAGGTCCATAGAGTGCATACACAATTAGGATCGGTGGGATCGGAGCTTCCAGTCTTGCATGTCCTAGTGCACAAAATTAAAATACATGTAGAATGTGTTGAGACTCATGACCCATTAGATGATCTTGTCAATTCAAACGAACTCAAGTAATAAAGGGGGAAATGGGAGATCATTTTAAAGAATTGCTTGATGAAGCCTTTGAAAGGCAGAGGAAATTTCACTAATTTTCTCTTGCGAGTCATGCCTGGGGTTGCAACCACATCATTATCAAGTAAACCTTTTGAGGATCCTACACCCTTAAATGTACAAGTAAATATTATTATTCCTCAGTTTGAAGGAAAACTTAATGGTGATTTCTTGGATAAATGGCTCGACTAATTGGAATCATGTTTGTTTGTGAGTAATTTCTCTAATAATGAAAAGATAACATTCACACTCTTGAAAACTTCTTTGCATGTCAAAAAATGCTGGGAAGCATATTGTCTTCAAGATGAAGACTATGATGAATTGATTTTCAATAAAACACTTAAAAAAAGGTGGGACAATTTTGTAGAAGCTAACAAAGAAAGATACTATCTAGTAAAGAGTTATGATGACTAATTCAAAAAGTTGCATCAATTGTGTGAGGTTGGGAATAAACAATACAAGTCCATGCCAACAAATTTCATGCCTTGTTGGCAAAGGTTGGTACCCTGCGATAGTGCCTCCGGAGGCACAAAATTCTAAAATACTTTTGTTGGCTAGATTTTCTGCATAGCTGAAAACCTAGGCAGTCATGAGATAAATCTCCCTCATTTACCGGTGAGGCTCTCGTGTAAGATTTATCAATTAAAATATGCTAGTATCTATACGGGGTTTTACTTTAACTATTCAGCTCATGAACCATAGCTGTATAGCTTTGTAGCAAGTAAGCAGCTGTTTAAGAAAGGAAATATTTATAGAAGGAAATAATAACCCATAGGGAAGAAATAGGGAAGATGTGCAACCCAATCAATAGATAACAAAGTTGATTGCATGCACATAAAAGAAACCAATAAATATTAACACACAAAATTATAAGCAAAGGCAACTCCAGATCTAGATCTAAAATAACACAAAGTTTATTAGAAGATCTAAAGATAGAAAGCTAGAAACAAAATGCACCGTGACACAAAGTTCTCTGGAAATTTGCTCCTTTATATACCTTTGCTTCAAGTGGCTATCAGGGGTTTCAGCACAAAGTCTGGAACACAAGAATGCTGCTTAAAAATTCTGATCATTAACCCGAAGGTTCTTCTTTTACTTATAGAATGTAGAAGGGAAAGTACAAATGGGAAACTCAACTGAACTGAAAAATAAACAAAAAGTAAAGATAACATCTGACAATCATCCTCGTCTAATCCCTCTTTAAGTGAGACAACTGTCACTTAATTAATAGAATGGTTCCACATAACTTAAAGTAATGGTTTCAAAACCAATAACTTTAAAGTTTTACAATTTCATCCGGGAACGTGGAAAATAGAAGAAGAAAAAGTAGGAGAAAGACACGCCAGCTGTAACATCTATATCTTCTTTTTGTTCTGTTACTGAATATACTTGTCGAACATGTAATTCAACATCTTCTCATCCGTCTTAGCCACAACTTCCTTCTCTATCCTGAACTGCAGCAATCCTTCGTTCAACACCCTGATACATGCTTCTACCTCCTTCAAGCTAAGCCCGAACTTCTCGATATCCGACTACAGTGCCACCAGTCTGCTGATAGAATTCATCGTGAAAGGCTTAATGGCTCTATCAATTCTCCTTTGCACCATCAGAAGAGACCCTTCCAGGGAATTAGGAACTCTGCTAGGAATGATCTGTGTATGAAGTAACATTTCTGACCACTTCCTCATGAGCGAAAACAATGATATTGTTTGAAAGACGATGCCATACTCTCAAGTGCCTGCATCCTCTTCAGCATAATCCTGCAGATCTCCAAACAGAAAGATATTGCAAACTCCAGCTGCTTCCCCTTCTCAACTGATTCGTCAGGTACAATCTGTTTTGCAATCAACACTTCTCTTGGCAACTTATTGATTTCGGCCAAAGTACTCAGGTTACTCTCAGCAACTGTGTTCATATCTACCGTGCTTGTCATCAGTTGCTGTAGCTGATCTGCTGCAGCTTTCATAACCTTTAGGCGGGCTGGCACCTCTCCGAGTTGTATAGAAGCTTGACGAATAATCAGACTTTTCTATTCGTCGATATCTTTAACCTGGTTGCTTGCATCTTCCATTTCCTGCATCAGATGATCACTCACCTGCTTTTGTGCTGAAATGGGCTGAGTGGAAGATTTAGCAACCTTGGCAATGATCTCGCACAACTGAGATACCTGCTTCTGAAGTTCAACTTTCTCTGCCTTTTCTTTGCCAAGCCTAAGTAATAGAGCATCTATCAATGTCTGTGTATCTTGCTTCAATCCTTCTGTGG